>QXEO01001630.1:0-619682 GCA_007115705.1 Dactylis glomerata | reverse complement strand
GAGTCAAGCTGAACATCAACGTCCTGCGGGATTGCTGCAACCTTTGCAAGTGCCGGAATGGAAGTGGGAATCTGTTGGAATGGATTTCATCACTGGATTTCCAAGGTCTAGCCGTGGAAATGACTCTATCTGGGTCATTGTGGATAGACTGACCAAAGTTGCCCACTTTATTCCTGTCAAGACCACTTATAACTCGGGACAGCTAGCAGATCTGTATCTATCCAGAATTGTTAGTTTGCATGGAGTCCCTAAAACCATAGTTTCCGATCGAGGAACCCAGTTCACCTCGAGATTTTGGAAAAGCTTACACCAAGCCTTGGGAACAAAATTAGCCTTTAGCACCGCTTACCACCCTCAGACTGATGGACACACTGAAAGAGTGAATCAAATACTTGAAGATATGTTGAGAGCCTGTGTTCTAGCCTATGGAGCTAAGTGGGAAGATTGTCTGCCCTTCACGGAGTTTTCCTACAACAACAGCTATCAAGCCAGTTTGCAAATGGCCCCATTTGAAGCTTTGTATGGAAGAAAGTGTCGTACCCCTTTGAATTGGTCAGAAATTGGAGACAGTCAGATATTTGGGCCTGACATTCTGCAAGAAGCCGAGGAGAAAGTTCGCATGATTCGTGATTACCTCAAGGCAGCCCAGTCGAGACAGAAGAGTTATGCCGACAAGAGGCGTAGAGAACTGACCTTCCAGATTGGAGATTTTGTTTATCTCAGAGTATCACCCCTCAAGGGAATGTAAAGATTCCAAGTAAAAGGAAAGCTTGCACCAAGATATATTGGACCCTTCAAGATACTAGACCGCAGAGGAGAAGTGTCTTATCAGTTGGAAATGCCCCCTGAATTGTCTGAAGTGCACGATGTCTTTCACGTGTCTTTACTTCGGAAATGTCTTGAAGTTCCGGAGAAGCCCGAAATCTTCAAGAATATTGATCACCGTTCAGTGGACATCAACAAGGATTTGACCTATCGTGAAGTACCTATCCGTATCCTCGAGGAAGCTTATAGAACTACTCGAACCCGAAGCATCAAGTTTCTGAAAGTTCAGTGGAGTAATCACACCGAAGATGAAGCCACTTGGGAACGAGAAGATTACCTACAGAAGGAGTTTCCCAATCTTTTCAGTTCTTAATTAGTGAATCTCGGGGATGAGATTCTTTTTAAGGGGGGAAGATTGTAACAACTCAGAAATTGTAATCCACTTCTTATTAAATAAAGTACCAAATTTTGGACCCCGATAAAACTTTTATCCATTATTCCATGCATACATGTATTTTCTATTATATGTATTCTATGATTTCATGTGTGTTATTTTTGGTTGTGCCTTGGTTAGTTAATTCTAAGTGAACCAACAGAAACAAATGAGAATAATTATAGGAACCAAAGAAACCAGAAATAAAAATGTTAAAGAAAAAGAGAAGAATAAGGTGATCTATGAAATCTGTTTGACTACCCTACTTTGAGCCATTGGATTAAGAAATCTACAACTCACCTCAGTGTTTGGCCAGTTAGTTGAGCTTAACCAAGTTACATACTAACTCAACCAACAAAAATCTACTCAAAATTCAAACTAGAGCATCACTCAAACTTGAACCAAAGTTTGAATCTGAAACAGTGGCTATACCAAAAATTTGAATTAAGATTTGTGCAAAACCTGCTATTTCTCCAAAACAAAAATATGACAGGACACCTTGGCCAATATGTTGATCACTCAAACTGGAAAATTTCAAAAATTCAAAATTCAAGTTCTTGCGGGCATTTCGTCGAACACTGGCAGAGAAAATCAAACCAAATCTGAGTTCACTGTGATGATCACTGTGCTTGCTCGCCCAAGCGCTGTAGCCATGCTCCTGGGAGAAGCCGCGGTCGAGCCCAGCGCCCCCAGCCCCGACCCAAGCCGTGAGAAGTGGAGGGAGGAGGAGAAACGCGCCCAGGGCCCCCTCCCAGTCATCTTCTTCTCTGCACAATGCCGACCGCCCTGCCCTCGCCAGAGCAGACCCACAGCACCCCGCGGCCAAGCAAGAACCCTCCCAGCACGCCCCCGAGACCGCCGTGCCCGGAGCGACCTTCGAGCGTTGCCAGGGCCCCCGCTCCGGCGAGGTACTGGACGCTCTCTCCCTTGACGCTCTGACCTATAAATACCCCCGCCGATCAAACGGAGACACTCGCCTCACTCCCAGCTACCTCCCAGACACCCTCTCTCCCTCCCTCTCGCTCTGGTTCATCGACGCTCGCCACGCCGGTGTCGTCGTGGTGAAACAACATATGCCATAGGATGGCTTAAATGGGGGCCGAACTAGATGCTGGAGGATTCGGGAGAGGGGAACGAGCTAAAAAGCACGACAGAAAGGAATACAGATCTACCCAGGTTCGGGGCTCTCGTAAGGAGATAACACCCCTACTCCTGCTCTACTGGTTATATATTTGGATCGATGGAGTATAAAACAATGGTGCTTCCAAGCTCTCTGCTAGAGGAGGAAGATGAACTGCTAAGTGTAGGAACACCGAGTGACCAACAAACCTCTAACCTTCAACCTTCTTCCAGCGACCAACCCTTTACCAGGGCTCCCTATGCCACCTTATATAGTGGTGGCCAGGGTTACAACGGTCATAGAAGACCAGGAGACACCAACTACACTCCAAACAGGACTTGCTGTCGAGGGCAGACGCCCACGACTTTCTCCCTGATTGCTCTCGATGGGACTCCCCTTGATGTACCTTGTACCTCTTGAACTGTGGCCTTACCTCTGTGCGGTAAGCTCGTACTTGTGCACAGTGAGGGTAGGTAACCTCCACTGTGCACCCTGCCATCTTACTCTGCTACCATGCTTGGATGTTTTCTTCCTTGATTGTAGGGATGTGACACCTTGGTTGACTTAAGTATCCCGGATATGACCGTTGGCCATACCCAGGACTTATATGCCGGACCAACGACCTACGAGGGTCGGGTAATCCGGCCTCCCCTGCTCCTGCACAACACACAAAATAATCAGGCCGGCATATCTGAGTATATGCCGGCACACCTATATTAGTATTCCGGCTATACCGGCATATCCAGACACCAGCCGGGATATACATATATGCCGGCCTGGCCGATGCTCCTATATTCCGGCCAGGCCTTTTCTTGGTCAACCGGCATAAAAGTCAACCATAGACCTTGTGTCTTTCTAGTCTCTTGACCCTACCGGGGGTCATCCCCCCGACACTAGTCCCCGAAGCTGCCGAGGTTCCCCAGTCATAACTGTGGAGCCTTGACAGGTTCAACATACCTTTCTTCATTATGCCCCGGCGATCAGATTTATATGCCGGCACATCTGCACATATCCCGGCCTCTGTTCCTGTTCCAAAACTTATTCCGGCCGGTCCCGAGGGTATTCCGGACGGAACATATACATCGGGCAATTAATCCGACGTATAGACGAGTCTTCCTCGAGAAGCCATGTCTGACAGCTTTGCATCGAAACTTGTAACTGCCCTGCCACCTCGAACGGTCACCCACGATGTGACGGTTCACAGTGCAGCAGTTACTTCTTGCCATCATTGCGTCATGGCACGGTTACAGGAACCACCGCCCCACTCTGTGCCGCCACGTGGCGCCTCGCCGCAGAAACGGTCGGGGGAGTGGAGCACTATCCTCCCCACGACCCCCACGACCGGCCTCCTCGGTATAAATACGGGGTGGGGGTAACTTATTCTTTTTACCCCCACCACAGTGCCTTCTTCCTCAGATCCTCTGCCCCTCGCGCTTCGCCGCCGGACCAAGAAACCGAGAAGGGAAGCTGCCGCCGTCGTCCACCTGCCCGCCGGCGCCTCTGCTCGCCGACGTCCGGCGTCATCGTTGACGACGCCACCGCCGCCTCTTCTCCCCGCAGCCTTGCAGGGAGATTGGATCTTCCTCTGCACACTTGCCGCCGCCGCTCCATCGCCGTAGGCCAAGCTCCGGTGAGTTCCTCTTCCTCTGTTCTTCCTTTCCCTGCTCTTCTGCAACTAGGCTGCGGTAGCCTCACTGGTTTGTATCCATGGTAGTTCCTTTGCTGGATATTTCGTTGCTTCGATTAGCATTGCTAGCAGTGTTTCGTAATAGCTCACAGGTGTTCTTCCGCAGAAATTATATCCCTGTTTATTTCCGATTTTAACTGCCTCGGTAGATCTTCTATTCCTGCTAACATCTGTGAGAGTGGTATGCCGGAGAGACTAACCTCCCTCTTTTCTCCGGCCTTGATAGGATTATCACCACGGGACTCCGGCTCTCACGCCTTGTCCCGGCCAGTAAGATGGCATCTTCAAGCATGACGGGTACCTCGGCCTCTGAGGAAGATACCTCGGCCCGAGCCCAAGGACGCTCCGGCTGGGAGGGGTCGGAGGTCACTCCGGCCGACATATCGTGGGTCACCTCCACCAGGAGAGTCCCGGAGGGCGTAGCATGCCGGCTACCAGCAGGAGAAACTGTGCCGGCACCTGAACCTGGCGAACGCGTCGTCTTCATCGCCCACTTCGAGCGGGGCTTTGGTCTGCCGGCATCGGACTTCTTCCGGGACTTCCTCAACACCTACGACCTACAACCTCATCATATCCCGGCCAATGCCGTGATGATCCTCTCCGCCTTTGCTGCTTTTTGCGAGGGCTATGCCGGCATAGAGGCCCTTACTCAAGGCTGGGCGAAGTACTTCCAACTGCGGAAGCAAGTCGTCCAAGAGCCGCCTCGGAGCAAGGACGACCCGCCGGAGACGGCCCAGGAAAAGAAGGACCGCCCCATGACCCTCTGCGGCGCGGCCACCATCATGTCCCGAAAGGGCTCGGACTTCCCCAAGGTGGAACTCCTGGAATCTTGCAAGAAGTGGCAGAAAAGCTTCTTCTACGTCAAGAACACCACCGACGAGGATCTGCTCAACCTGCCGCCATTTGTGGACGAGCCACCCTTGGCTATGACGAACTGGACCTACAACCCGAAGAACTCGGTGATGCCGGTGAATGCGCTTCACCGGGTTAAGGGCGAGCTCCTGGATGCCGGTCTTACTCCTCAAGACCTGGTGGCCTGCTATATAAGCCGGCGCGTCTCCCCTCTGCAGCGCCGGTCGCACAAGATCTGCCAGATGAGCGGGCCAATGGACCCCACCCGGCACTCCACACACGAGCTGACTCCGGCCGACATTATGCGCCGGATTAAGGATGTCTGCAAGTCCTCTCAGGCCACTTTTGCCTGGGGGCTAGAACCATACAGCCGGGATAGGCCCGCCCCAACGGTAAACCATCTTATCCGATACATAAAGTCCATGTCCGGCACATAGATACTTAAGCCGACACATGTCTATTTGCCGACACATATCATATTGATCCGACATACCTCTTCCACCGGCATATTTCCTTGTCTGAATACTTGACTTTGCTGTTTATACAGAAATTCAGCTTCCAAACCATGGAGAACTCCCGGATCAAGATCGCGGCGGACCGCACCGTTGCGGATGTTGAAGATCCGGATCATTGGGATAAGCTTCCCAGGAGCACCCGTGCTGCAGCTGCCATGGGTAAGGGCTCTTCATCCCGGCATTATACTCAAGACCGGAGTGAGATTGATTCTGACGAGGAGATCCTGCTGTACTATGACCCGATGCCACTTGCGTACGCCTTTCCAGAAACACCTATTGCTCATGAGTTTGCAATGCCGTCCTCAGCTATCCCGGACGATATGGTTATCGACGCCGCCCCTCTGAACCAGGGACCTCCTTCCACCGGCGGACGTGCCGGCCGGAAGCGAGGTGTGAAGCCCCCGTCCGACATACCTCAGAGGTCGAAAAGGCAGAAGGTCGGCATGCCCAAACAGAAGAAACAGAGGCCTGTTGCCTCGGGGTAAATTTCCTTTTCTTTGCATTTCCTCCGACATATCTCTTGTTTGTATTACTGACTTGGTGTTTTCTCTCTTTCAGTGCTCCTCTTGCGCCGGAACAAGCTTCTGGCTTGAGTGGCGACCCGAAGGTTACCAAGCCCGCTGCCCCTGCTACCTCCGACATTCCCTCTGCCAGTCACACGAGCTCCCCGGCGCCGGCATCCTCGCCTGCGCCCGACAAGACCTCCTCCCCGGCGAAGGACGTTCCTCCGCCGGAACAAGACACCTCTGCCCCCGACGTCCACATGGACTCGGGGGCTCAACAGGAACCTCCGGCTCCTGATGTCCACATGGACACAGGAGCCCACCAAGAAGCACCAGACTCCGGCGTGCCCACCGGCGACGCCGGCACAACTGAAAACGCCGGAGCAGACATCAAGGGTAAAGGCCCTTTAGTGCCGGAAGTCCGGACTATTCCGGATCCTGCCTCTGCTGGCCAAGATGCACCGGCCGTGCCGGAACAGCCCGCACCCGAGACTCCTTCAGCTGACAAGACCCCAGCACCGGCCAAGACCACTGCACCGGCCAAGACCACTGCACCGGCCAAGTCCACTGCCCCGGCCAAGTCCACTGCCCCGGCCAAGACCACTGCACCGGCCCGGACCGGCACGTTGAAGATTCAGCCGGCCAAGTCCGGCACACCATCTGCCGCAACTGCTCCTCCTAAGGCAGCGTCCCGGACCAGCTCTGCTCTGGCCCTGCATCTTGGCAGGGCAGCAGCCCGGCCGGGGTACCGGACCAGCTTCTTCGACACCCCAGAACTCGAGGGCCTCGTCCCTCTTGCGACGAAAAGTGATCAGAGCCTCGGCTCTCTTAAGGAGCAGTGCATCAAGTGGAACGACGCCAGCAACATGGACACTGCGGACTCAAGGAGCAAGAAGCTGGCCGAAGCAAAGACCAGTGGCGACCCAAGCGACTTCCTGGCAGCGAAGCCCATACCGATCGCCAGCGAGCTCCTCAGCATCCAGCAAAGACTTCACAAGTTGGCCTCTGCCACCAACGTAAGTCCTCTCTATTTACACACATATCCCCAGTCCCCGAAAATGTCGGCTGTCCGGGATATGGACATCCGGGATTTTCTCATAGTCCTTTAGCTAGCTTCTTTTGAATTAACTGCCGACATATGAGCTCGATCCGAGCTTCAAATCCTAGTCACCGAGGGCCGGGATAGGTGCGCAGCACCTGTGCCGGGTCTTTAACAATTTCACATCTCTATTATCTTTCAAATCCTCTTGACCGGGATATAAGCTCGATTCGAGCTTCAAATCCTAGTCACCGAGAGCCGGGATAGGTGCGCAGCACCTGTGCCGGGTCTTTAAAAGAATGATCACTTGATAAAATCTTCACTTTAATTATCATGTCAAATTTCTCTGCTGACATTTCAAATCCCGGCATTTTTGCAGCGCATGAACAACACCCGGGCCGACATGTTCCATGAGTTGGTGTGCGAGCACCGGAAGCTATCTGACGCACACAGCAAGCTTCAGCATGAGCTGTCCCAGAAAGGTAATCTTTGCCGACATACTGCTGTATGCCGGATATCTTTCCTCTCTTTACTTTGCAATGCTTACTCTTGCCGACACGTAACCTTGTGCCGACATTCTTCAGCTGGTGCCGAAGCGCAAGTCACCGAGCTTCTCAAGAGGGTGAAAGAGCTTACTGGTATGCCGGATCCTGCTGTTACCCGGATAGCTACTTTATACTTCAAATCCTTTACTCTTTGTCACTGTTTTCTTTCTTCAAATCCTTTTAACTTGAAATCTTTGCAGATGAGAAGGCTGCACTGGAGGCACGCCACCAGGATTGTGTGTCCTCGGTGGATGTGGCCAAGCAACTGGACGACCGGGATGCCGGTCACAAGGCCGAGGTTGAGCAGTTGAAGGGCCGGATCACCGAGCTGCTGGACGAAAAGGAACAGAGGGAGGGCCTACTGAAGAAAACCCAGACCCTGCTTGTTACCTCCGAGACTGATGCCTCCAACGCCCACGCTGAACTGGATAGCCTGAAGGAGCAGGCCACCAAATGGGAGGTTACAGTTGCACAGCTGAATGCCGACCTTGCCCGTAAGCTTCAAATCCTTTCCCCTTTTATCCTTCCCGACATAGTGTAATCTTTTTCGGCATAGCATCTATGCCGACATATTTTCCTTTTGCTAACATTGTTTCTATTCTGCAGGCATGTTTCCCGCTTCCGTCGCTGACGTTGAGAGGGCTTTGCAGTTGGACCGAGAAAACCGGGGTGTTCCGGTTGACTCGCCCAACTGGGACATGTCGGAGCAGCTGCTGGCCCTGCAGTCCCGGAAGGAGGCCATGACCCTTTACACTGAAGAGCTCTTCTACGGCGCCCAGGAGGCATTCTCTGCCCTCTGGCCGGGACAAAGGACTCCCACTGACCCGGTTGACCTAGGCAACGACCTGCAGCTTGCCAAGGTTCGCCTCCGGGAGTGGCGAGATTCCGGCGCGAGGGTTGGAGCTGACGAAGCCCTCAGCTACTTCTTGTCTTGGTATGAAAAGGCTGACTTGGAGACTTTGCGCACTGTGCGCGAAGGATCCATCTGGACCACGGATCCGGATCATATCCGTCGCCGCAAGGAGTTGGCCCATAGTTATGTGGACTATGCCGACACCGACAAATTCGTCCGGGACATCCGCGAGCCGGAGAAGAATGATGATGCCGGGACATCTGCCGCTGCTGAGGGTTCCGACTCCAGCCAAGATGAAGATGAAGCTGAGGAAGCCGACACTGAAGCTCCGGAACAGGCATCTGCCCCGGGCGGAGGCGACGACTCCATTCCATCTGCTGGGTCCGGCACACCTGAGGCCGACATCTCAACTGCTACTGCTCCACCTGCTGGCGGCCCCGCGTCTGCCCCTTGAATCTTTGCACCAAAAACACTTTAAGCTTTATCAGATCCCCGGTATGCCGGGTGCAGTTGTAATATACACGTTTAATTTCCTTTGGTTTGCTACCTGAACAAGTTTTATCTTGGTTTGCTTGTTACTAATGCCGGATCATCTTTTGGCTAAGTCACCGAGTTGTTTTCCTGTTTCCTCAATTTCACAACCTTGGCTGCTTGTCTACCTCAATTGGCTTTCGACGTATGAGTCTCAAGGTTGCTTCCTCGAACATACAGTACTTTAACTTTGAGACTTAGACTTCAAATCATCCGACACTTTAAATTTTAACTTTAGCTTTAACGAAAATGTCGGTTCGCTTGCTTTGTATTTCCTTAGCCGTTTTCCATGTGTAGACAATCTCCGGCATCTACTCTTGCTAGCCATGAAGCCGGGTTTCGGACAGCAGCTGAGTCGAAGAGTGGCCTTTGGTGCCGACACATTACTAGGCCGACATAGGAAACATTCAAATAAAGCCAGCCGGCATATAACAAAAAACTGTAAATAAACAACGAATATACCTCAGAGCTAGTTACCCGGCTTCTTCGGGATGCCGGTATTTCATTCATTAGTCTTGTGCCGGCACAACACGCCGGCATACAAAGGAAAATATGGAAATACATACATTGTGTTGTTCAGGAGTAAAAGGGGCGCAGTAGAGCTATGTTCCATGGCCTCTTGGTTTCTTCTCCGGACCTGTCCGCCTTATTCTTCTTGGGGTCCTGCGCATCTATAAGATAATAGGCATCATTGTGCAGAGCTCTGCTCACAATGAATGGCCCCTCCCATGGAGGAGTTAACTTATGCCGGCCTTCTGTTCCTTGCTTTAGCCGGAGTACTAGATCTCCCTCTTGAAATCTCCTTGGATTTACCTTCTGCGCATGATAGCGTCTGAGGTTCTGCTGATATACTGCTGTTCTTGACAGAGTTATTTCCCTTGCTTCCTCTAGCAGAACAACATCATTTTCTCTGGCTTCTTTAGCCTCTTCCTCAGTATATAGCACTATTCTTGGTGCATCATGTATTACATCTGTTGGAAGCACAGCTTCTGCTCCATACACCAGGAAAAATGGTGTGTAGCCTGTTGATCTATTCGGAGTTGTTCTTAAACTCCACAGCACTGCTGGCAGCTCATCTAGCCAACATCCCGGAGTTTTCTCCAGGGGCTCTATCAGCCGGGGTTTTATGCCGGATAATACTAGCCCATTCGATCTCTCTACTTGGCCATTGGCACAAGGGTGGGCAACCGACGCAACGTCCAGCCGGATTCCCACCTCCTCACAAAATCTGGCAAATGGCCCTTGGGCAAAGTTTGACCCATTGTCAGTGATGATGCTATGAGGAACACCATATCTCAAGATTATATCCTTTAAGAATTTCACTGCTGTGTGACCATCACACTTGCTTATGGGCTTCACTTCAATCCACTTGGTGAACTTGTCCACCATGACCAGGATATGGGTCATTTTCCCTCTGGCCGGCTTAAAAGCCCCGACCATATCCAGGCCCCAAACAGCAAAGGGCCAGGTTATTGGGATAGTTTTCAGGGTAGATGCCGGCTGATGAATCTGGTGGGCATATCTTTGACACCCATTACATTTCCGGACCAAGTTTTCTGCCTCTTGCAGTGCCGTTGGCCAATAGAAGCCATGCCGGAATACCTTTGCCACCAATGCCCTGGACGAAGCATGGTGACCACACTCCCCCTGGTGAATTTCCCGGAGCATCTCCAGACCCTCCGCAGATTCGACACATCTCTGCAATACTCCGGTGGTACTTCTCTTGTATATTTCTTTGTTGATGATGGTATACGCTTTGGATCTCCTTATAACCCGGCGGGCCTCGGTTTCATCCGCCGGCACTTGACCATCCACCATGAAGTTCATGATAGGACGTGCCCATGAGGGCACTTCCCTGACAGTGAACACTGCCTGATCTATTTCCATCATTTCGACCGACACATAATCGATCTCCATGGGCTGCGAAGTCCCCGGGACTGAAGCATCAGTCCCCGGGTATGCCGGAGCAGTCCCCGGGTATACCGGCACAACCTCTTGGCACATTTTACCCTTGCCTTTAGTTTTGCTCCGGAATACTGTACTAACAGCATATGCCGGCCCAGTCCCCGGGACTGAGGAAACAGTCCCCGGGTTATCCGTCCTGGCTCCGGCATCTATCTCCATTGGAACTGCTTCGTCTGGGCCTGGCGGGACATAAATGGAGGATGACTCCGGCGAGGGTTTGATCGATGGCTTCCTCAGATGCTCCAGTGAAATGCCGGGCGGGATTGAATCTCGGGAAGACCCCAGCTTGGATAATGCATCGGCTGCATCGTTCTGAGCCCGGAGAACGTGCCAGAACTCACAACCTTCAAAGTAACCACTTAACTGCTGCACTAGGAAACGGTATGATGCCATGTTAGCATCATGCGCGTCCCATATGCCGGAACACTGCTGAATCACTAAGTCAGAATCCCCGAAGCACATAATCCGGCGAATTCCTATGTCCTTAGACACCTTCAGGCCATGCACAAGTGCCTCATATTCCGCCACATTATTTGATGCTGCAAAATGAATCTGCAGGACATATCTCAGCTGGTCATTCTTTGGTGAACTGAGAACTATGCCGGCACCCAAGCCATGGATTGTCTTGGACCCATCGAAATGCATCCTCCAATAATTGGCATCTGGCAATGGTGGCTCATACTGTATCTCGGCCCAGTCAATAAAGAAATCAGCCAAGACCTGGGACTTGATTGTATCCCTCTTATCGTACTGCGGTGTATATGGTGAAAGCTCTATTGCCCACTTTGCTATCCGGCCGCTGGCATCTTTGTTGCCTATAATTTCCGAGATAGGGGCCTCGGCCACTACCCGGATAGGATGCTCTTGGAAGTAATGCTTGAGCTTCTTGGCCGCCATATAGACACCATAGGTCATCTTTTGATAGTGGGGGTAATTTTGCTTTGAGGTGGAGAGAACTTCACTCAGATAATATACCGGCCGCTGCACGGTTTTGCCTCCTTCCTCTCGCTCTACTACCACCACAGCACTGACAACTCGGTTGGTTGCCGCTATATAGAGCAACATTGGCTCCCGGGGCATCGGAGACGCTAATACCGGCGCTGTTGACAACAACTGTTTCAATTCCTTGAAAGCTGCATCTGCTTGCGTTGTCCAGACAAATGTGTCGGACTTTTTCATCAACTGATATAACGGCAGAGCTTTCTCTCCCAGCCGGCTTATGAAGCGGCTCAGGGATGCGAGGCACCCAGTGAACTTCTGTACTTCCCTCAAATCTGTCGGCGGCTTCATCCTTTCTATGGCACGAATCTTGCCGGGATTCACCTCAATACCCCGGCTGGAAACAAGGAAACCGAGCAACTTGCCCGCCGGCACACCAAAGGTGCACTTAGCCGGATTCAACTTCATCCGGAATCTCCTCAGGTTCCCAAAGGTTTCCCGGAGATCATCTATGAGAGTCTTGCTCTCCTTGGTTTTTATGACGATATCATCGACATATACCTGCACATTTTTATCTATCTGATCGTGCAAACACTTTTGCATACACCTTTGGTAAGTTGCGCCGGCATTTCTTAAACCGAACGGCATAGTGAGATAGCAATAAGCCCCGTACGGGGTAATAAAGGATGTCTTTATTTGATCAGGCTCATACAAGGGGATCTGGTGGAAACCAGAATAGGCATCCACAAATGATAACAGTTCACATCCGGCTGTGGAATCAATCACTTGATCGATCCTAGGCAGCGGGAATGGATCTTTAGGACATGCCTTGTTCAAGTTGGTGTAATCAACACACATCCGCCATACTTTCACTATGGCGGGCTCGTCTTTCTTCTTTTCCACCAAAACCGGATTAGACACCCAATCCGGATGAAGTACTTCCTTGATAAAGCCAGAGGCTAAGAGCCTGGCCACTTCCTCCCATATGGCTTTCCTTCTATCGCCGGCATTCCGCCGGAGCGGCTGCTTCACTGGCTTAGCATCGGGCCTCACGTGCAATGCGTGCTCAGCCAGCTCCCTCGGCACACCTTGCAGGTCCGAAGTAGACCATGCAAAGATATCCCGATTCTCACGGAGGAAGCTGATGAGCTCGCTTTCCTATTTGGGATCCAAACTTGCCCCAACCAGGGCATGGCGCTCCGGGAAAGCTTCATCCAGAGGCACCTTTTTGACTTCCTTACTCACTTGAAAAGAAACGCTGCCACCGGGATTTGTCATGCCCGGCATATATTTGCCGGCCACGACCGTCTCAGCAATCTCCACTGCTCGCTTGAGCCTCTTCCTCTCCTCTGCAATGATCAGAGTCTCGGCCAGATTGGATCCGGCGGTGGCACATGCCATCGAACGCTTGTAATCACCAATGATGGTGATCACTCCTTTGGGTCCCGGCATCTTCATCTTCAGATAAGCCACATGCGTAGAGGCCATGAATTTTGCCAGTGCCGGTCTACCCAGCAAAGCATGGTAGGGGCTCTCCAGATCAACCACCTCGAACATGAGGTTTTCCACCCTGCAGTTATCCCGGCTACCAAACATGACATCCATCCGGATCTTGCCCATCGGCGCACACGAAAGTCCCGGCACAATGCCGTGGAACGTGGTCTTGCTCGGTTCCAGCATATTTTCCTTGATTCCCAGCTTCTCCATCGTATCCCGATACATGATGTTGATGCTGCTTCCATTATCAATGAGGACCTTGCTGAATCTTACGTTATTAGTCGGCCCGACGAATGTCGGATCCATCACCAGAGCATATCCGCCGGGATTTGGCATGATCCGGGGATGATCTGCCCTATCCCAACCAACAGCCTGGTCAGACCAGTACATCAGCTTTGGCACAGCCGACATAACGGCATTCACCTCCAGACTCCGCCGGTACAAGCTCTGCTTGTCTGTTCTCTCGGTCTCAAAGACCATATAGCTCTGATCATACTCCTTGTACTCATTCCGGCCCGCTCCTGGGCCTCCGGCGTTATATTCCGGATTATAGCTCTGGTCAACTTGATTTACGCCGGCATTTCCGGCGTTGCTCTGATTCCCAGGATTAACCGGCCTAGGAGGGACTGCAATTGTATTGGCACCTGTCAACGGCGATGGAGCTGCCGGGACAGAGGGTCTAGCCGGTCCCCAGGGACCTGCACGACCTGCTAATATGTCGTCCAGCCACGAACAGTTCCTTGTCAAATGGTTTGCCGGCTTTCCCGGCTGGAATGTGTGGAACACACAAGGCTTGTCCATGGCAAGACCCACAGTATACTTCGGCCACTGCTTCTTCTGGCCGGCGGCTCCGCCGGCATTCTTGTTGGTCCAGACATTCTTCTTCTAGAACGGTTGTGCTTGCTGCTGCGGCTGCTGCTGAGGCTGCTGATAGTTCTCATATCTCGGACGCTGGCTACTGCCGGCGCCCCCTTGCTCTTCCTCCACAGCTGCAACTTGTGCTGCCCCATACCGATAATCCGGCCGCTCATCTCTCCTCTTATTCCGGTTATCCGGGCGATAGTATTGCCCTGGTCTCCCGGCATTGCTGGTGTTCCCCTGGGTTTGCCCCTATCCTTGTGAATCGAGACTGGGCTGCTTGGGATCTCCCAGAGCATAACTATCAGCGATCTTGATTGTTTCGGCCAGCGTGGCCGGCATTTGCCTCTGAAGCTTTTGCCACAACATGGTGCCATGTTGGCACCCATGAGCGAACCACATGATGGCCTGCTGCTCATTGATTCCTTCGCAGGAATTGCGCAACGTGCACCACCTGGTCAGATAGTCACGGTCAGTCTCATTCACTCCTTGCCGGCAGTTAGCCAGCTGCTGCGGACGGTTGGGCCTCTTGTATGTACTGGTAAAGTTCGACACAAACTGCTCTTCGAAATCAATCCAGCCGTTGATACTCCCGGCCGGCAAATTATTCAGCCATATCCTGGCTGGACCTTCCAACATCTGCGGCACATATCGTACCGCCCATCTGAGGTTTCCTCCGGCGATGTTCACCGCTGTGGAGTAATCCTCCAACCAATCTTCCGGCTTGGTACTGCCATTATATGTTCTCGCGCCACGCGCGAGCTGGAAGAAGTAAGGCACCGGCTCCCCCATAATCCGGGGTCCGAAACACATAGGGCCCGGAGCTCCTTGTCTCTCCACCAACTCTGATTGGTGGAGCTTGTCCAGCTTGAAACGTGCATCATTGGCTTCCAAGGACCGAGGTCCAAGCCGGGATGCTATTGGGCCTGCGATCATCTGCTGCTGCTGCTCCGGCTGATGCTGCTCACTATGCCGGCCTTGCTGATGCTGCTGCTGATATCCCACCCTGGCAAGGGCGGAATTGCCGTCATCCTCTCGATGTCCCGGATGGCCTGCACCCTGCTGCTGCGCTGCCCCTCCGGCGCCCTGTTGCTGACGTTGGGCTGCACTGTTACTCCGGCCACCACCGGCCGCTGCTGCTT
This sequence comes from Dactylis glomerata, assembly GCA_007115705.1. Taxonomy (NCBI): domain Eukaryota; kingdom Viridiplantae; phylum Streptophyta; class Magnoliopsida; order Poales; family Poaceae; genus Dactylis; species Dactylis glomerata. Next base: position 604,438 of record QXEO01001630.1, on the reverse strand, counting down.
CATGCCCGGCCGGCACACTCTGGCCGGGCTTCTTGCTGCCGACATACTTGTCAGCTTGGCCGACATTCTTCTGCACCATCGCCTGCTTTCCGGCGGCAGCCGGATCGTACACCTGGATCTGCTTGTCCCGGCGGCCAGAGGTCACACTTTCGGCACGCCGGGCGCTAGGATGCGGGGACGAGGCTTGGCCCCTCGACCTCGCGCCGGCACCTCCCGCCGACACAATGTACTGAGACGCCCCGGCACCCAGGTTTGCCTTCTTAAAGGCCTCCTGCTGCTTTGTAGCTTCAGACAAAAGTTGGTTAAGCCGGGCTTGCTGCTCACGCAGTGCTTCGCCGGATAAACAAGATAAATCCTTAGCTACCTCGGCCGCCGCTCTAAGGTTCTTTACTGGCGAACTATAGACTACCTTAGGCACAGTACTAGTTGCGGTATGACTCTTATCTCTAGCATCTTTTCCTATCTCAGCATTAAGATTTCTGCCTCTAGTTTTAACCTCTTCTATCCGGCTAGGCCGGATTACTACAGGAGTAAAACCATGGGCTGCTTCATACTCACGGAGTTGCCGGTTAAACCGTTCGCGCTCCTGGTTCATGGCCAGGGCCTCGTCGACGAGGGCCTGACGAGATCCCTCCAGGACCTCCCTTGTCTGCTCCGGATCAACGCCGGATCGCACCGGCTCGAGAAGCCGGTCGATGATGGGAAGAAGAACCTCGCCCCTAGCCGGCACACCGGAAGTGCCGGCCAGGTTCTCCGCACGCTCCAACGGAGGACGCGCCGACCTCTTGACCTTCGGCGGCTCCGGAGGAGAAGCTCCGGCCGCTGCTGCTTTGCCGGCATCTTCCGCCGGCGGCACGGATGTGCCGGCCATCATCACCTCAGCCGACTCTACTGAGCGAGCGCTACGCCCAGCGTGAGCCAGCCGATGTGACGGAGGATCCGACGCCACCAGCACCTCCTTCCTGCAAATTCTCTCAGTCCCCACGTACACCTCGTGGGAACCGAAAGACATAATCCGGCCATCCCTGGGGAACGGCCGGCCACCGAGACAACCGGCGTTGTCACTGACGAAACTGAGCGAGCCTAGCCTCTGGACGAGGCCAGAGACCACGCGCACTCCCGAAGCTGCTATCACAGACCCCGTCCGAATGAACACTCCGCCCAGCATATCGATCTTCCCCACGGTGGGCGCCAAATGTCGTCGTGGTGAAACAACATATGCCATAGGATGGCTTAAATGGGGGCCGAACTAGATGCTGGAGGATTCGGGAGAGGGGAACGAGCTAAAAAGCACGACAGAAAGGAATACAGATCTACCCAGGTTCGGGGCTCTCGTAAGGAGATAACACCCCTACTCCTGCTCTACTGGTTATATATTTGGATCGATGGAGTATACAACAATGGTGCTTCCAAGCTCTCTGCTAGAGGAGGAAGATGAACTGCTAAGTGTAGGAACACCGAGTGACCAACAAACCTCTAACCTTCAACCTTCTTCCAGCGACCAACCCTTTACCAGGGCTCCCTATGCCACCTTATATAGTGGTGGCCAGGGTTACAACGGTCATAGAAGACCAGGAGACACCAACTACACTCCAAACAGGACTTGCTGTCGAGGGCAGACGCCCACGACTTTCTCCCTGATTGCTCTCGATGGGACTCCCCTTGCTGTACCTTGTACCTCTTGAACTGTGGCCTTACCTCTGTGCGGTAAGCTCGTACTTGTGCACAGTGAGGGTAGGTAACCTCCACTGTGCACCCTGCCATCTTACTCTGCTACCATGCTTGGATGTTTTCTTCCTTGATTGTAGGGATGTGACACCTTGGTTGACTTAAGTATCCCGGATATGACCGTTGGCCATACCCAGGACTTATATGCCGGACCAACGACCTACGAAGGTCGGGTAATCCGGCCTCCCCTGCTCCTGCACAACACACAAAATAATCAGGCCGGCATATCTGAGTATATGTCGGCACACCTATATTAGTATTCCGGCTATACCGGCATATCCAGACACCAGCCGGGATATACATATATGCCGGCCTGGCCGATGCTCCTATATTCCGGCCAGGCCTTTTCTTGGTCAACCGGCATAAAAGTCAACCATAGACCTTGTGTCTTTCTAGTCTCTTGACCCTACCGGGGGGTCATCCCCCCGACAGCCGGCGAGGTACTGGACGCGAAGCGCGCCGCCGCGTTCGACCACCCCGGAGCAAGCCGCCGCTGGGAATCGGAGGAGGAGTCGAGCCGCAGCCGATCCCGCACGTCGCCGTCGAGTTCTGCATCCTCTACATCCCTCCCTCGCCGTCGAACACTCTTCACTGCAACGCCGGTGAGCTCCGCCCTGACTGAGGAAGACGACGCGTAGCAGCCGTTCGATCTTGATCCAACGCTAGCATACCGATTCGGGATTCTAATTAGATCTGACGCGTGGACCCCAGCTGTCAGGATTCGTTTTTATTCTTTCCCGCCGAAGCGAACCGTTTTCTGGGCCGGCCCGTTCGGGTTTGGTTTGAATTGGGCCCAGCTAGTGAAGATTCGGTCCGTTCGATTTTATTTAATTCCCGCTCGTTTTCGAATTAATTCAAATTTGATTCAGATTTGATTTTCAAACTTAAATTCCAAGAATTTTACAAATCCATTTGTAGCAAATAAATATGCGTTGGAAAGCTTATAAAATACCCTACACAGTAGAACTGGTTAGAATTCAAAATAAGTTAGGAATTTAATTAGATATGAATAGTGTGACCATAGCTTTATTAACCATAGAATATTTCTAGAAAATTATTTAAGCCATCAAAAATCATGAAAATTAAAATGTGAACTCACCAAGGACATACCTTACTGTTAGTCAACCCTAATCAACTCCAAACCCTATTAGTGTTATCAATTAGACCCTAACCCAACTCTAGTTAGTAACATAAAATGATAGATCCCTATCATATACTTAGAATTAAAGTTGCCCTCTTTGCCAATTCACTTAGTGGATCCCTCCCACTTGAACTAGTACTAGTACCCCTAAACCAATACCAATGCTTAGAAGGTGGACAACATATGACACTTAGTAGAAACTTTAACTTGCACACTTGATGAAAACTTAGAAGCAAAACTTACAATCCAACCCCCTAAAATGCAACATGAATGCTATTGTTAGCAAACAAAGATGTGTGCTTGGTGTGTTGTTAGCATTGTGTAGTGATGGTGTGCTTTGTGTTTATTCGTTATTAGACGCTAGTGTTGCCGAGGAGGATATTGGAGGGGATTATTATCAAGAAGAAGAAGAATACCCCGGACACTTTGCCAACCAAGGCAAGCCATCTTTTGATTCATACTCCCAATGCCTAGTTTTAATATTGCACTCTACTTGTTTTAAGTAAATTGCATGATTGAATTGCTAGAGTAGAATGATAGAAGTGTAGTGATGTCTTGTTGAACAAGAGCATCAAGCTGAGTTTATCCAACTCTATTTAGGAGTCATCACTCATTGTAGTTGCTTAGTCGCTAATAATATTGAGGCCAGCTATAAGGGGAACTCTAGTTGAAAGTGGTGACTTGAACTTGAAACTTGAATTGGAGATTGCTCCTACATAATGGCTTTAGGACAGAAATTAATCCTGACTAAGAACTATGAAATGTATTTCTAAATGACAACGAGTGATGTACTATGGGAGCCAACCATACCGTACGACCACATTACCCCTGAATGGGAAGGGGCTTATTCCTAGCTTGTTTATTCTAGTATGGGAGGTCTTGTTTCATCCTTTATAGAAGTATTCCATGCGTGGTTGCTTCCGAACCAAGTGGTCATTGGAAATTTTCCTTCCTGAAGATTTCCATCCGTCCGGCATTCCGGAGTGGGCAAAACTAGAGGCACCGGAACGGGGAAATCCGTGTCTCGGGCTCTAGGGAAGGATCCTATACTAGAGTAGACAAGTGAAAGAGCTTGTTTGATTATCCGAACCCCGCATACCTTGTGTATGACGATCCGTGGATTTCTCCCGGCAGATGTATCGATTCTTGTGGGTAAAGTGTACCCCTCTGCAGAGGTTTTCAAACTATTCGAATAGCCGAGTCCGCGGTTATGGACAGTTGGCAAGCTGTACTTGACTTTTGTTAGGACTAAAAGTGAAAATGATGAACTTGGTGAATGACGTGACTTGACAATGATGTTGACACACTTGAAGTCCTCTTTAGTTGAACTTAGAGAACTAAACCTCTTTTCTACCAAATGAACATTCTTGGGAAATAAAACTAGCTTTTGCAAATAAACTTAGTGCTTAGTCCACTATATCAAACTTGCATATCTACTTCATCCTTTCATGTATAAGATGGTTTGCGAGTGCATCCAATGTACTCATGGCTGTGTCCCTAGCTATCAACTTGGCCAGACTATGGGGAAGAATACCAGGAGGAAGGGTATGAAGAAGAGTGCCAGAACTAAGCTCGTCTCCATGAGTCGCCATTGCCTGTAGGGTGAAGGCCTGGACCCGAAGACGTTATTTCCGCTGCTATATTGTGTTGTATTATGACTTGGTCTGTATGACCATTGTATTTTGAACCTTCGTATTGTAATGTCTATGGAACTGGTTACCAACTACGTTATGTATATCGCAACAATGGTTCTGGGATTGTGGTGGAATACGTAACGGGCACTTCAAATTTGTTATCGAATTTGAGGTCGTCACAGATGGCTGACTCTTTTCTCTTCTGTATTTCAATTTTCTCCTTTTCTAATTGCTTTGACTGCTGTCTCAAGGCATAATGGTACCCTAACAGCATGTTTTTGCTTGCATCTCCTGGTATTGGTGTGCCATGTTCCACGGCTGTTTTGATTATCCCCCACTCTTGGAGTGATAGTCGAATTTTTTCTCTGCTCGCCAGGGAGTCTGCAGTTTCTCCTTCTGCTAAGTGATTTGCTCCTCTATTTATATTTGCTGGGTTGAGCACTGGGTTGTTGTTTTCATTGAGTTCTTCTAAGTTATCTCCTACGATGGTGAGTACTTGATATCGGTTGTCGAACTTGCTGCTGAAGCTTGAGAAGATTGAATCGTCATCCTCATGAAGCTCTAGCCCTGTTTCCCAGGTGTCTGTTGACTTGTCTGAAGTATCATCCTGGCAAATCATGAGGTCTTTGAGTTGATCTCCTAAGTCGAAATTTTCCAGGTTTTCGTCGACTTCTGCGATTTCCCCTTCTATGACTTCTGTTGCTACAAAGCTAACCGGCGAATTTGCTTCGCTGGAGCTCACTGATGATTCTGACAATGCGATTGTCTTGACTTTGCTTGCCGACGGATCCGTTGAGACCGGATCTGAAAGGCGAATCGAGCCTAAAGATCCGACGCGAAAGTTTAGGCTTCCGATTGTAAAGTCCATGTCTTGATCCATGCTCTCGAATATTGGAGTGAAATTTGGCAGGTGAGGTTGAAAATCGATGGTTCCGAACGATGTCTGGTTTCGTCGACTTCTGAATTGTTGTTGGCTAAAAGCGAAAAAGACGTCGAATTCATGATTCCAATGCCCAGAGTCCCCACGGTCAGCGCCAATTGACGAGGGTTAACTCGACAAATGTCTAATATGAAGGACTTAGGATCGGGGGAATAGAGCGTCGGATGAACTCAAAGGTAAAATCAGTCAAACAAGGTGTGTATCGAAAGTAAACGTAGGGTGAACTTTGGCTTACTCTCAATCTGTCCCTCATCGTCCTCTCCTGGCCCCTATATATAGGTGGCCAGGTCTCAAGGTACAGGAGGGGTTCGACACAGATTACAATATCGATATACGACATGAACTCGTATTTCGATTAGGATTACACTTGGGCCTAGCTTAACGGGCCTCAGGGGTACTCAACTAACGGGATCTATTATCTATACCCTTGTCACCGGGTAACCAGGCCCCTTCCTATATAAGGCGGCCTGGACCCTTAGAGTAGGGGATCGATCAATCTAGTCTTCTTCTACCTCTAGCAAACACAACTCAAGGAGCATTGTAGCCACCGTGTGCTGATAATAAAGAACAAGTAGGACGTAGGGGTTTTACCTCTGTCGAGGAGGGCCCTGAACCTGGGTACGTGCTCGTGTCATCATTGCCCATCTCGAGCCGGATCTGTCACTGTACTCCGGCGAGCCCCTCCATTTAGCCACCCCGCATGGCTACTGACGAGGGTTAACTCGACAAATGTCCTAGATGAAGGACTTAGGATCGGGGGAATAGGGCGTCGGATGAACTCGAAGGTAAAGGTTAGTCGAAATAAGTGTATATCGAAAGTAAACTTGGGTGTTCAACCTGGCTTGCTTTCAATCTGCCCTACACCGTCCCCTCCTGGCCCCTATATATAGGTGGCCAGGTCTCGAGGATCGGGAAGGGTCCGATACAGATTACAATATCGACATACGGTAAGAACTCGTATTCGATTATCATTACAATTGGGCCTTAGCTTAACGGGCCTCAGGGGTACTCAACTAACAGGATCTATTAACTATACCCTTGTCAGTAGCCCCTGAGATTCTACCAGAATTGCAGATTCGGGTTGAATCTCTAATCTTCAAATCTTCGACTTGATCAATTCTTCGATTTCTTCATATCTTCAAATCTTCGACTTGGTCTTTCGACTTACTTTCATGATAATTTTTCGCAAGGGGTTTTGATGAGCAAGCCTGACAACTCTGACGGATCAAGAGGTCAGTTAACTGCCGGAACAGATACTTGTCACCTACTTCAAATTCAATCCCCTTGGACTTGAATTCGGTATACCGGTCAAATCCATTCTTTTGCCGCATTTAGGACTTACAAAGAATGAATCCCAGAGATTCTCAGGGTACCCAGTGCGTCCACCAGGATTTTCTTCGCGTCGTAGACACGGATACATACCAGCAGAGCATATCCATGTGCGTATACCAGGCCACACAGGACGGATCCCGGGGTCTTACCTTCATGATAAATCACGGCATTCGAGTTTCGTTGCGATAACGCAACTCGAGAATCTTATGTCGCAGCCAAGTTTTGACTAAAAATATTCAGGTTTTAACAACCATAAAACTCGCTCCCGATGGGAGTAACACTCCTGCATTTCTCATACTCTAATGCGTTACCAAAAAATATCGTCGGGTGCGCGCTCAGCGCTCCCGATGGGAGTAGCCCCCGAGGCTATAGTCAAAAAAGACTTTTTCGAGTATAGGCTCAAAATACAGTGTAGTCCATCATACTTCAACTCGAAATAATTTAATGATATCCTGTCATCGAATACGCGTCCATCACTCCAGTTAAAAGTTGCATTCAATATTCTTGAAAGTAGTAGCCCCCAAGGCTATAATCGAAAAATCCTTCATATAGAATCTTGTCTATAGATTTTGCACTTGTCGGCGCCATTCTTCTTCTTTTCTATATCATCTTCTTTATGATGTCAATGAGTACGTCACTCTATATGAGTGTGAACCGTTTTATGGGCAGCACTGTAATTTTCACAATTTTTGACCATTAGTGGGCTGCCGTTTCCGCTTCGTGCGCCACGTCTCAGCCCACGATCCTTCTCCCAGAAGATATATAAGGGGCGTAGTGGGGGATTTTACTGTTTACCAGCTCGTTCTCTCCGCCGCCTCCATTGCTGATCTCTTCTTCCTCCTCCTCTCGTGCATAGCCCCCGAGCGCATCGCGTTTAGATGCGCGTGAAACACCTAGCCACCAAGAACACCATGGCCAAGACCTCTTCTGCCACCAGCTGGGTGCGCTCCGCCATCACGAAGAAGGAGGTGGAGAAAGCCAGGGCGGACGGCCTCATCTCCGCCCAGGATTCCATCAAGTTTCCAAGCACTGAGCGGATCCCGGAGCCCCCGAGCGGTTATCGGGTAATGTTCCTTGCCTTCCTCCTCCGCGGTCTTTCTCTTCCTGCCCACAAGTTTCTCCGTGGGCTTCTCTTTGTCTACGGTGTGCAGCTCCACCAGCTCACACCAAACTCCCTTCTGCACATTGCTTGTTTCGTGACTCTCTGTGAGTCATTCTTGGGCATTGAGCCCCACTTTCTTCTCTGAAGGTCAATCTTTCGGCTTCGCCCCAATGTAGCTCTGGCTAGAAAGCCTGAATTGGGCGGAGCCATTGTCTCTGTGCGCCCTGAGGTGCAATACCTCGAATTTTCCTTTGCCGCATCTGTCCAGGGGTGGAGAACCAAATGGTTCTATATCCAAGATCGCAAAGCCTCTCCTGAAGACCAATATGGTTTAGCCCCTTTCGTAGCCTCCAAGGAAGTGAAGAAATTGGCGTCATGGGATGCGCTTCCCTCGGATGCGGAAATAGCACAAGTTCTTCCTCTTCTGTCTCGCATTCAAGCTTTGAAAGGAGGCCAAGGAGGAGCTTTGTCGGGTATCCAACTCATGGCGTTCTTTGTGCAACGTCGAGTTCAACCCCTGCAGCACCGCCTCACCAAGCTTTGGAGTTACTCTGGCTTGGAAGATCCTACTCGCATCTCTGAAGATTTGATAGAGAAAAAAGATGTCGACAAGCGAGTCAGGAGCCTCACCAAGCTCACCAAGGATCATGCGGTTGCTGATTTGACCGCTGACTACTTTGACTCCGTGCACCCTCTACCCGAGGTACGTATCTTTGTGTTTACTTGCTGTCGAATTTTGTTTGCTTCGACTTGCGTTGTTCTTTGCCTTTGTACTCTGCTGACTTATTTACATGCAGGGTCACCAATTCCTTGTTTCGCGCCCTCCTCTTCCAGAGGCAGGGCCCCTTTCGACTGATCTGGCCTCGTCTGTATCCGAAGCCCCCGAGGCTGACGAGAATCAGGACGGAGATGATGCCAAAGAATCTGAAGAGGAAACTAGCTCGTCGACATTGCCTCCTCCCGTGCTTGCTAAAAATGCTGGTGTCGACAAGAAGAGGAAGCGTGTCGACGAATTTGCTTCTTCGAGTTCCGGAGCGGCTGATAAAGCCCCTGTTCTTACCGGAGATATGGAATACTTTGACCTTCTGGCATCGTAAGTGCTTTATTCGAGTTCTTCATTTGCACCGCTCTTGCCTTGTTTCTGTCGTGTTATACATAATTTGTTTTCTTTTACAGAGATGACGAGGAGCCTCCAAAAGATGCTACAGCTGCTCCTTCGACTTCACCTGCGACTGCTGATGAGCCTGTCGAGCAAGAAGTTGCACCGAGGGTTACCAGGGCTTCTGTCAAGAAGGTTCCTGTAACTCGAAACCTCAAACGCTCGAAGAGGGCAAAAGAACCCGACGTCTTTCTTGAGGCCCTGCTAATGCCAAGTTGACATGGAATATGCAGTTGATGATCCTTGTGCGTGGTGAACAACCAGCCCGTTGGGAACCCCAAGAGGAAGGTGTGATGAGTATAGCAGCTGGTTTTCCCTCAGTTAAGAAACCAAGGTTTATCGTTCTTGGAGAGAAGGGACAATAACGACTGAAGGTGATGCTTGCTAGTTTGCGACAGCTACGGACAATTTATATATGGCGCCTCGTCCAAGCTTTGCTTGCTAGCTGCAACGCGGAACCTGCACACACACAACCAAGTACTTTGTTCCCAACTTACGATGAGGTTGTCAATCTCACCGGTTTGCTTGAAACAAAGGTTATGAGCGTATCGAGTGGAAAATAGTAGAAGTATGCGAGTAAAGTAAACAGTGCGAGTAAAGTAAACAGGTGATAGCAATATGATGGAAATAGGACCGGGGTCCACAGTTCACTAGTGGTGTCTCTCCAAAAGATAAATAAGACATGCTGGGTAAACAAATTACAGTTGGGCAATTGATAGAATAAAGATAAACGTGATATGTCAAGAAGATCACTATGAGATTTACTCTGGGCATTACAACAAAATACATAGACCGCCATCCAACTGCATCTATGACTAATAATCCACTTGTGGCAAATCAATCCGAGAACTCCACAAGTATTAAGTGGCGAACAACAGATAATTGCATTAAGCAAAGTGTGTAATGTAAACAAAGCATATGCCCTTGAGCATATGAATGTTGTTTTCTCCCTAGTAGCAACAGCACATCTACAACCTTAGAGGTTTCTGTCACTCCCCCAGGTTAAATAGAGGCATGAACCCACTATCGAGCATAAATACCCCCTCTTGGAGTCACTAGCAACTACTCGGCCAAGATAGCTACTAACAACGGAGAGCATGCAAGATCATAAACAACATAGAGATAACATAAGATAATATTCAGTACAGCAACTCAATCATAACACCAATATTCATCGGATCCCAACAAACCAAACATGTAGAATTACATAACGGTGATCTCAATCATGTAGGGCAGCTCATGAGATCTAAACATGAAGCACATGGTGGAGAAGACAACCATCTAGCTACTGCTATGGACCCATAGTCCAAGGTAGACTACTCACTCATCGCTCCGGAGGCAAGCATGGCAATGAAGAAGACCTCCAGTGGTGATTCCCCTCTCCGGCAGGGTGCCGGGAAGAGCTTCTGGACCCTCCCGATCTTCGGTCGACGGTGGCGGCGGATCGCGATGTGTTCTGGAAAAGTGATCGGGTACTTAAGTTTTTCCCGTCGGGGGGTCTTTATAGGCGAAGGGGCGATGTCACAGGAGGGGCCAGGCCTCCTCACGCTAGGGCGGCGCGGCCAGGGGCTGGGCCGCGCCAGCCCTGCGTGAGGGCGGCCTGTAGCCCCTCTCCTTCTTCTCTTCGGATGACTAGAAGCTCCCGGACAAAATAAGACTTCAGGAACTTGTTTCGTCTAATTCCGAGAATATTTCCTGTGTATCACTTCTGAAACACAAAAATAGCAGAAAACAGGGAACTGGCACTGTGGCGACTTGTTAATAGGTTAGTTCCAGAAAATGCATAAAAGTGCCACGAAGTGTAACGAAACATTAGGCAAATGGTGTAAAAACAAGCATGGAGCATCAAAAATTATAGATACGTTGGAGACGTATCAAGCATCCCCAAGCTTAACTCCTGCTCGTCCTCGAGTAGGTAAGTGATAACAAATGAATAATTTTTGAGGTGACATGCACCTACACAATCTTGATCATATATGTAAGCATTTGTGAGCTGGGATCAAAAGAACTTAAAACATGGGCATGAAAGATATAATCTTGACAATAAGAACTTAGCAACCATGTTGTAAACATGCAAATGAACACAAACAAAAGATCATGAAAATGAAACAATGAAAGTCAAATGTGTGTTCAAATCATAAGGAAAAACATACAAATGGTTTTCAGCTTGTCCTTCAAAGAGAGCAAAACATAAATGCATAGGACACCTTCAAGTTTAAGAGGGCAACTAGATACAAATAATTTGAGAACAAGTGAAACCAACAATATGAATCAATCAATGAAAACTTTGGGACAATGCACATTATACTAAGAATGACAACTATGCTCTCTTAATGGTGCATAAAGAAAGAAGGTGGTGACTCAACATAAAAGTAAAAGAAAGGCCCTTCGCAGAGGGAAGCAGTGATTGCAAGTTTTATAACCTTCAAAAATTATGGTACTTACCGGATTTGAGCTCTCATTGCCCCCATCATAAGCATCTTGAATGGTTAAAGTTAATGCGAGAACAATTATGATGCATATGCTTGACAAATCATAAGTTGAAAACCTCGTGTCCTGTGAATACGAGTACCCAAACCTCATGCTACTTTACTTAGAGTCCCAAGCAAGGCTCTTGTCATTGTAAATATATGCATATCATTGAGAACCGCCAATGGGGTACCTCCGTGCCCGATGACATGGAACAAGCCCACATCAAAATGACAGGACAAGCAGACAATGAATACCTCGACATCTCTTTTATTTGCCATTTGTTTAGCTTTTTATTGTGAGATGCGTCGTCGAATGTTCACCATGGGTATGCTGCAAATTTCCACCATGAATTATGCATGGCTTAGATTAGCGGCCCGGCGTTTCCCTAACACATATACAAACTCCATGATCCCCACAAGATTCCCAATTCATTTCACACCGCGGGCATCCATAAACAAAAGATCACGATATCAACTCAAATAAGAAGTGCAATGTTGAAAGCTTGCCCATGACTGCATGGCTGGGCTAGTCTCCAACTTACAACTTGCAAGCATAACAACTCAACATAAAAGACCACAATGTCAAATTTTTAAGAACAGGAAAAAGTAAAGTGTGCCTTCCGGTTCGTGAGAGCTTTACTGACCGAATTTCGCATAACACTGGTAAGAGTTTAATTTGAAGAGAAAATAAAAGCAAGTCAAATTTACTTGGAATAGCAAATTGCTAGTAGGTATGTATGGTGGACACTTTGGCAAACTTTGGCTTTTAGGAGTTGGATGCACGAGTTGAGCTCATACTCAGTACAAGGCAAGGGCTAGCAAAAGACTGGGAGCAACCAACTAAGAGAGCAATAATGGCCATAATCATGCAAAGCGACAAAGCGACATTAAAAGAAGCATAAGATGGCATCAAAAGTCAAAAACTACATGATCATAGAGGCTATTGGCGACTTTGTAAGAGTCTAACATGTGTGAGCATGCGCCAAGTCAACCCAAATAAAGCATCAAGGAGAAAACCAAAATAATGCTTCCATACAATAAAAACAACGCATGATTTTTTCAAAGGCTCATTAAGCAATCTCAGTTATTTGAGAGAAGTCATGCTACAGCAAAACCACTAAGCATACTATCAAAAAGACATCAAGCATGACATGAAAAAGCCTAAGCCGCAGTCTACACAAGCTCCTTCTTGTACCACTTTTTTGCATAAAGCTTTTTCTCTTTTCCAACACCATTTGAAATTTTTATAAACACCTCTTTTGATGAAAACCAATAAAGATCAGAGGCAAAAATACACCTTGATGAAAAGATATGACAAGGTCTGAACGCAAATCAAGGTGAAAACGAAAACCAAAAGCAGTAGCGGAAAAAGAAGAACACTCGGTGAACGATAAAAGTGAAAAATGGAGTGTTCTTTGCAAATGAAAACGAGTACATCTACTCCAAAGGAAATTTGTTGGGGTCCAACCATTTATTGCAGCAAACAAAACTAAACTAACTAAGAAAAATAAAACAACTGACGCTCCAAGAAAAACACATAGTGCATGAAGCAATAAAAATATAGCGTCTTGAAAGGTGACCTGATTTTTGCCGATGAAGAAGGGGTACCTCGGGGGCATCCCCAAGCTTTGACGCTTATACTTCTTGGATATTTCTTGGGGTGATGCATGGGCATCCCCAAGCTTGAGCTTTTGTCCATTCTTCAACTCATCTCATCATTCTCCAATCCCTACACTTGAAAACTTCCTTCATACAAAACTAAACACAAATCTATTAGCAACATTAGTGTAGCATAACATATAATCAACCTCTTTTTGCTTCAGGTTTCAACTCAAAACCACCACATATATAGCAAATACTACTGTAGCAACTTCCCCAAAAGTTCCATGATCAAAAGAACTCAAAAGAAAGCGATAAAGCGGCAAACACAAATATTGGCAGAAATCTGTCAAAACAGAACAGCTGACAAAGGTCGAATTTTTGAGGGGTTTTCTGTTGCTCAAATCAAAAAGTGTTCAACTAACAAAAGTTTGGATATAACCTGGGGCATATGAACAAGAAATAGCAGGTCCAAAAGATATACAGAGAATTTATACGAATTTTTACGGTGCAGCACCGAAAACAGTTTCAGGACAGCAACATCCCCAAATCTTTTCCTCACTCAAATTAGAGGCTTCTCTTGGCACAAAAACGAAATAAACAAGATAAGGAGCGGTCATTACAGTAGTAATGACTTCCAAGACTCAAATAAAATAAAAAGTACTGAAAGTAAAACATTGGGTTATCTCCCAAGAGTGCTTTTCTTGAACGCCTTTGAGCTAGGCGCAGAAAATTGCGAATCAAGTAACATCAGAAGGAGCATTAAGATCAACTGCAGAAGTCTTGTCAATAAGGCATTGTATTTCATCCACATAAGTTTTAGAAGACCCTTTGTGATCACGCCTTGGTTCACTCAAATCACAAAAAAGATTTTTGGGACAGATCCAGTCAAAATTATTTTCGAAAGCTTCACATAATCCCAAGAGCTTGCTAGGTATAGGTATTTCGGCTCCTTCGTCGTTAGTACTAATAACCTTTATAGGTGAACCGAGTTTATTAAAACGTTTAAGAACTTCCTAGCTTCAATAACGACATCTTTAAATTCTAAGCGCAAAGTTTCCAAAATAAAAGCTTTCTTTTCGGGATCCTCAATTTCATGAAGCTTAAGGAACATGTATTGCATAAAAGGATTAAGACTAGCAAACCTAGTTTCCAACATGTGAATCAAATAAGCAGAAGCAACTTCAATACTAGGAGCTAGCTCAACCAAAGATTTCTCCTCAACTTCCTCATGCATACTAATGTGATTAAAGAACTCCTCAATGTTACTTTTTCCAATAATTGAACCACTACCTACTGAGAGGTTCTCCAGAACGTACTTAGGGATCAACATAATGAACTAAAAGTAAAGAAATAACAACTACCAAGGATTCTAATTTTTTTGGGTTTTTGATATAAAACGATGCAGGTAAAATAAATAAAGTAAAGCAAAACAATAACAAAGTAAAGGATGTGCGTGCGAAAACTCCCCTCGCAGAAGTCTTCCAATCTCCCCGGCAACGGCGCCAGAAAAGAGGCTACTAATGCCAAGTTGACATGGAATATGCAGTTGATGGTCCTTGTGCGTGGTGAACAACCAGCCCGTTGGGAACCCCAAGAGGAAGGTGTGATGAGTATAGCATCTGGTTTTCCCTCAGTTAAGAAACCAAGGTTTATCGTTCTTGGAGAGAAGGGACAATAACGACTGAAGGTGATGCTTGCTAGTTTGCGACAGCTCCGGACAATTTATATATGGCGCCTCGTCCAAGCTTTGCTTGCTAGCTGCAACGCGGAACCTGCACACACACAACCAAGTACTTTGTTCCCAACTTACGATGAGGTTGTCAATCTCACCGGTTTGCTTGAAACAAAGGTTATGAGCGTATCGAGTGGAAAACAGTAGAAGTATGCGAGTAAAGTAAACAGTGCGAGTAAAGTAAACAGGTGATAGCAATATGATGGAAATAGGACCGGGGTCCACAGTTCACTAGTGGTGTCTCTCCAAAAGATAAATAACACATGTTGGGTAAACAAATTACAGTTGGGCAATTGATAGAATAAAGATAAACGTGATATGTCAAGAAGATCACTATGAGATTTACTCTGGGCATTACAACAAAATACATAGACCGCCATCCAACTGCATCTATGACTAATAATCCACTTGTGGCAAATCAATCCGAGAACTCCACAAGTATTAAGTTGCGAACAACAGATAATTGCATTAAGCAAAGTGTGTAATGTAAACAAAGCATATGCCCTTGAGCATTTGAATGTTGTTTTCTCCCTAGTAGAAACAACACATCTACAACCTTAGAGGTTTCTGTCACTCCCCCAGGTTAAATAGAGGCATGAACCCACTATCGAGCATAAATACCCCCTCTTGGAGTCACTAGCAACTACTCGGCCAAGATAGCTACTAACAACGGAGAGCATGCAAGATCATAAACAACATAGAGATAACATAAGATAATATTCAGTACAGCAACTCAATCATAACACCAATATTCATCGGATCCCAACAAACCAAACATGTAGAATTACATAACGGTGATCTCAATCATGTAGGGCAGCTCATGAGATCTAAACATGAAGCACATGGTGGAGAAGACAACCATCTAGCTACTGCTATGGACCCATAGTCCAAGGTAGACTACTCACTCATCGCTCCGGAGGCAAGCATGGCGATGAAGAAGACCTCCAGTGGCGATTTCCCTCTCCGGCAGGGTGCCGGGAAGAGCTTCTAGACCCTCCCGATCTTCGGGTCGATGGCGGCGGCGGATCGCGATGTGTTCTGAAAAAGTGATTGGGTACTTAGGTTTATCCCATCGGGGGGTCTTTATAGGCGAAGGGGCGATGTCAGAGGTGGGGCCAGGCCTCCTCACGCCAGGACGGCATGGCCAGGGGCTGGGCCGCGCCAGCCCTGTGTGAGGGCGGCCTGTAGCCCCTCTCCTTTTTCTCTTCGGATGACTGGAAGCTCCCAGACAAAATAAGACTTCAGGAACTTGTTTCGTCCAATTCCGAGAATATTTCCTGTGTATCACTTCTGAAACACAAAAACAGCAGAAAACAGGGAACTGGCACTGTGGCGACTTGTTAATATGTTAGTTTCGGAAAATGCATAAAAGTGCCACGAAGTGTAACGAAACATTAGGCAAATGGTGTAAAAACAAGCATGGAGCATCAAAAATTATAGATACGTTGGAGACGTATCAAGCATCCTCAAGCTTAACTCCTGCTCGTCCTCGAGTAGGTAAGTGATAACAAAAGAATAATTTTTGAGGTGACATGCACTTACACAATCTTGATCATATATGTAAGCATTTGTGAGCCGGGATCAAAAGAACTTAAAACATGGGCATGAAAGATATAATCTTGACAATAAGAACTTAGCAACCATGTTGTAAACATGCAAATGAACATAAACAAAAGATCATGAAAATGAAACAATGAAAGTCAAACGTGTGTTCAAATCATAAGGAAAAACATACAAATGGTTTTCAGCTTGTCCTTCAAAGAGAGCAAAACATAAATGCATAGGACACCTTCAAGTTTAAGAGGGCGACTAGATACAAATAATTTGAGAACAAGTGAAAGCAACAATATGAATCAATCAATGAAAACTTTGGGACAATGCACATTATACTAAAAATGACAGCTATGCTCTCTTAATGGTGCATAAAGAAAGAAGGTGGTGACTCAACATAAAAGTAAAAGAAAGGCCCTTCGCAGAGGGAAGCAGTGATTGCAAGTTTTATAACCTTCAAAAATTATGGTACTTACCGGCTTTGAGCTCTCATTGCCCCCATCATAAGCATCTTGAATGGTTAAAGTTAATACGAGAACAATTATGACGCATATGCTTGACAAATCATAAGTTGAAAACCTCGTGACCCGTGAATGCGAGTATCCAAACCTCATTCTACTTTACTTAGAGTCCCAAGCAAGGCTCTTGTCATTGTAAATATATGCATATCATTGAGAACCGCCAATGGGGTACCTCCGTGCCCGATGACATGGAACAAGCCCACATCAAAATGACAGGACAAGCAGACAATGAACACCTCGACATCTCTTTTATTTGCCATTTGTTTAGCTTTTTATTGTGAGATGCGTCGTCGAATGTTCACCATGGGTATGCTAAAAATTTCCACCATGAATTATGCATGGCTTAGATTAGCGGCCCGGCGTTTCCCTAACACATATACAAACTCCATGATCCCCACAAGATTCCCAATTCATTTCACACCGCGGGCATCCATAAACAAAAGATCACGATATCAACTCAAATAAGAAGTGCAATGTTGAAAGCTTGCCCATGACTGCATGGCTGGGCTAGTCTCCAACTTACAACTTGCAAGCATAACAACTCAACATAAGAGACCACAATGTCAAATTTTTAAGAACAGGAAAAAGTAAAGTGTGCCTTCCGGTTCGTGAGAGCTTTACTGACCGAATTTCGCATAACACTGGTAAGAGTTTAATTTGAAGAGAAAATAAAAGCAAGTCAAATTTACTTGGAATAGCAAATTGCTAGTAGGTATGTATGGTGGACACTGTGGCAAACTTTGGCTTTTAGGAGTTGGATGCACGAGTAGAGCTCATACTCAGTACAAGGCGAGGGCTAGCAAAAGACTGGGAGCGACCAACTAAGAGAGCAATAATGGCCATAATCATGCAAAGCGACAAAGCGACATTAAAAGAAGCATAAGATGGCATCAAAAGTCAAAAACTACATGATCATAGAGGCTATTGGCGACTTTGTAAGAGTCTAACATGTGTGAGCATGCGCCAAGTCAACCCAAATAAAGCATCAAGGAGAAAACCAAAATAATGCTTCCATACAATAAAAACAACGCATGATTTTTTCAAAGGCTCATTAAGCAATCTCAGTTATTTGAGAGAAGTCATGCTACAGCAAAACCAATAAGCATACTATCAAAAAGACATCAAGCATGACATGAAAAAGCCTAAGCCGCAGTCTACACAAGCTCCTTCTTGTACCACTTTTTTGCATAAAGCTTTTTCTCTTTTCCAACACCATTTGAAATTTTTATAAACACCTCTTTTGATGAAAACCAATAAAGATCAGAGGCAAAAATACACCTTGATGAAAAGATATGACAAGGTCTGAACGCAAATCAAGGTGAAAACGAAAACCAAAAGCAGTAGCGGAAAAAGAAGAACACTCGGTGAACGATAAAAGTGAAAAATGGAGTGTTCTTTGCAAATGAAAACGAGTACATCTCCTCCAAAGGAAATTTGTTGGGGTCCAACCATTTATTGCAGCAAAAAAAACTAAACTAACTAAGAAAACTAAAACAACTGACGCTCCAAGAAAAACACATAGTGCATGAAGCAATAAAAATATAGCGTCTTGAAAGGTGACCTGATTTTTGCCGATGAAGAAGGGGTACCTCGGGGGCATCCCCAAGATTTGACGCTTATACTTCTTGGATATTTCTTGGGGTGATGCATGGGCATCCCCAAGCTTGAGCTTTTGTCCATTCTTCAACTCATCTCATCATTCTCCAATCCCTACACTTGAAAACTTCCTTCATACAAAACTAAACACAAATCTATTAGCAACATTAGTGTAGCATAACATATAATCAACCTCTTTTTGCTTCAGGTTTCAACTCAAAACCACCACATATATAGCAAATACTACTGTAGCAACTTCCCCAAAAGTTCCATGATCAAAAGAACTCAAAAGAAAGCGATAAAGCGGCAAACACAAATATTGGCAGAAATCTGTCAAAACAGAACAGCTGACAAAGGTCGAATTTTTGAGGGGTTTTCTGTTGCTCAAATCAAAAAGTGTTAATCTAACCAAAGTTTGAATATAACCTGGGGCATATGCACAAGAAATCGCAGGTCCAAAAGATATACAGAGAATTTATACGAATTTTTACGGTGCAGCACCGAAAACAGTTTCAGGACAGCAACATCCCCAAATCTTTTCCTCACTCAAATTAGAGGCTTCTCTTGGCACAAAAACGAAATAAACAAGATAAGGAGCGGTCATTACAGTAGTAATGACTTCCAAGACTCAAATAAAAGAAAAAGTATTGAAAGTAAAACATTGGGTTATCTCCCAAGAGTGCTTTTCTTTAACGCCTTTGAGCTAGGCGCAGAAAATTGCGAATCAAGTAACATCAGAAGGAGCATTAAGATCAACTGCAGAAGTCTTGTCAATAAGGCATTGTATTTCATGCACATAAGTTTTAGAAGACCCTTTGTGATCATGCCTTGGTTCACTCAAATCACAAAAAAGATTTTTGGGACAGATCCAGTCAAAATTATTTTCGAAAGCTTCACATAATCCCAAGAGCTTGCTAGGTATAGGTATTTCGGCTCCTTCATCGTTAGTACTAATAACCTTTATAGGTGAACCGAGTTTATTAAAACGTTTAAGAACTTTTATAGCTTCAATAACGACACCTTTAAATTCTAAGCGCAAAGTTTCCAAAATAAAAGCTTTCTTTTCGGGATCCTCAATTTCATGAAGCTTAAGGAACATGTATTGCATAAAAGGATTAAGACTAGCAAACCTAGTTTCTAACATGTGAATCAAATAAGCAGAAGCAACTTCAATACTAGGAGCTAGCTCAACCAAAGATTTCTCCTCAACTTCCTCATGCATACTAATGTGATTAAAGAACTCCTCAATGTTACTTTTTCCAATAATTGAACCACTACCTACTGAGAGGTCCTCCAGAACGTACTTAGGGATCAACATAATGAACTAAAAGTAAAGAAATAACAACTACCAAGGATTCTAATTTTTTTGGGTTTTTGATATAAAACGATGCAGGTAAAATAAATAAAGTAAAGCAAAACAATAACAAAGTAAAGGATGTGCGTGCGAAAACTCCCCTCGCAGAAGTCTTCCAATCTCCCCGGCAACGGCGCCAGAAAAGAGGCTGCTAATGCCAAGTTGACATGGAATATGCAGTTGATGGTCCTTGTGCGTGGTGAACAACCAGCCCGTTGGGAACCCCAAGAGGAAGGTGTGATGAGTATAGCAGCTGGTTTTCCCTTAGTGAAGAAACCAAGGTTTATCGTTCTTGGAGAGAAGGGACAATAACGACTGAAGGTGATGCTTGCTAGTTTGCGACAGCTCCGGACAATTTATATATGGCGCCTCGTCCAAGCTTTGCTTGCTAGCTGCAACGCGGAACGTGCACACACACAACCAAGTACTTTGTTCCCAACTTACGATGAGGTTGTCAATCTCACCGGTTTGCTTGAAACAAAGGTTATGAGCGTATCGAGTGGAAAACAGTAGAAGTATGCGAGTAAAGTAAACAGTGCGAGTAAAGTAAACAGGTGATAGCAATATGATGGAAATAGGACCGGGGTCCATAGTTCACTAGTGGTGTCTCTCCAAAAGATAAATAACACATGCTGGGTAAACAAATTATAGTTGGGCAATTGATAGAATAAAGATAAACGTGATATGTCAAGAAGATCACTATGAGATTTACTCTGGGTATTACAACAAAATACATAGACCGCCATCCAACTGCATCTATGACTAATAATCCACTTGTGGCAAATCAATCCGAGAACTCCACAAGTATTAAGTTGCGAACAACAGATAATTGCATTAAGCAAAGTGTGTAATGTAAACAAAGCATATGCCCTTGAGCATATGAATGTTGTTTTCTCCCTAGTAGCAACAATACATCTACAACCTTAGAGGTTTCTGTCACTCCCCCAGGTTAAATAGAGGCATGAACCCACTATCGAGCATAAATACCCCCTCTTGGAGTCACTAGCAACTACTCGGCCAAGATAGCTACTAACAACGGAGAGCATGCAAGATCATAAACAACATAGAGATAACATAAGATAATATTCAGTACAGCAACTCAATCATAACACCAATATTCATCGGATCCCAACAAACCAAACATGTAGAATTACATAACGGTGATCTCAATCATGTAGGGCAGTTCATGAGATCTAAACATGAAGCACATGGTGGAGAAGACAACCATCTAGCTACTGCTATGGACCCATAGTCCAAGGTAGACTACTCACTCATCACTCCGGAGGCAAGCATGGCGATGAAGAAGACCTCCGGTGGCGATTCCCCTCTCCGGCAGGGTGCCGGGAAGAGCTTCTAGACCCTCCCGATCTTCGGGTCGACGGCGGCGGCGGATCGCGATGTGTTCTGGAAAAGTGATCGGGTACTTAGGTTTTTCCCGTCGGGGGGTCTTTATAGGCGAAGGGGCGATGTCAGAGGTGGGGCCAGGCCTCCTCACGCCAGGGCGGCGCGGCCAGGGGCTGGGCCGCGCCAGCCCTGCGTGAGGGCGGCCTGTAGCCCCTCTCCTTCTTCTCTTCGGATGACTGGAAGCTCCCGGACAAAATAAGACTTCGGGAACTTGTTTCGTCCAATTCTAAGAATATTTCCTGTGTATCACTTGTAAAACACAAAAATAGCAGAAAACAGGGAACTGGCACTGTGGCGACTTGTTAATAGGTTAGTTCCGGAAAATGCATAAAAGTGCCACGAAGTGTAACGAAACATTAGGCAAATAATGTAAAAACAAGCATGGAGCATCAAAAATTATAGATACGTTGGAGACATATCAGGCCCATGCATCGACGATTTCTCCCAGTGATGTAAGTAACTTCTGTTGACTTGCTCTCTTTGTATTCATTTATGTTCTTACACGCCCTTTTTCCCAGGCATTGTTGCAAAGATTCGTCGCCTTGGGCACTGAATGTGCTGAGTACTTAAAGGTTGCGAAAGCTTCCGAAGGTACACTTTTCACATCCGGTCATTACTTTTCTTCTGTGCTTATCCTTTGTTGTTTATCTGACTCCCTTTCGTCTTCTTCTGTAGCTGCTCTAGCAACAGCCAATGCTCGAATTGCGTCGCTGGAGGCGGAGCTCAGTGCTTCGCAGAAGGCTTATGATGTTGCGGCCGCTGCTAAAGCAAACACTGAGAAGTCGCAGAAATCCACGCTTGGCAAGGTGAAGAAAGCTGAAAAAGCTTTAGCTGATGCCAACAAAGAGCATGCTCAGCGAGAGCAAGCCGTGGCAGAGCGTCTTCGCACAATGTCTATTGCTGCTGAAGGTAAGTACTTTGCCTTGTCTTCTATTTTGACTTCTGTTGCACTGTTGTACTTGTTGACACTTTTCTTTCCTTTTCTCTTCTATCTTATTTTATTGTGCAGGATTTACCGGGGTATCTTCGTCGTCCCTGCAACCGGACGATGATCCTCTGATGACTACGGTTAACCTACTCGAGGCAAACTGGATATCTATCCAGGAGACTTTTGAGTTAGTTAGTCGCGTTCTATCATGGCTGTTCATCGGGTTGTGGCCGAAGAAGAAGGCAGAAGTTCCGAAGGACAACTTGGGCAAGCTTGCCAAGGCTTTTGATACAACTGAAGACCCCACCCTCCAGCTTAAGGGGCTCTCTCTGAAGCGTGGTGCTGAGGGTACTATTGCACTTTATTTTGCCCATGGTGCGGACTTCGACTGGGAGAAGGTGAACTCTTCCCATGGCCGCACCCGCGATGAGATGAAGACTTTCTTCGAGAAGGCGAAGAAGTTGGCGCCTGCGCTGGTGGCGATTATTTCTCCTTCAGCAGCCTCCGCGACATCTGCTGCGCCACCTCCAGCGGCGGAAAACCCTGCGCCTCCGTCGACTGTTGGCGAGGAATTTATCATGCCTTCTTCTGCCACGGAGCAAAATGCTGAGGTGGCGTAGACTCGGCCTTCTTGTAGTTTTCCATTTATCCTTTTGAATGTAAAAAACTTGTAGTCGCGTGCAACCCGAGAATCTTAGTCAAAGGGTTTTGCACTTATGTAAATACATTTCCTTCTTATGAAGTCTTGTGCTTGTCTCTCTGAAATGTTTCTTCTTTCTTTTCTTTTGACTTCCAGTCGATGCATATCAATGATCCTTTGACTGGCGGACCTGCTCCTTCTGCTACCCACACGTTCGGTTCGACGATTTCATCGCCTCCTAGCCGATGTAATCAGTGCGCAGAGTACTCTTCAAGGATTTCTGATCTTGAGTCTCGCCTGACTTTGGCTAAACGTCAAGCACAGATGGCTGTGAGCAAAGCTAGTAAAGCTTGTGGTTATCTGAAGCAGATATCTTCTCTTGATGAAAAGGTTTCCAGTTTGACGGCGAAGATTGTCCATAATGAAGAATGCGAGTCTTTTATTCTTGGCATTGTCGAGTCTGCCTGCGAGATGTTGCGATGTAAGTTTTCTTTCGACTTCTCTTTTCCCTGTTTCTTCACTGCTGTTTTTGTGACATCCCTTGCCGTCATAGGCACTTGTCTGGATTTCGCTGTTGAAGATCATCGGGTTACCGAGCGAAATGCGGCTTTGGAGAGAATGTCGGCATGCTTTGAGACTTTGTGGTCTGATCCTCGACGTCGGAGTGCCATTGTACTGCTTCAGGACCGTGCCCAACATATTGGCAAGTCAGTTGATGGTTGCCGACGAGTCTCACAACTATGCACTCTGTTATGCTTCCTCGCAATCCTCTGCCTACAACTTTCCCGCTTCTTCTTGATACTTTCAGATCCAGCCACCGTATTCATAGATTGATAGAGCTGAACTTAGTGGTAGGTGCCAATTTTGCTCTCGGGTGGATACGCAAGTGGCACCGGAAGCTTAATTATAGCTCTATGTCCCTGAGTTTGGCTCCAGGTGGAGCTAGCCTTCGAGTACATATGGAGAGCACGCTGCAACCTGCTCGAAGGCTCGTAGCTAGGCTGCTGGAAGCGGATGCTGCATTTTTTCGCGAGTACCACTATTTAGATCCCTTAGGCGTAGATGATTCTGATAACCCATTATTGTAATATTTTTGTATATGTGGAACGCGAGAGTATCTTATTTCGCGACTTTATGTCAAAAATTTGTTCTCAAAGCGTTATTGTATGATTCGTGCGTTTGCCGCATTTTCTCTTTGAAAGACTCGTAAACTCGAACATGAGGAACGTTTTGTCTTTATTATACTTGCAATGTAAGATACATGGGGTGACCCAAGAGATCCGGCCTGTGACCTGTGTTCTGGATCTAGAGGGCATTGCCCCTGGTATAACTCGTGGCTTTGACAGCCTTACTCTTCTACCCTACTTTTGTTCTTTGATGCTTATGCCGTCATGGCTTTCTCCTCTTCTCCTGTGTCTTTATCTTCTCCTGATGCTTCTACTCATGATTTCTTTGTCTCGGGCTCCGCAGCGCGTCCTTCGAGTAGCTTGACACCTTCTGTAGTCGTGCTTTTTGCCTTCTCTGCATAGTTGGCTGTCATGCCAAAGTTTTGCGCCATCTTGTGGAACTCCCTGTCGCAGAGATCTGAAACTTCAAAACTTCCTTTTACTGTAATTATTCCTCTTGGTCCTGGTATTTTAAGTACCAAATATGTATAGTGAGGCACTGCCATGAATCGCGAAAACGCGGGTCGTCCGAGGATCGCGTGATATTGAGATGGCCAGTCCATGACTTCAAAGTCCAGCTTTTCTCTCTTGTAGTTTTGTCGGTTGCTGAAGCAAACATTGAGTGCTATTCGACCCAGTGGGTAATTGGCACTTCCTGGCACGATTCCGTGGAAGGAACAATCTGTTGGTTTCAGGAACTCTAGTGATATATGCATTGCTCTGAGTGTTTTTGCGTATATCAGGTTAATTCCACTTCCTGCGTCCATGAATATTCTGTCGACATCATACGTGCCGATTTGAGCTTTAAGTACCAAAGGCGCGTTTCCTGGCCGAGGTACTGTTATAGGGTGGTCTTCTCTGTTGACCTCGATTGGTTGTTCTGACCAATGTAGATACTCCGTTGTGGCTGGAGGTGAGATGACTGCTAGGTTGACTTGTCGAGTGATACTCTTTTCTTCTTTGTTCGACTTGGGCACAGGTTGTATCATTGCTGTGATGTGTCCTTTTGATGGAACGTACCCTTCGTCGTCGTGTCCCTGGTTTTGCTGGTCTTGTCCTTGAGGAGCTCCGTTGTTTCCTTGCTGTTTTGTCGGAGGATTGTTGCTTCCTTCAAATCCTTGTCGCCTTGCTTCGGTTTGCTTGTTTAGTGCTGCCTCTTGTAGTTTTAAGAATGTTGTGCAATCTTTCATTGCGTGCCTTGATACTCGCTTCCCATCGACGAACGCTGAGTGTATATGACAAGGTCCGTTGAGCATATCTTCTGGCGATGGGTTGTACTCTCTGGGTTCTCTCGTGGGAAACTTTTTGTAGTCCTCTTTTCCATAGCTTCGATATCCCGAGCTTCTGCGATCACTTCCTTGATAGCTGTTGTCTTTGTATCCTGCGGCGACTTGGCTATGTGAGCCGTAGTTGTCGTAATTTCGGGACCGTCTCCTTTGACTTCCATATCTATTTCTTCTGTCGTCCTCTGGGGATCGCGTCCGCTTGTTGTTGCATGCGCCTTCTCCATCTGCAAATCTGTTTGCTACATCCATGAGGTCTGACACTGTTTTTGGCTTGATTCTGCCCATCTCTTCGACTAGGTCTTTTCGCCTTAATCCAATGATGAACGCATCTATTGCTCTTTCGTCTGAAACTTTGACTGCTGAATTTTTTATAAGACTCCATCTTTGGATGTATGCCCGCAGTATTTCGTCGCGTTGTTGCACACACGCTTTGACTTCTTCTATTGATGCTGGCCGCTTGTATGTCGACCTGAAGTTACTTGTAAATTGCTTTGTAAGGTCTTCCCAGCTTCCAATAGTTTCTTTCTCTAGTTTGCTCAACCATGACCTTGCTGCGCCGGTGAGGTGTAGTTGCAAACTTTGCATTGCTGTTTCTTTGGTTCCTCCCAATATTTGTACTGCTTGTAGATAATCTGAGAGCCATGATTGTGGTTCCTGTGATCCGTCGTACTTTTGCTGATCATGAGGTAACTTGAATCCCTTGGGAACTGGAGTGGTGCAAACCCTGCGGGTAAAGCACGATGCCCCCATCTCTTTGTCGTCGTCTTCATAGTCGCCTTTTTCATTTGGGGATCGGGATCTTCGGGTTCCTCCGTGTTGTTTTGGTGATGGCGATCGAGATCGTTGATTGCTGCTTCTGCGCCGAGGACTGTTGTGACGGCGAGGCAATCTTGGCTTGTGCGTTTCCTTATGGTGGTGTGCTTCCTCTCCTTTTGCTGATAGCTTGTGGCCCACCATGTTTAGTCCGTTCAATGCTGCTCTGTGCATATGTTCTCTAGGGTCCCCCGGGCTTGGTCGAGTTGTGAGCAGATAAGCTTGAGCTGCCACTAATGCTGCTTCAGGAGTTTTTGGTACGATGTTTCCTTGTTCGTCGACCGATAAGAAGGACGAGTCGAGGATTTTGGAAATGCTTTGCCTGTCGGAGTACTCGAGGTTATCGTACCTTGAACCATGTCGATGATTTTTCCTTGCGTTACTATATGATGCGTCGCTTTGCGCTTTACGAGCAGCGTTGCTAGCTGCAATGGCTGAGTCTTTTCTTCTCTGTATCTCTATTTTCTCCTTTGCTAATTGCTTTGTCTGCTGCCTTAGGGAATAATGATACCCCAAAAGCATGTCTTTGCTGGAATTTGATGGTATTGGCGTGCCGCGTTCTACGGCTTCTCTTATTATCCTCCATTCGTCGACTGATAGTCGAATTTTTTCCCTGGTTGTGAGGGATTCTGCTGTTTGCCCTTCTGCTAGGTGATTTGCTCCTCTGTCGATATTTGCTGGGTTTAGCACTGGATTGTTGTTTTCGTCGAATTCTTCTGAGTTGTCTCCCACAATGGCGAGCACTTGGCATTGCTTGCCGATGTTACTATTGAAGCTTGAGAAGATCGAGTCACCATCTTCAGAAAGCTCTAACCCTGTCTTCCATGTGTCTGTTGATTTGTCCAAGATATCGTCGAGGCAGATCATGAGATCGTCGAGTTGGACCCCTGCGTCGAGCTTTTCCCTTGCTTCGTTGTCTTCTGCGATTTTTCCTTTTTGCACTTCTTCTAAGCTGACCGGCGAGTTTACCTCGCTGGAAGAGCCGTCAGAATATTCCGTCATTGCTACTGTTTCGGGCTCACTTGCCGACGGATCTTGTTTCGTCAGATCTGAAAGTCGAGATGAACCCGATGGCCCGATGAGGATGCTTAAACTTCCGATTGTCAACTCCATCTCTCGATTTTCGTCAGCTTCTGTACTACTGTTGGCTAAAAGCGAAAAAGCCGTCGAATTCATGATTCCAACGCCCAAGGTCCCCACGGTCGGCGCCAATTGAGGAGGGTTAACTCGACAAATGTCCTAGATGAAGGACTTAGGATCGGGGGAATAGGGCGTCGGATGAACTCGAAGGTAAAGGTTAGTCAAAATAAGTGTATATCGAAAGTAAACTTGGGTGTTCAACCTGGCTTGCTTTCAATCTGCCATACACCGTCCCCTCCTGGCCCCTATATATAGGTGGCCAGGTCTCGAGGATCGGGTAGGGTCCGATACAGATTACAATATCGACATACGGTAAGAACTCGTATTCGATTATCATTACAATTGGGCCTTAGCTTAACGGGCCTCACGGGTACTCAACTAATGTGATCTATTAACTATACCCTTGTCAGCTACTGTCTGTAAAATACCACGACAGGGGGCCGCGCCGCTCATACTGGATTTTGTCCGTCGATCAGTTGATTGGCTACCCTAGAGTCTTTTCTCCAATCTATGAATCGTTCTTTTTCTCCGCCGGTCGCTCGATTGACAATTTTTTTTTTTTGGTTTAACAAGCACGCACCATCGCACACGCTCCAGAAGTTGCCACCGCCATCTTCCAATGATCCATTTTGGAACAAGGATCAAGGCATCCACAACGATCAAAAGAGGGAGCCCTTTGACCTTGTGGGAATAAGGAAGCATTACACGAGATGATACCGAAGGAAAAATTGCTCGTGCAGACTAGCAAGCGCACAATAACCGTTGCACGGCGAATGAAAGATATGGATTAAATTTCAACGAAAATAGTTATATGGCACCCGGAATGCAATAGCGGAGCTCGATGGAAATCATTGACCGGGGAGGGGGGAACCTTAAGGTTTGATTGACCTTTGTAAAGTTCTAGTTAGAAAGAGAAATATATATATAGAGAGAGAGGGTGTGGCGCGGGGGGGGGGGCACCCAAGCACATCTTTTGCAACACATTTTTTCATACTTATTTGTAACAATGTGCCGGGAGAGACTTTTTGGCTCTGGGGTGCAAATGCTCCCTTTATTTAAATTGTCAAAAAGATTGAAAAAAATGTTGAATGTACATCTTCACAACCTATGCATGGCCAAGTTGTTTCACGAAAAACCGACTCTTCCTGTGGGCTAGGCAAAAAAGACAAAATTCGATGGTAAAATAAGGGTTTGCACAAGACAATTTTTTATCTTTTTTACTCACAACACTACAAATATCAATTTACCGCGAAACTTGGTCATGCGTATGTAGAATGTCGAGATGTACACGTGAAATTTTTGTTCGGATTTTTTTCATATTTTCAAATGTGTTTTTTGAATAAAGGGAGCCTATGCACCCTAGATCAAATGTGCATTTCTCCAATGTGCCTCTCCTCTCATTTACATATGACTATGAGTGTCGTTCTCTAATCGCGTGGACATAGAAGACAATTATTTAGAATATTTGTTCTCCCCAAACAGAACAGAGAAAGATTTAAGGTGCTACATGGGTTACACACATCACTTTTTTAAAGAGATTTCTATTTTTGTGCCCTCGGGTCCTTAGTTGTACTCAGTTTTCCCCAGCTCCTTAGTTTTTCCTCAGTTTTCCCCAAACCCTTGTCTGAAACCCTCACAAGGAGCTCGGGCGGGAGGAATCTCATTCAGTTGACCATTCCGTGCTGATGAGTGGGGCCGCGTCGTGTGGGGCTGGTAGAAAGGGACCACGTGGGACAGGACGAGACCGTGTTTGGTCATACGAGCGGAGCGGGGGCCATAGCGTGTGGGGCCGTAGCGTGTGGGGCCGTAGCGTGTGGAGCCGTGTGGGTCCGGGACGTGGGCACGAGTGGTTTCTGTCTCTTTCGCCCAGATTAGCAGTTTTCAATGCACCTTTTTTCTCTCTCTCTTGCTCGATTTCATTCATTCTTGATTGCCCAAATTGGTAGCAAATCTAGAGCAGCTTCTCCTTCTATTTTTTAACGCCATTCATTTCTTTATGCCTTCATTTTTACCCAATCAGGTAGGAAATCTAGGGCACAAATCCAGAGAAAATATAGGATAAGCTGCATACAGCAGCTAACATAGCATAGATATATTCACGACAGATCCAACAGTACTACCGATAGATCCAACATAAGCTATATTTTACATGAATTTAAGCTGCTCTACAGAAAGAGCAGTCACATACAGAGAGTGCAGTAGGCACGTTCAACCTTGGAGGCTGCGCAGGTGAATCCCAAGTGCTTTATGTTGGGCCATGAACGCATGCACGTTCACGGTCGTTCCAACTCTAGCGCCGCCAATGGATCTGCCAATGGATTCAGCATGGTTCACCAGTCAGTTGAAGTCGGTGGCGCGAAGCTTCCTAATGCAGAAGGGGCACCTGTAAACGCCTAGAGCAAAGTGGCCATCGTAATGGCCAGACTGCAGCCTCCTAAGGACGTGATGAGTCTTGGTGTGGAAGGACTCATCATCGCTGTCGACGTCGCTGCTCTGCACCTGTCACGTAGCACCAAAGATCGTGTAAAAAACACGGAGTCAATTGCAATGATGATGGAACAGAGAATGAACAAAAGATTATGCATGATAATATGGGCACAAAAAAAAGAGGTAGCCTCAGTTACATTGGATACACTTATATCCAGGATTTGAGTCAGTGAACCAAAGATCATGCACAACAAATTTGTACACACCAATTGTTCATTGACCAAACCCTGAATCAATTTGTGCCCAAATATTCATCATCATTGGCACAAATTAACCGGATGAGATTGATTACTCACATAAGTTAACCGAATCTTAAACAAAAGCAAATCACAAACACTAATAATGCAAGATCTAGAACTAGGAATAGACGAACCCTAATAACGCAAGATCTAACACAAAAGGATTGAACTAGGAACAGACGAACCCTAATAACGCAAGATCTAACACAAAAGGATTGAACTAGGAACAGACGAACCCTA
Source organism: Dactylis glomerata (assembly GCA_007115705.1). Taxonomy (NCBI): domain Eukaryota; kingdom Viridiplantae; phylum Streptophyta; class Magnoliopsida; order Poales; family Poaceae; genus Dactylis; species Dactylis glomerata. The sequence continues at coordinate 574,232 of QXEO01001630.1, read as the reverse complement.
ATAACGCTAGATCTAACACAAAAGGATTGAAATGGGATAAGAACAAGGGAACAAAGGGTTACCTCCGGCTCGTCGTCGACGATGCTGGTGTCGTAGGGGTTCTCCGGCGCGACGTACGACACTGGTTCGTACGGGTCCCAAGCGACGGGGGCCTGGACAGGGGCGGTGGCCGATGCGCCGGCGGCTACGTTGGAAGCAGCGACGGGGGCCTGGACGGGGGCGGCGGCCGATGCGCCGGCGGCTACGTTGGAAGCAGCGACGGGGGCCTGGACAGGGGTGGCGGCCGATGCGCCAGCGGCTGATGCGCCGGCGGCTACATTGAAGCAGCGACGGGGTCTTGGACGGGGGTGGCGGCCGATGCGCCGGCGGCTACGTCGGAAGCGCCGACAATGGGCATCTCATTCTTCTCCATCGCTGGCGGTTTTCTTCGGGGTTTTTTCTTCGGTTATGGAGAAGATGATGGGACAGGAGAGGCGGTTGCAGTGAGAATGAGAGAGTGGGCGAGCGTCGAGGGAGAGAAAGAGGGGCTCTATAAAGACGAAGGTGCCGTGTACCGCAGCACGCGTCCGCTATGCACGGCTGCGGCGTGCACCGCGACACGAGGCTAACCCTGGGACGTTTGGTCTACTCAGTTATAACCTCAGGCCTTATACAGAAATTTTATCTGTACTCAGTTTTCCCCTCGAGTACTTAGACTGGAAGTGCAATATACTCAGTTTTACCCTCAAGTAGCTGGTCAATAGAGAGTCAACAAATGAGATTAACGTAGCTAATTGAGTCATTTCATGCGCAATCCAAAAAAAAACCTAGTGGCACCTACTCATGGAGTCTTCCTACGCAACCTGCCACCTAGGAAACCTTAACAAACATAGATAAATCAAGTTTTACCATAAATTGCCACTTCTCAGAATCACTAGTAGCTATGAAGATGCATCATTTTCCACTCAAACCCCTTTGCAAAACATCTTTCCCAAAACATAGTTTGTCTAAATGAGGCCATAATTGTCACACTCATGTATATTTGAATTGCAAATAATTTGATGTAGCCCAATATGAATTATATTGTACAAAACATGCATTTTTCATTTTGTAATTCTTTTGTTTGAATCCCTTAGTCTATTTACTATTTACGTGCCCTTGGTTTCTTAGTACTACTTAGTTTTGTCCTCAAGTACTGTCATAAATGCTCACAGAAGCCCAAATTTATCCTGATTGGTTGAGCCGTTGTCACACGGATCGACTCCACCAACCGTTGATCCACTGATCTAACGGGCAGTATACCCCTCTTCGTCTCTTCGTGGCCACCCCTCTCTCTCTCTCTTCGTGGCCACCCCTCTCTCTCTCTCTGTCGGTGGACAGTGCCACCCCTCTATTTATGTGCAATAACGAGTTTGCCACGTAACTATATTCCCTCTATTTATGCATTATTTTCCATGATCTAAAAATGTTAAACTAAAAAGTGCTATAATTTTGGTGTAAACAAGAGACATACATATTTGCGGATTTCGGTGAATGCATTATTTGTCACCCCTCTAACAATTATCAACTCTCTTTAGCATTCCTTTTCTTTTAGGGAATATAGTTTGGGATATAGTTTTGGTAATTTGAAATGGCCCAAAAGTGGTATAATTTTGGTATAAACATGAGGCATACATATTTGAGGGATTTCGGTGAATGGATTATATATCACCCCTCTAACAATTATCAACTATCTTTAGCATTCCTTTTCTTTAAGGGAATATAGTTTTGGTAATTTGAAACGGCCCAAAAGTGGTATAATTTTGGTAGAAACATGAGACATACATATTTGGCATATTTGGGGGATTTCGGTGAATGGATTATTTATCACCCCTCTAACAATTATCAACTTTCTTTAGCATTCCTTTTCTTTTAGGGAATATAGTTTTGGTAATTTGAAACGGCCCAAAAGTGGTATAATTTTGGTAGAAACATGAGACATACATATTTAGCATATTTGGGGGATTTCGGTGAATGGATTATTTATCACCCCTCTAATAATTATCAACTTTCTTTAGCATTCCTTTTCTTTTAGGGAATATAGTTTGGGATATAGTTTTGGTTATTTGAAACGTCCCAAAAGTGGTATAATTTTGGTATAAACATGAGTCATACATATTTGTGGGATTTCGGTGAATGCATTATTTGTCACCCCTCTAACAATTATCAACTATCTTTAGCATTCCTATATTCCCTAACACTTTTTTTTTTGGTAATTTCGGTGAATGCACACACTAACTTTGAAAACAATTACAACTACATGTAACTGAATAATGGATTTGTAACAAGGGATCCCTTGTAACAACTTCTAGCGCCTGATGAGCAATGATAAGAATCTGATCGCAATTATACAACAACAAAAAAACAACCAGCCATCAGATTAGCTTGCTTCTTCAACTCGATCAGCTGCCTTAACTGCTTGTTCATTTTCTTCAGTTCTCCCTTCACTTCCACCAGTTCTGCATTGGGAGCATTAGGCATAATCGGAATGGATCCTCTCTCAGGCCGCATTCTCTATAGCAAGTCCCCCCTCCCAAATTGCGCTCCCCAATAGCGCCAATTGATTCCTGCAATTGAAGCCTTTGAACGTACACATCGATCCACTTGAAATACTGCTAATGCCAAGCTGACGTGGAATATGCAGTTGATGGTCCTTGTGCATGGTGAACAACCAGCCCGTTGGGAACCCCAAGAGGAAGGTGTGATGAGTATAGCAGCTGGTTTTCCCTCAGTTAAGAAACCAAGGTTATGTCGATCGGGAGAGAAGGGACAATAACGACTGAAGGTGATGCTTGCTAGTTTGCGATAGCTCCGGACAATTCATATATGGCGCCTCATCCAAGCTTTGCTTGCTAGCTGCAACGCGAAACCTGCACACAACACATCCAAGTACTTTGTTCCCAACTTGCGATGAGGTTGTCAATCTCACCGGTTTGCTTGAAACAAAGGTTATGAGCGTATCGAGTGGAAAACAGTAGAAGTATGCGAGTAAAGTAAACAGTGCGAGAAAAGTAAACAGGTGCAAGCAATATGATGGAAATAGGACCGGGGTCCACTGTTCACTAGTGGTGTCTCTCCAAAAGATAAATAACACATGCTGGGTAAACAAATTACAGTTGGGCAATTGATAGAATAAAGATAAACGTGATATGTCAAGAAGATCACTATGAGATTTACTCTGGGCATTACAACAAAATACATAGACCGCCATCCAACTGCATCTATGACTAATAATCCACTTGTGGCGAATCAATCCGAGAACTCCACAAGTATTAAGTTGCGAACAACAGATAATTGCATTAAGCAAAGTGTGTAATGTAAACAAAGCATATGCCCTTGAGCATATGAATGTTGTTTTCTCCCTAGTAGCAACAACACATCTACAACCTTAGAGGTTTCTGTCACTCCCCCAGGTTAAATAGAGGCATGAACCCACTATCGAGCATAAATACCCCCTCTTGGAGTCACTAGCAACTACTCGGCCAAGATAGCTAGTAACAACGGAGAGCATGCAAGATCATAAACAACATAGAGATAACAAAAGATAATATTCAGTACAGCAACTCAATCATAACACCAATATTCATCGGATCCCAACAAACCAAATATGTAGAATTACATAACGGTGATCTCAATCATGTAGGGCAGCTCATGAGATCTAAACATGAAGCACATGGTGGAGAAGACAACCATCTAGCTACTGCTATGGACCCATAGTCCAAGGTAGACTACTCACTCATCGCTCCGGAGGCAAGCATGGCGATGAAGAAGACCTCCGGTGGCGATTCCCCTCTCCGGCAGGGTGCCGAGAAGAGCTTTTGGACCCTCCCGATCTTCGGGTCGACGGCGGCGGCGGATCACGATGTGTTCTAGAAAAGTGATCGGGTACTTAGGTTTTTCCCGTCGGGGGGTCTTTATAGGCGAAGGGGCGATGTCAGACGTGGCCCCACGCCTCCTCACGCCAGGGCGGCGCGGCCATGGGCTGGGCCGCGCCAGCCCTGCGTGAGGGCGGCCTGTGGCCCCTCTCCTTCTTCTCTTCGGATGACTGGAAGCTCCCGGACAAAATAAGACTTCAGGAACTTGTTTCGTCCAATTCCGAGAATATTTCCTGTGTATCACTTCTGAAACACAAAAATAGCAGAAAACAGGGAACTGGCACTGTGGCGGCTTGTTAATAGGTTAGTTCCGGAAAATGCATAAAAGTGCCACGAAGTGTAACGAAACAGTAGGCAAATGGTGTAAAAACAAGCATGGAGCATCAAAAATTATAGATACGTTGGAGACGTATCAAGCATCCCCAAGCTTAACTCCTGCTCGTCCTCGAGTAGGTAAGTGATAACAAAAGAATAATTTTTGAGGTGACATGCACCTACACAATCTTGATCATATATGTAAGCATTTGTGAGCTGGGATCATAAAAACTTAAAACATGGGCATGAAAGATATAATCTTGACAATAAGAACTTAGCAACCATGTTGTAAACATGAAAATGAACACAAACAAAAGATCATGAAAATGAAACAATGAAAGTCAAATGTGTGTTCAAATCATAAGGAAAAACATACAAATGGTTTTCAGCTTGTCCTTCAAAGAGAGCAAAACATAAATGCATAGGACACCTTCAAGTTTAAGAGGGCGACTAGATACAAATAATTTGAGAACAAGTGAAACCAACAATATGAATTAATCAATGAAAACTTTGGGACAATGCACATTATACTAAGAATGACAACTATGCTCTCTTAATGGTGCATAAAGATAGAAGGTGGTGACTCAACATAAAAGTAGAAGAAAGGCCCTTCGCAGAGGGAAGCAGTGATTGCAAGTTTTATAACCTTCAAAAATTATGGTACTTACTGGCTTTGAGCTCTCATTGCCCCCATCATAAGCATCCTGAATGGTTAAAGTTAATGCGAGAACAATTATGGTGCATATGCTTGACAAATCATAAGTTGAAAACCTTGTGTCCCGTGAATATGAGTACCCAAACCTCATGCTACTTTACTTAGAGTCCCAAGCAAGGCTCTTGTCATTGTAAATATATGCATATCATTGAGAACCGCCAATGGGGTACCTCCATGCCCGATGACATGGAACAAGCCCACATCAAAATGACAGGACAAGCAGACAATGAACACCTCGACATCTCTTTTATTTGCCATTTGTTTAGCTTTTTATTATGAGATGCGTTGTCGAATGTTCACCATGGGTATGCTGCAAATTTCCACCATGAATTATGCATGGCTTAGATTAGCGGCCCGGCATTTCCCTAACACATATACAAACTCCATGATCCCCACAAGATTCCCAATTCATTTCACACCGCGGGCATCCATAAACAAAAGATCACGATATCAACTCAAATAAGAAGTGCAATGTTGAAAGCTTGCCCATGACTGCATGGCTGGGCTAGTCTCCAACTTACAACTTGCAAGCATAACAACTCAACATAAGAGACCACAATGTCAAATTTTTAAGAACAGGAAAAAGTAAAGTGTGCCTTCTGGTTCGTGAGAGCTTTACTGACCGAATTACGCATAACACTGGTAAGAGTTTAATTTGAAGAGAAAATAAAAGCAAGTCAAATTTACTTGGAATAGCAAATTGCTAGTAGGTATGTATGGTGGACACTTTGGAGAACTTTGGCTTTTAGGAGTTGGATGCACGAGTAGAGCTCATACTCAGTACAAGGCGAGGGCTAGCAAAAGACTGGGAGCGACCAACTAAGAGAGCAATAATGGCCATAATCATGCAAAGCGACAAAGCGACATTAAAAGAAGCATAAGATGGCATCAAAAGTCAAAAACTAAATAATCATAGAGGCTAATGGCAACTTTGTAAGAGTCTAACATGTGTGAGCATGCGCTGAGTTAACCCAAATAAAGCATCAAGGAGAAAACCAAAATAATGCTTCCATACAATAAAAACAACGCATGATTTTTTCAAAGGCTCATTAAGCAATCTCAGTTATTTGAGACAAGTCATGCTACAGCAAAACCACTAAGCATACTATCAAAAAGACATCAAGCATGACATGAAAAAGCCTAAGCCGCAGTCTACACAAGCTCCTTCTTGTACCACTATTTTGCATAAAGCTTTTTCTCTTTTCCAACACCATTTGAAATTTTTATAAACACCTCTTTTGATGAAAACCAAAAAAGATCAGAGGCAAAAATACACCTTGATGAAAAGATATGACAAGGTCTGAACGCAAATCAAGGCGAAAACGAAAACCAAAAGCAGTAGCGGAAAAAGAAGAACACTCGGTGAACGATAAGAGTGAAAAATGGAGTGTTCTTTGCAAATGAAAACGAGTACATCTCCTCCAAAGGAAATTTGTTGGGGTTCAACCATTTATTGCAGCAAACAAACTAAACTAACTAAGAAAACTAAAACAACTGACGCTCCAAGAAAAACACATAGTGTATGAAGCAATAAAAATATAGTGTTTTGAAAGGTGACCTGATTTTTGCCGATGAAGAAGGGGTGCCTCGGGGGCATCCCCAAGCTTTGACGCTTGTACTTCTTGGATATTTCTTGGGGTGATGCATGGGCATACCCAAGCTTGAGCTTTTGTCCATTCTTCAACTCATCTCATCATTCTCCAATCCCTACACTTGGAAACTTCCTTCATACAAAACTAAACACAATTCTATTAGCAACATTAGTGTAGGCATAACATATAATCAACCTCGTTTTGCTTCAGGTTTCAACTCAAAACCACCACATATATACAAATACTACTGTAGCAACTTCCCCAAAAGTTCCATGATCAAAAGAACTCAAAAGAAAGCGATAAAGCGGCAAACACAAATATTGGCAGAAATCTGTCAAAACAGAACAGCTGACAAAGGCCGAATTTTTGAGGGGTTTTCTGTTGCTCAAATCAAAAAGTGTTCAACTAAAGAAAGTTTGGATATAACCTGGGGCATATGCACAAGAAATCGCAGGTCCGAAATATATACAGAGAATTTATACGAATTTTTGCGGTGCAGCACCGAAAACAGTTTCAGGACAGCAACATCCCCAAATCTTTACCTCACTCGAATTAGAGGCTTCTCTTGGCACAAAACAAAATAAACAAGATAAGGAGCGGTCATTACAGCAGTAATGACTTCCAAGACTCAAATAAAAGAAAAAGTACTGAAAGTAAAACATTGGGTTATCTCCCAAGAGTGCTTTTCTTTAACGCCTTTGAGCTAGGCGCAGAAAATTGCGAATCAAGTAACATCAAGTGATGAAGTGCTAGGATCAGCGGGTGCCTTACGTCTTCCTTTCTTACCTTTGCTCTTGACTCTAGGAAAGACATGGCTATTGCAAGGTGGAGAGATAAATCTTATATTGCCTTTTCCCACATCAATGACGGCGCCCAGGAGCTTCAGGAGGGATCTCCCAAGTGTGATTTGTCCTTTTCCTACACATTCAATAACAAGATAATCAGTAGATATCATTCTTCCTAGGACTTTTGTAAAAACTCCTTCAGCTATTCCAATGGGAAATATAGTGGCATTGTTAGTAAGAGAAATTCCTTCTCCCCCCTCAGAAAGCTTCCAAAGGCTCAAGGATTCATAAACATCCTTTGGCATGAGACAAAATTCAGACATAATATCACAACGAGCATGAAAAGTTTCACCACTAATGGTGATTTTTACCGTAGGATACCAACTCGAAGGTTCAGAATTTGTTGGCACATAATCAAAATGCTGGCGCAAAGTATTGTAGCAAGAATTCAAACTAGCAGCGCGAGTCTCAAGAGTATCAAGTCTATTAAAAATGCACACAAGAGAGGAATCAAAATTGGTTGGCATGCTATAAATTGTAATCAACTTTTTTATAATGTTGAAGGCTTGATCTCCATCACAATGAAGGAAATCTCCTTCTGCAGTAGCATCTAAAGCATATCTATAACGAAGAGCAAGTCCAAAGTAAAAGCTACTAAGAAGCAAACTCAAGGTCATTTTAGGTTCAGTTTTTCCATGCCAATCATAAATTCTAGACCAAGCTTCTTTAAAACTTTCCTCATCCTTCTGCTTAAAAGTAAAAATCATGTCCTCGGGCGACATAGTAATAGCAACTGAACTAGACATAATAAACAACTACCAAGGATTCTAATTTTTTTGGGTTTTTGATATAAAACGATGCAAGTAAAATAAATAAAGTAAAGCAAAACAATAACAAAGTAAAGGATGTGCGTGTGAAAACTCCCCTCACAGAAGTCTTCCAATCTCCCCGACAGCGGCGCCAGAAAAGAGGCTGCTAATGCCAAGCTGACGTGGAATATGCAGTTGATGGTCCTTGTGCGTGGTGAACAACCAGCCCGTTGGGAACCCCAAGAGGAAGGTGTGATGAGTATAGCTGCTGGTTTTCCCTCAGTTAAGAAACCAAGGTTATGTCGATCAGGAGAGAAGGGACAATAACGACTGAAGGTGATGCTTGCTAGTTTGCGATAGCTCCGGACAATTCATATATGGCGCCTCGTCCAAGCTTTGCTTGCTAGCTGCAACGCGGAACCTGCACACAACACAACCAAGTACTTTGTTCCCAACTTGCGATGAGGTTGCCAATCTCACCGGTTTGCTTGAAACAAAGGTTATGAGCGTATCGAGTGGAAAACAGTAGAAGTATGCGAGTAAAGTAAACAGTGCGAGTAAAGTAAACAGGTGCTAGCAATATGATGGAAATAGGACCGGGGTCCACAGTTCACTAGTGGTGTCTCTCCAAGAGATAAATAACACATGCTGGGTAAACAAATTACAGTTGGGCAATTGATAGAATAAAGATAAACGTGATATTTCAAGAAGATCACTATGAGATTTACTCTGGGCATTACAACAAAATACATAGACCGCCATCCAACTGCATCTATGACTAATAATCCACTTGTGGCGAATCAATCCGAGAACTCCACAAGTATTAAGTTGCGAACAACAGATAATTGCATTAAGCAAAGTGTGTAATGTAAACAAAGCATATGCCCTTGAGCATATGAATGTTGTTTTCTCCCTAGTAGCAACAGCACATCTACAACCTTAGAGGTTTCTGTCACTCCCCCGGGTTAAATAGAGGCATGAACCCACTATCGAGCATAAATACCCCCTCTTGGAGTCACTAGCAACTACTCGGCCAAGATAGCTACTAACAACGGAGAGCATGCAAGATCATAAACAACATAGAGATAACAAAAGATAATATTCAGTACAGCAACTCAATCATAACACCAATATTCATCGGATCCCAACAAACCAAACATGTAGAATTACATAACGGTGATCTCAATCATGTAGGGCAGCTCATGAGATCTAAACATGAAGCACATGGTGGAGAAGACAACCATCTAGCTACTGCTATGGACCCATAGTCCAAGGTATACTACTCACTCATCGCTCTGGAGGCAAGCATGGCGATAAAGAAGACCTCTGGTGGCGATTCCCCTCTCCGGCAGGGTGCCGGGAAGAGTTTCTGGACCCTCCCGATCTTCGGGTCGACGGCGGCGGTGGATCGCGATGTGTTCTGGAAAAGTGATCGGGTACTTAGGTTTTTCCCGTCGGGGGGTCTTTATAGGCGAAGGGGCGATGTCAGAGGTGGCCCTAGGCCTCCTCACGCCAGGGCGGCGCGGCCAGGGGCTGGGCCACGCCAGCCCTGCGTGAGGGCGGCCTGTGGCCCCTCTCCTTCTTCTCTTCGGATGACTGGAAGCTCCCGGACAAAATAAGACTTCAGGAACTTGTTTCGTCCAATTCCGAGAATATTTCCTGTGTATCACTTCTAAAACACAAAAACAGCAGAAAACAGGGAACTGGCACTGTGGCGACTTGTTAATAGGTTAGTTCCGGAAAATGCATAAAAGTGCCACGAAGTGTAACGAAACAGTAGGCAAATGGTGTAAAAACAAGCATGGAGCATCAAAAATTATAGATACGTTGGAGACGTATCAAATACCTGCATTTCTTTAGGATCTGAAAATTACAACGTGAACCCTAAATCCCAAATTCGAGGGAATAACAAGAAAATCGAGAGAAAACAGAGCAATTGGAGCGAGATCTAACCTTATCCCCCTCTCTATATGGCAAGCTCTCGCATGCAAGGAACTCACATCCACGGTTGCCGTTGTCGTCCGTCTTACAGATCGACCGCTTCAGAGGCTCCTGGCATGGGCAGTCAGGGCATCTTGTCAAAGGCACGGGTCCATACTTCGGCCATGAAGAACGGGAGGTCGAAGAGAAACTAGACATCACCCGCCTGCCGGAGAAGGGCTGCCGCTGGCGGAGAAGAAGAATAATGGGGCATGGGGAAAGAAAGGGGAAGCAATGGCACGGGCACGGGCACGGGGCTGGCTTGGGCTCCCATTTTGCAACGGTCACCTAGGTAAGCTGTGGGTCCGGCGCGCTAACGTGGACAAGTTGTGGGTCCCACGATGATCTGGATAAGTGGAGACTGATGCGTGGTAAATGACCAGCCCGTTGGGAACCCCAAGAGGAAGGTGTGATGAATATAGCAGCAAGGTTTTTCCCCCAGTTAAGAAACCAAGGTATGTCGATCTTGGAGAGGAGAGACAAACGACTGAAGGTGATGCAGACTGGCTTAATAGCACTCCAACAAGGGCACCGTTTAACGATACTTGTTGACTCGTCTTCGGCCAGTAGCAACGCGGAACCTGCACACACACAACCAAGTACTTTGTTCCCAACTTACGATGAGGTTGTCAATCTCACCGGTTTGCTTGAAACAAAGGGTATGAGCATATCGAGTGGAAAGTGATAATAGTATGCGAGTAAAGTAAACAGTGCGAGTAAAGTAAACAGGTGATAGCAATATGATGGAAATAGGACCGGGGTCCACAGTTCACTAGTGGTGTCTCTCCATAAGATAAATAACACATGCTGGGTAAACAAATTACAGTTAGGCAATTGATAGAATAAAGATAAACGTGATATGTCAAGAAGATCACTATGCAATTTACTCTGGGCATTACAACAAAATACATAGACCGCCATCCAACTGCATCTATGACTAATAATCCACTCACGGGGATATCGTCCGAACACCCCATGAGTATTAAGTTGCGAACAACAGATAATTGCATTAAGCAAAGTGTGTAATGTAAACAAAGCATATGCCCTTGAGCATATGAATGTTGTTTTCTCCCTAGTAGCAACAACACATCTACAACCTTAGAGGTTTCTGTCACTCCCCTAGGTTAAATAGAGGCATGAACCAACTATCGAGCATAAATACCCCCTCTTGGAGTCATTAGCAACTACTCGGCCAAGATAGCTACTAACAACGGAGAGCATGCAAGATCATAAATAACATAGAGATAACAAAAGATATATTTTAGTATAGCAACTTAATCATAACACCAATATTCATCGGATCCCAACAAACCAAACAGATAGAATTACATAACGGTGATCTTAATCATGTAGGGCAGCTCATGAGATCTAAACATGAAGCACATGGTGGAGGAGACAACCATCTAGCTACTGCTATGGACCCGTAGTCCAAGGTAGACTACTCACTCATCGCTCCGGAGGCAAGCATGGCGATGAAGAAGACCTCCGGTGGCGATTCCCCTCTCCGGCAGGGTGCCGGGAAGAGCTTCTAGACCCTCCCGATCTCGGGTCGACGACGGCGGCGGATCGCGATGTGTTTCTGGAAAATTGATCGGGCCCTTAGGTTTTTCCCGTCGGGGGGTCTTTATAGGCGAAGGGGCATCGTCAGAGGTGGACCGAGGCGCCCTCACACGTAGGGGGCGCGGCCAGGGGCTGGGCCGCGCCGCCCTGGTGTGTAGGGCCCTCGTGGCCACGCTCCGACTATTCTTCGGATCTCTGGAAGCTTCCGGGGAAAATAAGACTTCAGGAACTTGTTTCGTCCAATTCCGAGAATATTTCATGTGTATCACTTCTGAAACACAAAAACTGCAGAAAACAGGGAACTGGCACTGTGGCGACTTGTTAATAGGTTAGTTCCGGAAAATGCATAAAAGTGCCATGAAGTGTAACGAAACATTAGGCAAATGGTGTAAAAACAAGCATGGAGCATCAAAAATTATGGATACGTCGGAGACGTATCAGCATCCCCAAGCTTAACTCCTGCTCGTCCTCGAGTAGGTAAGTGATAACAAAAGAAATAATTTTTGAGGTGACCTGCACCTACACAATCTTGATCATATATGTAAGCATTTGTGAGCTGGGATCATAAGAACTTAAAACATGGGCACGAAAGATATAATCTTGATAATCAAAACTTAGCAACCATGTTATAAACATGAAAATGAACACAAACAAAAGATCATGAAAATGAAACAATGAAAGTCAAACGTGTGTTCAAATCATAAGGAAAAACATACAAATGGTTTTCAGCTTGTCCTTCATGGAGAGCAAAATCTAAATGCATAGGACACCTTCAAGTTTAAGAGGGCGACTAGATACAAGTAATTTAAGAACAAGTGAAACCAACAATATGAATCAATCAATAAAAACTTTGGGACAATGCACATTATACTAAGAATGACAACTATGCTCTCTTAATGGTGCATAAAGATAGAAGGTGGAGACTCAACATAAAAGTAAAAGAAAGGCCCTTCGCGGAGGGAAGCAGTGATTGCAAGTTTTATAACCTTCAAAAATTATGGTACTTACCGGCTTTGAGCTCTCATTGCCCCCATCATAAGCATCTTGAATGGTTAAAGTTAATGCGAGAACAATTATGATGCATATGCTTGACAAATCATAAGTTGAAAACCTCGTGTCCCGTGAATACGAGTACCCAAACCTCATGCTACTTTACTTAGAGTCCCAAGCAAGGCTCTTGTCATTGTAAATATATGCATATCATTGAGAACCACCAATGGGGTACCTCCGTGCCCGATGACATGGAACAAGCCCACATCAAAATGACAGGACAAGCAGACAATGAACACCTCGACATCTCTTTTATTTGCCATTTGTTTAGCTTTTTATTGTGAGATGCGTCGTCGAATGTTCACCATGGGTATGCTGCAAATTTCCACCATGAATTATGCATGGCTTAGATTAGCGGCCCGGCGTTTCCCAAACACATATACAAACTCCATGATCCCCACAAGATTCCCAATTCATTTCACACCGCGGGCATCCATAAACAAAAGATCACGATATCAACTCTAATAAGAAGTGCAATGTTGAAAGCTTGCCCATGACTGCATGGCTGGGCTAGTCTCCAACTTACAACTTGCAAGCATAACAACTCAACATAAGAGACCACAATGTCAAATTTTTAAGAACAGGAAAAAGTAAAGTGTGCCTTCCGGTTCGTGAGAGCTTTACTGGCCGAATTTCGCATAACACTGGTAAGAGTTTAATTTGAAGAGAAAATAAAAGCAAGTCAAATTTACTTGGAATAGCAAATTGCTAGTAGGTATGTATGGTGGACACTTTGGAAAACTTTGGCTTTTAGGAGTTGGATGCACGAGTAGAGCTCATACTCAGTACAAGGCGAGGGCTAGCAAAAGACTGGGAGCGACCAACTAAGAGAGCAATAATGGCCATAATCATGCAAAGCGACATTAAAAGAAGCATAAGATGGTATCAAAAGTCAAAAACTAAATGATCATAGAGGCTATTGGCGACTTTGTAAGAGTCTAACATGTGTGAGCATGCGCCAAGTCAACACAAATAAAGCATCAAGGAGAAAACCAAAATAATGCTTCCATACAATTAAAAACAACGCATGATTTTTTCAAAGGCTCATTAAGCAATCTCAATTGTTTGAGACAAGTCATGCTACAGCAAAACCACTAAGCATACTATCAAAAAGACAACAAGCATGACATGAAAAAGCCTAAGCCGCAGTCTACACAAGCTCCTTCTTGTACCACTTTTTTGCATAAAGCTTTTTCTCTTTTCCAACACCATTTGAAATTTTTATAAACACCTCTTTTGATGAAAACCAATAAAGATCAGAGGCAAAAATACACCTTGATGAAAAGATATGACAAGGTCTGAACGCAAATCAAGGCGAAAACAAAAACCAAAAGCAGTAGCGGAAAAAGGAGAACACTCGGTGAAATTGTAAGAATGAAAACGGAGTGTTCTTTGCAAATGAAAACGAGTACATCTCCTCCAAAGGAAATTTGTTGGGGTCCAACCATTTATTGCAGCAAACAAACTAAACTAACTAAGAAAACTAAAACAACTGACGCTCCAAGAAAAACACATAGTGCATGAAGCAATAAAAATATAGTGTTTTGAAAGGTGACCTGATTTTTGCCGATGAAGAAGGGGTGCCTCGGGGGCATCCCCAAGCTTTGACGCTTGTACTTCTTGGATATTTCTTGGGGTGATGCATGGGCATCCCCAAGCTTGAGCTTTTGTCCATTCTTCAACTCATCTCATCATTCTCCAATCCCTACACTTGAAAACTTCCTTCATACAAAACTAAACACAAATCTATTAGCAACATTAGTGTAGCATAACATATAATCAACCTCTTTTTGCTTCAGGTTTCAACCCAAAACCACCACATATATATCAAATACTACTGTAGCAACTTCCCCAAAAGTTCCATGATCAAAAGAACTCAAAAGAAAGCGATAAAGTGGCAAACACAAATATTGGCAGAAATCTATCAAAACAGAACAGCTGACAAAGGTCGAATTTTTGAGGGGTTTTCTGTTGCTCAAATCAAAGAGTGTTCAACTAACGAAAGTTTGGATATAACCTGGGGCATATGCACAAGAAATCGCAGGTCCAAAAGATATACAGAGAATTTATACGAATTTTTACGGTGCAGCACCGAAAACATTTTCAGGACAGCAACATCCCCAAATCTTTACCTCACTCGAATTAGAGGCTTCTCTTGGCACAAAAACGAAATAAACAAGATAAGGAGCGGTCATTACGGTAGTAATGACTTCCAAGACTCAAATAAAAGAAAAAGTACTGAAAGTAAAACATTGGGTTATCTCCTAAGAGTGCTTTTCTTTAACGCCTTTGAGCTAGGCACAGAAAATTGCGAATCAAGTAACATCAGAAGGAGCATTAAGATCAACTGCAGAAGTCTTGTCAATAAAGCATTGTATTTCATCCACATAAGTTTTAGAAGACCCTTTGTGATCACGCCTTGGTTCACTCAAATCACAAAAAAGATTTTTGGGACAGATCCAGTCAAAATTATTTTTGAAAGCTTCACATAATCCCAAGAGCTTGCTAGGTATAGGTATTTCGGCTCCTTCATCGTTAGTACTAATAACCTTTATAGGTGAACCGAGTTTATTAAAACGTTTAAGAACTTTTCTAGCTTCAATAACGACATCTTTAAATTCTAAGCGCAAAGTTTCCAAAATAAAAGCTTTCTTTTCGGGATCCTCAATTTCATGAAGCTTAAGGAACATGTATTGCATAAAAGGATTAAGACTAGCAAACCTAGTTTCCAACAGGTGAATCAAATAAGCAGAAGCAACTTCAATACTAGGAGCTATGTCAACCAAAGATTTCTCCTCAACTTCCTCATGCATACTAATGTGATTAAAGAACTCCTAAATGTTACTTTTTCCAACAATTGAACCACTACCTACTGAGAGGTCCTCCAGAACGTACTTAGGGATCAACATAATGAACTAAAAGTAAAGATATAACAACTACCAAGGATTCTAATTTTTTTGGGTTTTTGATATAAAACGATGCAGGTAAAATAAATAAAGTAAAGCAAAACAATAACAAAGTAAAGGATGTGCGTGCGAAAACTCCCCTCGCAGAAGTCTTCCAATCTCCCCGACAACGGCGCCAGAAAAGAGGCTGCTAATGCCAAGTTGACGTGGAATATGCAGTTGATGGTCCTTGTGCATGGTGTACAACCAGCCCGTTGGGAACCCCAAGAGGAAGGTGTGATGAGTATAGCAGCTGGTTTTCCCTCAGTTAAGAAACCAAGGTTTATCGTTCTTGGAGAGAAGGGACAATAACGACTGAAGGTGATGCTTGCTAGTTTGCGACAGCTCCGGACAATTCATATATGGCGCCTCGTCCAAGCTTTGCTTGCTAGCTGCAACGCGGAACCTACACACAACACAACCAAGTACTTTGTTCCCAACTTACGATGAGGTTGTCAATCTCACCGGTTTGCTTGAAACAAAGGTTATGAGCGTATCGAGTGGAAAATAGTAGAAGTATGCGAGTAAAGTAAACAGTGCGAGTAAAGTAAACAGGTGATAGCAATATGATGGAAATAGGACCGGGGTCCACAGTTCACTAGTGGTGTCTCTCCATAAGATAAATAACACATGCTGGGTAAACAAATTACAGTTGGGCAATTGATAGAATAAAGATAAACGTGATATGTCAAGAAGATCACTATGAGATTTACTCTGGGCATTACAACAAAATACATAGACCGCCATCCAACTGCATCTATGACTAATAATCCACTTGTGGCGAATCAATCCGAGAACTCCACAAGTATTAAGTTGCGAACAACAGATAATTGCATTAAGCAAAGTGTGTAATGTAAACAAAGCATATGCCCTTGAGCATATGAATGTTGTTTTCTCCCTAGTAGCAACAACACATCTACAACCTTAGAGGTTTCTGTCACTCCCCCAGGTTAAATAGAGGCATGAACCCACTATCGAGCATAAATACCCCCTCTTGGAGTCACTAGCAACTACTCGGCCAAGATGGCTACTAACAACGGAGAGCATGCAAGATCATAAACAACATAGAGATAACAAAAGATAATATTCAGTACGGCAACTCAATCATAACACCAATATTCATCGGATCCCAACAAACCAAACATGTAGAATTACATAACGGTGATCTCAATCATGTAGGGCAGCTCATGAGATCTAAACATGAAGCACATGGTGGAGAAGATAACCATCTAGCTACTGCTATGGACCCATAGTCCAAGGTAGACTACTCACTCATCGCTCTGGAGGCAAGCATGGCGATGAAGAAGACCTCCGGTGGTGATTCCCCTCTCCGGCAGGGTGCCGGGAAGAGCTTCTGGACCCTCCCGATCTTCGGGTCGACGGCGGCGGCGGATCGCGATGTGTTCTGGAAAAGTGATCGGGTATTTAGGTTTTTCCCGTCGGGGGGTCTTTATAGGCGAAGGGACGATGTCAGAGGTGGCCCCAGGCCTCCTCACGCCAGGGCAGCGCGGCCAGGGGCTGGGCTGCGCCAGCCCTGCGTGAGGGCGGCCTGTGGCCCCTCTCCTTCTTCTCTTCGGATGACTGGAAGCTCCCGGACAAAATAAGACTTCAGGAACTTGTTTCGTCCAATTCCGAGAATATTTCCTGTGTATCACTTCTGAAACACAAAAACAGCAGAAAACAGGGAACTGGCACTGTGGCGACTTGTTAATAGGTTAGTTCCGGAAAATGCATAAAAGTGCCATGAAGTGTAACGAAACAGTAGGCAAATGGTGTAAAAACAAGCATGGAGCATCAAAAATTATAGATACGTTGGAGACGTATCAGCGGCCCAGGCGTTTCCCTAACACATATACAAACTCCATGATCCCCACAAGATTCCCAATTCATTTCACACCGCGGGCATCCATAAACAAAAGATCACGATATCAACTCAAAAGAGAAGTGCAATGTTGAAAGCTTGCCCATGACTGCATGGCTGGGCTAGTCTCCAACTTACAACTTGCAAGCATAACAACTCAACATAAGAGACCACAATGTCAAATTTTTAAGAACAGGAAAAAGTAAAGTGTGCCTTCCGGTTCGTGAGAGCTTTACTGACCGAATTTCGCATAACACTGGTAAGAGTTTAATTTGAAGAGAAAATAAAAGCAAGTCAAATTTACTTGGAATAGCAAATTTCTAGTAGGTATGTATGGTGGACACTTTGACAAACTTGGTTTTTAGGAGTTGGATGCATGAGTAGAGCTCATACTCAGTACAAGGCGATGGCTAGCAAAAGACTGGGAGCGACCAACTAAGAGAGCAATAATGGCCATAATCATGCAAAGCGACAAAGCGACATTAAAAGAAGCATAAGATGGCATCAAAAGTCAAAAACTAAATGATCATAGAGGCTATTGGCGACTTTGTAAGAGTCTAACATGTGTGAGCATGCGCCAAGTCAACCCAAATAAAGCATCAAGGAGAAAACCAAAATAATGCTTCCAAATAATTAAAACAACGCATGATTTTTTTCAAAGGCTCATTAAGCAATCTCAATTATTTGAGACAAGTCATGCTATAGCTAAACCACTAAGCATACTATCAAAAAGATATCAAGCATGACATGAAAAAGCCTAAGCCGCAGTCTACACAAGCTCCTTCTTGTACCACTTTTTTTGCATAAAGCTTTTTCTCTTTTCCAACACCATTCAAATTTTTTATAAACACCTCTTTTGATGAAAACAAATAAAGATCAGAGGCAAAAATACACCTTGATGAATAAATATAAGAAGATCTGAACGCAAATCAAGGCAAAAACGAAAACCAAAAGCAGTAGCAGAAAAAGAAGAACACTCGGTTTTTGATAAGAATGAAAACTAGAGCGTTCTTGGCAAATGAAAAGCAAGGCAACTTCTCCAAAAAAAAATTGTTGGGGTCCAACCATTTATTGCAGCAAACAAACTAAACTAATAAAGAAAACTAAAACAACTGATGCTCCAAGAAAAACACATAGTGCATGAAGCAATAAAAATATAGTGTCTTGAAAGGTGACCTGATTTTTGCCGATGAAGAAGGGGTGCCTCGGGGGAATCCCCAAGCTTTGACGCTTGTACTTCTTGGATATTTCTTAGGGTGATGCATGGGCATCCCCAAGCTTGAGCTTTTGTTCATTCTTCAACTCATCTCATCATTCTCCAATCCCTACACTTGAAAACTTCCTTCATACAAAACTAAACACAAATCTATTAGCAACATTAGTGTAGCATAACATATAATCAACCTCTTTTTGCTTCAGGTTTCAACCCAAAACCACCACATATATAGCATATACTACTGTAGTAACTTCCACAAAAGTTCCGTGATCAAAAGAACTCAAAAGAAAGCGATAAAGCGGCAAACACAAATATTGGCAGAAATCTGTCAAAACAGAACAGCTGACAAAGGCCGAATTTTTAAGGGGTTTTCTGTTGCTCAAATCAAAAAGTGTTAAACTAACGAAAGTTTGGATATAACCTGGGGCATATGCACAAGAAATCGCAGGTCTAAAAGATATACAGAGAATTTATACGAATTTTTATGGTGCAGCACCGAAAACAGTTTCAGGACAGCAACATCCACAAATCTTACCTCACTCAAATTAGAGGCTTCTCTTGGCACAACAATGAAATAAAAAGGATAAGGAGCGGTCATTACAGTAGTAATTACTTCCAAGACTCAAATAAAAGAAAAAATACTTAAAATAAAACATTGGGTTATCTCCCAAGAGTGCTTTTCTTTAACGCCTTTGAGCTAGGCGCAGAAAATTGCGAATCAAGTAACATCAAGAGATGAAGCATCAAGCTCATAATTTGCTCTAAGAATAGAGTCAAAAAGTAATTTCTTCCTTTTCCTAGGGAAGTGTTCCATACCTTTCTTGAGTGGAAATTGATATTTGATGGTGCCTTCCCTCATATCAATGATGGCACCTACAGTTCGAAGAAAGGGTCTTCCCAAAATAATAGGACATGAAGCATGGCATTCAACGTCCATAACAAGAAAATCAATAGGAACAAGGTTATTCTTAACCACAATAAGAACATCATTAATTCTTCCGAAAGGTTTCTTCTTAGCAACATCAGCAATAGGAACATCATAATAACATTTTTCAAGCGGTGGTAAATCAAGCATGTCATAAATTTTTCTAGGCATGATAGAAATACTAGCACCTAGATCACATAAAACATGGCAGTCAAAACCATTAACATGCATATTAATGATGGGTTCCCAACCATCTTCTAACTTCTTGGGAACAGAGGCTATTTGCTTCAACTTTTTATCCCTAATTTTCATGAGAGCATTGGTAATATGCTTAGTAAAAGCAACATTTAAAGAACTAGCATTGGGAGTCAAAGCAAGCTTTTGCAAGAACAAAATTACTTCAGATATATTGCAGCCATCAACATCAAAATCATTAAAGGAAATAGAGCTATCATCTCCTACACTCCGAAAAATTTCAGCACTCTTTTGAGAAAAAGTTTTGGCAGTTTTAGGCTTTTTAACACAAGGAGTGGGAGTTTTCTCTACACCAATCAAAGTAAGAGGATTGCTAGCATTAGGAACAACATCATCAGAGGTAGTAATAGTACAAACTTTCATATTCCTAGCAATCTCATCCTCTCTTTCCCATCTAGCATGCAATTCTGCTAACAATCTAATATTTTCATCAATTCCAACTTGGATAGCATTAGCAGTAGCAAAAACATTGTTCTCTTTCACATCATTAGGAAACACTTTTAATTTTAGAAGTTCAACATCATGAGCAAGGCTATCAACTTTAGAAGCAAGAATATCAATTTTGCCTAACTTTTCCTCAACAGACTGGTTAAAAGCAGTTTGCTTACCGATGAAGTCCTTGAGCATTACCTCAAGCTCGGAGGACGCGGCCCTAGTGTTGTTGGAGGAATTACCATAAGAATTACCATAACCATTACCATTGGTAGAAGGATACGACCTATAATTGTTACTAGCAAAATTGTTCCTATAAGCATTGTTGTTAAAATTATTGTTTCTAATGAAATTCACATCAACATGCTCTTCTTGAGCAACGAAAGAGGCTAAAGGAACATTATTAGGATCAACATGAGTCCTATCATTAGCAAGCATAGCCATAATGGTATCAATCTTATCACTCAAGGAAGAGGTTTCCTCAACAGAATTTACCTTCTTACCTTGTGGAGCTCTCTCGGTATGCCATTCGGAATAATTCACCATCATGTTGTCGAGTAGCTTTGTTGCAGCGCCCAAGGTAAGGGACATAAAAGTGTCTCCAGCAGCTGAATCCAATAGGTTCCTCGAAGAAAAATTCAGTCCTGCATAAAAAGTTTGGACAATCATCCAAGTAGTTAGTCCATGAGTGGGGCAATTCTTTATCATAGATTTCATTCTCTCCCAAGCTTGAGCAACATGTTCATTATCAAATTGACTAAACTTCATAATATTGCTACGCAAAGATATAATCTTAGCAGGAGGATAATATCTACCAATGAAAGCATCCTTACACTTAGTCCATGAATCAATACTATTCTTAGTCAAAGACAGCAACCAATCTTTAGCTTTTCCTCTCAAAGAAAAAGGAAACAACTTTAGCTTAATAATATCACTTTCTACACCCTTATATTTTTGCATCTCACATAGCTCAACAAAATTGTTGAGATGAGCTGCAGCATCTTCAGTACTAGCATCAGAGAATTGCTCTTTCATAACAAGGTTCAATAAAGCAGGCTTAATCTCATAAAAGTTTGCAGCAGGAGCAGGTGGTGCAATAGGAGTGCAGATAAAATCACTATTGTTCGTACTAGTAAAGTCACACAACTTGGTGTTTTCAGGATTAGCCATTTCAGCAAAACTAAAAGCAGATAAGTAAAAACAACTACCAAGGATTCTATTTTTTTTTGGGTTTTTGATAAAACGATGCAGGTAAAAATAAATAAAGTAAAGCAAAATAATAACAAAATAAAGGATGTGCGTGCAAAAAACTCCCCTCGCAGAAGTCTTCTACTTCCTCCCCGGCAACGGCGCCAGAAAAATCTCTTGATGCGTGGTAAATGACCAGCCCGTTGGGAACCCCAAGAGGAAGGTGTGATGAATATAGCAGCAAGGTTTTTCCCTCAGTTAAGAAACCAAGGTATGTCGATCTTGGAGAGGAGAGACAAACGACTGAAGGTGATGCAGACTGGCTTAATAGCACTCCAACAAGGGCGCCGTTTAACGATACTTGTTGACTCATCTTCGGCCAGTAGCAACGCGGAACCTGCACACACACAACCAAGTACTTTGTTCCCAACTTACGATGAGGTTGTCAATCTCACCGGTTTGCTTGAAACAAAGGGTATGAGCGTATCAAGTGGAAAGTGATAATAGTATGCGAGTAAAGTAAACAGTGCGAGTAAAGTAAACACGTGATAGCAATATGATGGAAATAGGACCGGGGTCCATAATTCACTAGTGGTGTCTCTCCATAAGATAAATAACACATGCTGGGTAAACAAATAACAGTTGGGCAATTGATAGAATAAAGATAAACGTGATATGTCAAGAAGATCACTATGCGATTTACTCCGGGCATTACAACAAAATACATAGACCGCCATCCAACTGCATCTATGACTAATAATCCACTCATGGGGATATCGTCCGAACACCCCATGAGTATTAAGTTGCGAACAACAGATAATTGCATTAAGCAAAGTGTGTAATGTAAACAAAGCATATGCCCTTGAGCATATGAATGTTGTTTTCTCCCTAGTAGCAACAACACATCTACAACCTTAGAGGTTTCTGTCACTCCCCCAGGTTAAATAGAGGCATGAATCCACTATCGAGCATAAATACCCCCTCTTGGAGTCACTAGCAACTACTCGGCCAAGATAGATACTAACAACGGAGAGCATGCAAGATCATAAACAACATAGAGATAACAAAAGATATATTTCAGTATAGCAACTTAATCATAACACCAATATTCATCGGATCCCAACAAACCAAACATGTAGAATTACATAACGGTGATCTCAATCATGTAGGGCAGCCATGTAGGGCAGCTCATGAGATCTAAACATAAAGCACATGGTGGAGGAGACAACCATCTAGCTACTGCTATGGACCCGTAGTCCAAGGTAGACTACTCACTCATCGCTCCGGAGGCAAGCATGGCGATGATGAAGACCTCCGGTGGCGATTCCCCTCTCCGGCAGGGTGCCGGGAAGAGCTTCTGGACCCTCCCGATCTCGGGTTGACGACGGCGGCGGATCGCGATGTGTTTCTGGAAAATTGATCGGGCCCTTAGGTTTTTCCCGTCGGGGGGTCTTTATAGGCAAAGGGGCATCGTCAGAGGTGGACCGAGGCGCCCTCACATGTAGGGGGCGCGGCCAGGGGCTGGGCCACGCCGCCCTGGTGTGTGGGGCCCTCGTGGTCCCCCTCCGACTCTTCTTCGGATCTCTGGAAGCTTTCGGGAAAAATAAGACTTCAGGAACTTGTTTCGTCCAATTCCGAGAATATTTCCTGTGTATCACTTCTGAAACACAAAAACAGCAGAAAACAGGGAATTGGCACTGTGGCGACTTGTTAATAGGTTAGTTCCGGAAAATGCATAAAAGTGCCACGAAGTGTAACGAAACATTAGACGAATGGTGTAAAAACAAGCATGGAGCATCAAAAATTATGGATACGTCGGAGACGTATCAGAGACGTGTCCACTGCGGGGCACGAACAGCGGTCCCACTTGCCAGCACCAACCAACGGTCAACTAAATGGGATTCCTCCCGTCCGAACTCCTTGTGAGGGTTTCAGACAAGGGCTTGGGCAAAACTGAGGAAAAACTAAGCGACTGGAGAAAACTGAGCACAACTAAGGACCCAAGGGCACGAAAATAGAAATCCCTTTTTTTAAACGGTACACACATTACTTAGATAGTAGTGTTTTGTTCAAAGCATAGAACATTCAGGACCATACATATAGTTGCGGGCACCCACTCCCGTAGAAAATGGAGCACAATTCAGTGGCATGAGCAAGCAAGTCTCGAGTATTATGGTATGAAAAGGAAATGCTACCGTATAGTACTGTGCTAATGGAAAAATGGTGTCCCTTTTAACTAAAAGTATGTATGTATAAGGGAACTGGTGTCTACCAGGATGGCAGCAGCCCACGGTCTTGTGCACGCTCCCGCGAGGTCGCGTGTTCGAGCCCCCTCCGCGACTTTGCGTCTAGAGCTCCTCCTTCTTAATACAATACCGCAGGAGCTCCTCCCCCTGCTAGTCTCGTTTTAAGGATGTATGTATAATTTGCATTGCTGTGTCTTCAAGTATCTTCAACTGGTAAGCGTAACACATTGCAATATCTATCAGTATATGTAGAAATATACGGGCACCTATACAAATATTCGCAAGTCTATCAGTATATGTAGAAATATACGCACACCTACGCGTTTCTTGCGCTGAATGTGTCTATTGTCATGATTTTTTCGTTGTCTTTATTTGAAATGGGGGACAAGCAACCCGGCATGCGCATCAAACGATGCACACATTCAATTTTATTACGAGGTTCGGACAACAGTATATTGTTATTGTCATTGTTTCTCTTATCTAGATCAATAAATAGATATGTTCCTCACAAAATATTGAGTCAGTAGTGTAATTCAGAATATTTTTAAACCTCAAAACACATTTTGGAAAAAAGTAAAGTAAAGTAGTTTGATATGCTCGCCATTTACGTGGAGCTGCTTGGGTGTGGGCAAGGCCAGTTTCCTATTCGATATTTAGGGATCCCGATTCATTATCAGTGATTAACAATTGCTGAATAGAAATTAGTTGAGGAAATACTGCAGAAGCGCCTTAGTAGTTGGAAAGGTAAATTGTTGCCCCTAGGAGGAAGACTGGTACTCATTAACTCAGTACTTACTAATATGGTACTGTTTATGATATCCTTCGTTCTCTTGCCAAATGGTGTATTACACAAGCTCGATTATTATCGATCTAGATTCTTTTAGCAGAGGACAGTGAAAAAAAGAAATATCGACTGGTTAAATGAAGTGTGGTGTGCCATTTCAAAGATCAGGGTGGGTTGGGTGTTCATGACCTTGAGGTAAAAAACTCAGCTTTACTAGGTAAATGGCTTTTAAAGCTCCTTACCAAAATGGTATGGCAAACGCTCCTTAAAAGAAAGTACATAGGTGAGAAAGCGTTATCCTAAATCCTTTGGAAACCTGGGGACTCACATTTCTAGGCTGGCCTAATGGCTACGAAGAAGTTTTCTTCCAATATGGTACTTTTTCGATAAAAGATGGATTGCATATACATTTTTGGAAGGATTCATGGCTAGGGAATGGTCCTCTCCATAAACAATATTCGGTGTTGTATAGTATTGTGCGTCGCAAAAGTGATACCATTGCTTTAGTAATGACTACCTCACCTCCAGATGTGACGTTTGGACGTGATTTAATTGGTCCTAGGCTAGCTATCAACATTCGGAATCTATTCAACTTTCGCAAGATCCAGATAAATTTTGTTGGAACCTACATCCCAATGGGACGTTTTCTGTACGCTCGCTATATAATGCGATTATCCAATCTGATATACCATTTGATAATAACAAGAAAATCTGGAAGATGAAAATACCACTAAAAACAAAGATTTTTGGCTGGTATTTGCGTCGTGGGGTAATCCTAACCAAAGATAATGTTGTAAAGCGTAATTGCAGTACATGTGTTTTTTGTCACACCAGAATGAGACGATAAAACATTTGTTCTTCCAATGCCGCTTTGCCAGATCTATATGGTCAATCATCCAAGTAGCTTCTAATATGAATCCTCTGACTAGTGTCACCACTATCTTTGGTAATTAGCTTCATGGTATTGATCTCGGGTTTAGAACGCTTATTAGGATGGGAGCGCTTGCTGTGGTATGGTCGCTATGGCTGTGTAGAAATGATAAGGTTTTTAATGATAAGAATTGTTCTCCCTTGCAGATTATCTACAGATGTACCGGTATTCTCCGTTTGTGGTCACCTCTACAACAGATGGAGAATCACGTCCTCTTTATGGAGGTCTATACATGGTTGGAAACCTACAGTGATGGATACTTTTTTCCTACATGGGTGCCAGCGTAATCTATGGATTGATCCTCTACCTTCTCCTTAGGCGATCTACAATTACTGATGCTTGATATGTATTTCTCCTTTTTTGCTTTCGTGCTTGTGGTACCTTGAGGTAGACGACTGTGTGCATTTTAGTTATGCAGAGGCGGGTGTAATTGCTTGACTTTGAGTAATAAAGTGCCCATTATCAAAAAAAGGTGACTCGTAGTTTTTGAGTTCACAAGGAAGTGTGCCTTTTTTTCTACAACATCTCAAGCAACTCGGCTTGTATGGAATTGGCTTGTATAGAAAGAGAGTGTACTTTCTCTGTTACACTCAGCTCGAAGTAGTGGTTTGCTGCATTACATAAATTAGCCCCCAAAACTGATTTGTTCGTGCTATAGCAAAGTACTCCTGCAACGATATATCCTTTAAAAACGTATAAATATGTCTTATCTTAAAAACAATACTTGTAGCCGTCATCAGAGCATTTTCATTGCAAGATATGTGAGAATCAAAATATAAATATCAGAGACAAAAACGTTACGAGTCTAACAAGATGGGAAAAAAGAAAGCGATCCCCAAGCAGATAGGGTTTCATTCCCTTTAATTACCGGCGCCGCCACCGGTTCGCCCTGCCTACCATGGCCTTTAAGGCCTTGGAGGGCCACTGACTCCGACCTCTCGTCGGTGGGAGGGTTTTGTTTCTTGCTTTTAGTTAATTTATTTATTATGTACATTTGTCAGCGATGACATTCTGATGTCATAATAAGCCCTATCCCCGCTATGTGATGTGCCTAGTCCCGGTGGGGCGCTTAGAATTGTGTGTCTGATGGATCTCCAGAGATTCGGTGAGTTTTTCATGTTCATTGGTATGATTGCAAGTCTTAGGTCTTATAAATATCTCAATTGTGCGGCCAGTGAACACATGTAATGGCCCAAAATGACAAAAAATCATTATGAAGTGTGCTTCAGAAGGAGCTCTGTGTAATTCTACTCGTTGTAATACTCTCCCGGTGCATCTCCAAAAACCATATATGGAAAACCCTCTTCACATATGACCTCATTTCCTATCCTCCCATCGTTTAAAATAACATGTTACACTTTTAACCCTGCACAATTCTCAAACTACACATACTTCACAAACCCCCATGCATCCGACACTAAAATTCGCATCACAACCACTACAACATTTGAAATTACTCTGACTTTGCATTTAGTGCAACACTAACCGCCACAAAAATACCCAATGTTAGGGTTTAAATCTACAGCCGCCATGTTAATTCATACTTTCAACCCTCATAATATTTGGAATTACTCTAAATTTACCACCCTAGCCACCATAGAAAAATCTATGTATCTGTCGACACTAAAAATTGCATTTCGCCACCACAACGTCAAAATGTTCATATTCACAAAGGCTCTTTCCGATTTATGTTTTTCTTTTTTTTAATATTGATGCTTTACTTTTTTAGGGCTTAGCACAACGACTAACCATCTGTTTACTACTATAACAACCTATAAAATGACAAGTTTTATCCGGCTCCTATGGGGGAGGGGAGAGAATGGCGCTGCGTCTTTGGCACATTTCAATGCATGTAGTCGCCGCTAGGTGTGTCAAATTCCTATTTGTAATTTTATTATTTTGGGAATCATTGTACTACTGTTGATGCTCATAACTAATAGAATGATGGGACTTTTCACAAAAAATGCAAATATGTGTAAATAAAATAGTATCTCTGTTTAAAATGTAAGATTTTTTTTAATTTTTTTTATTTCTGAACAAAGGCAATCCTCTGAAACGTGGGTTGGAGCATAACTCTCTCAGCCAAAAAAAGCAGAGTAAAATCTTCTCAACAGAAAATTACTATATTTGTACATTGAAAAATCTGGAAAAACACTATATATCATCCTAATAAAATTTAAAAACACCTGAAAAACATGTGTTAACTAACGGAATCTCCACATGGCTGGTCAAGAAACCATTCCCAGCTGCTTACCTCTTTCCGCCTCTCCCAGCACGGCACCCCTCCCCCCGGTAAGCTCACCGCCGGGCCCACCTCCCGCCCCCACAAACAGCCGACCGCTCCTGGCCGCGACCCACGCCCAAACACACGAGCTCACACCAGCGAGAGAGAACGGAGACTGACTTGGAGGGAGGTGGTGGTGGTGGGGGCGGAGGCGAAGCCAGCGGCGCGGAGGTCTACTCGCTCACTTAGGGCGTCGGCGGGCGGAGCGGGAGGTGAGGAGGGGGGCAAGCACGCGCGACACGGGACGGCGAGGTGCCGTTCCACGCACGGACGGGCACCACGGCGGCGGCGGCGGCGGAAGCCAGCGGCGGGGGAGGGGACCCCGCGGCGGCGAGGCGGCGGTGGGATCTGCCTGACAAAGGGGTCGACAACACGTAATGGCCCGCTGCACTCTTTGCCTGGTGGTCGTTGTGGTGCTGGAATTCTTTTTCGGGATGCTGTTTCGATGCTGGTGGTTGGATTTGGGCGATTCGGGCGAATGTTTGGCGAATCTTTTGCTTAAGTTTTTTTTTCTGGTAGCTGGTGGTGGGTTAGGGTTTCTCGTTTGCGGGGATAGCTATGGATTTTGAATGGTTTTCCTCATGTTGATGGTAGGATTGTGCCATTTCAAATGCATTTGTTTTGAAAATTAATGGTAGGAATTGTCGGCGTTCTAAATCGCAATTTTTTTTGTTCGCGTCAATGACTTCGACCATTGTGGTTTCAAGGCGCGTTCGTGCGGATCTTTAAATGATGCGTGCCAATTAAGGGTTTGACTTCAGTTACAGGGTGGATTTTCTTATCATGTGAAATCTTATCCGATTGGCATGTTGTAATTTGCTAGAAAGACATGAAAATTTCCAATTATCATGAGGTGTGTTGAACTTAGTGGTAGCCACTTATAAATTTCATGTTGTGCCTTGCGAGAATTCCTTTTCAAATGTAGAGCTTGCTATTCCTCTTTTTTTTAATAATTTTGTGATGTTATCTTAGTGGCCATGATGTAAGGACTATCTCCCCAGAAATTTTAAATGGCACCCTTGGAACGTTACAGTGTCTTGACAAATCAAAGTTTATTAAATCTGGAAATGCTGTTGGTATTTATTGTCAGGAAAACTTAAGCCTATTCGCACATTGTTTAGAATACTAGAAATGTGACCCTCTTAAGAATTTGGAGCCTGTCATGCTTCATATGTCGTCACACTTACGCAAATTAATAGTCACTTAGTTCTCTTTCCTATGAGGTCAACAAACAAATAATACGGTCTGCTGATTCGCAATTAGATTAGAGGGATGAAGAGACATATCACCAAATGCACCAGTTATGTTGAAGTTTTAAAAAATGCTCTGGGTTGAAACTTGTTAAATGGAGTACATGTTTACTCTTCAATGTGTGATTTTGGAGAGTTTAGAATAACCATCTGCATGATTTTGATAGCCCTATATGTAACTCTTGTTTAGCATTTTAGGCACCATAGTTTGAAACTTGGAATTCTTCTGCTTGCACCAGGGCGTAGTTGCTTGCATGTCCTTGCTAATTCATATGGTTGGCTAGTTATCCTATTTAATGCTAAAAATATGGTTGAAGCTATATTTGATTATTGTTGACTCTATGATTGCCCTGTTATGTCCTCTGATCCAAGTTAGACAGGGCTTCCAGGCTCCAAGTGTACAGTCTTACATTTATTTATTTGTTTTAAATTTCCTGCAGACCTCTGGGGAAAGAGGTTGTAGAAATGTCCACAGATGAAGAATCAGATTGTGTGGTTATATGTCCACCTAATGGCGAAGCTCTTCATGAAGAAGTTATGAGTGGCGGCCATGATGAAGATTCTCCAAAAGGGAAAGAAGCCCCTAATGTTATAGACTCACATATGGATAATAGTGCACAGGAAGACATGCATGCAAGTCGACATTCAACAAAGCTTGTTAATGAACAGAAGTCTTCTCTTCCAAATTCACCAACAAAGCCTGGTATAACTGGGCAAAAAGGGTCCAAGCAAACTGTTCCACAGCCATTCACTCTTGCAACCAAAAGAAGGGTTTCTGGAAAAGTAGCTTGTACTTCAATATCTCATTCAACCAGCAACGGAGAAAAACTTTCTGACAGAAGTAGCAGCTCACCCTCAAGCATGGCAAAGAAGGTATGGTAGTCATCTGTACTCTCGCTTGCATCATATTGTGCATGCTTCATCTGCATCTTTGTCATCTGTACTCTCCCTCAAAAAATAATTTTCTCTACATTTTCTTTGAAGAAATCTCCTGATGTTCTGTCATCTGTTCGTATACGTTGAGAAATTTCTGAATATCATAGTTTTGTGGATATGTTATCTTTCACTTGAAAAAATGGTACCGAAATACTTCCTTTTCTGTTACTAGGATGGTGTCTATGAACGATCTTCAACTGCTGTCTACTCCCTCCCTTCCAAAATATAAGATGCTTTAGCCTTTTTCTGACAAACATGTATCTAGATGCTTTGAACCTATAACATCTTATATTTTGGAACGGAGGGAGTAATAAGAAAAAACCACCATCTGTACTTTTCATACTGGAGAACATCTTGACTTTTGTTGCATACTTGCATGAACCTGAACCAGTGCAAATCAAATCTCTTATCAGCAGCACAAGAGTTCTACTGTTTACTTGGCTGTGGTTCTGTTTGGCACAAACTGTAGTTAGTTATCTGGAGATGAAAATGCACAGTCCTGTTAACAAAATTTACTGGTTATGGATTGCAGAGTCCATCAGTGACACCCAGGAAGCCTCAGCAATCTGATAATACCAACAGTCAAGAAGAGGACTCATATTCAATTACTTCTTCGTATCCTTTTTCTAAGATAGGAATTTCCTTGATATTCTCCCGTGGGCACATCCAGAGTCTTTCATCAGTTTATGTATATGCATAAAGCTAAGTTCAGGATGCAACTACAATTGTGGTGTTTGTTAATTTCACCCCATGAAATTGTCTGGGAAACTGTTCTTTCAATGTCTTTATTTATAACTGATTTCATGGATTGTGCTTTCTCATTTGTACTGGACTTTTCCCTGAGCTTCATATAGAACTCTAACCTCAGCAAGAGGAGGAAAAAATAAGAAGACAACAGTTCCTGTTCCACCTACTTTTATATGTGGTAATCGTGCTGAGAAGAGGGGGGAGGTACGTTTGCAATTTCATCACACTGTATGAA
Source organism: Dactylis glomerata (assembly GCA_007115705.1). NCBI lineage: Eukaryota > Viridiplantae > Streptophyta > Magnoliopsida > Poales > Poaceae > Dactylis > Dactylis glomerata. Next base: position 543,298 of record QXEO01001630.1, on the reverse strand, counting down.
GATGCCATTTGACTTTATTATAGAGTCTAGTAATCATATTTTTTTTGTGCTGTTCAGTTCTACACTAAATTGGAAGAGAAACGCAAGGCTTTGGAAGATGAGAAGCTTGAAGCAGAGTCCAGGAAAAAGGTTGGACTCCTTTATTTAATAATTATTGTTTAGTTGGTGTTTGCAGTTTTGTTTTTGTTTATAATTGCTAGAGCATAGTGGCTCCTCCTAATGTATTGAAAGCTTACACTAGATGCCTTATACTTTTGAAGTGAACATACTTTTTTTCACGTCACCTCCAAATTGGTTTTGATGAAGATAATTATTTTACCTTTTCTTAGTTCACCAAACCACGAGACCTGCCTTAACTTTGAAGTACGAGTTATTTGAAAAGTTATGCTTAATAACAAAAGGTAAATTGGAATAGGCTTGTATTCTCTGGTAACTTCAACTTTCTGAACAGATCTGATGTTTGTTTCTCTCTCCATGAACATTCAAGTGTGCATAGTGGTGCAAACCAAGGATTTCAATTTGACAAGTCAAGTCAACTCACCTGACTGGCATAGGGGACTAGTCTGACTAGTCAACCTCTAGTTGGGCTTACTAGTTATTACACACGGGATTTAGGAGGGCAAGCTGCAGTTTGTAAGTCATATAGTCTTAGGACTACTTTTAGTGGGCATTGCTCATATAAGCATATGCTTAGTGGCACAACGATGAATTACTCATATAAATCTCCAGGTTCAGTATCCTGCCTCTTAGGCACCCACCTTTCCTCAATTGCGCGCTTTGTTTTAGAGTCCAGATCTGGAGTCTGTCACCGGGCCATAGACTGATAGACCACCAAGTTTATTGACTTGGGGATTCTAGTTGGAGCTAGCTGATGAGGCACTTCACTTGCTCTGCTAGTTGAGTCGTTGCACCCAGTCTGGTAGACAAAGCCGACTAGGTGAATCCTGGACTAGTTTTTTGACTTTAAAGCAATGTCACAAACATGGTCTAAGATGTTAATTTTCCCCACCAATACTCCAAAGAAACAGCTGTACATTGAGTATATTTATATGATCTTTCAGTTTAGTATTCAAATTTGAATGATTTCGCTATCTATTGTTGCAATTCATTCTCATTTTCCTCACTTCTGTAGGAAGAGCAAGAAACGGTTCTAAAACAACTAAGAAAGAACCTGGTTATTAGAGCAAAACCCATGCCAAGCTTCTACCAAGAGGGTCCCCCGCCAAAGGTTGAACTTAAGAAGGTAAGATGTTTGCTTCCTTATTTCCTTGGTTATTCTTCCCTATCTTCCGAGCCATATTCACTTTGCTTCAGTTACCCTTCCAGTATAGTTATGCTTTCTTTGGGTACCATAGGACCTTGCCCAATATTATGCCTTTGTATTCTTGATGTATTAATGTTCTGCACATTAGCACATGAAGTATCTGCTTGACACAAAATGATGATCCATTTCTCTTGATGTATATTATCCATTTACTTATTGTTGTTTTATGGTTGAGCATAATTTTATGTCCAGCGGTAATTTACTTTCTTAGCCCATCAAGGTTCATATTTTACCCATTCAATTGACTTTATCAACAAGATGGAGCCCTTTTTTCTTAAGAATAAGTCATTGTGCTCCAGAGCTGGTATTTATGTCGTTTTACTAAGCATGAAGTCAGTAAACTTAAGTCAAAATATAAAGATGTTATTGGCTCTTACATTACCAACGGAATCAGCATAACACCATAATGTTGATCTGAAGCATGGGCATGCAACCTGCTGATTCAACTGGTGATACGCATGATATCCTTTCGCATGCACTGGTATTAGCCTTCATCTTTGCCATTTATTTGTAGGTGCCGACAACACGTGCCAAGTCACCAAAATTGACACGTAGAAAGAGCTGCAGCGACTCCCCTCTTACACCAGAGGGAGGAAACGGCAGTGCAGCATGTTGTCGGTTGCATCGTCACAGCATTGGAAACTTAAAGAATGGTAACAGCAGCGCTCAGTGTTCTCCAAAGAGCTCTCCGAAAGCTGGATCAGCTACAAAAACCAGAGCAACCAAATCTGGCCTGAAGAATGGGGGGCAGCCAAATGCTACAAATGTTGCTGTACGGAGCTAACTCTTGCAGCATTTCATTCCGATGGCATTTTTCATTCTAATTTTGTACCTCACATCACCAAAGACGGTGTTATGTCCCGACAGCATGTGTGCTTTGTTGCTGGACTACTTTTTGCATTCTCCCTGTAAGAACCTTGGTATCGAGACCATGTGCTGTTCCATGTTGTAAATTTCTTGGGGTTGTTGTAAGGGTGACCGAGTCTGTTCTTTCTGTAAGAACTGAATCTGGCAGTCGATAAGCTGTTGGAATGACATTGTTGTTGCTGTATGGCGGTTGTTCTGAAATCCTGTGGTACTGCATGTAACCAGTGAATTACTATGAGGCAAGGGACTGGTTGTTGGGATTGTTGCAAAATGTGCCAGGATCCATTTTTGGAGTATCGTATCTGAGGTCTGGATAACAAAATGTATGAAGAATTGGCGTTCAAACTAGAGCTTGATCTTGTGCAGTAATCTGCTTGGAGTTGGTGAAACTTTTAGGAAGCAAGACTTTCTACACTTCATGTAGCTTTGGAAACAGAGGTGAATTTTCCACTTTAAAAGTCCCTGAATATTGTACTTCCAACCTTGTATGATTTGATTGGTAAGTGACTTTGTAAGCATTGACATTGCTAATTCTGCAAGCCTTGTTTCTCTTGTTAGTGATGAGAGCCAACTGAGGAAGCAACAGGGAGATGCAAAGCAAACGCTGCCGAAAGCGTGCGTCATCCGTTCAGAAGTACTGCATACGAACGGTGAGATAGTCTATTTACATTGGTGTTTTGTCTTTTGAGTGCATATGTTCGTTTTTATTTGAAATACATAGTTGACACATTTTAAAATGTCAAAAAATCCAAACCACGCGTACATTCACATGCTAAGTGCACATAAAGTTGTTTCACGGAAAATTGACTTGTCGTTTGGCCTGTATAAAAAGATAAAAAAGTTGTTGAATTTCTTTGACAATTAGAAATATATTTTTTGGTGAAGGGAGCATATGCACTTGGAAGCCGAATTGAATTTCTGATTTTAAAATGTATTTTCCTTTCTGTCATTACTTAAATGACCCAGATGTATCGGTTTTTGGCCGGTTTCCCGCTAATTAAACGGCTAACTCTCTTCTTCTTAATTAATAAAAATGGCAAGTCTTTTGCCTCGTTTAAAAAAAAAATAAAAATAACCCGGATGAAGTAAAGAACAAGGAAGCAGTTAATTTTTTTTTTGAACGGAGCAGTTCAATTTCAAATTAATAATAACAGCACAGAGACTACCCACCCACCACTCCCATCAAGCAGCTCACTTACATTAACGTCATGCGAATGATTGTAAAACAAGACGAACGTGATAGTTCTTTTTAGCCTTCCAGGGTGATTAGCGTATGCGAGCGCAAAGTCTACGCATGATTCAAATATTGTTGCTAATGAGTTAGGCCCTCTCCAATGATGGGGACCCGGGGAGCATGGTAGATTATCCACTCCAAGTTATGGAGATCCACTTTGATTCAGGTAAACTGGTTTGGTCCGGGTTTTTCAACTATGGTCTGGTGTGGTGGCCTTAATTATAGGCCCTCGTTTGACATTTGGGAGACAGCGGTTCTCCAGCCTGACACGCGAGTACTAATTATATGCTCATTTGCTTCTGATCTTTGGAGCTTCTTTATAATTAAGATAGATAAAAAATGATTTATATGCACCTGCATCTTATCATCTCGCTGGAGCACTGCTGCACTGTTTGAAATGGAGTAGAAGGTTTTGCTGGTGGAAGTATAGACGTGCGGATTCCCTGTGTGCTACTCGGAGAAGGTGTGCATATGGGAAAATATCCAGCGATCCCACTCTTAATATGATACCATGATACCACTACTCAAAATTATAAGTTATATGTGTCAAAAAATTTCAATACAAATTGATGGATGTTCACAAGATATGTGTTTACATTACCTACAATTTTCAGAACCAAATTCAAAATACACACTGAGAAACAAAAAATACAAATTGTTATGTGAATAGTGTAACTTTGTGATTTGTCTTCTTGTAACAATATTTATGTTGGATTTGTCTTTTTTTTTCTCTTCGTGTGTTTCGAATTTGGTTCTACAAATCCTATAGATTGTTAACACAGATCTTATGAACACCCACAAATTTATTTCAAAATATTTGGGAACTTAAAAATAAATTTTAAAGAGTAGTATCATGGTATCACTAGATATGCTCTCGTGTGCATATGTAGCCAGAACTCCTTGCTTCATTTGGAACTTTGGAAGAGATGCATGTACAATAACTGAGATGAGCAGTTAAATACTTCCTCTTGCCCAAATCAATTGGCTAGGGGTGTAAAAGGATCAGATAATGCTTTTTTATATCTTTTTTTGTTAAATTTGAAGCAGAGCGGATAATGATTAGATAAGGATTTGAATGCGGAATATATCGGACTATGGATTCGGATAAAGTAGAGTGGATTTGGACCAGAAACGGACAAAAATTATGGGATAAATACGTGCAATAAGACATAGTTTCACCATTGCAAACAATACAAACAAAAACTATTCATACTTACAAATTGTTTACACTTTCACCAATATGAAGATCGTAGTACTTAATAGCATGACACCTAGATGAAAACCGTACATAAAGGTTTTGTTGTGGTTTCATATGAAAAAATAAAACCAAGGTAGGACTAAGTAGGAGGAAACAAGAAGGCTAGAATAAATATACAAGCATGCATGTTCGAGTGATTATGTGATTGATTGGGTTATATTGTATATATAAAAATGTTCATTTGGCTACCAATAAATAGTTGGGATATTTTTGGGTAATTAAATCGGATTATTCTAATTAAGAAGATCGGATAATCCGTATCCGCCGGATAATAGCAGTACCATATCCACTATCATATCTGTCGGATATCCGGATAAACAATATTCATATCTGTGTCCATATCTGTTGAATTTAAATATTTGCATACCATATCCTTAAAAACGGATGCGGATTCGGAGTGGAAATTACCCGCCACTACAATTGGCACCTTGGCGCATCAATACACTATACTATCTAGTACTGTGCCAAATAATTTAGACCAGGGCCCGGGGGAGTATAATTAGTTCACACACAGACACATGCACACACGCAAGGTAAGCGGTGGTGAATATTGTCAATGGATTGATGATGTTCATTGACGATATTCGTCTCTCTCCTCCGTCACAAACTAGATCGTAAAAATGTTAATTTCCATGTCAAGTTCCAACAAAACACGTCTCTCCTCCTCTCTTCTAGATTGCACTAATCCACAGATACGTTCTTGACCCTCGTGTCTATATATACACGTACGTACATATAGAATGTAGCCGCCTAGACAGTCCTGCACTCCTGCTTGACGCATATCAGGATCATTCTATCAGGTTTTTTCCTCTGCAAACTAAGCATGAGAACAACCGAGGCAGCCACAATAATACTTATCATTTTCGTCTTCGGCTCCGGCATGGTGGCGGCGGAGGCGCGGCCGGTCGCTGTCGAGCGCCGCGTGGTTGTACGGTCTTGGGCGAAGACTGAGAGCTCTGCCCAGCCGTCCGGCTGCACCAACGGAAGCGGCGTGGGCGGCGGCTACTGCCACCCTCCCGCGGGGCATTAGTTTGGTTGCATAAAAATTTAGGCCATCGATTGCGGTTATGTACCGATTGTGCGTCTGTAAAATATGTTTGTGAACATGTTGGCTCCTTAACGCGTAACCGTAGGCACGGTTAACATGGACGCGCGTCCCACCTCAATGAGGCCCACCTTATCTCTTACTCCCTTTTCTTATCTTCTTCTTCCCAACCGCAACATCTCGATCCTGAGAAATCCTCCTGCTACTCCATCGCTATCTCCCGGCTCCCGCACCTCGCCTTCTCCGGTGAATATGTGTTCGACCGCCTCCTCACCTCCTCCATCCGTCCTCCCCGAACCGCGCCGGTTACGCTCCTCCTCCCACACATCCTCATCTCCTCCTTCTCGCCGAAGGTCGAGCCAGAGCCGGTGACGCCGCGGCGAGCCACAGCGGAGAAGGCGATGGCTCATCAGGAGCGACGTGGAGCCGCCGGAGCCACGGTAGGCTGCGATAGAGGCAGCAGAGCGAGCCCAAAAACTTAGGGTTGGGGGTGGAGGGTGCGGACACCAGCGAGAAGAAGCTTCCATGGGGGGGTTTAGAGGGGGGGTCGAGGCGGCGGAGGACCGGCGGTGGTGGCCGGCATTGGCTGCGGGCTCCGACGATGGCTGCGATGGCCGGATTTTCTTCTTCCTCTCCTTCCCTTCTCTTCTCTCCGTTCCAACATGCATAGTGTCAGAAAATCGATTGGGGGGGGGGGGGGGGGGTGGGGGGGGGGGGGTTGGGGTTACCGTAAGCTAGCCCCCCCTCCCCCCATTTGTGAACTTGTTATATAAACCACGTAATAATTGGTTTTGACATGCCTGGTTTTATCACGATCTCATCTCACATGCATGGAGAGAACGTCGGGCACTCCCACATGAGTACAGACGGTAGTCCCGTGTAATTTTTTTCCTATCTAAAACTTAGCCTACCCGATACATCTTATGTATGTTATAAAGTTAGAGATGCAAACGGAATCCCATCTAAATCCATTTATAGTTTATTCTACAATTTCTAGTTCAAAATAGGAGACGGAGTTTTGAACTAGAAATCACAAAGTGAACCATAAGTGGGATTTTGGCAGGATCCCTTACATAAAGTTAGAAATCCAAGATACATGTGTTGATCGAGAAAAAAGAAGACGACAAATTCAGTACTAATATGGTCAATGAGCCAAATTCATTGCTCAAATTGGATCACTCACTATTCATGCATAGATTTGTATTTTCATTTTGAGTATGTTATACATAAATTTGAAATCTGACAACATGATTGATGTATGGTCTATCAATATACGTTACTCCTACGGGGGTGATGAGCGTGAACCTCTAGGGTTGTCCCGATCTTCACGGATTCACGAGTAGAAGTTATGGGGAAAGAAGGGGGAGTGGGTGAAGAACACAATGCAAACTCGCACCACGAATAACAAGCAAAGAACGCACACAAACACACACAAATCACAATCAATTGCTCACGCCGGCAGCCATTGGTCCGATAGAATCTCCACGGAAGAGAGATATGTAAACACATTTCTTTGATCCCAATCGGAGATGGCTGTAACACCTTGGTGAGGCCCGTCTACCACCGGGCACGATCACGCACTAGGAGCCTTGTATAACTCAAGATCGATCACAATCAAGAGAGGTGGTTCCCTTGGTAAGGAGGGTGAGAGCAAAGAAGATACCATAAAGTTTTTAATTCTTCATCTTTGTCTAGGGTTTACAAATGAATGTAGAGGCCTAATATAGGCAACCCAAGGGTAAGGTACTTTAAAAATAAAAAGTACTCCCTCCGTTTCAAAATATAAGATGTTTTAGGTTTGTGAATCAAATGTATCTAGACACCTTTTAGTGTGTATATTCGAGTGAACCTACATACTAAAAGATGTCTTGATACATTTGCTTCACAAAGCTAAAACATCTTATATTTTAAAACGGAGGGAGTAGCAACTAAGGGGTACATGGGCTAAGGCCCAACTCATATTCTATTTTCTTATAGGCTTAACCAATAGTACCACTTGGAGAAGCGGTAGTACTAACTATAGGTTGTAGGCGGTAGTTCTGATGTGGTGTCTGCGCAGTGCCGGCGAGATCTCCAAAAGCCGAATACCCTTGCAGCAATGGAGCGGCAGTGGGAGTGGTAGTGCATCCGTCGTATCTAAGAGCATGTCTAACGGAGCCCGTATAGCTCCGGCACCCTTATAATCGCGACGGATTTACGGGCTATGGGCCGCGTGTGCAAGCTATCGGGGCCCGTAAACGGCCTGGCCCGTATAAAAATTTCACGGGCACCCGCACTCGGCCCGGTGAGAACGGTACAAGTACCGGCTCGACTGGCGGAGACGGGTCGAACCCGTATTCCCTCCGCCGCAAACCCTAGCCGCCGCCGCCGCCACCACCCTCTGCGTAGCTCCGGCGAGCAATTAGCGCGCGAGCCGGGGAGATATCGATGGCGACGAGGAGCGGCGGGTCAGGCGTCGGCGGCGGCCGCGCTGGTGGGGGAGGAGGGGGAAGCGGGGGTGGCCGCCACGCACCCGGCGGCGACGAGGAGGAGGAGCGGCGCCGCATTCGCTCCATCGCGGCGAAGAAGCGCGCCAGCCGGCGGTGGACGAACTGGGGGATGACCCTACCGTCCTCGCTCGCCCCCTACGCCGTCGGCGCGCGCACGGCACCAGCGCGCGGGCGCGAGCCGGCGGTCCGCCTTTCCCCTCCACCAGCGAGCTGGGACGTCGGGGAGGGCTCCTCGTCGGCATCGGTGCCGCGGCCCATCGTCGGCCGGCGCCGCGGCGACCTCGAGGAAGAGGAGGAGCTCGCGCGGGCCCTTGCGGAGTCCGCGGCGACGGCCGCGGCTAAGAAGCGGCGGGAGGAGGAGGAGGCCGCCACTGCCGTCGCCCCCGTCGAGCTGTTCAAGCAGCAGGAGGAGATCGAGGCGCGGGCCTGGGCGCAGGGAGACAGCGAGGTGGCCACCGGCGACGCGGAGGCCGAGGTGATCTTCGTCGACTCCGACTAGATCGTCATCGTCGGCGAGGCCTCCTCGTCGATGAGCTCGCCATTTTGGCTACCTGTGAGGACGACGGCGTCCTCCGGCGAGCTCCGCCTCTAGCTATATCTAGTTTGTTGTAATTTTTAGCTAATTTTGTTGTACAAATTCAAGTTTGCTACTAGCCGTTCTCGCATGAATGAAATTTCCCGGCAAATTCAAGTTTACGGTTTGCACTTGCGGGTTCTGCTCGCCGCCAGTGCCAACGAACCTGCAAATCGCGAGTATAGGAGTATAGAAGCCTATACTCGCGATTTGCAGGTCGCATGAGTACAGGCTCCGTTAGTCATGCTCTAAGACATGGATTTAAGGAGAGGTCGGAGGTCTCCGAAAGATGGGTGAAGTTTTCGGACGGGATGCGCCATCGCGGTCATGGGTCACACACTCACACTGGTTTGATGGAGTTCTTGCAGGAGGACCTCAAGATGGAGGCTACGCCCAGGCGAAGTAATTCCAGTAACCTTACAAACAGTTTGCCAGCGGCTAGCTCTATTTGGATTGGTTTAAAACAAAAATAATGTGGCTAAAAAAAATGGACTGCACGATTCATGTTCCATGGAGTAAAAAAACACGGCCAAGCCTATCTCTCTCGTTCTACCAGGTTCCCTTCCCTCACAAATTTCGTCCGTTTCCAGTCAAAATTCTTTTTCAATTCAAATTCGGATACTCCCTCCGATCCATATTACCTTTCACAAATACAGATGTATTTAAACATATTTTAGTGCTAGATACATCCGTATTTAGAAAAAGTAATATGGATCGGAGGGAGTATATGATTTTCTTCTCATCAAACCGCAGCAACGGATGTGATTTTTTTTTGCGAAACACGCACGGGCATATTTGTTCTAATAAAATGTACACAATTATGGTACGTGGGCATCGTGTATGTGCAATGGTGGTTGTCCGTGCGACCGTGCAGTGTACTTTTGGTAGTCCGCTCCTGCGGTAGAGCCGCAGAGATGAATAGCTTCAGGGACATCTTTTATTTTTTGAACAAACATCCGACTATCCGAGGCAATTGCAGGGACGGACCTAAAGTAAAATTGAACCGGTGTCACTGTATGAGTCATACACAATTTTTCACAAGATTTAAAGGTGTCACACACTACAAATTGCTCAAATATATGAAGAAAATCAAATTAGACCTGGTGTCCAGTGACACCTCCTGTCCTAACGTGGGTACGCCCCTGGGCAACTGGGTCCCTGCAGCATGGCGAGAACAACATTGCGTACGGAACATTTCCATTTTCGATGCAGAAAAAGAAATGTTGGTGAACGCAGAGCCTCTATCAAGGCGTTACATTTGGAAATCCGAAATGTTGCGCTTGCGCATAGGAATAACTAATATCCCCATCCTAATGCAGATCCTCAAAATAAACTCTCACTCGACCAGCAGAAATCACCGAGGTAACGCCCATGAAAAAGGAAACGAATTCAACGAGCTAACAAGGTAAAACCTTCACAATAATTTAGTCACGGAGAAGGGATAGAAACATAACAACAGGTTACTTTTACTGAAATCCCTTTAGGTCTGAGGCAAGACGGTGAATCGACCATGGCCATAATTTTTTCTAAGACAAAGAACATCTGACGTCTGAACTTAAACAGTAATAAGAGAAAACAAGCAAAACGTTTCAGTCATGTCTTTGGTTCGATCGAATGCTGTCTCAGAAGACGCCGTTGCCACCTGATAATTTGATGTATTACTTCCCATACCTGCGACAAAGGAAGTTCTAGTATGTCAGGCCACCATATGGGTGGAGGAAGACGCGTAGATTTGTCAATGGACATATACAACTTAATTGACGTAACCTGTTAAGAAGTTAACCGCAGCTAATACTTATTCCTCATTTTGTTCTCGCAGATCTTCGTTCACGCCATCTTCAGTCTCCTTTGTAGAACCTTCAATGGACAGAACATATTATATTAGCCAAGGCATAAAGGCTTCAGCCCATTTGATCGTCTACTGCATGTATAGGTTACAGACAAACAGATACAACAAGTTGGTAGTACTTTGGTTTAATAGCTGATTCAGGACTACAAACCTTGTCATACCTAAAACTGGACCTAATGAAAATAGAAGGAGCAGGCACATACAAGCATTTTCATGATATTACAAACCAAAAAGATTATGGTACCTACTAGTCTAGTTCTACAAACAAAGATACTGGATTTCAAGAAGTTTCTATCAATCTGGTGACAAATTCAAATTGAAACATAAACTCCTAAAATAACTTAATGAGACATTTGCATGTATACAACCGAGAGTACCTAGAAACATAATCTACCATCAACGAACTGTATGAAATACAGAAGAACTCATTTGGCAGTTCACTTCAATATGCTTGCTTATTGTGGTACTTTTGCCTAGCAGCTAATTCACTATATGTGCATACCAAATCGGACCATTTGCATGTCTTGAAAACAAAGATGTCACATGATCCTAGGTACAAGAGAGAACGATACTATGTTTCAATAAGCCAAGCACTTATATGGATCCTTGGAGACAGTTTCAGCCAGAAATGTGCATGCATATATAGTGAAGTAGTAAAAGGGAGTATCTTTGGAAAAAATCTAACTTAAATGTTAGAGATGCATCTTACTCAAGGAAACACATGAATGAAATACCTTATAACACAATTCACTCAGCTAGTACTGGCTTAATACATTGCTTTGCGATGAAAAATCATATTAGCGATGTTAAATCGAGTATCTAAGTTACAACTCACTGGTAGTGTCAGACCCAGGTAACAGCATGCAAATTAATTAGCAAAATGTACAGCTTTACCAAAGACATATTATCACACAGAAACGTAACTATAAATCAAGAATAACTTGGGAAGGAAGCACTCATTAATTTAGCAGTACAATCCATAATGAGCTACATGATCGAGCAACTGACATGTCCATGGGTTACTACAGTTCTACATGGGGCTACAGTAGTATTGAACTATTGATTCCAATACCTTGCATTTATCAAAAAACATATGCAATGTAATCTATCAAAGCTTTGTAAACATGCAGATGCAGATGGCAGCTGACAATCTTATAATAACGCTAAAGATAAACCCATTGCAAGCAGCCCAACATATATACTTTTTTCTTAGGGGAACCCAACATCTATACTTACCCAGTGCCTAAGATAATAATTGAAGCCTAAAATGTACTATATATTGGTGTATTGGACATGTTCTTACGCAAATTTTGGCAGAATAGCTAATTATTTTAGATCTGCTTCAGTCAGAGCTAAGTCATACATCCCCCACACAATACGAGTGATTTACTCTATAAGCGTCATTTTCAGCGCTACACTGTACATAACTACATCTCAGACATAAGCTCTCCATGTTCAGCACAAGGCTAACACATCCTGAAATTACGACATCTTTATCTGTTCTTTAATCTCTCCCATGACTGAAATGTTGGGTAAGGATATGACCCACCATACATGTTATTTGGTCTCCCACAATATTTCACAAAATCATCACGGGATTCCGTATCACTAAACAAGCAACAAGAATCCTTTTTTAGGGGAAGCAACAAAGAATCTGCAGAGAAGGTAGAGTAAAGATACCTGAGCAGAGAGCCGTGGTAGCTGCCAAGCGTGAACGAGACGGGAGCCGACGTAGGCCCCGGCCGGCTCAACCAGCTCGTAGACCTCGCACTCCACCACCTTGCGAGCACGCAGGTTGACACCCAGCATGTGCTCGTCCAGGAAGAAGTAGACCACGTCGGGGTTCATGGGGTGGATGAGCGCAAGGACAGGGATCTTCCGTGGGAGAGCAGTCGCCTTGTAGGTCACGTTGTCCCAGATCTCCCCAAAGGTGGCCTCGTACTCCAGCGTCCACTCCGTGGAGTCTGGATCGGCGAGCGTCCACACGCTGATCCGTTGAGCGCCGCTGGTGCTGATGTTCCCGTACATGTCCACGAAGCGTAGCTTGCCGCCGCTGACACCCACGCAGCGGTACTTGTCGAGCAGTACAGCTTCCAAGTGCTTGAGAGCCTTGCCCTCCGGAAGCGGGACGAGGCTGAGCACCGGCGCGTCGGCGAACGGATCGCAGGTGAGGAGGCACCAGGAGAGGTCGACCCACCAGAGCCTCCCGGCGTGCGAGAGGACGCCGTTGGAGCTCAGCACGCGGGACGGATGCGGGTAGCGGACGCTCTTGTATGCCCACTCCTCGACTTTGGAGGAGAAGCAGAGGAGGTCGGCAGTGCCGTCGTCGCTGAGCATCTGGAGCTCAACGACCATCTGGTGGCCGTCTTGGGTGGGGGAAGCGACGAGGCCGAGGTGGTTCGGGTGCACGATGTTCTTTCTTGGCGTTGGGGAGCGGGAAGGCGGAGGCGGATTTGGTGTCGAAGACGAAGTATGCCGGGCTGGTTGGGAGCCAGCAGGACTGTTGGCCGTTGGGGTGGTCGATGATGGTGGGGCCTGCGGCGGGGGCTGCTCGGCGTCGAGCAGGATGAGGCCGGAGGCGTCGACGGCGAGCACGGACGGGGAGTAGTCGCCGTCGGTGGATCCCGGGAAGATGCGCGGGGGTATGGTGAGGATCGCGACGCGCGGTGGCGCCGGCAGGGCGAGGGAGAGGTCGGCGCCCGGAGGGAGGTCGGCGTCGGCGGCCGTCACCCGCGGCTCGCTCCCCAGGATGACCCACGACGGCGATGCAGATGCGGCGGACGCCATCTCTCTCGGCCACCTTGGTCTGGTGGTTTGAGGGGCGCCTGCCTGCCGCCTGGTGGTGTGCGGTGGGAATGGTGGTGGGGGTAGGGTTTAAGGCGGCGAGCAAAGCAGAGCGAAGCGACCGGCGTGTCGTCCGAACTTGGGTCGTGTTGGTGTCGGGTCACGGGACAGACGGCCTTGCGGCACGGCACGGCGCGGTGTGGCTCGGCCGCTTCCGGCGAGCTGTGGTCTGCCCTGGTGCTTCTGCCGGTCAGACGAGCTGCAGAGCTATGTCTGGCGTCCAACCAGCAATAAAAAAGAGAGCCTTTTTCTTTTCGATCGGCAGAAAACAAAAGAGCCTTTTCAGTTCGTCGGCTAGTGGATGCAGCAAACGGCAAAGCAAAGAGAGGGCCGAGCCGAGCAGGTTGGCATCGACCGAGACCTGTACAACTATGTCAAACATTTACGGCTATATTTTCTAAACATTGATTTCGTCTGTACAAATAACTCCGAATTCATACAAGTTTAAGTCGTTGAAAAAAGTTTATAACTTCACATAGTATTTCAACATTTATATCAGTACAAATTCTATTGTATTTAACTTGAAATCGATTCTCAACCCATAAACGTGTTATAATTGTTGGAATTAAATTGTCCTGCAACTATATTCAAAGTTATTTGGATTATTTAATATCTGGAATACCTCATTATGGAAATATATATGTATTTGTACATGGAAATAGTCTACATATTTACTATGGAATTATTGCTTGCTGGAATATATACTTAAGTGTTAAGAGCTTAAGAAAGCCGGTTGATTATCAGCGAAATATAATATATTTTGTATTTATACTAGAAAGACTACCCGGATACATTGATAATTGGAAGGAACTAGGTCATGGATTAGGTTACGGCCCTAATAGCGACCTATATGATTAATGAAATTCAGACATGATCATGACGCATTGCTCATAGATGTGTGTTCTAGGGATGAATGGGTAAAGTCCGTTAATAGACAAATGATATCTTGGTTGGTAGTTAGATCTGGACTATATCCTGGAAACTAGTTTAAGAGATTAGGAATCTTATCTGTATAAGAGGTGGACTCTTTGGAAGTGCAGTATAAGAAGCTCCCTATTCCCTAGCCTGAGATATGCGAATTGTGAGCGGCACCACGGATAAACGCAGAGAAATAGAGTATAGATCACAAACCCTAATAATATTGGGGAACCATCATGTTACTCTTCTCGAGTGTATTTGGACCATAGTTTAAAAAATTAGACCAATAAGGTGACTCGCTCACTGGTTCACTAGTCCAGCTGCCGTCTCAGCTAGTCCAGTAGTGATAAAAGACCACCAAATTTCAGAAGTAATTAAGTTAGTTTCAGAAAACAATAACATTGGATCCTATATTTAGTGTTCACTTTTATAGTGTATCACAAACAAAGCCTAGCAAAAATGGCATTGGGCCTTAGGCGGGCTGTTTGGAGCAAGTTTGAAGTTCAAATCCTACTCGGTAGAAATTATTTAAGCACTATTTACTGGTTTTTCACCAGTTGGACCGGTGCCTTTTAAAATCGGAAAGAGCGTGCTTCTAGTTTTTCAAGTAGAACCACCAGACCGGCCTGGTTTTTAAAATTATGGTTCGGACCAACATATCCCTTCATTAAAATAAAACCTGCGTAGCACTGTCGCACTTACTGACTACGTGAAATGCAGGAACTCAAAACACGTGCATAAGAAATCCACATCAACTCGGATGTCATATCTCATGGATACAAAACCTCAAGAAAGCTTTAGTCAGTGAGAGGTACTTGTGCAAATCTGTTGCTCTTTCTTGAGGCAATCGATCTAGCGTATTTCTTGAGTTAGTATGGCAAAGAGCATATAGTTTTTGTTAAGTAATAATTTTGTCGATTCCATTAAGCCAATTCCCAAATATATTGGTAATACTGCATGGTGGAGACAAGGTTGAAGCTACTTGGATGACTGACCATATAGATCTAGCAAAACGACATCGGATGAATAAGTGTTTAATTGTTTCATCCTGATGACAAAAAACACACTTTTTACTTCCATGCCAGTTCCGCTTTGCAAGATTATCTTTCGTTAAAACAACCCCTTTACGTAGGTACCATCCAAATACCTTTATCCGTAATGGAATTTTTAACTTCCAAAGCTTATCATTACTAGATTTATCGATTGGCACGTTTGGTAAAATAAGAGCATTGTACATGGAAGCTACTGAAAACTGACCATTTACATGTAGGTTCCAACGGAATTCATCATGCCCATCTTGTAGTTGGATGTTTGCCAAACGCAATAGCAAGGCATTCCAAGCTACAAGTCGTTGCCCAGACAAATCCCTTCTAAAAGCCACTGAAGGTGGAGAATTCTCCAAAACTTTGGCAATAGTATCACCTTTGTGGCGCACAATGCTATATAAGGCCGGATACTGTTCCCGAAGAGTGGCATTACCAAGCCATTTATCTTCCCAGAACCGTACCTCGGAACCATCCTTAATGGAAAAAGAACCCAGACCAAAGAAAAACTTCTTTGTTGCCATGAGTCCAGCCCAAAAATGTGAATCACCTGGTTTCCAAAGAACCTGTGATAAAGCTTTTTGACCAATGTATTTCCTCTTAAGTATGGTTTGCCATGTCCCCTCCTCAGTAAGTAGTTTAAAAAGCCACTTCCCCAGTAGGGCTGTATTTTTGACCTGAAGGTCTTGAATACCAAGCCCACCCTAGTCTTTAGGAGAGCACACGACACTCCATTTAGCCAATCTGTATTTCTTTTTCTCGTTGTCCCCTTGCCAAAAGAATCTAGACCGGTAATAATCCAGTTTATGCAAGACTCCTTTAGGCAAGAGAAAGAATGAAATCATATGTAGTACCATATTGGATAGTACCGAATTAATGAGTATCAGTCTTCCTCCCAGGGACAACAATTTCCCTTTCCAACTACTAAGGCGTTTTTGTAGTCTTTCCTCGACGAGTTTCCATTCGGCAATTGTTAGTCTCCGATAATGAATCGGAATCCCCAAATACCGCATAGGAAATTGTCCTTGCCCACAGCCAAATAATTCAGCGTATGCATTGACCTCGTCCTGGGCCTCACCGAAACAAAACAACTCGCTTTTATGGAAGTTAATTTTTAGGCCTGATAATTGCTCAAAAGCTGAAAGCATAAGTTTCAGATTTTGTGCTTTCTCAAGGTCATGTTCCATAAAAAGAATCGTGTCATCGGCATATTGAAGGATGGATAAGCCCCCATCAACAAGATGAGGAATGATTCCTTCAATGAGACCATCATTCTTTGCACGTTCGATCATAATGGCAAGCATATCCGCCACGATATTAAATAGCATTGGCGATAAGGGATCCCCTTGCCTTAATCCTTTCAATGTCTGGAAGTAGTTGCCGACATCGTCATTGACTTTGATTGCAACACTACCTCCTGACACGAAGGAATTGATCAAACAACGCCACTCATTCGAAAAACCTTTCATTCTGAGTGTTTGTTGGAGAAAAGACCATTTAACTTTATCATAAGCTTTTTCAAAGTCTAACTTAAGAATTACCCCATTCAACTTTTTAGAATGTAGTTCGTGAACTGCTTCATGCAGAGTTACCACTCCATCTAGGATATTCCTCCCTTGCATGAAAGCAGTTTGAGACGGACGAACTACATGATCAGCAACCGTGTTTAATCTTAAGGTGGCCACTTTCGTGAAAATCTTGAAACTAACGTTAAGAAGACAGATTGGCCTGTATTGCTGGATCCTTTCTGCCTCATTAACCTTAGGTAACAAAACAATCTCACCAAAATTAAGATGAAACAAGTCTAATTGTCCAGCGTGCAAACAGCTAAACAATTCTAGAAGGTCACCTTTGATAGTGTCCCAAAAAGTTTGATAAAACTCTGCTGGGAAACCATCCGGACCCGGTGCTTTGTTGTGTTCCATTTGGAAAATAGCCTTTCTTACTTCCTCCTCAGAGTACTCAGCCGTAAGAAAGTTATTTTCCTCAACGGAAACCTGGGGTATATCATCTGTTTGGGACTCATCCAAAAAGAAGTTACCTTCTTCTGGGGCCCCAAACAAATTCTTATAATAACTAGTAATAAACTTTTTGAGATTGTCCAACCCCTCAATCGTACCTTCATCCTGAACAAGTGTATGAATACGCTTTTTCCTATGTCTGCCATTGGCCACACTATGGAAGTAGCGAGTATTCGAATCTCCTTCAAGGATAAACTGGCTCTTGGAGCGCTGGTACCATTTGAGCTCCTCCTCCCGGAGTAGACTAGCTATCTTTGCGTTAGACTGATTTTTCAATTTAATCTCTTGCGCGGAAAGTGGTCCAACCTCAGCTAAAGCTTCTAGACCATCAATGATGGAAGAAAGCCTCAGCTTTTCTTTTTTAAGAACACCCGTTACATGACGTGCCCAACCACAAAGGTGACTACGTAAGGCACGTATTTTATAATTCCACCTGTGTATTGGAGACATAGCAGTAACCGGTCTGTCCCATACCTTTTTGACCATGTCATGAAACCCATCCCGCTGTAACCATCCAAGTTCAAACTTGAATCGATATTTACCAGACGGTTTATGTGTTCCAGTAGTCAAAAGAATAGGAGCATGATCCGAAAATCCCTCGATACGTTCAAGAGCGCGAACAGAAACCATAGGAAATTTAGATTCCCAGTTGGCATCAAAAGTAATAATTTTGTTGCTTCTTTAAAAATTTTATCACTCCCTTAAAATTAATTATTTTGATAATTTGAATTTTACCCACTTTTACCAATATAATTTTCATTTGATTGTTTCATTTGCAATTTCCACTTTCCTAATCTATCCACCAAAAAGCTTTGTGTTTCTTTTGTGCTCATATTTTTTAGATAAAAGGCATCCCTGCCCGACTTTAAATTAATAAAGCAACCAAGAGTTCACAGCATACAGTTTAGAACAAACACAAACACACAGGCGAAATTCACATGGCAGCACTTGCCTTGCGCGCCACACATAGATAGCTAGAAGTTTAAACAAGATCAATCAGGAAGCTGAAGGTTGTCCTTGTTGAGCGATATCCCTTGTTTGACGATACAAGAGCGCAGAGCTCCAACCATGACGTCCAGCTTGTCAACGTGCTTCGCCTTCAAGAGTGGCCTCCACAGCTGTAGAAACATTGCAGTTTTGAAGAAGCAATCAGCAGGTTGCTTTGGGAATGATTTCTCAATGGAAAGCTTGTTACGAATGAGCCAAAGGGCCCAACTTTGCGCTGCAAACAAAACCTAGAAAGATTGTCGCAAAATAGGGGTAAGCTGGTTCAAAATTAAAAGGAGTTCTGAGAGATTTTTGGGGTTCCACTGAACCCCAAATGCTTCTCTGATTCCACTCCACATAAAGCTTGCCAAAACACACGAAAAGAAGATGTGATTGATTGATTCCACTTGGCCACATAGGGCGCACTTCCCATCCAAATTACCATGACGACGCTGGATTTGATCATTAGCTGGCATCTTCCCTTTAGCCATCTGCCAAAGGAAGATTTTGATTTTTAAAGGAAGTTTCGCTTTCCAGATCAACTTCTCCTGAGGGAGGCTGGGGCCTTGGTTGATTTTTCGGTAAAGAGAGGAAACAAAAAACTTTCCCCCCGGCTCAAGGGCCCACTTGACCTGATCAACATCGGTAGTAAGCTGCGCCTGAAGGAGTTCGTGCACTAGGAGCTCCCAGGCTTCCAATTCTTCCGGCCCAAAGGAACGTCTGAATTGAAGAGTGGCTGGGGAAACTGGGAGAGCTTGGGCTACCAGGATGGTTTTGCAACTACAAATGTCAAAGAGTCTCGGGAATCTGATAGCCAGGGGGCCCTCCCCTTGCCACCAGTCAGTCCAGAAAAGAACCCTCTCCCCGGAACCTAGGTGAAACTTCGCTCCCAACTTAAAAAGATGTTTGATTTTATTTATACTGCGCCAGAATTGCGAGCCGCCCTGGCTATTGCGAACAAAAATATTGTCCACATGCAAATATTTGACCCGTAGCAGCTTGTGCCACAGGTTTTCTCGCTCACTAGGGTAAAAAATTCTCCAAATCCATTTTACCATCAAGGCTGCATTGAAATAGCGGGTGTTGATAATTCCAAGCCGTCCCTGGTCTTTTGGTCGGCACACCTCCGGCCAATTTACCCAATGATAGCTGCGTTTATCCGAGACACCTTCCCAGAAGAACCTTGCTAAGTGCTTGTCAAAGGACGCGTGAGTGCCATCCACTAGAAGGAAAAGACCCATCGCATACATTGTCAGACTGGATAAAGAAGAGTTTATGAGTGTCAATCTAGCAGCTGAGGACATGAAACGGCCTTGCCACGGGTCGACTCGATGTCCCACTTTGCCTACCAGGCCTTCCCACTCGGCCATGGTGAGTGGTCTATCAGCCATAGGGAAACCTAGGTAAGTGAAAGGAAAGGCTCCTTGTTTGCAATTTAGGGCATTAGCCACTCTGGCTTGCTCTTCCTGGGAAGCTCCCATTACAATCACCTCACTCTTGAAGAAATTTATTTTAAGACCAGACAAAATTTCAAATGCTATCAGAAGGAATTTCAGGTTGGCTAAGGAGTTGTCCTCCAGTTCCAGTAGAAGAATTGTATCGTCTGCGTACTGCAGGTGAGTCACTCCTCCCTCAATCAAGTGAGAAACCACCCCTTTAATGTGCCCAGCTCTACTAGCCGCATCAATCATGGCAGACAACGCGTCGGCCATGAAATTAAAAACAAGGGAGAAATGGGGTCTCCCTCGCGAACCCCTCTCTTATTGCAAAAGAAAGGGCCGATCTCCCCGTTAATTGCAATCGCAGTTTGGCCACCTATTACTAATTGCATCAGCCTATGAACATTGCCTCCCTCAAAACCCTTTTGAGAGAGAACTGTTCTCAGAAAATCCCAACTCACTCTATCATAAGCCTTTTCAAAATCAAGTTTCAGAATTACTGCTTGTTGTTTGCTGAATTTTATTTCATCAAGGATTTCATGCAGAGCCAGAGCGCCATCGTGGATAAGTCTCCCTTTGATGAAAGCAATTTGCATTGGCGATATCACCCGATGCGCTATCGGGGATAACCTAATGGCAAAGGCTTTAGAGATGAATTTAAAAATTACATTGATCAACACAATCGGACGGAACTACTTAATGGAATCTGCACCAGGAACCTTGGGCAAAAGATAAAGAACACCAAAGTTCAGCCTAGAAATGTCCAGTCTACCCAAGGCAAAATCATTGAGAATTCACAAAATAAGAGGTTTTAACATTGGCCAAAAAGCCTTGAAAAAGGCCACTGGGAAACCATCTGGCCCAGGGGCTGTATCAAGCTTGGTTTGAGCTAGAACCTTGTCAAGCTCCTGGGGGGGGGGGGGAAAGTTAGGGCAAAGGCATCATTCTCAGCATTCGAAACCCGAAAGCGATCATCCCAAAGATTGCTAACAAGAGAAAGGAGTTGCGGGTCTTCCGTACCCATCAACTCATGGTAGAAGGCATACACATGGGTTTGAATGGCAAGCTTATCAGTGATTGGACCAGAGGGGGTAGTTAGGGCAGTGATGGCACATTTCCTCCTTCTCCCATTCGCAATCGCATGAAAATATGTCGTGTTAGCATCTCCTTCCACCGTCCATTTTATGTGACTACGCTGCCTCCAGTAGTCCTCTTCCTTCTGATAGATGTTGACTAGGGTTTCCTCCAGATGATAACGATGCATCCACCCTTCATCATTCAGTCCTACTCCATCCGCAACGACATCCAGCTCTTGGATCTGTTGTAGGAGTGAATCTTTTTCAAGTCTTGAGTCTCTACGCAGATTAGCTCCCTAGCCCTTGAGGTAACGACGTAAGAAACCAATTTGATGATGCCAGAAGCCAATGGCATCAAAAAATGTTCCTTGAACCAGATCGCAAGACCCCCACTTGGCCTGGACCATGTCTGGAAACCCTGGAAGCACCAACCACTTGTGCTCATCTCACTTTGCTTTTTGTGTTTCTCTAGGTTTTCATTGGTTCAATACTATCTTCAAGGTGAGATTGAAGCATAGCTATCCTTCTACCCAAGTATTCTCCAATATACAACTCTTGCTCTAGTGAACAATGTCTAGGAAAGGTGAAGCACGAGATGTGTGTGGCAGTCAACCTGTTTGGTGACAAGGCAGTCACCACCGTGTCCTGGTCTGTATAGAAGAAAAGCATACATAATGAGTAACCATTTTGCTTATAAACACTACCCAGGCCTTGTTTTGCAGGGGAAGCCCGAACCGAACGGTTTGATGCTTCGGTGTTTTGATTTTTTTCAGTTACTAGAAAATGTTGACCGATCGGTCTCCAGGCGCTTCTATTTGGCGCTTAAAGAGTCGTGTGCCAACAGACACGCACCCGACGATTCCTATGGGCTTGGCCCAATTAAAATTTTGTCCGCTTTGTTTGTGTGCTACACTTTAAGGAATATTTCAAATCTAGCATAAATATATGAGATATCTTTAAGTAATTTTTTGGAGTAGGGGGGCCATGGCCCCCCTTCTCCTAGGAAAGCTCCGCCACTGTGAACAAGGGACGCTTAGTGTTGTGTCGCCCTAGGGCTCACAAAATCTATGGAATAGTCCTGGATCCTAGGCTAGGCCGTAGATGACAGTGGAGTGTGATCTACTAAAAGTGAAAGTGGTACCTAGTTGTCCCTAGGATCTACGGCGCGGATGCGGGACAGCTCCGTCTTCTCTGGCCGACATCTATCTGGCTCTGGCGTTCCATCTAGAGACGTGAGATGTGCTGGCCGGCGGCGTTGATCCTTACGAGGTGCGGGCGTACATCATGGAGGCTGAGTCAAACATGGCGGGGACGTGCACACTGGCTGTCGGGAGGCCGAATCAAGCGTGGCGGAGGCGTATATAGTGCACTGGGAAGTATCTAGTGCAACACATGTATTGGTGATAGGTGCATTTTGCATCATATATGTCTAGTTTATATGCACTATTCATTCATTATTCATGCACTTTTAGATGATTTCCTAGAATTTCCTACAAAGTCCCCCTCGATATTTAATTTCTGGGAGACAAAAAATCCCCTGTTTTCGATTTTACTGTTTCAGGGACCTCTGGACCTCAATTTAATCGGGGATTTTTATAGCGTCAATATTACCATGAGAAGCATCTGAAGAGGTGGTATCAAATGAGAGGAGCCACGAGGCCCAAACGGGAATGGGTAGCGCAGCCTACCAGGCAGACCGTGCCACCAGGGCCTGTTTGCCCCTTGAGCATTGATGTTTACGAACACTTCTATTCTTGTAGACAGTGTTGGGCCTCCAAGTGTAGAGGTTTGTAGAACAGCAGCAAGTTTCCCTTAAGTGAATCACCCAAGGTTTATCAAACTCAGGCAGGTAGAGGTCAAAGATATCCCTCTCAGGCAACCCTGCAATTAAGAAACAAGAAGTCTCTTGTGTCCCCAACACACCCAATACACTTGTCAGGTGTATAGGTGCACTAGTTCGGTGAAGAGATAGTGAAATACAAGTAATATGGATGGTTGTAAGTGGTAATTGCAATCTAAAATAAAAATGGCTGCAAGCAAACATGTAGCAGAACTGGTTGTAAACGGTATTTCAATGCTTAGAAACAAGGCCTAAGGATCATACTTTCACTAGTGGACACTCTCAACAATGATAACATAATTGAACACATAAATATCTTTCTTCACTATGCTACCCCGAAGTACTCTCCGGTTGGATAATGAACACCAATTCATCATGTAGGGCTATAAAAGCACTCCTTAAAGTTTGCATTCCCAAATCTAGATATCCCCACACCGTCACCTTTAGCGCACTTGATGGTTCTAGACAAACACCACAATTTCATAGAGACATCCAACTCAAATTATAACTCATGATAAGTATTACTGTAATCTTTAGCCTAAGAGCCACACATGATGCGCACACTATCAACTTCACATCATGGGACAAGGTGTCTCCGGAGATTACATTAATAAAAGCACTTGAGTAGCATAATAGATGAAGAGTAACATCTACTTGTTCAACTAGATTACAAAGCTCATGATCACATAAATATCACACCATGGGAGAGAGAGATAAACCACATAACTACCGGTAGAGCCCTCAGCCTTGGGGGAGAACTACTCCCTCCTCATCATGGGAGTCAGCAACTGAAAGAGCATTTGCCCCCATGTGTGGTTTTGGTAATTAATGACAATCCCTATGGACTAATGTTTGCATCTAGTTATATTTGTAGGACTTGTCCGTAGACAACGCTTGAGCCATATGTTGGTTTCAAGGTTGTAAGAAGATGCAAATAAAGAAGATTATGTGATGATCAAGGGAGTTGAGCCTATATAGAGTGTGTCTTGAGGAATAAGATGGGGTGAGCTCTCATGTGCATTCTCAAGACATCATCATTATGAAGGAAGAAGTTTAAGTGCAATGTTGATCAAGTCAAAGCGCAAGTTCAAGTGTCTCTCCCATAGTGAAGTATTGGGGAGCAACCCGCAAGACTTCACCGAGCAAGCACAATCAAGAAAGATAGTCCAACTTGAGAAGATCAAGATCGTCACCGTCTAGCTCAAGTGGAATGCACAAGGCAAAGGTTTGATCTTGATAGGTTTTCTTTCTTCCCGGTCTCATAGTGTTTGGGAGACCGGGTTTTAGGATCGATAGTCGTACTATCAAGAGGGGCTCTCGAGTGAGTAACCTTATTCGTATCGTTCGGAGAGAGCTCAAAATTTTGCATACTTTGCATCATCTTTCTTGGTTCTTATTTGGATTTTCTTTATGTGAGGTTTTAGAGCTTGTGGTTATCTTGACATTAATCCCAAGCTCACCAAAAATGGATTTCGTATAGAAAACTTATTGCGTTTTTTTGGTGTTGGAGGTTTTACCGGTTCATCTTTATAGCTAAGTCAAACCTTTTATCATTTGGTTTCATCCTCCTTTGTTGGACTATGATGTTTCTATGGATTATGTTGTAGAGCTCATTGTGGTGATTCCAACGAGCCCAAGATCATCGAAAACGGAGTCCGGATGCAAAAGTTATCGCTATTTTCGTATTGCTCGCTCTTCCTGGGCGGATTATCCGGCCCACTTTGGAAATATCCGGCCTTAAATCTGAATGACGCGCGCCTCGCCATCTTCTGGTCCTTAGCCGATTTCAGGGGTGACCGGAATATCCGGCCCAGTTTTGGAAATATCCGGCCCCAGATCTGGACGACGCACGCGAAGTCCTTAGCAGTTTTTTTGGGGGGGGGGGAGGGCGGAATATCCGGTCCAAACTTGGACCGGAATATCCGGCCCTGCTGTACAGCAACGACTACATTCCCGGGAGGGGTATAAATACCCCTCCCCTTCTTCAAGCTTGGGTTAGCTCGTTTTTCCTTCTCTCTCCCTCCATTGTTGACCTTGGAAAGCTTGCCCATCTCTCAATTCCTCCCATGATTCTTGCATATCTTTGAGGGAAAAGAGAGAGGAGATCTAGATCTACTTTTCCACTAATCACTTTCTCCTCTATGTGAGGGGAACCTATTGGATCTAGATCTTGGAGTTCTTTGTGGATTTCCTCCTTGTTCTTCCTCTCATATCCCTCCATAGCATTTGTTGCTTTGGTAGGATTTGGGAGAGAAGGATTTGAGCAATTCGTGTGTTCTTGCCATTGCATTTGGTGCATCGGTTTGAGTTCTCCTCGGAGATTTGGTAGTGAAAGTTCGTTGAGCTTTTTACTCTTGGGTTCTTGGAACCCTAGACGGCTTAGTGGCTTAGTGGTTACTTGGGGACCTCCAATTGAGTTGTGGAGATCTTCCCAAGATTTGTGGTGCCTCCATGGCAATTACTTGGGGACCTCCAATTAAGTTGTGGAGATCTTCCCAAGCTTTGTGGTGCCTCAGTGGCGATTCTTGGGAGCCTCCAATTGAGTTGTGGAGATTGCCCCAAGCTTGTACGGGTTCGGTGACCGCCCTTAAGTGTCCCATAGTGGTCGGGTCTTCCATCTTGGTGGGAGGGCTCGAGGAGATTATGGTGAGCCTCCGTGGCGTTTGGGGAGCCTTGTGCCTCCACACCGCTCCAACGGAGATTAGCACTCGCAAGGGTGTGAATTTCGGGATACATCGTTGTCTCCGCGTGCCTCGGTTATTTCTATACCCGAGCTCCTTTACTTATGCAATTTACTTTGTGATAGCCTTCGTGCTTGAAGTTTATATATCTTGCTATCACTTAATTGCTTATCTTGTCTAGCATAAGTTGTTGGTGCACATAGGTGAACCTAGTTTGTTTAGGTTTTGTATGCTTGGCAAATTAAACGTTAGTTTTATTCTGCATTTGTCAAGCCACTCGTAAAACTTTTTAAATCGCCTATTCACCCCCCCTCTAGGCGACATCCTTATCCTTTCAATTGGTATCAGAGCAAGGTCTCTCATTTTAGGCTTCACCACCTTGAGAGCAAAGATGTCGGCTAGGGGATTAGTGCACAATCACACTTTTATATTTGATGGCACAAACTATGATGTTTGGAAAATTAGCATGCTTAATCATTTTCGTGATATGGACCCAAATATAGAGAGAATTTTATATATGGGTTTCTCTCCTCCTAAGGATTCCCAAAGTCTATCTTTAGAGGGGAAGAGAAACTCTTATCTTAATTCTCGAGCTACTAATGTGCTTGTTGATTTTGTAAGCGATGCAGTTATTCTTGCAATCATGCCTTTCCGTAGCGCTCATGAGTTTTGGACAAAGATTCAAGACAAATATGATATGTCCAACAAGATTGAGAATGATTGTATTCCCTCCACTTCCGGTCGTGATGAACTCTCCTCCACTTCACCAAAGTGTAGCAAGACACAAGGTAACTCTATGGTGAGTGTAGATGGAAATTGCAATGTTGATAGTGAGCTTACTTGTGATGATCATTCATCTCTATCTCATTGCCATACTTCATCTTTGGACTTAAATATTTCTAGCACCATAAATGCTTTACATGCTTGTGTTGATAGTCCTTGCATATCATGTGTATGCTCCTTGAACACATCTCATAATGATATGCTTACTTTGTCTTGTTGCCATGATATAAATACCTCTAGTTCCTCTAGTTGTCGTGTGTCTAACAATGTAGAGGGAACCGGAAATTCTATTGGCCAAGACATGGTCTCACTTGGAGCCTCAAGTATTTATTCGTCATCATCTATTGCTTCCCACATTTGCCTTATGGCTAGGGCTTCAAAGGTAACTCCTACTTTGGAACCCAATATATCTAGTGATGATGAGAATGAGGATAGTGAAGAAGAAGATGATGATCTTGCATCTTTATTTGAGAAGAGTAAAATGTTTTTTCATGCTATTCGTAAGAATAAAATTGCTTGCTCTTACTTCTATAAGATTTTGGCTATTGCCATCGAGAGCAATAAAATTATTGAGGCGCATGAGAATACCATTTTTAAAATGCAAGGTCATGCCCGTGATTACGCGGATGAGATCGCGGATCTAAAAGAAGCTCTAGAAGAAGAACAAACCACCAAGGAATCTCTTGAGGAGACCTTTACTTTAGAGTTATCTAAAATAAAGAAATCCTATGATAGAACTCTTGTGGTGGCAAATGATTTTGAAACTAAATATGAAGAGCTTATAGTTACTTATGCTAAACTCCTTGAGAATGTAGTGCTTCTTAAAAATGACTCTAGGGTCATTTCGTGTGAGCCCATCATTCTCACCGAGTCGCATGAGCAACTTAAAGCTTCAAATTCAAATGAGCTTACTAAATTGCCTTCTCCGCTTTCTGTTAGTGATGATGCTTGTGCTACTAACTCTACTTCTTGTGAAGCATCCATCTTGAAGGAGAATGTTGGGCTAAGGGCTCAACTTGCTTTGCTAACTAGCAATTATGGGAAATTGGAAGAAAGTCATGGGAACCTCTCTTGCTCCCATGAGGATCTCCTAGCTTCCCATGATAGGCTAAAGTTAGCTCATGAGGCTATTATGTCAAAGGTAACATCTAGTGAGCCTCATGTGGACATTTGCACTTCTTCTATAAATGCCATATTGCCATGTGCTAGTCCTAGTAATTCATCCACTCATAATATTGCTACATCTTGTGATGAATTACTTTCCTTTCCTTGTTGCTCTATCAATGAAGCTTCTATTTCCTCTAGTACTTGTGTTGTTACTAACCATGTAGAGGAAATCGAAGAACTCAAGGCCCAAGTCTCTTCTTTGAAGAAAGGCTTGGTAAAGAGTCATGAAGGGAAATCCAAACTCGACAATTTGTTGAGTGTGCAAAAATCCCCCAATGACAAGAGTGGACTTGGGTTTATCTCCAACAACAACAAGAAGTCCATGGTTAACAAGAAGAAGAAGGGCCAAGGATAAGTCAAAGATCTGGCCAAGATTGTTTGCTTCAAGTGCAAAATTGAAGGGCACCATGTGAGATCTTGCCCTTTGAAGAAGAAGGCACTAGTTGAGAAGCAACAAGGGAAGCGGCCTCAAGGTCAAGGTCATGCTCAACCTCGGTTTGAAGAAAGGCCACTTCCCAAGAAGAATCAAGCTAATGCTCCCATTGTGGAGAAATCAAGTGAGAAGAAGGAGAAGAAAAGAACATGCTACACATGCCGTGAGAAGGGCCACCTATCTTCTTCATCTACTATGGGTAACTCATCCAACCCTATCATAATTGATGATGTTTATTCACTTTGCAAGGATATGGTTGGCAATGTGTTTGCCAAATATGTTGGTGCTCAAAGTGGCATCAAGAAAAGAACCATTTGGGTGGCCAAGCCCATTGTGACTAACCTCTTAGGACCCAACTTGGTTGGGGACCAACACACCAAAACTTGATCAATAGGTGTTTGTTGGAGGGCATTGGAGACTTGGCTATATCATGAAGAATTAAGGGATCTTCATCAATATATTGTCTCAAGTCAAGTCAATTGGATTATCTTGTTTATATCATATATTCAATGTTCCTCTTTGCGGTAACATGTACTCAACTTATCTACATTGAAAGTTACTCGCCCCTTTTGCATGTGTTGGTTGTGTTCCATTACATGTGTTGGTATATGTTGTGATACCTACTTGTTTTATTTTGAGTAATCAAGTATGTACTTGTAGGTTTGCACACCATGTATGTGTGTTTGTGTTTGAGCCTATGTTGCATCTTGTTTTATCTTGTTGGCTCTTGTGAGAGATTAATGGATCATCCCATCTTGGGGGAGTGATATGCTTTGGCATTTCACAACCCTAAGAATGTGTGTACATGAGCAATACCACTTAGTGTTCATATTTTAAATTATCTAGTCTCTATGTGGTATGTCATGCTCATGAGAAATTCAAATTCTATAATGTCCATTAATCATCTCATGTTGGATTTTATTTGACTCTTGTGAAAATAAATGTTTTATCACATTATGGGGGAGTAATATGCTTTGTGCATACTAAAAACCAATAAAATGTGTATATTTGAGGTTGTGTCACATAGTGTTGATATTGCAAATTATCTTTCTTCTATGTGACATGTTTGCTCAAACAAGTTTCAATTTGCCAAATTATTTTATTGCTCTTGTTTTGGATCTTGTTTGTGAGATACACTCTTGATAGGGTTTTCCTAAAATGTGGAATTCTATATCAAAGTTGGAAAACCATTTGCTTCAAGTTATCCTAATCATTGCTTTGCGTGATTGTTTAACTATTTGAGTCTATCAAGAATATCTTCTTTAGCATGGTGTTTAATTCTTATCCTTTTCTTATGCTTCTTGTTGTGAAGATGATCTTGGATTTATGTGTAAAATACCACCAGGAAATTAATAACTCCAAATACCTCTTGTCCTTTGACAATTGGTACTTCATCATGTGGTATATATATTGATCATCTTTATATTGGCTATTGCTTTTAATTACCTTATCTCTTGCCAAGAAATGTATTCGTTTTATTTCCCATTGTCTTCCTTGACTCTTGTGAGTCCATTTGATTTTGTTGAACTTGTTTTGTGTTATTCTTAATGTAGGTAGAGATGATGATCCCATTTGTGTGCATTTTGTATTCAAATGTAAAATCATAAATAATGCACTAATCTTGGGGGAGCTCTCCTATATTTTCTATAACATACTCTTGCGGCTTATTTCAATTGGTATTGGTTATTGTTGGAAGACAAATCTTTTTGTTTTTGGTACTTAGTGTGCCATCATAAAAGAGTGGAGAGTTTGGTTTGTTTGTTGGAACCTTGCTCTCTTTGGGAGAATGGCTATATCTTTTCTTGATTTTGCTCTATATTCTTAAAATGAGATAAGTCATTGGGCATGTGTGTTTTAGTGATCCTTTATGCTCATTGGCGTTTGCTTTGTTCACTTGGTAGACTTTGGAGTCAATCTTGTGTAGAGTTGATTCTTTGATATAATTTGGACAACCTTTAGTTCTTCACACCTTTGTGTGAGTTCTTGGTCTTCTTGGTGTTTTGTCCAAAGTGTATCTCTTTTGGCTCTTGAAAGTCTTGTGCATGCATATTTAATAAATGTATACTCTATGGCATGCTTTACTTTATTTGATCCAATATATAGGGTAAACTCCAATAAATCCTAAATTGGCTAAGATGTGCATGAAATTCAAGTTCATATCTATATGCACATATTTATGTGGAGCTTGTCCTATATATTGTAGTGTCTATAACTACTTCGGACCCAATGAGTTTGGGGACCATATCGTACTTGAATTTGTTTTAGGTACATGAGAGATATATTGGTGCTTGTCTCAATAATAAGCATGAAGCGGTGACTAGTTGATAATTTGTGGCAAGCTAGGATTATTGAATAACTCCTATCTACTACATCCTCCCAATGGTATCTCGGTAACAAGTATCTTATTAATGCATACTTTTCTAGCATCTAACCTTGTGTGGGTCATTTCATGCCATGAAAATCTTTATTTGCAAAGATCTTAATGAAACCTCTCTATTGCAAATGTGATTAATTTGAGATGAGTGCATATTTTGGGGAATACCCTTCCCAAATATGTCTATCTAGCAATTTTATTGCATATCATTTCCTCAAGTTCCTCACATGTGCAATATTGATGAAAGTGCAAATTTAGTTCTTTCTTTTGGTATACTTATTCGTGATACTTGTTGCTTTTCTCAAAACATCCCAACTATCTTCTTTCCCTTGTTGATATTTGTGATGTCTTTGACATGTTTGTGGTTGAAGTTCTTCAATATGCAATAAGATAAATTGAGCCTTTGGCCATGCTTTAAAAGCAAAAATCTCATTGGTATATTGCATCAACTTGTTTAGATATCATGTTCTATTCTTTGTATCTATTTTATGTGTATATGTTTCTTTGTGATAATTATCTTTGTGATGTTGTCTACTTAGAAACTTATACACATGAGAGATGATATCTCCTTAATTGATATCTTATTTTTTCCTTGTGTGTTGGGATGGAATGCTAAGCAATATCATTCATTGAGGACTATGTGGATACTCTATGTTCATCTTTGTACTAGTCTTATAATATGCTTTGTCATTCCTATCACACATTCCTTTGGTTGAGACGTTTAATATGTTGGTTTCTTATTTGTTGCTCAACCATTTCCTTGATGCAAGTGTTAAGCTTGATTTATTTTCTATGGTCTCTTGCTAATGGTTCTTTTTAAATGGTATTGAGGGAGTGAGGACTCCATGTTATGCAAATTGTATTCAAATGCAAACATTCTATCTTGTGCATGTACCTTGGGGAGCTTCCTTATTTCATTTTAAAGCATCATTTTGTGGCTATCATAGTATTTGATTTCACTTGGTATCATTTTGTTTTGAATAATATTGAGGGAGTGATGATTCCATGTTTGTGCACCTTATACTTTAATCAAATAGAATATTTTGTGCATAAACCTTGGGGAGCTTCTTCATATTATTTAGAGCATTGTTTTGGTCTTCTCATAATATCTTTATTTGATTTGCTATTTGGATCTTTTGATTGCTATCTTCATTGTTGGAAGTTAAACCATCTTGTCATCTTATTTTGTTTGCAATCTTTGATCCTCAATATAGTTTGATTTCTTCCAAAATTTTGTCTTTAGATTTGTGCATGTGTTTTCACTCTTTTTGGGTCATGCACACCTTGAGGAGGAACTCTCACTATTGCCTTCTAAGCATTTCCTCCCATTTTGGCAATGGATGCCAATGGGGGAGAAGTTTTGAGGGTTTAAAGGGAATTGGGCTTCATGCTTTGGTTTTGTTCTTAAGCATTTGCCTTACATGCTTTGCATGGTTGAGTATATATAGTGGAAACTCCACCAACAACATTGGTTGACAATATATGCAATGAAATTCAAGTTCATTCACACATGCATAGATTGTGGGGAGTTTGCTCTATATATGATGGTTCTACTAGCATCACTTACTTTTGTAGTAATTGATGTTAGTGTAACCATCTTAGTTCTTTAAATTCATTATATAAACCCTCTCAAAGAGATTGTCATCAATTACCAAAATGGGGGAGATTGAAAGAGAATTTGCCCCCATGTGTGGTTTTGGTAATTAATGACAATCCCTATGGACTAATGTTTGCATCGAGTTATATTTGTAGGACTTGTCCGTAGACAACGCTTGAGACATATGTTGGTTTCAAGGTTGTAAGAAGATGCAAATAAAGAAGATTATGTGATGACCAAGGGAGTTGAGCCTATATAGAGTGTGTCTTGAGGAATAAGATGGGGTAAGGTCTCATGTGCATTCTCAAGACATCATCATTATGAAGGAAGAAGTTTAAGTGCAATGTTGATCAAGTCGAAGCGCAAGTTCAAGTGTCTCTCCCATAGTGAAGTATTGGGGTGCAATCCGCAAGACTTCACCAAGCAAGCGCAATCAAAAAAGGTAGTCCAACTTGAGAAGATCAAGATCGTCACCGTCTAGCTCAAGTGGAATGAGCAAGGCAAAGGTTTGATCTTGATAGGTTTTCTTTCTTCCCGGTCTCATAGTGTTTGGGAGACCAGGTTTTAGGATCGATAGTCGTACTATCAAGAGGGGCTCTCGAGTGAGTAACCTTATTCATATCATTCAGAGAGAGCTCAAACTTTTGCATACTTTGCATCATATTTCTTGGTTCTTATTTGGATTTTCTGTATGTGAGGTTTTAGAGCTTGTGGTTATCTTGACATTAATCCCAAGCTCACCAAAAACATATTTCGTATGGAAAACTTATTGCGTTTTTTGGTGTTGAAGGTTTTACCAGTTCATCTTTATAGCTAAGTCAAACCTTTTATCATTTGGTTTCATCCTCCTTTGTTGGACTATGATGTTTCTAGGGATGATGTTGTAGAGCTCATTGTGGTGATTCCAATGAGCCCAAGATCATCGAAAACGGAGTCCGGATGCAAAAGTTATCGTTGTTTTCGTATTGCTCGCTCTTCCTGGGCGGATTATCCGGCCCACTTTTGGAAATATCCGGCCAAATATCTGGCCTTAAATCTGAATGACGCGCGCCTCGCCATCTTCTAGTCCTTAGCTGATTTCAGGGGTGACCGGAATATCCGGCCCAGTTTTGGAAATATCCGGCCAAAATATCCGGCCCCAGATCTGGACGACGCGCGCGAAGTCCTTAGCAGTTTTTGGGGGGGAGGGCGGAATATCCGGTCCAAACTTGGACTAGAATATCCGGCCCTGCTGTACAGCAACGGCTACATTCCCGGGAGGGGTATAAATACCCCTCCCCTTCTTGAAGCTTGGGTTAGCTCGTTTTTCCTTCTCTCTCCCTCCATTATTGACCTTGGAAAGCTTGCCCATCTCTCAATTCCTCCCATGATTCTTGCATATCTTTGAGGGAAAAGAGAGAGGAGATCTAGATCTACTTTTCCACCAATCACTTTCTCCTCTATGTGAGGGGAACCTATTGGATCTAGATCTTGGAGTTCTTTGTGGATTTCCTCCTTGTTCTTCCTCTCATATCCCTCCATAGCATTTGTTGCTTTGGTAGGATTTGGGAGAGAAGGATTTGAGCACTTTGTGTGTTCTTGCCATTGCATTTGGTGCATCGGTTTGAGTTCTCCTCGGAGATTCGGTAGTGAAAGTTCGTTGAGCTTTTTACTCTTGGGTTCTTGGAACCCTAGACGGCTTAGTGGCTTAGTGGTTACTTGGGTACCTCTAATTGAGTTGTGGAGATCTTCCCAAGCTTTGTGGTGCCTCCGTGGCAATTACTTGGGGACCTCCAATTAAGTTGTGGAGATCTTCCCAAGCTTTGTGGTGCCTCAGTGGCGATTCTTGGGAGCCTCAAATTGAGTTGTGGAGATTTCCCCAAGCTTGTACGGGTTCGGTGACCGCCCTCAAGTGTCCCATAGTGGTCGGGTCTTCCATCTTGGTGGGAGGGCTCGAGGAGATTACGGTGAGCCTCCATGGTGTTTGGGGAGCCTTGTGCCTCCACACCGCTCCAACGGAGATTAGCACTCGCAAGGGTGTGAACTTCGGGATACATCGTTGTCTCCGTGTGCCTTGGTTATTTCTATACCCGAGCTCCTTTACTTATGCAATTTACTTTGTGATAGCCTTCGTGCTTGAAGTTTATATATCTTGCTATCACTTAATTGCTTATCTTGTCTAGCATAAGTTGTTGGTGCACATAGGTGAACCTAGTTTGTTTAGGTTTTGTATGCTTGGCAAATTAAATGTTAGTTTTATTCCGCATTTGTCAAGCCACTCGTAAAAGTTTTTAAATCACCTATTCAGCCCCCCTCTAGGCGACATCCTTATCCTTTCAGCAACGGTGATGAAGATGGTGGTGGAGTCGATGGAGATGGCTCCGGGGGTAATTCCCCATCCCGGCAGGGTGCCAGAACAGAGACTTCTATCCCCCAAAACTTGTCTTCGATGGCGGCGGTGCTGCGGAACTTTTTGTGGATGGATGCCGATTCTTTTAGAGTTTTCCCGTCGAAGGCAATATATAGGCGGAAGGGCGAGGTCGGTGGACGCCCGAGGGGCCCACACCATAGCCAAGCGCGGCCAGGGGTGGACCCGCGCCATGGCATGGTGTGGCCGCCTCCCAGCTCTTCTCCGTCTCCCCTTTGGACTCCGTCTTCGTGTCAGAAAAATAGGAACTTTGGCCTTCCTTCATCAGGGAAAACCCTAACCTGCCACTGTTGATCTTCTCCGCCGCATAATCTTCTTCCCCAGATTAGCTAGGGTTTCATGCATGCTCGCTCGCCGATCGATCAAGAGATTTTCATGGCTGACACCGACGTTATCGATCTAGACACCGGTGTCGTGGTGGAGAAACATGGGCGCGGCCGCCCTTGCGGCAGCAAGAACAAGCCCAAAGAATCTACCATGGCGGGTTCCTCTTCTTCTGCGCCGGTGAAACGGCGCCCCGGTCGTCCGTTGGGAAGTAAGAACAAGCCCAAACTTTCTACTTCTTTTGCCACCAAACCTTTGGATGCAGCCGCTGTACGCAACAATACTCCTCCTCCATCTTCTGGCAATATTTTCTCTTTTTTTCACTTTCGCTGGTGCTCAATGCCATGAGCAACAATGTGTGCCTTTAAAGTTTACTGAATTCATGGATGGGAAAGAACTCCGTGAGGCCATTTTGCGAGAAGAGTCTGGTGAAGGATATCCATATAAAGTGGAGGTATACTATGACGGCCATGGGGAAATGTTCTTCAGGGGCGGCTGGCCTCATTTTGCAGAAGATGACGATCTGCATCAGGGCTTCTTCTTGCTGTTCAACTATCACTGTGGCATGTCAAAGTTTGACATGAAATCTTCGATGGGACGTAGTGCCAGAAGAAGTATGAAGCTGATGTTCTGTAAGGGTATTTTACCCTTAACCATTATTTTGATTAACGATGACACACGAGCTAGTGATGATCTAATGTGTCTTGCTAGTCTTATTTGTAGGTTTTAGTTCGTCAGGCTTGATGGAAGGAGTTGTGAGACCCCCCATTTGTTTTGAAGAGGCGGTAGTTCCTTTTGCGCTTTATATAATTTTTGAGTCATAGGAACTCTGCACTATTAAGAGGGGTAATCTCGATGAGCTCAGTGGGAAGGTGGCCTATTTTCTTTTTCACATCCTACTACTCAAATAAGCCAAAACACTTCTTCAAAGTTCGTAGGGAGAATGACTGTTTTTGAAGTAGAAGCCCTGGGTCCGGTTTGCAGCCGGTGTCACTGGGCGCTGCGCCGGCCGGCCCGGTATAGGCGTCGGGCCCCAATCGGAATTCTGTTCTTGCTGGGGTCTCGGCTCTGGGCCGGTGCAGTAGCCGGGCGCCCCAATTCAAGCTCCGGCGGCAACCAGCCTGCCCGGTGCAGGGCCGGCACGACCGGGCTGCGCGCCAAACGGCCCGGTGCTGGACCAGTTTGACCAGACTGTGCGCCGGCCGGTCCGGCGCAGAGGCCGGCGTCACCGATTTTGCGCCGGCTGGGCGCAGAACTTCTTCTCCAAACGGCTACTTCCCCCCGGACTATAAATACCCCTTCACCTACCTTGGAGAGGATAAGATTGCCATTCAAATCATATCCTTGCCTTCATTCTCTCTCTCCTCCATTAATGAGCACTCAAAGCTAGAGGATCTCCCATTCTACCCACCCAAATCCAAATCCCTTTTGTAGAAAGATTGAGGAGACCCCGATCTATGTTTCCACCAAGCCAAATTTCAATCCCCCTTGTGTTCATCGAGTATTGCTTGTTACTCTTGGGTTTGTGGGAAACCCTAGGCGGCTAGGGTCGCCCGGAGGCATTCGGCTTGTGATTTGCCATGTGGAAAGTTTGTGAGGGTTTGGAGACCACCCTGAGGTCTACCACGAGTGATTGGGCTCCTACTTCATGGAGGAGGCTCAAGGAGAAGAAGGTGAGCCTTCGTGGCGTTTGAGTCCTCTTCGTCGGGATTCACACCTCTCCAACGGTGACTAGCTCTCCCCCAAGAGAGTGAACATCAGGATACATCTTCGTCTCCGCGTGCCTCGGTTATTTCTACCCGAGTCCTTTTTACTTGTGTTTTTATTCTTGTGATAGCCTTCGTGCTTGAAGTACTTTGCATAGCATCATATAGGTTGCTCATCTAGTTGTTAGGCTCACACTTATATTCCGCAAAGCCTAAAACTAGTGAAAAGAGAAGTAAAATTTGTAGAAACCTATTCACCCCCCTCTAGGTTAGACCATCGATCCTTTCAATTGGTATCAGAGCAAGGGCTCTTTTTAACGGCTTAACCGCCTTGAGAGTAAGATGGTCTCACCTACGGATGAGGGTGAAGACAAAGTCTTCACGGCCGTTGAGGTCCAAGCTTTGCTTGATAAGCAACGCAATGAACTCAATGAACGCTTTGCCGCGTTGGAAGCGAGATTCTCGGCTTTGGATGAAAAGAATGCCCATCCCGAGGGTGTTGAGGTTGCTCCGAAGGAGAAGCCAAACTCGGATAAAACTAAGGTGGATATTCCACCTAAGCTTGATGGACCTTCTTCTCATGCAAGGCCATATGAATATCCCCTCGAACGCGTGCCTATGCCTCACATGAACCCTTCATCTAGTGCACCTCCCATGCTTGATGAATTTAACTATTCCTATTGGAAGTCTTGCATGCGCTCTCATCTTAGGTGTGTTTGTGTGGAGCTTTGGGGCATCGTCGAGAATGGATTCACTCCCGAAGATGAGAAGAGCATGACGCCCAAAGAGAGAATTGATCATCAACTCAACTCCACCGCCCTAGCAAGATTCGACAAAGTTTGAAGCGTGAAGTGTATGATCAAGTCTTAAGCATTGAGTCCGCCAAGGAACTTTGGGAGAAGCTCTCGGTCAAGTTTGATGGGACTTCGGCAATGCAAAAGACCAAGTATGAAGCCGCCAAACAAGACATGAACTTGTTTTGCATGAATGATGGGTAGTCGGTCACAAGTGCCTACTCAAGACTCCAAGCCCTCAAGGAAAAAATCATCCTTCTTGGAGGAAACACCATTGATGATGGATTTCACATGAATGATAGCTTCGTGAAGAACAATTTCATCGAGATCGTGTCCATCGAGTACAAGGAGTTGGCCTTCAATGTCACCTTCTTGGAACCAGTTCGCAAGATGACCGCAGATGAACTTGTTGGATACTTTGTTGCTCATGATGACATGATTGCCAAGGCAAATAGAACAAAGGATATTGTTCGTGCCATGAACAAGAACCCATCTCTTGCTTTGAAGGCCAATGCCACTCAATCAAAGGCACGTGACGCAAGCAAGGAAGAGAGAGTTGAAGAAGATCTTGAAGAAGAAGAAGAGATGACTTCAACAAGTGAGCTAGATACTGATCTAGCATTCTTCGCCAAGAAGTATGGGAAGCATTCCATGAAGAGGGGTAGTTTCATCCCCAAGGAGAAGAGAAGATCTTGCTACAATTGTGATGAGCCGGGGCACTTCACTGACACTTGCCCCTATGAGAAGAGACAAGACAAGCCGAAGTACGTAAAAGTTGTCAAGCCAAGGTTGAATCCCAATCCAATCAACTTGAGGAACAAGAACAAGATCAAGGACGTCAAGGCTCTTGTTGGTGTTGAGTACACCTCCGACGTTGATGAAGAGGATAGTGATGAGGAGGACATTGTTGGAGTGGTCGGCTTGGCTCTTGCCAAGCTCGGGTCACTATTCAAGTACGACTACACCAAGGACTACGAGAGCTCCACCAAGAACACTCCTCATAAATGCCTTATGGCAAAGGAGGCTAAGGTGATTCTTTACTCTCAACCCTCTTATCCCATTAATGATGATATGGATGAAGAGACTACTCTTGCTACCCTTTACAAGACTATGTGTTCTCTTCGTGGTGATGCTCGTGCCCATTTCGAATACTTGATGGACACTATTGCTCAACGCAATGAGTCCCTTGAGGAAGTGAGATCCGATGTTGAAGATGGGTAACAGAGATTCAATCTCCTTTCACAAGAGCTAACCGAGGAGAAGAACACTAGTTTGTTTCTCTCTCATCAAATTAAAACATATCAACTTGATAAAACTAAGGACTTGGATACTATGGATAAAACCTTCTAATGGCACAAGAACTTGATGCTTCTAAAAAGGAACTTGAAGTTGCTCATGCTTCTCTTATTAAGGATCTTGAGCACCTTGAAAGGGCTAACAAGCTAGTCAAGGATGAGCTCAATAGACTTAGCAAGAAATATGAGGAACTTCGAGCTATTCATAATGAAGTTCAAGGCTCATCAAGTGTACCCATAATAGTTGAAAATATTGCTTGTGCTACTAACTCTTCTCTACATCAAGCAACCCTCATTGAGGAAAATGCGAAGTTGAAGGCTCAACTTGAGAAAGAGCGTCTCTCCTCTCCACAACTAGGGAAACCCCCTCATGAGCTTTTTGCTCAACAAAAGAAGAGACCTCGTGGTCAAGGCCTTGGGTATAACCCAAGGAACAACAACAACTATGCCATCCCACCAAAGAAGATTGACTTTGTGAAGAAAGGATACAATGGGAATGGTAATGGTAAGAAAGTCGCTATGGGTGGGAATGCCAATAGGGGCAATCCTAACCATAGCTTTGCCGAGAAGACCAACCCTTCTTATTGTAGTGACCTCACCTTTTAAAGATGACGATCCCTGTGCTTTTCAGTGCTAGTCCCTGGATCAAACGCTAGCACACACAGTTTAAGATGTAATATCTGGAAACAAAGGTCATTTTATTACATCATATGATCCAACAATTACGTAAAGGAACTTTACAATACTCATAGCATAAAGCTTTCAGAGTTTACAACGAAATCAAAAATAGCATGGATTCCTTCTTCTTCATGTGCCACAGGCGAACATGCTGCGGATAGACTCGTAACCCTGTCATACCTTTTTTATCGTCAAAACCTGCAACATGAAACGTTGCAGCCACAAAGGATCAATACACTTGAATTGTACTGGCAAGATGTCACTTTTTGGTGGACACAAATGGAGCCTAACACTTACATGAATATTTGGCTAGGTGGAGCTTCAGGCTTATTTTGTGTAAAGCAAATTTTATCCTATCATTTTCTCAAAGCAAAACTTCTGCTGGACAACTTGATTTGGGTGACATACCCCTGTAGCCACAGGCCATAGTTATCGTACAGGACACACTGGTCGATAGACACTTACATCAAATGTCAAAACCTCAATTACTACATACTAGTCATTAACCCGTACGGCCGCACGGTCTAGGTGTTTGTAGATTTAAATGATAAAACAGTTTAATAATATGTAATTCAAGTTCAGTGGTTAACGGACATGTAGAGCAAACACTATCAACTGTTTAGTGTCTAATATAGTAGAATAAAATATATCGGTAACTTATCTCAAGCTAATCTCTGACCCTTCAGCATAAATTTATTAGAAGTTTTATAGGGCTTTCAGGTTGCAATGTTAAATTATATGAGCCAAAAATAAATGTAGGGCAGAAATTATTGCATACTTATCCCCTGTTTAGTGATTACTTTTACTGTTTAACAGATTCCTTACATCCTGCGGTTCATAGCAGTCCTTTGGAGAGGAGCAGTGTATGCACCCGTATATATGTTTGGTATCCCTTCTCTTACCGGTCTAAGTAAAGACCTTGTGTTCATCAGAATAATTTAGATATTAACCAACATACGATGTTTAGTAATGTGAACAGCTAAAAAGAGGACTGAATCTGAAAATTCTAAGAAATGATAGAGATATATGCTCAAAATTTCTCCGAATATGTACAAACTGTACACAGTGTAGTATGCAATGACCAAGGTATGTCATAGGAAATTATTTAATTAGAGTTCATAATTTGAGTAGAAGAATACAGATAAGTTAATATATCTGTGAAAACCCTTAAGCATGCTAAATCAAGAATTGAAATATATTATTTGCAAATTGTTGGTAAAGCCATTGTAAAATAATAAGGTCTGCTTACCAACCGCACGCTAGTGAATGTCTAGACATCATATACCTTCCAAATTTCGATGCAAAATGACATAAAATAATGATGAGATATAACATGTAACTAACAGGATATTTGGTCATGTAAAAAAAAAAACTGGATATTTGGTGTGTGTTCAAAAGACCACATACAGCACCTAAAACACTACATTGTAAGTACCAATTGTCCTTATCCTTTGACGTGACTAACATGGTGTGACATGGAAAATCATCGGTGGTGCTTCTAGAGGCGACCCAGACCACCCAGCTTGGTCTTCTCCGCTGCCTAACGGGAAATAATCGGGTGAAGAGCAGTACTCACGGAAAGAGATATACAAAGCTGATTTATTTTTATTAAAACAGTCAACAACAAACCAGTTTTTTGGGGTTTTTATTGTTGAGAACTCAACGATCGAGAGATTTTAGCAGAAAATTTAGCTATAACTCATTACTTACCGAAGAAGGGCAGAGAAATAGCCGACAATCACAAAAAGTATCGAGGGAACAACTGCTGCAACGAATGCTCTATAATGTTCTTCCACTTAAGCCTTCATTGCCCGATCTATTTGAAACTGTCATGGATAGACCTGTTGCTCTGCTGCAATATCCCTCGTGATATTACTGGATCATGGTACGTAGAAGATAGTATGAGAGTTGAATAGGATCAGGAAAGCGGCCGTCCATGAGCTTGACCCGTACATGCTATGGGATTAGGGAGACCTGGCCCGTACATGCTAGATTGGGATGTACCTTTTTTAAGATCAAATCCATTGTCGATGGAACCTTGAAACTGAGGACCACATGTTCCGCATTGAGAGAAGACACGTACTGCAGGGTCGCTCGACGATGTGCAGGCAAGGTGAGGCTGCGTAGAAAAGGCTGATGGGGCCTCGCCGCCTCGATGAGATTGGAGACGCCTCGTTCTCGATAGCTTTGAGGGAATTTATTTCCCTAGCGCGAGAGTCCGAGGAGACGTCTGCACCCTCTCGGGCTAGGTATAATTTTGGGATCCTTCTTTGATCCTAACCTTGCAAATTAAATCCTACGATTCTGTATGTTGTTTTCTCTAGGATTAACGTCGAAGCTCCTACGGTTTGGGTGCCTCCAATTAGTAAATATAAGATGGACAACTTGGTTTGGGTGACCTATCCCTGCAGACACTGGCACATAGAAATGGTACGGGACCTGCTAGCCGATAGACACTTGCACCAATTGCCATATTCCCAGTTCAACCCACAAATTTTAATTTTAAGAAGTTGGCATGAGGAGATCCTTGAACAGCTTCAAAATCATGTCGCTCAAAATTGTCCGTAACCGGGGACACGGCTAAGTACTTAGTTTTTAACCCTCTGCAGGGGTGGTGCACTTTTCCCACAAGACTCAGTCAACTTCTTTTGCCATGATGCTCATTTTGCTCAAATGGCCAAGTGAAGACTAAGACGAGACCTTTCAGAAGCAATCTCTCAGACCAACCCGGACGCGCTCCATCCTACAATCATCTACCACCCTCTGTCTGTCTGACTGAGTTCTCGCAACTTAGTTAGTCAAGACAGAGCCCATATGACTCGTGGTTGCACTAGAAGCTTCACAACTTGAACGTCTCCAATCTCTTTGTTCCTGGGTGGCCATTGTAACACCGCACTTTTTGTAACCCTGTTTAAGCTCAGTTTGGTAATACAAAAATGAGGACCAACAAAAACTTTTTGCAACTAGATAAATAAAATAGAGTTTCCTGTGTGTTTGCCTGAAATGTTGTGAAAATCTAGTTGCAAGAGTGTTGTTTGATGGGTGAGTTTGTAGACCAACTCAATTTTTGTGATCTAGTGATCATGCCGTCATTTGGGTTACTAGCTTTTTCTCAAAATAAAGTATCTTGGCACCTTATTTAGTTCAATTTTTTTTTATTTGCCAAAATAGGAGCCAAGACCTATTTTAAGACAAAATCTTTACCAAAACTAGTTTATTTATAAAACTACAGGGACATAGTGTTGTGATCCCACTATTTTATAGAACTATTAATTTATAAACCTTTGGCAAGAGGTTTTCTAACACTTTTGAGAAAATGATACAAAGGAGATGTTTATGTCTCCACTAGATCTTGGACACAATTTCAAATGATTTACTTCCTTATTCAAAACTCCTTCCAACAATCTCAAAGGCATGATTCCCATGGAGCACTGCTCAAACCATTACTTTTGTGTTGTGTGTTGCCTGAGTTTGACTATGGTTGATTGTGTTTGACTTTGTTTGACTTCGTCTTGTGTGCATGATTTTCTTTGCTTGAAGATTACTTCCTTAGTCCTTATTACGCTTGTCAAAGCTTATTTATGCTTGATAGCATCCAAGAGTAGTCAATAGGCCGAGGAGGAAAGTTAAATTGCAAAGCTAGTCGAATTCCAAATTTAACCATATCTTCACTTATGTTAACAAATTTAATCTTTAGGGACTTGTCTTAATCTCATACTTCCTATCCATAGCAATGCACCTACCTAGAATTCATTGTTGTCATCTGATCTTCCATTGTCTTCATTTCCACCTGGTCATCTGAGATCATCTACTAATGTTTCTAACCATGTTTCTGACCCTAATCAGAGCGGTGACCATTTGACATTTTATCATATACCCTCTTGCCCATAACTTTTATTTTCGAAATAAATTTAGTGGTACCCTACCATGGCCCATTTCTCTTCTTCTTGAGGTGCTCCTAACTATCATCTATCTTGATTTCCATTACCATAAACTTTCTTATATAATCCTCAAAACATAAGCTCATATTTCCTCTTCTCACCATTATTCAAAATCTTTGTCTTAAATTGTTTTGGTAAATGCTTGGCTTGTGTTTTCTTGCGAGACTTGTTAATCTACTACAAGTCAAGTGGCCTCCTATTCTTTCATACGCCACTCAAGTTAAGTTGCTATCTCATCCATACTCAAATGGGGATTTCCTTCGTTTGTTCAAACATCCCCTAGGCTATCTCCCTTCTCCTTTTTGTCTACATGACTACTCCCTTGTTTTATCAAAGTTTTCAAAGGTTTTCCCAAATAAAATGGGAAATGTGATTAGTATATTATATCATATCGTTTCCCACCCAAAAATCATTTCTAGAAATATATTTTTATTTATTCTATTACCTATTTATCAAAATGCATGATAGTGGCATATGTGCCATTTCTTGCACCTTTTGATATCAAATAATTTTGAGAAAATATACTATGCATAATTATGCAAGTAGAACCATTTAAGCTCAAAGGATAATCTTGCCTTTTTCAAAAATTCCAAAGGCTAGTCTATTGGAATTTCTTTCAAATTGGGCCAATTTTTTTATCTAAACTAATTCAAATAAAGTGCTTATTTAAATGTCGTTTTCTACACACTAAACACACCTCTATGATCTACCGTATATCATCATCACTTCCTCTATATCTGAATGTAAGAAAATGCCTTAGAGATCATCCTTAGTCTTTATCTCTATTTCCACCTCAATTTCTCTCAAATTTGTTTTCTTCTAGCATTTTCCAAAGCCACCTATGAAGTAACCATCACCAGCACCACCCCTTAGACAACAAGCACACCTTCTGAACACACTTCTTGTCCACTTTTGTGTGGCAAAGAGAAGAACCGACCATTTCATGCATATGCACTTGTGTGCCATATCTCTTTCTCTTGACCCGCTGGCTCAGCCTTGTCTCCTCCTCTTGTCCCTTTTCTTTTGTCCAAGCTCGCCGCGCCCAACCGCCAGTATACGCGCGCCATGTCCCGGCCGAGCAGCGACCTCACCCTTCTTAAGCATGCCCGGGATCCTATATCTTCTCAGAACCGCACCTCCTCCCGCTCAGAACCATCCAAGACGGAGCCCCAGCTCTCCTCTCCCCTTCTTCCTCGGTTGCAACCGAGCTCCACCGCGGGTGGCCCGATGTCGCGAGTTCGAGGCAGACAATGTTTCCACTCCCTTCTTCATCCTTAAGACTTTCCTCTCACTCACAAAACTGAGCCCTCTTTATTTTTTTCC
Source organism: Dactylis glomerata (assembly GCA_007115705.1). Taxonomy (NCBI): domain Eukaryota; kingdom Viridiplantae; phylum Streptophyta; class Magnoliopsida; order Poales; family Poaceae; genus Dactylis; species Dactylis glomerata. The sequence continues at coordinate 498,987 of QXEO01001630.1, read as the reverse complement.
TAGGACCAACAGCTCCGACGAGTTCGTGCTCGTCCTGTCGCTCGCTGCAGGTCACCGTCATGCTCCTCCGACCGGGCCTCATGGTCGATCGAGGGGTGACCCAGGAGGTCGGTGGCGCTGTGATGGGCCTCCGCCTTCCCTCCTCCACTTCGTGCGTCCAGGCGGGCTCCCGAGTCGCTCCGACGAGCTCCGTTAGCAGGACGCCGGCGAGCCAGGCCGCGCTGCCGATTTTTGGTCATCGTCGGGAGCGCGTCGATGTAGATCACCCTCCTCCATCTGTCTTCGATCCAACGCCGAGGTATCGTGTCGGCCTTTCCTCGCGCGCCCGTGACGCCAGATGGGCCGGCCTGGCTCGGATCTGCCAGATCCGTTGAAGCCGGCTCGTCTTCCTTTTTTTTACTGAAATCTGTTTAGATTTTACAGTTTACTGCTAGCTTGTAAAATCCATAGTTTATTCTCTAAGCATCCAATTTGAGTGATTCGAATTTTCATGAACTCCCTGTTTAAATATCTACCCATTGGTTCTATCCCCACGACCACTGGATACCTGTTTAATTACTAGTATTTAAATAGTTAAATCTAGCCATTTGGCACTCAAAAATCCAAAGCTTCAAATCTGTGGATCAAAAGTTAGCAAAATAAATTTTTAGTGATATCTGAATGTTCATGAGTGAGTGTGACACTGGATTTATGCCCCTGAGATGTTTAAGCTTAGTATAGAAAATAAAATGCTACATGTGCATGTGTGACTTGTTTAATTTGCAAATGATTTTCAGTAAGTGCTAATTACATGGTTCCAATTTTCATGAATCTTATACTGCAACTACTTGCAAAGACCCAGAGGGTAGATTTTTCTGATTATCAAAGAGTTTCTGAGAATTTATTTTATTTCTTATCCATTTTTATCAATAGTAAAATCATAGAAAAATAACTGCAGATCCTTTTTGAATGAAACCACTTTTGTTGGATTCAGAAGATTTATACCTTTCTATTGGTATGCTGGTAGCATGTTGTTAACCAATTTAGTTGCCTGCTTGTTATTTGGAGCTCCATTATGGTTTAGTTAATAGGTAAATCTTTGCTTTATTCCTAGAAATAGTTATTGAATTGAAAATGCCTAAAAATGTTCAGTATGGTGTTTGTTTTTTTCTGATACTTGCTTGGTGTGATTTGTTTGATGTGGTAATGTGTATGGCTCATTTGTGCTTGCATACTTATGTCGCTATTATTTATCGGAGCTAGATACAAACGACACCGAGAGTATCGACGAAGAGAAAGTATTTGGATATCAAGGAGAAGACCAGGGACAAGCTGACCAAGGCAAGCCATCTAAACTTGTTGCATATCTGATCCCAGTTTTACTTATTGCATGATTTATTACTATTTATGAAAATGCATTGTTTTATGTTGCTATTGCCCTAAATAGAAATTGTTGGCGACTTGGCTCCGCAAGTCAAATGATATCATCCTCATGGATGACCCCTATCTTGACACCTACTTATTCCCCAGAATTAGTGGTGTGATGGCTAGCATCATAGCCTTTGGAAAACTTTGTAGTGGAGCAAAAACTCTAGGTTGGGAACACTCAAATGTGACTTTGAAAAATGATTTCGAAAACCTTGGAATAGTGCTCTATTCCACTGAAGAGTTTTCTGGAAAATATGTTCTAGAAAATGGAGAAATGGAGGAGGAGGATTTATGAAAAAGGGCATTGTGTATAAGTTTTCGCCAAACCAATTAACCCGTGCAACCACAATTATCCTGGTATGGGACGGGGCTTAGCTTGTAGTCTATTTGCTTTATTATGGGGCACCTCACAACTATATAAGGGTACGCGGTACCCCGGAATCCGGGTTGTCCTCAGCAAGGAGGAAACACATATCACGGCATATCCCGAGCCGCCGGAAGACACTATGGGTCTCCTGTCATGGCACTGGAGTTATGCTCGAACGTGGAGGTAGACTGCCAGGGCATGCCGGGGAGGTACATACTCCATGGGGTAGGTCCCTGTACTAAGGTAGATAAGCGAAAGGCTCTGATCGGGTGCTTGTCGTGGCATATGATGTTATGCGGGGAAGATGCCCACACGATGAGTATCCGGATGATTGTGGGAAAAGTGTACAACCTCTACAGAGTGTAAATCTATTCGAATAGCCAAGTCCTCGGTCATGGATGGTTGGAATGGCCATACTTAACCTGTGTCGGTTTTGGTTTTAAAAGAGGTTTTTGGAAAAATAGAGAAAGGTGTCGGATGGAGTACTCGGAGGGTACTGTCGTGGCACGGGTATGGATCGGAGTACATGTAGGGTACTGCTGAGGAATTTGGATATGGTCATGTGTGATTGACCTGGTTTCATAAATGGAGATGGTCATGTTTGATTGACCTGGAGTTTGAATGAAAAAAAAGGGTTTCCCCCTTCCTAGAGATTTTTACTAAAACTGTTTTATAAAAGATTTTAGTAAGGATATAGAGATGTCGTAGAACATGTTTCTGGACATGCTATATCAACAAAATAAGAAGGTTTTCAAAGAAAATAAACTAGACTAGAGCCTTTCCTTGCTAGAACCAAACTGCATACCAACTCACTTTCTTTAGATGGTTTGCGAGTACAATTCAAATGTACTCATGGCTTTGTCCCTGGCTATTAACTTGGTCAGACCTGGAGGAATACTTTTATGAAGATGGTGATGGGAACTACGACGCCGGTGCAAACTAGGAACGTCTCCCAGTCAGTTGCCTGTAGGGTAGTAGGCATGACGTGGGTTATCAACGCTGCTTCGTATCCGCTATTTAGTTGTAGACTTGCCCTGCGTGGCAATATCATACTTGGTCATATAACCAATTGTAAGTATATTATTTGGTACTGTAATGGATGATGTAACTCTGTTATCAACTCAGATATGTGGATTCATGACACACTGATCATGGGATCGTGAATTGTATGCATATCGGGTATCTCGAATGGCTAATCCGGGGTACCCACAGAGTTGGTATCAGAGCCATCCTGACTGTAGGAGACCTTAGTTAGCATGGGCGTTAGATAGGAAAGTAGTATCTTGCATAAAACTAACTTCCAAGTTTATTTTCCTATTAGGCCAATAGAGTACCTTATACTCCTCTTATCTCTTTAAAACTTCTAATCTTACCTCTCCGATTATCAAATAGTTTCTAAGATTTTACTCTTTTGTCTCCTCCACTTCAAATTTAATTAATGGACGTTGTACCCCAATTAGACCCGAAGTTTAGCAACACAAGATGGAGGACATCTTCAAACCTCTCCAGCTGCAAAGAAAGAAGAGTGTGGACAAATATTTGACCTTTGGTTGACACCAACGGCTCTGTCAATAAGCTGACCTTGTTCCTCCCTGGACTCGCACTTTGCAGTCATCAAGGATCAAGTCCTCAGTTGCTTGACTAGAAATTTTTAGGCCTGGCGCGAGACATTGTCGCATATGAAGGACTTTAACAACCTTTCCGAAGACCTCACTTTCGTGTGATGTGAGCAAGAAGACCCACAAATCTGCACTTCCCAACTCCACATCGACAGTTCAACGACATTGTAGCTTCACCAACAACTGCCACCAAGTTTCAGCTGGAGCCAAAAACCAAAAGATGCAGGAGTCAACGACTACGACCAACCATGACCCTAGGATGAATAGGATAAGCTCAATTGTCTCATATGAGCTAACCCCAACTACCGCGAGTATTAGGCGTCATTGATACTTAAGGTACCTCGTGTGATTCTTGCAATTGTTTGTTGATTGCCTTGTGTGTTCTTGATATTGTTTACAGTTACCTTGTGCGTTTCTTGACTGAGTGTTTGCCTTCTGCTTGTGCCTGTTTTTGGCCTCTCGTCCTTAAAACCCCCTCTAGTGTGTAAAGCTCTGAATAGGAAAACCTCTCTAGAATGTGCTTCCCTCTCATCTATTTATGTCGGCTCGAGTATCCTAGGTAAGTTAAAAGTGAAATGCTGATTCTAACCTTGTTAATGGGGGATAGTAACTCTTCTCGCAACACCTCCCCAAGATCCGACGCGACAGTTTTTGCTAAGTGCTTTAAGATTCATCAAGGCCTCTCTACAACATCAAGGAAGCAGAAGATAGACCCGCCTGGTCTACAAAGGACTTCTAGAAGACAAAGACTTCACTAACCTGGATCACCTAACCTTAAATCAAGAGTCCACTAACTTTGATGATACTCCCTTAACACCCCCAACACTTGCTAATCTTCTAACAAGCCAACTAACCTTGAGCATAGTAGTGTCAAGGTCAAGCCTAATTTTCGTAGTTCAACACATTATCGCCACCTGAAGCCTGAAGACTCACGTGCTTGATCTCCGCTAAGCAAATGGAAGCCTGAAGACTCTTCAAGATCCAGTCCTCGGCTCGCCTCCACGAAAGAAGAACCTTCAATTCAAGCCCAAGAATACCAAGATGAATGCCTGCAATTAGGACTAACATGCGCCCTGATAGTTAGGAAGCACAGAGAATTAAGTCTGCAGATTTGAAGTACCTAGTAGGACCGAAGCTCAAGCGCCATTATCTACAACCTCTATAGCACTCCAAGCTCAAGACAGAAGGGTCTACACCAACCTCCATCTTCAAGGCGCGACACAAAGATTTGAAGATTCCATCAGGATACACGAAGGAAGCGATGACCCCAAGCCAACAAAAGCTACCCGAGAAGCCTCAACTCTTCAAGACCTCAATTGCGAGCTGAAAACCTTCTAACTCTCGTAGAATCTTTTCGGGCATACCAGATAGCCTAATCCTGCTAACCTTACAAATGTCCCGATGAGGTTTCGACAAGATACTTTCGGCAACATCAACTCTTGAGCCATCAACTTTAGGAAATGAAGACGATCTACACCTTCGGCAAAAGCAAGTCTTTCATGCAACTCAAAGTATCACCTGTGAGTTGGAAGAGCCACCGTTGAGGCCTAACTCTAACTTAGTCTTAGCACCTCTTACTACTACGCTTAGGAATCTCGGGACAAGATTCTGTTTAAGGGGGGAAGAGCTGTAACACCCCACTTTTTGTAACCCTGTTTAAGCTGAGTTTGGTAATGCAAAAATGAGGGCCAACAAAAACTTTTTGCAACTAGATAAATAAAATAGAGTTTCATGTGTGTTTGCCTGGAATGTTGTGAAAATCTTGTTGCAAGAGTGTTGTTTGATGGGTGAGTTTGTAGACCAACTCAATTTTTGTGATCTAGTGATCATGCCGTCATTTTGGTTACTAGCTTTTTCTCAAAATAAAGTATCTTGGCACCTTAATTAGTTCAAAATAATTTTATTATTTGCCAAAATAGGAGCCAAGACCTATTTTAAGACAAAAGCTTTACCAAAACTAGTTTATTTATAAAACTACAAGGACATAGTGTTGTGATCCCACTATTTTATAGAACTATTAATTTATAAACCTTTGGCAAGAGGTTTTCTAACACTTTTGAGAAAATGATACAAAGGAGATGTTTATGTCTCCACTAGATCTTGGACACAATTGCAAATGATTTACTTCCTTATTCAAAACTCCTTCCAACAATCTCAAAGGCATGATTGCCATGGAGCACTGCTCAAACCATTACTTTTGTGTTGTGTGTTGCCTGAGTTTGACTATGGTTGATTGTGTTTGACTTTGTTTGACTTCGTCTTGTGTGCATGATTTTCTTTGCTTGAAGATTACTTCCTTAGGCCTTATTATGCTTGTCAAAGCTTATTTATGCTTGATAGCATCCAAGAGTAGTCAATTGGCCGAGGAGAAAAGTTAAATTGCAAAGCTAGTTGAATTCCAAATTTAACCCTATCTTCACTTATGTTAACAGATTCAATATTTAGGGACTTGTCTTAATCTCATACTTCCTATCCATAGCAATGCACCTACCTAGAATTCATTGTTGTCATCTGATCTTCCATTGTCTTCATTTCCACCTGGTCATCTGAGATCATCTGCTAATGTTTCTAACCATGTTTCTGACCCTAATCAGAGCGGTGACCATTTGACATTTTATCATATACCCTCTTGCCCATAACTTTTATTTTCGAAATAAATTTAGTGGTACCCTACCATGGCCCATTTCTCTTCTTCTTGAGGTGCTCCTAACTATCATCTATCTTGATTTCCATTACCATAAACTTTCTTATATAATCCTCAAAACATAAGCTCATCTTTCCTCTTCTCACCATTATTCAAAATCTTTGTCTTAAATTGTTTTGGTAAATGCTTGGCTTGTGTTTTCTTGCGAGACTTGTTAATCTACTACAAGTCAAGTGGCCTCCTATTCTTTCATACACCACTCAAGTTAAGTTGCTATCTCATCCATACTCAAATGGGGATTTCCTTCGTTTGTTCAAACATCCCCTAGGCTATCTCCCTTCTCCTTTTTGTCTACATGACTACTCCCTTGTTTTATCAAAGTTTTCAAAGGTTTTCCCAAATAAAATGGGAAATGTGATTAGTATATTATATCATATCGTTTCCCACCCAAAAATCATTTCTAGAAATATATTTTTATTTATTCTATTACCTATTTATCAAAATGCATGATAGTGGCATATGTGCCATTTCTTGCACCTTTTGATATCAAATAATTTTGAGAAAATATATTATGCATAATTATGCAAGTAGAACCATTTAAGCTCAAAGGATAATCTCGCCTTTTTCAAAAATTCCAAAGGCTAGTCTATTGGAATTTCTTTCAAATTGGGCCAATTTTTTTATCTAAACTCATTCAAATAAAGTGCTTATTTAAATGTCATTTTCTACACACTAAACACACTTCTATGATCTACCGTATATCATCACTTCCTCTATATCTGAATGTAAGAAAATGCCTTAGAGATCATCCTTAGTCTTTATCTCTATTTCCACATTTTCTCTCAAATTTGTTTTCTTCTAGCATTTTCCAAAGCCACCTATGGAGTAACCATCACCAGCACCACCCCTTAGACAACAAGCACCACCTTCTGAACATACTTCTTGTCCACTTTTGTGTGGCAAAGAGAAGAACCGGCCATTTCATGCATATGCACTTGTGTGCCATATCTCTTTCTCTTTCTCTCCCCTATCTCCCTCAACCAGTAGACAACCGTGTACAAAGACGCACACTCGACCTCCTGACCCGTTTATCAACCTCCATGGGTAGCCCTAGCCCCTTTCCCTCTCTCCATTGCTTTGGGCACCGATGGCATGCTTCATTTTCTAAACCTACTCCTCTGCACGAGCTATCTCGCCACTAGACTTCCCTGTGCATTGTGGATCCTTCCTGGTCAAGCCTTCGAAAATTTACTGCTCCTATCGTTCTCTCACGACCGCGCCCTGGTAAACGATGTTTTGTCGAACACGTGGCGGGCATCACTTTAGCATTCTTCCTACGAGCCGACCGGCACTCCCCTGCCCCGTGACGTTGCCAGCGACCACGCCTCGCTAGCCTTGACCCGCTGGCTCAGCCTTGTCTCCTCCTCTTGTCCCTTTTCTTTTGTCCAAGCTCGCCGTGCCCAACCGCCAGTATACGCGCGCCACGTCCTGGCCGAGCAGCGACCTCACCCTTCTTAAGCATGCCCGGGATCCTATATCTTCTCAGAACCGCACCTCCTCCCGCTCAGAACCATCCAAGACGGAGCCCCAGCTCTCCTCTCCCCTTCTTCCTCGGTTGCAACCGAGCTCCACCGCGCGTGGCCCGATGTCGTGAGTTCGAGGCAGACAATGTTTCCGCTCCCTTCTTCGTCCTTAAGACTTTCCTCTCACTCCCAAAAATGAGCCCTCTTTCTTTTTTTCCTAGGACCATTAGCTCCGATGAGTTCGTGCTCGTCCTGTCCGCTCGCTGCAAGTCACCATCATGCTCCTCCGACCGGGCCTCATGGTCTATCGAGGGGTGACCCAGGAGGTCGGTGGCGCTGTGATGGGCCTCTGCCTTCCCTTGTAACGACCCAGGATTTTGTCAATTTTTGGGGGAAATTTTTTGTTTTTATTTTGCTTGTGTTGATTGAAAATTCACAGGGATTTAAAACTTTTTGAGTTTATTTGAAAGTTTTATTGAAAACTATTCTAAACTTTCTATTATTTATCTTGAAGAACTTCTTTGAGAAAGATCAAGTGTCAAAATACTATTTTCCATTCTTTATTCAAACCTATGCAAGCTTGCTTGCAAAGGAGTGAATCACAACTGTGTTTTATTCAGTGAAGATTATATTTTAAAAACTAAGTTTGAAAGATATTTTCAAACATTATTTTATAAAGTATTGTCTCTTATTTCAAAGAATCGATTTCAAACTCTATTTCTATTATTTTATGCAAGCAAACCCATTTCGTTAAGTTTATAAAACCTTTGTGAAAATCTGGTTTTGGTTCAGAAAGTATGTTTACTATTGGCTTAAAGCCTTACTGTGAATTTTACAAAATTTATGGACGTGGTTTGGTTTGATTTGAAGTAGTTTTGCAAAAGACATAAAAGGAATAAGAAATCAGAAAAAGAAAAGAAGAAAAGAAAATAAAAATGGGAAATTGGACCCCGGGGAAACGATTCGGCCCAGCTCCGCAAACGACCCACGGCCCACCCGGCCAACTCCCGAACCGGTGCCCTCCTTCCCTCCCTCTCGCTGCCAGGTGGGTCCCACCTGTCGGCATCTCCTCCTCCATCGGTTTCTTCTTCACTAGGAACCGTCGCCGGCGAGATCCCCGCCCCGGCTTCAATGCCTGCCCGTTTTGCCCCCGTGTCTCACCTACAAATAGCCCCGGGCGTCCTCTCCCTCTCCCCTTTTGCTTCTCCGCTCAAGCCGCAGCGAAGACTGCGGAATTCCTCGCCGGAGATCCGCTCGCCTGCGGCCTCTTCCGCGCGATTCTGACGAAATTAGGTAATCCCCTACTCCCTCTACTGTCCTATCCTTTTCCCCCTTCTCCGGCACCCATGTTGGCGCCTCTGAGATCATCTATTTCGCAGAGAATCGACGACGCCGTCCCCCTCCCGAACATCACCGTCGCCCAGAGCACCTCCGTTCGTGCCCAGCAGCCGCACCAGAGACTCCCCGAGAACTCCGTCCTCACCCTCGACTCCGCCGCGACGTGCTGATCATCGTCCAGCCCTCCGCCGTCACCCGGAGCCTCTGCATCGCCGTCGTCGACCATCCCTGAGCCGTTTCTCGCCGGAACCCTAGGACGCCGGTGAGCATCTCCCCCCTGATCATCTCTGCCCTTGGATCCGAATCCTTCGGCCAGGATTAGAAGACCTAACCCGAATCGGTACCGGCCAGTACCGTGCTGCCACGTAGCAGCCCAGTCAGCACACCCTCGTCAGCCCCAGTCAAATGAGTCAAACTCGTTTGAATTCAATTTTTTTCAAATTTCAGATTCAGCACTGAACTTGTAAAATCGATATAAAATAATCCACTTGGCCAAATTTTGTAAACTTGATACCGTTGGAATCCTTAGGACATCTAGAATCTATCAGTACCATAAAATATTATATTTTATGGGTTCAATTTGAAACTATTGTCAAATTGGTATCAAACCTTCTATTAGCTTGCTAAATTCATAGATTTTGTTCTATTAATCCAAAAATTACAAATTTGTAGTCTCTGGATTCCTTAGAACATGTAGAACATCATAGGATCAAGAAAATCCAAATTTGATACGTGCACACACTTTGTGCATTCAAATTTGTCCAAATCACTATTCTGATCATAGTTTGAATTCTATAACTTATTTTGGAATGAATCCAATTGCAGTAGCTTGGTTTTGCTACAAGCTATCCAGTAGAATCACTCCCATATCTCCTTGAGCCATATCACAATTATTCAAATTCTAATATGAGAATTTGAGTATTCCTATATAGATTAATTCTATTTCTATTTCAATCAAAGATCCCTTCTACTTTAGGAAACCCTATGATCATACCTAGCTATCAAATATCATCTTGAGATCACTTTGATCCAATGTCATATCTATCTAAACAACATCTTGATCAAGATCATTTCACTTAGACCTATCCCATATAGTGCACACTTATTCAAATTACAAATGTGTTATTTGAGTAAAGTGTGATACTTTTAATCTTAGTTTCTACCTTTGCTACTATGGTATTGATCAAATCAACATCATAGTATTTAACCCAATCCTATTTACTCATTTGGAACCTTAAGCCTTGTTTTCAAACATCATCTATACATATCCATCACCTATAGTCATTTTACTCATGTCTACTCAATCTTAGCCTTGCATTGAACTATTCAATTTGCATTTGAGTTAATTGAGTACTTCAATGTTATAAGAATCCTAGCCTAAGCTTAAGTGTAACATATACTATTTAAGAATAATTGTTGTCACACTTATTCAATAGTATTGCCATTGCATTATCTTATGTGATTTACCCACATGAGATATTCCAAGATTCATTATGCTTTGATAAAGCATAAAGATCTCACTCATCATATTTTGTCTAATTCATATATATTCGAATTGCAATTGTGCTACTTGAGTAGAATGTGAATTCATCTCAAAACTTAGATTCTACTAATGTGGAGTTGTTATAACCCGTACCATAGTATGTGTTATACACCATGTTGATCAATGAACCATTTGAGCTATGTCCTCCCATATCAATCTTTTTCCAATCACTTGACCATCCCAATCCAATGCCTACCTAGTTTTGTTCACATGTATTGAACTAATCAACTTGCAAATGTGCTAATTGAGTACTTCAAGCATTCCTAAAACCTAGCCTAGTTCCTAAGTGCAAAGATGCTATTTAAGAGTAATTGTTGTCACATTTACTCAATAGTGTTGTAGTTGCACTAATTGACTCTTGTGAATTATTTCACATGAGCTATTCCTAAAACTCTTATATGCTTTGATAAAGCATAAACACTCCATCAATTATATTATGCCTAATCCAATTCTCTCTCAAATCATATTGATCTTCCCCAGCTAAGCTCTCAAATTCATATCTCACAAATCATGACCCTTTTGCCATATCTTCCTTGTCATAACATACCAATAAATCTAAATCATTAAACAAACACCTTTCAATTGTTTGTTTTGTTTGATTGTGTTTGTATGGGTTGTTTATGGTATGCTATTTCTTGTGCTATAGTTTTTGCGAAGAGCTACGTGCTTAGTTGAGAGAAGTGGAACGTCGTATTCTTCAAAAAGGCAAGTGACACACATATCCCTCACCCATTTTACTTATGCATTAGTATATTCACCACTTGTAGTATGCATGATAGGTGTTTTACTCAACTGTTTTATCAAATGCTTAGATCCTAGTAGTGTATAGCAAATCCCTCAAACCCCTCCTGTTAGGATGCTAAATACCCTGTTAACTTTGATGCCTTGCTAAGATCACTTGAAAAGTGTTTTGTGAAAAGTTAAGAACTTCAACTAAAATGAAACACCTGGGTGGAATGGTTTGATAAGATGAGGCGAGGTAGGTGGGTTCGGGGACGCAAGCCTCATAAGAGGATGTGGGAACCGAATGCCGCTCGGGATGGCCACCCAGGAACAAAGAGATGGCTATGTCTTCCATGCTTAGTGTACTTCCAGTGCAGCCTTATGACATTATGGGCTCTGTCTTGACTGATTAGAATGTGGGAGTGCAACTTGTCGGCAAGAAGTGGTGGTAGTCAAATTATAGGTTGGGAACGGTGCTTGCCAAGTTAGTTGTCCTCTCCTTCTAAAAGGTCTCGTTTCATTTTATGTATGGGCATAAAATGAATCGTAAGGTGAAAGTGCACAACCCTTGCAAGGTGTCAAAACTAATCGATTAGCCGTGTCCTCGGTTATGGACAATTGAGTCTCTAGACATGGAATGTACGGAATAATCTCATCACCGATTCGGAATTATTAAAATTTGTCTAGAAACCCTAGGTAGGAACTAAGGACCATACACTCCGAGGGGTGGTGGTGCCTGAGGTTCTAAACTTTGTTGAGTTACGCCCAGAACTACATACCGGCCAGTATGTAGTGTATGGGGGTTGTCTTGACCCTTGAAAAATAAAATTTGTTGAAAGTAAGTATTAAAATGGATTATAGGATAAAATTGGCTTTATGCAATCAGCCTATGAGATCCACCAGCCAAATGTCATGTAGTATAGTCTTTCCACAAAAATGCCACCAAATATGTGTCATTTGCCAGTACATCATTGTACTGACCCCTCTGGGGCTGCATATTCAAACGTGCAGGTTTTATTTCGAGTAAGGAACCAGGAGTAGGATCTCGAGCTTACATTCCAACACGTCTGCCTGTGGCACTTGATGAAGATGGAAGCTCACTGCAACTATGCTTTATGCTGTGTACTCATAAGGTAGAAGACCTATGTAACTGGATTTACGTTGTAATATTGATGCTATTGCAATGATTACTTATTTTGTACTGTGGTGCTATCTACTGATCCAGGGAATGGCACAGATACACAGGAGATTTGCCTTTAGTAAAAGGCGGGTCGTTACATCCCTCCTCCGCTTCGTGCATCCAGGCAGGCTCCTGAGTCGCTCCGATGAGCTCCGTCAGTAGGACGCCGGCGAGCCAGGCCGCGCTGCCGATTTTTGGTCATCGTCAGGAGCGCGTCGATGTGGATCACCCTCCTCCGTCTGTCTTCGATCCAACAACGAGGTATCACGTTGGCCTTTCCTCGCGCGCCTGTGACGCTAGATGGGCCGGCCTGGCTTGGATCTGCCAGATCCGTTGAAGCCGGCCCATCTTCCTTTTTTTTACTAAAATCTGTTTAGATTTTACAGTTTACTGCTAGCTTGTAAAATCCATAGTTTATTCTCTAGGCATCCAATTTGAGTGATTCAAATTTTCATGAACTCCCTATTTAAATATCTACCCATTGGTTCTATCCCCACGACCACTGGATCCATGTTTAATTACTAGTATTTAAATAGGTAAATCTGGTCATTTGGCACTCAAAAATCCAAAGCTTCAAATCTGTGGATCAAAAGTTAGCAAAATAAATTTTCAGTGATATCTGAATGTTCAAGAGTGAGTGTGACACTGGATTTATGCCCCTGAGATGTTTAATCTTAGTATAGAAAATAAAATGCTACATGTGCATGTGTGACTTGTTTAATTTGCAAATGATTTTCTGTAAGTGCTAATGACATGGTTCCAATTTTCATGAATCTTATACTGCAACTACTTGCAAAGACCCAGAGGGTAGATTTTTCTGATTATCACAGAGTTTCTGAGAATTTATTTTATTTTTTAGCCATTGTTATCAATAGTAAAATCTTAGAAAAATAACTGCAGATCCTTTTTGAATGAAACCACTTTTGTTGGATTCAGAAGATTTATACCTCTCTATTGGTATGCTGGTAGCATGTTGTTAACCAATTTAGCTGCCTGCTTGTTATTCGGAGCTCCATTAGGGTTTAGTTAATAGGTAAATCTTTGCTTTATTCCTAGAAATAGTTATTGAATTGAAAATGCCTAAAAATGTTCAGTATGGTGTTTGTTTGTTTTTGATACTTGCTTGGTGTGATTTGTTTGCCGTGGTAATGTGTATGGCTCGTTTGTGCTTGCATACTTATGTCGCTATTATTTATCGGCGCTAGATACGAACGACATTGAGAGTATCGAGGAAGAGAAAGTATTTGGATATCAAGGAGAAGACTAGGGACAAGCTGACCAAGGCAAGCCATCTAAACTTGTTGCATATCTGATCCCAGTTTTACTTATTGCATGATTTATTACTATTTATGAAAATGCATTGTTTTATGTTGCTATTGCCCTAAATAGAAATTGTTGGCGACTTGGCTCCGCAAGTCAAATGATATCATCCTCATGGATGACCCTTATCTTGACACCTACTTATTCCCCAGAATTAGTGGTGTGATGGCTAGAATCATAGCCTTTGGAAAACTTTGTAGTGGAGCAAAACTCTAGGTTGGGAACACTCAAATGGGACTTTGAAAAATGATTTTGAAAACCTTGGAATAGTGCTCTATTCCACTGAAGAGTTTTCTGGAAAATATGTTCTAGAAAATGGAGAAATGGAGGAGGAGGATTTATGAAAAAGGGCATTGTGTATAAGTTTTCGCAAAACCAATTAACCCGTGCAACCACAATTACCCTGGTATGGGATGGGGCTTAGCTTGTAGTCTATTTTCTTTAGTACGGGGCACCTCACAACTATATAAGGGTACGTGGTACCCCGGAATCCGGGTTATCCTCAGGAAGGAGGAAACACATGTCACGGAATATCCCGAGCCACCGGAAGACACTATGGGTCTCCTGTCGTGGCACTGGAGTTACGCTCGAACATGGAGGTAGACTGTCAGGGTGTGCCGTGGAGGTACATACTCTATAGGGTAGGTCCCTGTACTAAGGTAGATAAGCGAAAAGCTCTGATCGAGTGCTTGTCGTGGCATATGATGTTATGCTGGGAAGATGCCCACACGATGAGTATCCAGATGATTGTGGGTAAAGTGTACAACCTCTACAGAGTGTAAATCTATTCAAATAGCCGAGTCCTCGGTCATGGATGGTTGGAATGGCCATACTTAACCTGTGTTAGTTTTGGTTTTAAAAGTGGTTTTCGGAAAAGTGGAGAAAGGTGCCGGATGGAGTACTCGGAGGGTACTATTGTGGCACGGGTATGGATCGGAGTACATGTAGGGTACTGCCGAGGAATTTGGATATGGTCATGTGTGATTGACCTGGTTTCATAAATGGAGATGGTCATGTTTGATTGACCTGGAGTTTGAATGAAAAAAAGGGTTTCCCCCTTCCTAGAGATTTTTACTAAAACTGTTTTATAAAATATTTTAGTAAGGATATAGAGATGTCGTAGAACATGTTTTTGGACATGCTATATCAACACAAGAAGAAGGTTTTCAAAGAAAATAAACTAGACCAGAGCCTTTCTGAAAGGATCGTATGAGCGACTAGAGGGGGGGGGGGTGAATAGGAGCTACCCAATATTTTTAATTCTTTTCAAGTTAAGGCTAGACAAGAAGGTAAATTCTCTAGATGTGATACTAAGTGAATTTACCTAGAGTGACAAGCAAGCTAGCAATAACAATATAAGTAAAGGTACGAGTAAAGGATAGAGTTAACCGCAATGGAGACTCGAAGACACAAGGATGTATTCCCGTAGTTCCTTCCTTGTTACGGGAAGTACGTCTACGTTGGAGAGGTGTGGTGCCACAAAGGCCACCAACGCCACAAAGGCTCACCCTATTCTCCGGTGAACAAGCCACAAAGGCGAGTTCACGCTCCACTAAGCGATGCCCTTGAAGGCGGCACGACACCTTTACACAAAGTATTGGGGCAAGCTCCGCAACTCAATTGGAGGCTCCCAATAGGCCCACCAAGCTCTTACACACAAAGTCAAGCTTGGGGGACGGCTTCTTCCGGCTAGGAATCCGATGAATCACACAAGTAACAAGCCCCTCAACAAAGAGAGGGGGAAAATCAAATCGCCTTGGTGGAAGTGTAGATCTAGGTCTTCTCCCTCAAATCCCAAAAGGGCTTTGAGTTCTATTGGCTAGGGAGAGAGATCTTGAGCTTTGAAGCTTTGGAACAATGGAAGAGAGAGAGTGGAAGCCACAGCCTTCTCTTGAGGAAGAAGAAGGCTTTATATACTCCTCCTCGAAATGTAGCCGTTGCTGGTCGACTAGGGCCGGAGTCTCCGGCCAGGAGGGCCGGAGTCTCCGCCCTAAGTGACTACAGGTCCGGAGTCTCCGGCCGGAGACAAAAGTCTCCGGCCCAACTCCGGCCTGGTCACTGCTTAGACCAACCCACTAGCCCACCCTTACCTGGCTGGCCAGACCGGAGTCTCCGGCCGCTGGGACCGGAGTCTCCGCCCCACCCGGAGTTTCCGGCCAGAGACAGAAAGTCTCCGGCCCAACTCCGGGAGGGCATCTGAACTGTCCAACCGGGAGGATTGCTAGGGCGACACTCCTAGACCGGAGTCTCCGACCACCAGGGCCGGAGTCTCCGCCCTAGAAGTAGCAACAGCAGTACTTCGAGGATCCCCTCTCCACCAATTCCACCTTCGTGAAGCACCCTATAAGACAACTAAGCCCTAACTCCACTACTGGACTACGGGCTTCGATCTTTTCTTCCTTTTTGGGGTGAACCTCCGCGAGATTCTGAATTAACCTAGAAAATCTGCAGAACTTAAATAGAATGGTTAATTCACCAAATGTTGTTAACAAACACCAAAATACATTTCTTAGGGAAATGCCCTTTCAATCTCCCCCTTTTTGGTGTTTGATGACAACATAAGGATTTGCAAGATATAAACACAATAAAATGAAATATATAGCAAAAGCTCCCCCTACTTGTGTGCACAACACCATTTGCATTTGAACATGAGCCACACAAGTAAGAATCATCACTCCCCCTATATATTTCACAATTATACCAAGTGCAAGAAATAATATATGAGACTAACCAATAAGCATAAGTAAGACTAACAATATAGCACACATTTAATAGTCTTACTAAGCAACATAAGAACTTAAGTCTCACACACATAACGTACCACGCACATTTAAAAGGTTCAACACTAAGATAGATGAGACACAACAAGTTGTGTCTCGACCAAAGCAAAGCAAATGAAGTAGTGCAAATCCAAATAACCACCCCATGCAAATCCCAACGAAGACAACCTAGTAGAGCTACTTCTCCCCCTTTGGCATCGAGACACCAAAAAGGGAAAAGAGCGATGCTACACGCCCATGAGATCACTCATCGTCTTCATCCTCGGGCTCGTCCGCGGAACCGGCATTGAAGTCCTCATCACCTTCTTCAAGATCATCAGAAGCCATGGGCTTCTTGCCATGACGCACATTGGAGGTGCCAGAGGTGACCTCCTCAAAGGCTTGCCAGTCAGTCAGTCCCTTGCTCCACTTGCCATAGCTGTGAGTACCGGATGATGAAGAGGAAGGAGGTGATTCCACATAGCCCGGTTGAGACTTTCTAAATGCCTTGTGAAGAACATCTTGATTGTCATTGATGTGCTTTTGAGTGATGTAGCTCTCATATTGCTTGTGACGGATGTCCACATTCATGCAAAGCACATTTCTTTGGAACCAATTGAGCTTCTTGTACTCTTGAGCAAACTCATTGTTTGAGCTAGAGCCGGCATTGCTAGCATGCTTCATCCTTGGGCCCCTTCTAGTGGACACTCCCTCGGCAAAGGCATCATCATCTTCACCTCTCACCGGAGCAAATGGTTCTTTGGAGTGACCGGTGGGTTCTTTGCGTTGAAGCTTCACAACCTTGTGATTCACAAGGTTTGCCGTGAGGAGAGGAAGGTTGAGTTGTTGAGCAAGGATGAGCTTCATGATGAAAGGAGCATAAAGAGGAGTCTTCTTGTTGAGAATGCAATCATTGATCTCCTTGTGAATGAAATCCATCACATCAAGTGGCTCAACATGTGCGGTCTCCCCTTTGCAATAAACCTCATGAGAGTAAGCCAAGAGATTCACCAAGGCCCCACGAATAGCATCAAAGTTGCCGGCTTGAGGGGCAATGGAGGCCCGGAATATGCGGAGCAAGATGTTGGACCGTTTGGACAGCCCAAGAGTGCCCCCAATGACAATCTTCTTGTCATCCCTGGTGTAGAGAGGAGCAAGCTTCTTCTTCTCATAGTACTCCCCATCCACATGCATCCTCATGCCACTAGGAGTAGTAGCGCCATGAAACTCATACCCAAGGAGAGCAGCAAAGTCCATGAAGTTGGAGTGACAAATCTTTGCTCCGGTCATCCAAGTCATGGGGATCTCCTCACCATCTCCAAGCACCAAGGTAGCAAAGAACTGTTGGACCAATGTGATGTTGTAGGGCTCTTGAATCTTCATGAGTGGATGGAGCCCAAGCTTGCGAGTGATCCACACAGCCTCTCCGAAGTATGCACTGTACTTGGCAAAATGAGAGAAATCCATCACCGTCTGAGGGCAAACCGGATACTTCTTGAGAGAAGCATAGAATTCCTTCATGATCAGCTCTTGCTCCTTGCGGAAAAAGCAACGGTCACGGGAGTTCCGCGGGAGAGTATACATATCCCGCTTCCTCATCTCAACAAACTCAGAAGATGATAGCCCTTCCAGAGTCACAAGACTATCAAACTTGACCTTCTTCGCTGCCTCAGCTCGTTCCTCTTCAGCCATCCTTGTCTTGAGCCTCTTAGCATCTCTGGCTTGCTGAGCAATGACTGACTTCTGAGCAAGCTCCCCCGTGGCGGGATTGACAACCAACTTGTCCTTGCTATGAGCTGCCGGCTTCCGAGAACCACCTGCACCTGTGAATGAGTGAGGAAGATAGCAAGGTTGAAGTGACATGTCCTAGAATCCAAAAATAAGCAACTATGCTGTGAAAGAGTGCACTCTGGCCTGATCTAGCCGGAGTCTCCGGGGACTCGGGCCGGAGTCTCCGGCCGAAACCGGAGACTTTGCTTCCAGACCGGAGTCTCCGGCCACAGGGGCCGGAGTCTCCGGTCAGATGCAGGAGCCCGATCCTAGGAGACTACTTTGAACAAATCGAGTGCAATAACCACAATAAAGTTGCTAAGAAGATGATTGATAGCCACTAGAAGGTAATGCACCAGATCAAACTATGGGAAACATGCATATCTCGTAGATCTAGATAGAACTAGATGGAGGAGATGAGGAGCACATTTACCGGAGTCCATTGGCGCAAATCGGTCGGTGGGGAGGTTCCCACAACCTCAAGGGGAAGATTGGCCGGTGGCACGGCAAATCCCGGGGCTTGGGAGAGCTCCGGGCGTCGATCTACGAAGAGGGGGCGGCAGGGGGCGAGTATGGGGCACGGGGGTGGATGGGGAAGAATGAACCGTTCTTCCCCACCCCGTGCCCTAAGTGCGTTTTTGAAACTGCCCGGGCCGGAGTCTCCGGTACTTACCCCGGAGTCTCCGGCCCACCGGAGTCTCCGGGCTGTGAACCCCGGAGTCTCCGGCCCCCCTCGACTAGATCACATTTATGGTGTAGAAGGACATGTCATTTAGATTAGGTATGTTTGAGGATGAGATAGGCTTGGGATGGACACATTGTCACTGTGTGGTACAAAATGCTCATGTTTGCAAACATGCAAATAAAATCAAATAAGACCAAACATGAGCATATTCCCATAAAAAATAAGGCAATAAAATCAAATGGGAAACTCCTCCACTAGGGAGGTTGGTGACCAAAAGGCCACCATGTATGAGTTTATAGGTATGGCACCGCGAAGATATATCTTGGGCCCAAAACCTAGACTCATCGATTAAGCTCAAAAGTGTCACAAATGACAAGATAGAACAATACGCTTACTATTGGCATTATGGGGGGAGGGATAGTCCAATCAATTAGGACCGCACTCCCCCTATATCCATGCCCACATCTAGAACAACACACACGTTAGAGTATGGGAGTAAATGCACATAGCTCAAGCCACATTGCTTGAATCAATGATATTTAGTTCATGCCTCAATTCCCGGAATCTTGCTTCATCAAGAGGCTTTGTGAATATATCGGCAAGTTGCTCATGAGTGCCAACATAAGATAGATCAATATCCCCACGGTTGACATGATCCCGAATGAAATGATGACGAATCTCAATATGCTTCGTCTTGTTGTGTTGCACCGGGTTGTGAGCGATCTTGATTGCACTTTCATTATCACATAAAAGAGGCACTTTGTCAAAAATGACACCGTAATCCTTCAAAGTTTGCCTCATCCATAAGAGTTGTGCACAACAACTAGCCGCGGCTACATATTCGGCTTCGGTGGTAGAGAGAGACACACAATTTTGTTTCTTAGATGACCAACACACCAAAGACCTACCAAGAAATTGGCAAGCCCCGGAGGTTGATTTCCGTTCCACTTTGTCTCCCGCCCAATCCGAATCCGAGTAACCTACAAGATCAAAACTTGCTCCCTTCGGGTACCAAAGACCAAAGTTAGGGGTATTCACTAAATATCGAAAGATTCTTTTGACCGCCACAAGGTGGCTTTCCTTTGGTGCGGCTTGAAAACGTGCACAAACTCCCACACTTAACATAATGTCCGGTCTAGATGCGCAAAGGTAAAGCAAGGAACCAATCATAGATCTATAGAGTTTTTGATCCACTTCTTTACCATTAGGATCGAGATCAAGATTAACCTTTGTTGGCATGGGAGTCTTTGCACCTTTGACTCCTATCATCTCGAACCTCTTGAGCATGTCTTGGGTATATTTGGCTTGGTTCACAAAAGTCCCTCCCTTCAATTGTTTAACTTCAAAACCAAGGAAGAACTCCAACTCCCCCATCATAGACATCTCAAACTTGTCGGTCATGAGCTTGGCAAACTCATTATTGAAAGCTTTGTTAGTAGAACCAAATATAATATCATCAACATATAATTGGCAAATGAAAAGCTCTCCATTGACCTTCTTAGTAAAAAGAGTGGGATCGATCACCCCAATTTCAAAACCATGATCAACCAACAACTCTTTAAAGTGCTCATACCACGCACGTGGGGCTTGTTTGAGGCCATAGAGTGCCTTATCAAGTTTGTAAACGTGGTTAGGAAACTTAGGGTTTTCGAAGCCCGGGGGTTGCTTCACAAAAACCAATTCATTTAAGGGACCATTGAGAAATGCACTTTTAACATCCATTTGTTGAAGTTTAAAGTTATGATGTGATGCGTATGCAAGTAAGATGCGAATGGATTCAAGACGGGCAACGGGAGCGAAAGTTTCACCAAAGTCAATACCCTCAACTTGGGAGAAACCTTGAGCCACCAATCTTGCCTTGTTACGAATGACAATGCCATTTGCATCTTGCTTGTTCTTGAAGATCCACTTGGTCCCAATGACATTACGGCAATCTTTAGGCCTTTCTACTAGAGTCCACACATTGTTGCGCTCGAAGTTGTTGAGTTCATCATGCATGGCATCAAGCCAATCCGGATCCTCAAGAGCCTCATAAACTTTCTTGGGTTCTACACAAGAGACAAAAGCATGATGAGAGCAAAAGTTAGAAAGTTTCCTCCTAGTGGAGACACCTTTACGAACACTCCCAACCACATTTTCCAAGGATATGCTTCTTCGACGAAGAATGGACTCAAGCTTCTTCTCACGGCGAGTGTGAGCCTCAAGAGGAGATTCTTGAGAGACTACTTGATCATCTTCATGATCACTGTTCTGGTCCTCGCCATGACCAATTGGATTGCCTTGATCATCAAGTGGCCCATAGCCACGGAATTCTGAAGGATCTTCATCAAAGCCTTGATCATCCCCGGAGACTCCGGTATCCATACCCGGAGACTCCGGTATAGGCCGGAGTGTCCGGACCACAGGGGCCGGAGACTCCGGGCAAGATTGCTCGGTGGGATGATCTTGAGGTTGAGGGTGTGCATCTTGTCTTTGGTCAATGTCCTGTGAGTGTTCAACAGGTGAAGGCTCCACATGTGTAGAGCATTGTCCTTCTCCTTCGGCCAAAAGGTGTCCCTCAATGGGCCGGAAGAATCCGACACCCATTCTTCTTATGGCTTGGGGAGGAATTTCGTCACCTACATCACGAACACAACTTTGTCCCAGAAAGGAACCATTATCCTCATCGAACCTTACATTACAAGTCTCTATAACATGTCCGGTGGACTTGCTATAGATCCTATAGGAATGTGAGTCCGTGGAGTAACCAACAAAGATACCCTCTAAAGCTTTAGAATCAAATTTTGACAAACGAACACCTTTCTTGAGATAGAAACACTTACAACCAAATACCCAGAAGTACTTGATGTTGGGCTTTTGCCCGGTAAGAATTTCATATGGAGTCTTGTTCAAGTTCTTGCGGAGATAAAGCCGGTTGGTGGCATGGCATGCGGTATTAATAGCTTTGGCCCAAAAGTTGTATGGAGACTTGAATTCCGCCAACATAGTTCTTGCCGCATCCATGAGAGTCCGGTTCTTCCTCTCGGCAACTCCATTTTGTTGCGGGGTATATGCAGCGGAATATTGATGTTTGATACCCGCATCACTAAGAAACTCATTTAAGGAGTAGTTCTTGAACTCGGTGCCATTGTCACTTCTTATAGTCAATATGGTGGTATTGAATTGACGCTCAACTTCGGTGGCAAAGTCTTTGACGGTTTGTTGGGTCTCACTTTTGAACTCAAAGAAATAAACCCAAGTGTATCTTGAATAGTCATCGACAATAACCAAGCAATATTTCTTGCCACCAAGACTTGCATAAGTGGGAGGTCCAAAGAGATCCATATGAAGGAGCTCCAAGCACCTCTTGGAGGAGATAATAGTCTTGCTTGGATGACTTGTTTCATGCATCTTTCCTTCAATACATGCCCTACAAACACGATCTTTGGCAAAAGAAACATCCTTTAGTCCGAGTATGTGGCCGCCGGTGTAGAGATTTTGCAAAGCTCTCATATTGACGTGGGCTAGCCGGCGATGCCAAAGCCATCCCACGTCGGCCTTAGCAATTAGGCATATCGCGGCCGTAGTGGGTTTCTCCGAAAAGTCCACCACATACAAGCCATTTTCGACATACCCAACAAAGGCAACCTTGAGAGACTTACTCCACATGACGACCACAATATCAACATCAAAATATGTGGCATAGCCCATAGTAGCAAGTTGATGAACGGAAAGTAGATTATAACCAATGGTTTCGACAAGCATGACATTCACTAGGGACACGTCCGGAGTGATCACCACCTTACCGAAACCAAGTACCTTAGAGGATGAATTATCACCGTACGAGACCGTGACATTTGAAGTATTGGGCTTTAGATCTTCCACAATATTTTTGCTTCCGGTCATGTGGCTTGTGGCACCACTATCAATGATCCATTTTACTCCTCCGGAAGCAATGTCCGGAGACTCCGGAGCCTTTGACCCGGAGACTCCGGTCTCCTCGATTTTCTTCTTTCCATGCAGCTCCTCCCACTCCTCCTCGGTGTAACAAATGTCAAATGGGACATGAGGAGTAGGAGCAGCAGCAGGCTTTATCTTCTTCTTGTTCTTCTTATTCTTCTTCTTCTTTGAGGACTCGGCCACCAAACAGAGATCCCCTTTCTTTGAGGACTCGGCAACAAATCCGAGGCCCTCCTTTCCCTTGAACAATCTTTGATTTTTCAAGAGATCATTGAGATTCTTCTCTCCTTGAATGCAAGTAGCAAGGCCCTTAGAAAGATCGGCCTTCAACCTCTTGTTCTCCTCAATGATATCACTATGATCACAAATAGAGTTAGAAGAACAAGGAACTTCAATAACTTGCATTGGTGGGACTTTAGATTGTTCAATAGTTAGTTGAATTTGAAGTTGTTCACGAATCTTGGTGAGATGAGAGAATTTGCCCTCCAAAGCCTTGTGGGCTTCTTCAAGCTTCTCAAACTTCTCACGAAGATCATTATGACCAACGTCAAATTCAACTTTCTCCTTTTTAAGCACCTTGACCATAGCAAGAGCATGGTCACGTTCTTTAGTGAGTTTTGACAAGATTAGATTATGAGACTCTTCTAGTCCTAACAATTTCTCCTCTAAAGAGACTCAAGTTTTGCTCTTCTTCGAGCTCAATTGACAGAGAGCCAATATCATCGGCGGCTAATATTTCCAACTCCTCCTTCTCCTTGATAGTGTCATGGGCATCACCAAGTTCACACATTAGTGTCTCAACGTATATCTTGGTTGGCCCCTTCATGTTAGCAAGAAAATCATCACAAGAAACTAGTTCTTTCTTAATCTTAAGACTACTCACATCATCCATAGAGGTAGCATTGGAATGTGATGATGAAGGAGTAGGTGATGAGGTTACCTCCGAGGCCTTAGCCATAAGACACTTGTGAGTGGTGATGATGGCGTTCTCATTTTGTGAGTTGAAGAGGGATGTAGGTGGTGTGGAGACAATGGCAATGGCGGCCACTTCTCCATTTTCTTCATCAACGGAGTCATCATCATCGGACTCGGAGTCATACTCCTCATGAACCACCAACACCCTTTATCCTTTCTTCTTATTGTCCTTGTTCCCATGCTTCTTGGATGGGTAGAACTTTGATGACCGGCGCTTGGGGACGAGCCGGCCTTCATTGTCCTCCTTGTTCTCATAAGGACATTCGGCGATGAAGTGCTTGATTCCTCCACAATTGTAGCAATGTCTCACTTTAGAGTCACCACCTTTTCTTGGAAAGGATTTGAACTTGGATCCCTTCGTCTTGTGCTTGTTGGCATCCCAAAAGGCACTTGCATTGAGAGCCAAGTGTTCATGGAGTGCAAATTTGAGATCTTCCGGAGACCAACACTCTTCTTCATATATTTCTTCTTCTCCTTCTCCTTGCTCGGACACCACCTTGGCCTTGAGAGCAAGATTGTGAACTCTAGTTTCTTCCGCGTTCTTCTTCAAGATAGACAAGGCGGTGAACTCGCAAAGAACTTCATTTGAGGTCATACTCCCAAAATCCGGTCTTGAACGGATTATCTCAGACCGCATGGGTTCTCTTGGGTTGATGGAGGTGATGAACATACGCTTGATATAGTCATCACCATTGTCTTTGCACCCAAACCCGGTCAAGGCCGTTGCAAGAGCCAAGATCCTTTGGTACATCTCATCGGGAGTCTCATTATCACGCATAATGAAATCCCTTTCTTCACTCTTGAGCTCATCAAACTTGGAGGACCGAATACTTTCATTCCCAATGAAGAGCATAGTGAGATAGTCCCATACTTCCTTGGCGGTGCTCAAGTTGTTGATGTGTACCGCATGAGTATCCGGTACGGCTTGTTGAAGGAGATGCTTGGCGGTGGCATTGAGTTGCTCATCAACTTCTTCCCTTCCGGTCAAATTGAGAGGATCGTGAGGTGCAAAGCCATTTTGTATGACCCTCCACAAATGAGTAGAAGAGCTAGAAATATGAGATTTCATTAGTCCTTGCCATTTAATAAAATTGCGAGAATCAAGCTTAGGAGGAGAACCCATGTTGTTAATGTGTGGCATAGGATAATGGACCGGCGGAGGTGAGTAAGTGTTAGGGGGTGGAATGTTAGCACCCTTTGCCGGACCATCATTTTCCTTAGGAGGGTCAACTTTATTTTCGGCGGAGGTGGAGCCATTGTTAGGTGGCTTCACCTTAGCCAAGGAGAGTTCCACACTAGGTGTGGTGTTTGGGTCGGTGGGCCCGAAAGGTTTTCTTCCAAAATATTCCTCAAACATAGCCTTCATCTCCAATCTCATAGTGGTTTGCATTGTGTCCAAGGACGCCAAATGCTCCTCACGTGAGATTGAAGAGGAAGAGATAGATGGAGGAGTATCTTCGGGAGGGGTTTCTTTACCCTTATCCCCTTCCATAGTTGCTCAAACTCTTAGGCGGTTAAGCCCGAATAAGAGACCACGTTCTGATACCAATTGAAAGGATCGTATGAGCGACTAGAGGGGGGGGGGGTGAATAGGAGCTACCCAATATTTTTAATTCTTTTCAAGTTAAGGCTAGACAAGAAGGTAAATTCTCTAGATGTGATACTAAGTGAATTTACCTAGAGTGACAAGCAAGCTAGCAATAACAATATAACTAAAGGTACGAGTAAAGGATAGAGTTAACCGCAATGGAGACTCGAAGACACAAGGATGTATTCCCGTAGTTCCTTCCTTGTTACGGGAAGTACGTCTACGTTGGAGAGGTGTGGTGCCACAAAGGCCACCAACGCCACAAAGGCTCACCCTATTCTCCGGTGAACAAGCCACAAAGGCGAGTTCACGCTCCACTAAGCGATGCCCTTGAAGGCGGCACGACACCTTTACACAAAGTATTGGGGCAAGCTCCACAACTCAATTGGAGGCTCCCAATAGGCCCACCAAGCTCTTACACACAAAGTCAATCTTGGGGGATGGCTTCTTCCGGCTAGGAATCCGATGAATCACACAAGTAACAAGCCCCTCAACAAAGAGAGGGGGAAAATCAAATCGCTTTGGTGGAAGTGTAGATCTAGGTCTTCTCCCTCAAATCCCAAAAGGGCTTTGAGTTCTATTGGCTAGGGAGAGAGATCTTGAGCTTTGAAGCTTTGGAACAATGGAAGAGAGAGAGTGGAAGCCGCAGCCTTCTCTTGAGGAAGAAGAAGGCTTTATATACTCCTCCTCGAAATGTAGCCGTTGCTGGTCGACTAGGGCCAGAGTCTCCGGCCAGGAGGGCCGGAGTCTCCGCCCTAAGTGACTACAGGTCCGGAGTCTCCGGCCGGAGACAAAAGTCTCCGGCCCAACTCCGGCCTGGTCACTGCTTAGACCAACCCACTAGCCCACCCTTACCTGGCTGGCCAGACCGGAGTCTCCGGCCGCTGGGACCGGAGTCTCCGCCCCACCCGGAGTTTCCGGCCAGAGACAGAAAGTCTCCGGCCCAACTCCGGGAGGGCATCTGAACTGTCCAACCGGGAGGATTGCTAGGGCGACACTCCTAGACCGGAGTCTCCGGCCACCAGGGCCGGAGTCTCCGCCCTAGAAGTAGCAACAGCAGTACTTCGAGGATCCCCTCTCCACCAATTCCACCTTCGCGAAGCACCCTATAAGACAACTAAGCCCTAACTCCACTACTGGACTACGGGCTTCGATCTTTTCTTCATTTTTGGGGTGAACCTCCGCGAGATTCTGAATTAACCTAGAAAATCTGCAGAACTTAAATAGAATGGTTAATTCACCAAATGTTGTTAACAAACACCAAAATACATTTCTTAGGGAAATGCCCTTTCACTTTCCTTGCTAGAGCCAAACTGCATACCAACTCACTTTCTTTAGATGGTTTGCGAGTACAATTCAAATGTACTCACGGCTTTGTCCCTGGCTATTAACTTGGTCAGACCTGGAGGAATACTTTTATGAAGATGGTGATGAGAACTACGACGCCGGTGCGAACTAGGATCGTCTCCCAGTCAGTTGCCTGTAGGGTAGTAGGCATGACGTGGGTCATCAACGCTGCTTGGTATCCGCTGCTTAGTTGTAGACTTGCCCTACGTGGCAATATCATACTTGGTCATATAACCAATTGTATGTATATTATTTGGTACTGTAATGGATGATGTAACTCTGTTATCAACTCGGATATGTGGATTCATGACACACTGATCATGGGATCGTGAATTGTATGCATATCGGGTATCTCGGATGGCTAATCCGGGGTACCCACAGCCATCCACAAGTGAGATACACAAGACTGCCATAGAGATGGCTCTGGTGAACCACTCAACATAAATCCATCTTACCACTTCCACCCAGGGGTTTCTTTAATTTAGTTGTTTTCTTGGTTTTTGCAAAACAAGGTTTTTCAACACTTAGCCAAAACATGTGAAGTTCCCTTCCCAAAAACATAAGTGTAAGACAAGTTAACCTATAGCAGGCAACAATTCTACTAAGGAGATGCAAAGGCTAACCAAAGAGACTTAAGCAAAACCTAGCAGAGCTTTTAAGACAAAACTCTAAAACAACCTACTCATGCATCTTCTACAAGAAAAGCTACTAGTGACAAAAGTTTAGTAGGACAAGAAGATGATGACACTTGCCTTAGTAATTTTCTGAAGATTGTACTTCTC
Organism: Dactylis glomerata; assembly: GCA_007115705.1. Lineage (NCBI taxonomy): Eukaryota > Viridiplantae > Streptophyta > Magnoliopsida > Poales > Poaceae > Dactylis > Dactylis glomerata. Next base: position 471,478 of record QXEO01001630.1, on the reverse strand, counting down.
TTAATCAACACACATGGCTCTCCGTACAACTATAAGATAGTAAATACACAACATAAACACACCATTCAATGCAACATAATCAAACAAGACAAATAAAAGTTTTTATTTATTTAGCTTAGTCTTCAAAGTCTTAGTGATAAATGGACAAGATTAGGGCATGAAGTTGACTTGATATGGATGGAGAGATTGGCTAAGTCAAGGACTTAAAGATTGATGGGGGGTTTTCTAAATTGTTAAGAAGTGTCAAACACTTAGCAAAATAGCTTAAGGAGATTCTTAGGCTTGGTTTGAGAAGTTGGATGGATAAATTCTAAGTCATGAGGTTTATCACTTTCATCTTCTTTACTTGGCTCTATTCTCTTGGTCTTCTTGTTTTCCTTCATCTCCTTTTCTTCTCTTAAACTTCTTCTCCTTGGTCTTGATATGGGAAAACTTCTATGTCATATTGTTGGATGGGGTAGTCAAAATACTTAGAAGAATTTGGATGTGATGGAGTTGATTGTTTTGCACTAGGGCAAGCATAGACATTAGATTTTTCACTAAGTCATGGTAGAGTTGAGTGATCATTAGGACTTAGGATAATTCACACCATTTTCATTGTGGAACAAAAATCAAATAGCACAAAGTGCATGATAGGAAATTGGAACTTGATATTTTCAAGGTGCTCAGAAATACAACTATTGCTTGCAATAGGATGAACCAATGGGGTTGACTTTTGAAAAAAAAGTGTGTGAAGTGTTCTGGTGGTTTTCTATTATCAAGATAATCAATTTTGCAAAAGGAATTATGCCTAAAATATTTACAGAATTAAATCTAGATAGAAAATACTCAAATTCTCAGTTGAATTTGAATACTTGAGAGAATTGGTTCAAATAATTTGTTCAGTGGTTCTACTGGACAGAGGACAACAATATGATCCATATGCAAAAAGAATCAACTGAAAAGGGTTTATAGATTTTGAACTATATCAAAAACACTCAAACTCTCATATTTAAATTTGAATGTTTTCAAATAGTTGTAAAGTGAGATTTTATTTCAGAATTGTGTTCTACACATTTTTAGGAGTTCAGGGACATATTATTTGCAATTTTTGGATCTACAGAACAGAAGATATGAATTTTCTAAGATGCTAGCATTTTCTGTTTTAAATTTCTAATTCGAAATCCCGAGTCAACCTGGGCTGGCCACATGGCCGCTTCTGATAGGCTGGTACCGCTTCACGCGGATCAGGTATTTGGAGCGTTAGATCTTATGGGATCTGGACGGTCCAGATCTGGCAGTACCTCTTCATTTTAAGTGATCTAATCTTGTGCATTTAAATGAGATCTGACGGCTCTGATTAGATCTAGAAGGTGTCCTCACCTAGGGTTACCTGGGGTCGTCAGAGATGACGCGGGGCGGCGGCGCAGTGCCCAGGTGGTCTTCGATGGCAGTGCTCTACTGGTCTCCGGTGGCGATGGAGACCAGGACAAGGAGCAGCAGGTCGAGGCGAACTCTGATCGGCGAGGTCAAACACTTCCAGTGGAGAGGGAGAGGTGAGGCTGGAGCGGCTCTGGCGGCGGTGATCTTCGGGAGTAGGCGCTGGCATCGTTTTCTATGAAGAATGGACCAACCAAGGGTGTCAGAGGGAGTGCCTGAGCAAGATAGGAAGAGAGGATAAAGAGAGAGGACGAGGCGTCTTCGGAACTCACCGTGGCGTCGTGGTTTTGCCGGCGGCAGTAGCAATCTTCGGCGAGAAATCCTGGAGCAGCCTGCCGGCGGTTCTGCGAGAAAAAGGAGGGGAATGAGAGGGGTAAGCGAGGGGGTTAAATAGGCATAGTCTGGGAAAGTCTTGATGGCCGGAATCAAAGGGTAATTGAAGGGGAGGGAAGTTACTGCGCGGTGGTCTCGACCATGATTGGCGCGAGGAGGGTGACAACCCTGACAGGTGGGTCCCACCTGTCAGTGGGCAAGAGAGAGGGAGAGGTGTACCGGTTCGGCATTAGGCTTGCTGGGCCGCAGGCTGAAACTCGGGCCGGGCCAGATTGGCTCCCCAGGGCCTTTTCACCCTTTTTTTGTTCCAATCTATTTTCTGTTTTCTGAAAACTTATTTCTTCATAACTTTTTCAAATTGGTTCCAAATTGATTCAAAACAATTTGTGAATTTTCCTAAAATTCAACTCAACAATTTAGGATAGTAAGAAACAAGTTTTCAAAACAAAGTAAGATTTCTAAGAAAAACTTTATAATTTGGCTTAAAGGGCCTATGTGCATAATCTAAAATAGAAATAGGACTTAGAAATAATCCTTTAAAAATTCTTGAGATTCTGTTTTCTCAAAAATAGTTCTTCAAGGAATAACAGAAGGTTTGAAATGGTTTTTCTAATAAGGCTTTTGAATGAAGCAAAAAAAATTAATTTCTTGTGAAATTTCAATCAATACAATCATACATGGTTCCTATTTTTATTTATTTTCACATTCCTAAATTTTGGGATGTGACACTTATGTGTTGTGTAAGGACACGGATGGAAATGTACTTGCTAGATATGTTAGTCCTCGTGGTGGTTATGCTTATAGATGGTACTCAATTTGGGTACCTAAATATCTTGTTGCTAATGCTAGAGGTCCCATTTCACAATGGGCTCCTAAACCCAAGAATTGATTTTGTAGGGTTATTCCTCCGATGGGCCAAAATGGTTGTTTGATAGTGGGTGCACTAATCATATGACCGGAGGAAGAGAGGTGCTTGAGCAATTCATTGAACATGTTAACTCAACTCAATGCATCCTCTTTGGAGATAACTCAAAGGGAAAGGTATTGGGTCGAGGCAAGTTGGCAATCTCAAAGGACTTGTCACTTGAGAATGTTATGCTTGTTGACACCCTTGGCTATAACCTTCTTTCAATTCGTCACCTTGCAAGCATTGGTTATGATTGCTATTTCACCTATAATCATGTGAAAGTCTTTAGGAGTGATAATCACAAATTGGTTTGTGTTGGACATGTTGAGGACAACCTTTACGTGGTTGATTTCTTGAAAGAGAGCATTTCTTCCTCAACATGTCTCATGGCCAAGGTTGACGAGGGTTGGCTATGGCATCGCCGGCTAGGCCATGTCAACATGAGAAATCTCAAATGACTCCTAAAGGGTGATCATGTTGTTGGACTAACCAATGTAACTTTGAGAAAGATCATGTGTGTAGTGCTTGTGTAGCCGGGAAGCAACTTGGGAAGAATCATCCGGCCAAGAGTGTGATCTCAATGACACGGCCTTTAGAGCTCCTTCATTTGGATCTCTCTAGGCCATCTACATACGACACTCTTGGAGGTAGAAGATATGGTCTTGTCATCATGGATGATTATTCAAGATATACATGGATGTTCCTCCTTAAGTCTAAGGATGAGACCCACAAGTTCTTCACCAAGTTCGCCAAGCAAGCGGAGCGTACATTTGAAGAAGTGATCAAGACCATAAGGACCGACAATGGGTCGGAATTCAAGAACTACGCCATGGAAGATTTCATGAGTGAAGAGGGGATCAAGCATGAATTCTCTGGACCATACACACCTCAACAAAATGGTGTAGTGGAGAGGAAGAACCGGACAATCATTGAGATGGCAAGAACCCTGTTGGATGAGTACAAGTCTCCCCATAACTTTTGGGGAGAAGCTATTGCCACCGCGGTTCATGTCTCCAACCGCCTCTTCCTCCGCCCGGTGTACAACAAGACGCCTTACGAGCTCCTCACCGGGAACAAGCCAAATGTCTCCTACTTCCGCGTCTTTGGATGCAAGTGCCTCATCAAGAACAAGAAGGAGAGACTTGGTAAATTCAAGTCTAGAACAATTGAGGGTATTTTCATTGGCTATGCGGACGATTCTGACGCCTATAGATACTACAACATCTCTACCAGATGTGTTGAAGTATCTTGTAATATGGTATTCGAGGAATTTAATGGCTCCCAAAAGGAGCAAGTTGTTCCAAGTGATGTAGGTTATGAAGAATCTTCTCAAGTCATCAAGTCTATGGGAGTTGGTCACATCTTGCCATGAGGATCAAGATCCTCCAAGCCAAGGCTCTCCTCATGAAGAAGATTCAAGGTCAACTCAAGTAGAGCATAGCTCAACTCAAGTCGAACCTTCATCACCATCTCAAGTGGAACAAGATTCTCAAGAGGAGACGCAAGCCCAAGAACAACCATCAAGCCCTCAACCTCATGAGCAAGATCAAGGAGATGATCAAGAACTCCAATCCTCTCAAGATCAAGCTCAAGAAGATGGTCATGACTATCGTCGTGGTGAAACAACATATGCCATGGGATAGCTTAAGTTGGGGCCGAACCAGCACTGGAGGATTCGGGAGAGGGAAACGCTGATGGGTTCCTAGCATAGAAAACAAAAATTTTCCTACGCAAGAACGCATAAACTGGCCAAGATACTCTATGAGATGGTAGCAACGGATACTCACCCTCGACGACCGTGAGCGGGGATTACGTTCCCGCACAAACGTTGACGATGGAGAGTTGGTGAAGACGCACGTAGTCGACGTAGTCGTTCACTTGACGTAGTCGATGTCGTGGTTCACTTGACGATCACAAGATCGCATTCCCGGCGCCACAAGTGGCAGCGCCCCCGTACTCGCACACACGTGCAGCTTGACGTCGACTCCTCCACGCCCTCGGTCCAGCGGGGCAGCGGAAGAAGGGATCCGCTGGACACTCCTCCACACACTTCTCCAAGTGGGTGAACTACGAACTACAATTCCGGCAGAGCTTCGCTAAGCTAAGACGGAAAGTGGACAGCAACTATGCAAGGGAGGGAGGATCAAGAAGTGTGTGTCAACAAGGGAGAGAGGGGGGTTTATATAGAGGAGGAGGGGCAGCCAAGGGCTGGCCGGCCAAGGTGCCCCCTCCCCTTCATTGCCCCCTCTTCATTCCCATTATGGTGATTACTCCCTCATCAATATGAGGTAACCCCCATTTTAATGCATGACATTCATGCCAATTAAAATCACACTTATTGATTTAATAAAACATTTTTATTTCTTTAATATTTGTTAATTCATTCAATTAACAAACATTAACAAATACACCCTTGAGTTATTTCGATATCCCGAAACAGTTTCGGTGCTTTTCTGAAACAACCCTTATGCTGTCCTGTAATTCGATCGGAGTATCGTATCCACTCAAAAACGACGACGAGCCTTAAGTGTGTCACCCTACGGTTCGTGAATAACGTGGACATGATCAAGACTCCTCTCCGATCAATAATCAACAGCGGGATCTGGAAATCCATGATGACTCCCACTTACTCAACGATGAACTAGTGATCGTGTGAACCGGTAACGAACATAGTTAATTCCTTTTGTCTCGCGATATTATTACTTGTCTGAGATCCGATCATTTGGTATCAACCATACCTAGTTTGATCTCGTTCCCGACAAGTCTCTTTACTCGTTCCGTGATAATGCATTCCCGTGACCTAGTCACATGCTTGCAAGCTATTCCAATGCAATATCACCGAGAAGGGCCCAGAGAATATCTTTCCGTCATCCGGATGGACAAATCCCACTCTTGATCCATGAGCCTCAACTAATACTTTCAGAGTACCCAAATCAACCTTTATAATCACCCTATTACGGTGTGACGTTTGATATCATCAAAGTACCCTTCCGGTATCAGTGATTAACATGATCTCATGGTCTAAGGATTAGAACTACTTCGCATGAGTTTGATATAGCAATGAACTTGATGACTTGATCGTATTGCTATTCATACTATGGGTGTGAGTGTTCATCACATCATTCTTCTAATGATATGACCCCGTTATTAACAACATCCAATGTTCATGATCAGGAAACCTTGATCATCAGTTAATCAACGAGCTAGTATAAAAGAGAGGCTTTACTAGGAACCTTTTAGTTTATTAATCACACATGTATTAATGTTTCCGATTAATACAATTCTAGCATGAGAAATAAACATTTATCATAAACATGGAATATGATAATAACCACTTTATTATTGCCTCTCGGGCATATTCCCTTCAGTCTCCCACTTGCACTAGAGTCAATAATCTAGTTGATACTTGCGTATATAACACTTATGGCTTTCACGTGTTATCCGTACGCGTTGCAGTGGTTAATCTGATCTCCAGATCTGACACTTTCAGTTCTGTGTGTATTTGCATGTCTTTGCGTCTCTACGCATCACTCATTCTCAAATGAGACAGTTGGGTATAAATTTGGTCCTTAGGTGAGACCTTAGTTCCTTTAGCTAAAATTATATTGTCACTATTGTCACACAATAGATCTTCATAGTAATAGCCCGCTTGGAACTACACCTAGTTTGATAACAAACTTCTTGACACAAATGCCCTCCTTTGCTACTTCTAAAGCAGCCATATACTCAACCTTTGTTGTAGAATCCATCACAATGTCTTAACTTTGGAACTCATCCAAATCCATCATGGAACTTCCTTCCATTACATTGTGCCACCTAACGTATAGCTAAAATTGAGATAAACTTAATTTGTATCTTGTGACAAACTTAGTATCAATGTAACACTTTACAATGAATTATGTGTCACTTTGTCATACATAATATATATCCTTAGTCCTTCCAAAGCACATAAGGATATCTCTACTATTGTCCAGTGATCATCTTATGACTTTTATCACTCTGGTATATGCTCATAACATTTAGAGCATAGGACATATCTGGATATGTACATATCATGGTATACATGATCGATCAAATCATTCATGTGACTTCACTCATCAAGTGTCAAAAACACCTGAATCTTGTTTCAACCTCTTCCATGCGACAAGAACTTTTCTTGTCGTTTCCATATTGAACTTCATTCAATATTTCATCTATGTACTTTGGCACAACCATATTGGTACCTCGATCTATCTATATAGACATCGAGACCCAATATTTTGGTTTTGCCTAAGTCTTTCATTGAAATCTAATTTTAATGAAATTCTTAACCTATGTCAATAAAAGATACATCATTTCCAATTAACAATATGTCTTCTACATAATGTACTGAAAATATGTCTCAGCGCTCCCACTTAATTTCTTGCAAATGCAAGCATATTCATCGTATCTGATGAAACTAAACCTTTTAATTATTTCATCACGGTGAATATTCCAACTCCGCGATGCTTACTTCAACCATTGAAGTTTGCATGCCTTTTAGCATCCTTTGAATTTACAAAACCCATTGGACCATGTCATGTACATGTCCTAGGTAACCATTCTATTAGAAGAATGTTGTCTTGTTTGTTCAACTAACATATACCAAACTTGGCATATGTAGTGGTTGCTACAGTAATCCATCCAGACAAAATATCGCTGTGAAAGATCAAATCTTGTCACAGTCAACTCCTTGAACACAATCGTAAACTCTTTTAACGATGTGTCGACTATTTCATAGATGTTAAACATCCATGTCTGCCTTTATAGATCCAAATATGTTCATTAGGCTTCATGCCTTTTGAGGGTCTTCCAAGTTCAGAAACTTGGTTTCTCATATATGGAACTATCACGGATTCTATGGCTTCTAGCCATTTGACGGAGTCAGGGCCCATCATCGCTTCTTTGCATGCAGTCGGTTCATCATTGTCAAACAATAATGATTCATTCTCAAATCTAACTTATTTGATTGTTACCCGACTCACGCGGTTCAATAGGAACTTTGATCTATGTGACCACAACCTTTGAGGTACGACAGCCATGCGCATTGTGGCCGCCTCCGGGACACTTCCCAGCGCTGCGCTACTCAGCACATATAGCTTAGATTCAATAACCCAATCAAAGTTCTATTGTCCTCCCACTTGACTTTTTGCGAAAAATTCCTTCTCAAGAAACTTGACGTTTTCAGCGACAAACACTTTTGTCTTCAGTGTTCTGGAGGAATACCCAATATTTACTTTGGGATAACCTACAAAGACGTATTTATCCGACTTTGGTTGTAAACATTTTACATATGCCTAGCATACCAAAATTTTAGAAAAGACAACTTGGGTTTTATCCCATGCCATAACTCATATGGTGTCATTTCAACGGATCATGATGGCGCTCTTTTCAGTGTAAAAGCGGTAGTCTCTAAAGCTTTATCCTTAAAATATAATGGCAGTTTTATAGACGACACCTTTGATCCAACGATGTCAAACAAAGTTTGATTTCATCTCTCGAACACTCCATACTCCTATGGTGTTTCGGGAAATACAAGTCTATGGAACGATTCCTCAACTTTTAGGTGTTTGCTAAACTTGTAACTCAAATATTTTTCTTTATGATCAAATCATAAATTCTTTATTCTCTTGTTACAATGATTTTCAACTTCATCTAGAAATACTTTGAACAATATTCAAATATTTCATGCTTCTTCCCTATCAAGTAAATATACACATATATCTACTCAAATCATCGGTTAAAGTAAATGAAGTTCAAGAATTCACCACACACGGCTACACATAATGGACTATATACATCAACATGTACAATATCCAATAAGTTAGTCGTCCGTTCTTCTTTGGCCTACAAACGGAGTTTTAATCATCTCTAGGAAATTTTCACAAGCGTCAATTGATTCAAAATCAAAAGACTCCAAAATCCCATCAACATGGAGTTTCTTCATGTTCACTTTCCAATATGATTTAAACGGTGGTGTCACTCATAAGTGATCTTCTAATCATTTGTCTTAAGACATTTTTAGCATCAGTGTTATGGATGTGATTTCTCCAACAAGATAAGCGTTCATTCATCTTTTATGAATGCGGTAATAATTTGAACAACCATTGTTCTCATAATACCAGAACAAAATAACAATTATTCAAATAAATCTTGAAGGCTAGGTTTAATTCCAACGAAACACAATAACACTTTATTTGTTTTCGATGAAAATCATCCCATATTCATTTGCTAGTTAATTAGGCCATTGTAGTTCTTGTATTGCGTTGTTCTGTATGACAGTTCATACCAACCAATTTAGTATCAAATACCCAAGAACCACATTGTTTTAACAAGCAATGAATACACCCATAACATGTATATCTTCTATATACCTGAGCTGGACATTTCCAGTCTTTTCTTTTCCACCAGAATAAAATTTGGATTCTCTTTTAGCAATTCTTTTTCGTCTAGAAGAATCTATCAACATCAATAGTGGTGCCATACACATGGCACATAGTTCAAGGCATGATTAGTCAAACACTAATACCCTTGGACTCGCACTTTGAAGTAGATCACCATTATCAAATATTTGGCGTTCTTCCAAATTCCATTCTTTAGTAATCTTTTAGTGTAGTAAACATTTTACCTACATCTTCCATTCATCCTATCATGACAACTTTCATGATCAAGCTACTATAGCTCATGAGGACGAATTTTGAGTATAATGTTAGTTCCTAAAACCTTTTTAGGAGATCTAGACGCCTAGCGTCTCCAATCTTCACAAATTCTCATACAATATGAGAACATGTGTCTTACGAAATTATACTCTATCACATTGCAACCAAACATTGTTTCAGATATCACAATATCTTCCACACATGATAGTTTATGAAACAATTCTTTCAACTCCTAGATAACCTTGATACTAAAAACAACTTTTGAATATCAAGGATCATAGAGGCAAGTGTGATACTTAGATACTAACACTGGAATTGTTACTCTTGATTTAATACTACTTATTAAATTTTATCGAGTAACCAAGGTTTGCTAAAAGTTTGCAATAGGACTTTAAACTTTAGATTGACATTCAAACAATACGATACCAGTTCGTAAAGTTAACATCCAGAATTCTATAGTTCTATTATCTCAATTATAGCTAATCGCATGGTAGCAAACGGATGCCAATAACTACAACAAACTATGCAAATTCACTTTGATTTAGTTCATGATAAATTGAGTTCTATAATTCAAAATTACTAAATGAACTCCCACTTAAAAACAACATCCCTCTTAGTTTTCTTAAGTGATTACACGAACCAAATTCACTATACCGCAACCGATCATCACGTGCAACGGCATAGTTTCAAAGGCGAACATAACCATGTTCATCATATCAACCATATGACTCATGCTTAACCTTTCGGTTCGTGTTCCGAGGCCATGTCTGTACATGCTAGGCTCGTCAAGTAGAACCATAGCACTCGCGTGTGTAAAACTGTCTTACACCCGTCGTATGTGAACGTAGAGTCTGTCACACCCGATCATCACGTGGTGTCTCGAAACGACGAACTTTCTTGACGGTGCATGCTATGGAAGAACACATTTTTATCTTGATATTTATGTGAGAGGGATCATCTTATAATGCTACCGTGCGATCAAATCTAAGCAGAATAAGATGCATAAAAGGATAAACATCACATGCATATATAATGTGATATGATATGGTCCTTCACGCATTCGATCTCCATCTTGTGCGTCATGGAATAATCTCCATCATTCCACCGGCGTAGCACCAAGGTCCATGGCGCGCCACCTTGGTTGTCTTCCTCCATTACAATATATCACTTGGATATATATATACGGCACGCAGGCCATTTAAATGTAAAGACAACCATATGGCTCCTGCCGGTTGTTTATAACTTACAAAAAGGATCATCGCATACAATTTGTAACATAGACAATTTGACCATATCACATCACATGCCCCTGCAAAAACAAGTTAGACGTTTCTAATTTGTCTTGCATATTTTACGTGGTTTGGGGCTTTCTAGGAAGAACCGTTCTTACCTACGAACAAGAACCACAACGGTGATAAAAATATTATTAACAACTCTTTGTAAAATAGATCATAACTATAGTGGGAGAAACGTGCACCCGCAAAGCCACATATGCCGAAGCATGTCAAGTGTGGGACAAGTCTCGTGAACGCGGTCACGTAAGGTTAGTCTCGGGCAGCTTCAATCCCACTATGCCACTATGATCCAAAATACCAAAAAATTGCAATAACATGATCATCAACGCCCACATCCACATGTGTTCTAACCGTGCATACCAACTACGCATAGAGATGGCTCTGATACCACTGATGGGTTCGTAGCATAGAAAACAAAAATTTTCCTACGCAAGAACGCATAAACTGGCCAAGATACTCTACGAGATGGTAGCAACGGATACTCACCCTCGACGACCGTGAGCGGGGATTACGTTCCCGCACAAACGTTGACGATGGAGAGTTGGTGAAGACGCACGTAGTCGACGTAGTCGTTCACTTGACGTAGTCGATGTCGTGGTTCACTTGACGATCACAAGATCGCATTCCCGGCGCCACAAGTGGCAGCGCCCCCGTACTCGCACACACGTGCAGCTTGACGTCGACTCCTCCACGCCCTCGGTCCAGCGGGGCAGCGGAAGAAGGGATCCGCTGGACACTCCTCCACACACTTCTCCAAGTGGGTGAACTACGAACTACAATTCCGGCAGAGCTTCGCTAAGCTAAGACGGAAAGTGGACAGCAACTATGCAAGGGAGGGAGGATCAAGAAGTGTGTGTCAACAAGGGAGAGAGGGGGGTTTATATAGAGGAGGAGGGGCAGCCAAGGGCTGGCCGGCCAAGGTGCCCCCTCCCCTTCATTGCCCCCTCTTCATTCCCATTATGGTGATTACTCCCTCATCAATATGAGGTAACCCCCATTTTAATGCATGACATTCATGCCAATTAAAATCACACTTATTGATTTAATAAAACATTTTTATTTCTTTAATATTTGTTAATTCATTCAATTAACAAACATTAACAAATACACCCTTGAGTTATTTCGATATCCCGAAACAGTTTCGGTGCTTTTCTGAAACAACCCTTATGCTGTCCTGTAATTCGATCGGAGTATCGTATCCACTCAAAAACGACGACGAGCCTTAAGTGTGTCACCCTACGGTTCGTGAATAACGTGGACATGATCGAGACTCCTCTCCGATCAATAATCAACAGCGGGATCTGGAAATCCATGATGACTCCCACTTACTCAACGATGAACTAGTGATCGTGTGAACCGGTAACGAACATAGTTAATTCCTTTTGTCTCGCGATATTATTACTTGTCCGAGATCCGATCATTTGGTATCAACCATACCTAGTTCGATCTCGTTCCCGACAAGTCTCTTTACTCGTTCCGTGATAATGCATTCCCGTGACCTAGTCACATGCTTGCAAGCTATTCCAATGCAATATCACCGAGAAGGGCCCAGAGAATATCTTTCCGTCATCCGGATGGACAAATCCCACTCTTGATCCATGAGCCTCAACTAATACTTTCAGAGTACCCAAATCAACCTTTATAATCACCCTATTACGGTGTGACGTTTGATATCATCAAAGTACCCTTCCGGTATCAGTGATTAACATGATCTCATGGTCTAAGGATTAGAACTACTTCGCATGAGTTTGATATAGCAATGAACTTGATGACTTGATCGTATTGCTATTCATACTATGGGTGTGAGTGTTCATCACATCATTCTTCTAATGATATGACCCCGTTATTAACAACATCCAATGTTCATGATCAGGAAACCTTGATCATCAGTTAATCAACGAGCTAGTATAAAAGAGAGGCTTTACTAGGAACCTTTTAGTTTATTAATCACACATGTATTAATGTTTCCGATTAATACAATTCTAGCATGAGAAATAAACATTTATCATAAACATGGAATATGATAATAACCACTTTATTATTGCCTCTCGGGCATATTCCCTTCAAACGCACTGAAGAGCACGACAGAAAAAACACATGATCTACCCAGGTTCGGGGCTCTCGTAAGGAGATAACACCCCTAATCCTGCACTACTCTCTGTATATATATATGGATCGATGGGGGTACAACAATGGTGCTTCCAAGCTCTCTGCTAGAGGAGGAAGATGAACTGAGAACTGAGAGACTAGAGAATGACCAACCCTTGGCTAGGGCTCCCTGGGCCACCTTATATAGTCATGCCTAGGGTTACAACAGTCACCGAGAGGTAGGTGACATGCGCTACAAACAAAATAGGACAAGCTGACGAGCCTCTGCCATCCTTGACTTTCCCCTGATTGCTCTCGATGGGACATGCCATGCTTGTACCGTGTACTTCCTTGACACTGACCACTCCACTGTGGCTGAAGGTACTGTCCTTTGCACTGTGGTGGTTGGTAAACCACCACTATGCACTCTGTCATCATCACCCCCTCCCATACCTGGGAAGGTTCTTTCCTTGATTGTAGGGACATGACCTCTCGGTTGACTTCTGTGTCCAGGATAGAACCGTTGGCCCTATCCCGGACTCATATACCGGACCATCGACCCTTGGCCGGGTAATCCGGCCTCCTCCTATTCCTGCGTAATATATCAACTAGGTTAGGCCGACATATTATACATGCCGACATATTACATATGATATTCCGGCTAAGCCGATACTCCTGAATACCGGCCAGGACATCCCTTATATGTCGGCCTGGCTGGGATTTGGATATGCCGGCCGGGCCCAACTTTAGTCAAACCTCTTCTGGTCAACCTTTTATCTTATCTCTTTCTAGTCACTTGACCCTACTGGGGGTCATCCCCCCGACACTAGTCCCCGAAGCTGTCGTGGCCCCCCAGTTCCACCTGAGGGGCCTTGGCAGGTTCACTCAATAAACTCATTTCATGGTAACCCGGATCTGATTCATGCTGGACATTAACATACGTGCCAGCCAGCTTGTTATATGCCGGTGCCTTACCTTCCTCATAAAATGTTCCGGCCGGTGCTAATGATATTCCGGACAGAAACAATTGCTCTTTCTTTGTGCCGGCACTTTAACTGAATCTTCCTTGAGAAGCTAAGTCCAACATTTTTTCTTGGGACTTACAACTGCTCTGCCACTGTGAACGGTCACATCAAGTGACGGTTTGCAGTGTGATCATTGAGTGCCCTCGGTAACTGCTGCCATTACTGACATAATGCGCATCATGGCACGGTTATTCGAACCGCTGCCCCACGACATGCCTCCACGTGGCACTGTGCCGCCGCAACTGCCCCACTAGTGGACAGTTCTACTGCAGCCCACGATCTCTCTCTCCCTAGGTATAAATAGGGGCGCGGGGGTAACTTATCCTCATTTACCCCCGCGCTCCTTATTCTTCCTTGGGCAGCCTCCTTGATACGTCCAAAACGTATCTACTTTCCCGAACACTTTTGCTATTGTTTCTCCTCTAATTTGTGTGTTTTGAATACAACTAACACGGACTGACGCTGTTTTCAGCAGAATTACTCTGGTGTCTCGTTTTTGTGCAGAAATTCAACTTCCAGTAAAAATTCGGGAAAAATCATGAAAAATCCTATTTCACCAGAAGACCCACGGAGCCAGAAGACCGGAGGGAGAAGTGGCTCGAGGGACCGTCACACGGTGGTGGCGCGGCCCAGCCCTGGCCACGCCACCCCTATGTGAGGAGGCCCCAGGCGCCCTCTCGACCCTCTCTCTCGCGTACATATACCCCCCGACGACTTAAGATCGAGAGGATGGTGTTTTTCCCAGATAGACTTCCGCTGCGCCGCCGCCATCAGAAACCGCGATTCGGAACCAGAAACTCCGTTCTGGCACCCTGCCGGGACGGGGATTCGGAGGAGATCTTCATCACCATCACCACCGACGCTCCTCCATCGACCATCCATGACTCCCCCATCCATGTGTGAGTAATTCCCCCGCTGTAGGTGAGGGGATGGTAGGGATTGGATGAGATTGTTCATGTAATTTGATATGAGTTTGATAGGGCATAGTGCCTAGTATCTTTATTTAGTGCCTATGACATTGTTGCAACTTGTTGTGCTTAATGCTTGTCACTTTGGGCCCGAGTGCCATGATTTCAGATCTGAACATGTTATTATTTCTATGATGATACTTGTTGTTTATGGTCTTACCTACAAGTTGTATACACATATTGTTGTCCGGAACCCGAGGCCCCAAAGTGACAGAAATTGGGATAACCGGAGGGGATGGCTATGATGTGAGGATCACATGTGTTCACCGAGTGCTAATGCTTTGCTCCGGTACTTTATTAAAAGGAGTACCTTAATTACCAGTAGTTTCCCTTGAGGCCCTGCTGCAACAGGCTGGTAGGACAAAAGATGTCGTGCAAGTTTCTCCTTGTGAGCACGTACGACTATATACGGAACACATGCCTATGATTGTTTGTACTAGGATGCTTTATCATTATTTATCTGCAATGCCCGTATCTCATTGATTTCATGAATTATCTTATCCATGCAAAGCCCATTATCCATCCCTATGCCTACAGTATTTGTTCCTACTGTTTACAACCATTACTATTACTGCTGCTATTTTACTACTGCTGTTACTGTTTCACTACTGTCACCACTATAAAACTGTTGCTACTGATAAACCACTGCGAGCGAGACTGTTTCCAGGTGCAGCTGAATTGACAACTCATCTGTTAAGGCTTACATATATTCTTTGGCTTCCCTTGTGTCGAATCAATAAATTTGGGTAATACTTCCCTCGAAGACTGTTGCGATCCCCTATACTTGTGGGTCATCAAGACTATTTTCTGGCGCCGTTGCCGGGGAGCATAGCTTTATTTGTAAGTTCACTTGGTATTCATATTATTTGCTGCAATCCTTTCATCATGGGTAAACCTCGTGATGGAAAAGTTCCTATATTGCCATCCACTACAAGAAGAGGTACGACTCTCAACACCTCTGTTGCTCTTGATTCGCCATCTGTTATGAGTAAGTTGCTTACACCACCACACCCACACGCTACTGCTACTACTTCTGCTGAGATTGAAAGTGCCACTGATAATTTAGATGATGCTTCTACTGTGCTTGATGAGAGAGGTTCACTAGGTTCCTTTTTAGAGGCTACTATTGCTAGAGCTAAGTTGGGAAACACCACTGTTACACCTGTTAGTTCACCTGAGTCTAGGGAATGTTTTAGTGATGATTATGATGATGATGCTTACATTGAGCTTAATGATGATTTTATTGCGGAAGCACGTGCTGCTCGTGATGCAGGTAATGTTAAAGAGCTTCTTGCTAGACGTTCTGTTAGATATAATTTGTCTCCTGATCCTAAGTTTGCTGCTTCTCCTATCAATATTAGAGACAAGGATTATGATTTCTCTTTGGATTTATCTTACATATCTATTTTTGAGAAAACTCCTTTTTGTGGTACTAAAGATGAGAGTGCTATGGAGCACATGAATGAGCTTTCTACTTTGAGTAATTTGTTTTCTGATGATATCAAGCTCCGCACTTACTTTGTTGCTAAGATTTTTCCTTTCTCGCTGAAAGATGCTGCTAAAATTTGGTTTAATAGCTTGTTTCCTGGATCTCTTACTAGTCCTATTGCTTTGGTTAATGCTTTCTTTCAGAAATATTTTCCCGCTAGTGCTCAACATGCTGCTGTGCAGAAAATCTTTGATTTTGAACAGGGAAAAGGAGAGAAATTGCCTGAATCTTGGACAAGGTTTTGTTCTTTAATAAGAGCTTTGCCTAAAGAACCATTGCCTAAAAATGAACTCCTTGATATATTTTATAATGGACTAACGGATGAATCTAAGTCATATTTGGATAGTTGTGCTGGTTGTGTTTTTAGGGAAAGAACTCCGGCTGAAGCTGAAGAGTTAATGGCCAAAATAAGCCGGAATCATGATGATTGGACTTTAGTTGAGCCAACACCAGCACCGACTCCTGCGTCATCTACAGAGCCTACGCCGAAGAAGAGAGGGATGATTGAATTAAATGATGAAGTTATGAAGGAGGCTAAGAAATCCCTTAAGGAGAAAGGTATTAAGGCCGAAGATGTGAAGAATTTACCTCCTATAGAAGAATTATGTAAGCCAATCCCTCGCTCATCTACTATTGAGGTACACTCTCTCCAACACTTTGATGAAAGAGATATTCCTTGCACTAAACCTCCTGATCAATGCTTAGATGAGTTTGATAATTTTATTGTTAAGCAAGAAAATTTTAATAGAATGGTGCATAATCATCTGTTGGAGAATTCTAGAGTTATTAACAAGATGCAGGATATTGTGGAGAGAACCGCCAATGATGTGAAGATACTTGCTAAACATTTTCAAATGGTTCAAACACAAATTGATCAGCTTACCAAAGTGCAGCAAGACCTGCTAGTTAATGCTGCAAGAGAGAAGCAAGCATGTGAAATACGCACAAGAAGTGGTGCTGCTACTCAAAACCCATTATATCCTGAAGGGCATCCTAAGAGGGTTGAGCAAGATTCTCAACGCACTTCAAGTGATGATATTCCTCCCAAGAAGAAGAAGAAGCATAAAACAACTGCAGAATCCTCTGATGCAGGTAAAGATCCTAACAGTGTTTCTATTTCTGATGCTGAAACTGAACCAGGAAATGCTTCCGATAAAGAAGAAGATAAAGAAGAAGTTGAAGAAGAACCGGAAAAGAGTGATAAAAATGCAAAGTACACCAAAGAAGACTTCATTGCCAACAAGCATGGTAAGGAGAGGGAACCTTGGGTACAGAAGCCAATGCCTTTTCCTAGTAAGAAACACAAGTCCAAGGAAGAAGAACACTACAACAGGTTTTGTGAATGGATGAGACCCTTATTTTTGCAAATTCCTTTGACTGATGCTATTAGAATGCCTCCTTATGCAAAATATATGAAAGATATTGTCACTAACAAAAGGAAAATTCCTAGTGAGGAAATTTCCACTCTACTTGCTAACTATTCTTTTGATGGTAAAGTTCCAGAGAAGCTTGGAGATCCAGGTATACCTACCATTCCTTGCTCCATTAAAAATAACTATGTTAGAACTGCTTTATGTGATTTGGGAGCTGGAGTTAGTGTAATGCCTTTTTCTCTTTATAAGAGACTTGATCTAGAAAAATTGGTATCAACTGATATATCTTTGCAGATGGCCGATAAGTCTACTACTATTCCTATTGGTATATGTGAGAATGTTCCTGTTCAGGTTGCTAACAGCTGTTTGATATTAACTGATTTTGTTGTGTTGGAAATGCCTGAAGATGATAATATGTCTATTATTCTTGGGAGACCTTTTCTAAACACTGCAGGTGCTGTTATTAATTGCAATCAAGGAAAAGTCACTTTTAATGTTAATGACAAAGAATATACAGTTTATTTTCCCAAGAAGATTCATAGGAGGAATGCTCTAAATTCAATCAAGCATGTTGAGACCATCAAAGTTGGTCAAATTATTTGTTCAGAGCAAAAGCCCAAGGAAGAATATCAAATTTTTATGGTTGGGGCTATACCTATCAAAGTTGAGGTAACATAAGCATTAAGTGAAGTGCAAAGTTTTGCCTCATATAAAGTTAGTTTGGTAACAAGACTTGATCAACCTTGTTAGCAAAGTGAATTTATATGAACGAAACTTCATTTTCACCGCATCCACCCCATCTCGCTTTTATTTACTTTCATCAAATTTTATTCCTTCAGTTTAGTTGCATGATTAAGAGTATCTCAAAGCTGCTGCATGCTTAGTTTTGATTTGCTTGAAATCTTTTCATCCTCGTTTTTCCTGAGTTTTATCGATATGCCAATTTCTGAAAAATCCTCAAAAATAAAGTTTCTCGAAAAATTCCAGAAAATTCTTTATAAATTTTTATGTCAAAAATGGGGCAGAGAGACACCTGGGAGGCACCAGGTGGGGCAGCCACGCCACCTCACACACAGGTGGCGCGGCCCAGCCCTGGCCGCGCCACCCAGGTGTGAGGGGCCCCCCCAGGCCACTCACTCATCTCTTCTTCCCCTGCTCTTTCTCTCTCCCGAAAAGCACCCGCCGCCTGTGCACGATGAGGAAGGCACTGAAGAGTCGGGGCAGCCCTCCAACACTATGAATTTTCCATATGCGCAGCCTTATTATGATTATGCGCTATCAGCTTCATCTTCGCGAGAACCGGGGTACGATTACACCTATGATGACCCACCGGCTTGGAGCAGCTACCAGAGCCGGCATTGATCTCCATTTAGGCCAAAAGCCTAAGCTTGGGGGGAGGTACGCCGACAATTCACTCATCTACATATCATATTCGGTCGGACCTTTGTATATCCATGTTTCGCTTTCTCTATTGTTCTAGTTCTTACTTCTGCTTTCCAAAACACAAAAAGACCAAAAATATTTCCGTTGTTTCTCTCTATTTGGTTCTTTAGTTTTCTACCTTTGGTTTGCTTTAGTTGTTATTTTCAGTTTGCTACTTGAAAAACCCAAAAATATTTTGCTTTGTTTGCTATTTCCTTCCGCTTTTGCTTCGGAAATCGAAAACACAAAAATATTTGTTGTTCTTCTTCGGTTTTGTAAAGTTTGTTGCAGAGTTCAGTTTTCCGTTACTCTATTGGATCTTGGTATTCACCTAATATTATTCAAGCCACACAAGTGAAGAGCAATAATGACGACATATGACAATCCGAGAGGTGGTAAGAGGCTGGTATGAACTCTATTTGTTTTCATTTTTGTACATATACTCATCTATGTGGACATGCTTAGTCAGTTCATGTAATGTATATGTCATCTAATGGATGCTTTGTAGTTCTTGCTTTCATATGATTAGTTTCAATCTACTAGTAGCCTGTAGCATGTCATGTAGATGCTTGCATGCATTGTTTTATTCATAGTATGGTATGATATTGTGGTATCCACCTCTGAAAGCTTCATTTGAATCGACTTGGCACATGCTCAAGCATGCATATGACTGAACAAAAAGTCAATTAAGCCTCGATGATCTAAATTGCCTCAGAGTTCTTGTATCATTTTTATGCCTATTTTAATTTTGTTTTGTCGCAAGCATGATTATGATAGTTATTGCTCTCTCGATTGTCGCTTCCCAGTCTTTTCTGAGTATGAGCTCTACTCGTGCATCTAATTACCAAGAACCAAGTCTTCAAAAGAGTCCACTATAAATTCCTATGCATGGTATTTGTAAGCCATTCCAAGTAAATTTTCATGTGCTACCTTTCAAAACTTTCAACTACTTCTCATTTTGTGCCACTGTTTTTAGCTCATGGGGACGTAGTGGTCGGAATTGCTATCTTCCATATTAAATTGAGTACCCCTCGACTAGGCAGCTTCATCTGCTCGTCATTAATTTTGCAAGGGAGCTGGTCAGACCATTATAATCTTAAATCTAAAAGAAAGAAAAAAGGCACTCCTCCAAAGGAATGTGAAAGTTGGTGGGCACCCGATGGAATCGGTTAGCCATTATTTGAGAAAGGAAAAAGGTGGGGAGGAGTGCCAAAGCTTTATAAAAAGAGCACCAATGTGCCAAATTTCAAAGAACTCGGAACCGCTCTCACTTGTTTATTATGGAAGATAGTAAGTCCCCATTGCTAGTCGTTGACATAGAACAACCACCTCTCAAAAGAAACTTTTATCTCTGTTTTACAAATGAAAAGCTCTAGCACATGTTAAATCCCTGCTTCCCTCTGCGAAGGGCCATTCGTTTACTTTTATGTTGAGTCACCATCTTCTAACTTTAAGCACTTCTTGAGAGCATAGCTGTTATTCTTAGTGTAATGTGCTTGTCCCAGAACACGGTTAATTGTGGTATAACGTTGATGCTTGTATCTTTGATATTTCTACTTCTAGTCTTCCCTTGGACTTCAGAGGTGCCTCAGCATTTATGTTTTGCTCTACAAATAAAGGCAAGTGGGATACCATTCTCTCATATCATTTATGCATATTACAATCTTGTAGCTTCTCATGCACATGTTACTTGTTATTAGTGCATTGGCACTCTTTCATAGCCTGCTTGACTATGAGGTGACATTAGTTGCATATTTCTTATTATGAATTGCCTGAGTATTTGATCACATAGTTAGTATATATACATCATATGGGCAAATGTGTTCGTGAAAGTTTCTTTTATCGCTCTCAGTTGTTAACTGAATTGCTTGAGGACAAGCAAATAGCTAAGCTTGGGGGGAGTTGATACGTCCAAAACGTATCTACTTTCCCGAACACTTTTGCTATTGTTTCTCCTCTAATTTGTGTGTTTTGAATACAACTAACACGGACTGACGCTGTTTTCAGCAGAATTACTCTGGTGTCTCGTTTTTGTGCAGAAATTCAACTTCCAGTAAAAATTCGGGAAAAATCATGAAAAATCCTATTTCACCAGAAGACCCACGGAGCCAGAAGACCGGAGGGAGAAGTGGCTCGAGGGACCGTCACACGGTGGTGGCGCGGCCCAGCCCTGGCCGCGCCACCCCTATGTGAGGAGGCCCCAGGCGCCCTCTCGACCCTCTCTCTCGCGTACATATACCCCCCGACGACTTAAGATCGAGAGGACGGCGTTTTTCCCAGATAGACTTCCGCTGCGCCGCCGCCATCAGAAACCGCGATTCGGAACCAGAAACTCCGTTCTGGCACCCTGCCGGGACGGGGATTCGGAGGAGATCTTCATCACCATCACCACCGACGCTCCTCCATCGACCATCCATGACTCCCCCATCCATGTGTGAGTAATTCCCCCGCTGTAGGTGAGGGGATGGTAGGGATTGGATGAGATTGTTCATGTAATTTGATATGAGTTTGATAGGGCATAGTGCCTAGTATCTTTATTTAGTGCCTATGACATTGTTGCAACTTGTTGTGCTTAATGCTTGTCACTTTGGGCCCGAGTGCCATGATTTCAGATCTGAACATGTTATTATTTCTATGATGATACTTGTTGTTTATGGTCTTACCTACAAGTTGTATACACATATTGTTGTCCGGAACCCGAGGCCCCAAAGTGACAGAAATTGGGATAACCGGAGGGGATGGCTATGATGTGAGGATCACATGTGTTCACCGAGTGCTAATGCTTTGCTCCGGTACTTTATTAAAAGGAGTACCTTAATTACCAGTAGTTTCCCTTGAGGCCCTGCTGCAATAGGCTGGTAGGACAAAAGATGTTGTGCAAGTTTCTCCTTGTGAGCACGTACGACTATATACGGAACACATGCCTATGATTGTTTGTACTAGGATGCTTTATCATTATTTATCTGCAATGCCCGTATCTCATTGATTTCATGAATTATCTTATCCATGCAACGCCCGTTATCCATCCCTATGCCTACAGTATTTGTTCCTACTGTTTACAACCGTTACTATTACTGCTGCTATTTTACTACTGCTGTTACTGTTTCACTACTGTCACCACTATAAAACTGTTGCTACTGATAAACCACTGCGAGCAAGACTGTTTCCAGGTGCAGCTGAATTGACAACTCATCTGTTAAGGCTTACATATATTCTTTGGCTCCCCTTGTGTCGAATCAATAAATTTGGGTAATACTTCCCTCGAAGACTGTTGCGATCCCCTATACTTGTGGGTCATCACTCCTCTCTCAAGCTCTCCTCCACCGAGCCATATTCACCATAACTCTGTCTCACCGCTGGTCTAGCCACCGCCGGCGCCACATCATCCGATGCTGCCACTTCTTCTTCGACGCCGTCGGTGATTCGTCTCTCCGGCGACATAATACCCGGTGGAAATCACACTTCACTAGGAGCCTGCAAGCTTAGCGCCGCCGAGGCCATTAACTCCAGTGAGCTCTTCCTCTTACTCTTCTTCTTCTTTTCCATGGTTCTCTTGACTTTGCATTGGTAGATTCATTTTCTTAGATCTGCTTGGGCTAGATTATCTTGTGCCTTGCCGAGTAAGCTTGCATTGCTAGGGTTAGTCACAGTGATGTTCTTACTGTTCTTCACCGTGGTAATTTCCTCTGATTTATCTCCGATTTTACTGGTGTATCGTAGATCTAACTTTCTTACTAACATCTGTGAGATCCGGTTCTTGGAGAGGCTAACTTCCCCCTCCATCTTTCTCTGCTAGGACTAACACCATGGGACACCGGCTGTCTGGTGATGCGGTGTTGATGTAGGAATTATATATATAACCGCCCAGTTGGAAACCCCAAGAGAAGGTTATGATGAGTACAGCAGCAAGTCTTCCCTCTGTTGTGAAACCAAGGTTTATCGAACCAGTAGGAGAAAGAACCAAAATTCCGAAGGTTGATGCCCGCTAGCTTTGCGACACTCTGGACAATGGCGCCAGAAAACTTGTCGGCATGTAGCTTTTCACCAGCAGCAACGTGAAACCTGCACACGACACAACCAAGTACTTTGTCCCAACTCACAGTGAGGTTGTCAATCTCACCGGTTTGCTGTAAACAAAGGATTGAGCGTATCGAGTGGTAAACGGTAGTAGCTTGCAAGAATGTAAATCAAACAAGTAAATGGAAAATAGTAATAGCAATGTAAAAGAATGGACCGGGGTCCACAGTTCACTAGTGGTGTCTCTCCATAAGATAAATAACAACATGTTGGGTAAACAAATTACAGTTGGGCAATTGATAGAATAAAGATAGAGTACAAATGTCATGAGGATCACTATGAGATTCACTCTGGGCATTACAACAAAATACATAGATCGTAATCCAACTGTATCTATGACTAATAATCCACCCTCCGGATGTCGTCCGAGCAACCATCGGGTATTAAGTTGCAAGCAACAGATTATCACCTTAAGCAAAGTGCATAAAGTAAACAATGCAAATGTCCTTGAACACAAGATTGTTGTTTTCTCCCTAGTGGCAATAGCACATCTACAACCTTAGAGGTTTCTGTCACTCCCCCAGATTACTAGAGGCATGAACCCACTATCGAGCATAAATACCCCCTCTTGGAGTCACAAGCATCTACTTGGCCAAGATATCTACTAGCAACGGAGATCATGCAAGATCATAAACAACAGAGATAACATAAAAATAATATTCGGCACATCAACTTGACAAAGTACCAATATTTATCGGATCCCAACAAATACAACAAGTAGAATTACACAAAGATGATCTTGATCATGATAGGCAGCTCACAAGATCTAAACATGAAGCACATGGTGGAGAAGACAACCATCTAGCTACTGCTATGGACCCGTAGTTCAAGGTAGACTACTCACACATCACTCTGGAGGTGACCGTTGTGATGAAGAAGGCCTCCTGTGGTGATTCCCCTCTCCGGCAGGGTGCCGGGAAGAGCTTCTAGACCCTCTTGATCTCGCGTCGATGACGACGGCGCCTTGCAGTAGGTTTCCTGGAAAATTGATCGGGTATTTAGGTTTTCCCATTGAGGGGGAATATATAGGTGGAAGGGCGGCGTCAGAGTGTGGGCCAGGGGCCCACACCACACCCCGGCGCGACCAGGGGGTGGCCCATGCAGTGGGGTGGTGCGGCCTCCTCCTGGCACCACTCCGTCTCTCCTTCGGACTCCGTGACGCTTCGGGAAAAATAGGAATTCTGGCTTTTGTTTCGTCCAATTCCGAGAATATTTCCTGTGTAGGTTTTCTAAAACACAAAAACAACAAAAACCGGGAACTGGCACTGTGGCGTCTCATTAATAGGTTATTTCTAGAAAATGCATAAAAATGCCACAAAGTGTAACAAAACACAAAGCAAATGGTGTATATATCAAGCATGGAGCATCAAAAATTATAGATACATTTGAGACATATCAAGCATCCCCAAGCTTAACTCCTGCTCGTCCTCGAGTAGGTAAGTGATAACAAAATAATAATTTTTGAGGTGGCATGCACCATCACAATCTTGATCAATGATGTAAAGCATTGAGTGCTGAGATCAAAGTACTTAAAACATGGCATAAGAGACATAATCTTGACAATAAAACTTAGCAACCATGTTATAACATGAAAAGTAACAGAAACGAAAGATCATGAGTAATGAAACATTGAAAGTCAAGTGTGTGTTTCAACCATATAGAAAAACATAGCAAAGTGGTTTTCAACTTGTCCTTCATGGAATAGCAAAACATAAATGCATAGAACACCTTCAAGTTTAAGAGGACGACTAGATACAAGTGATTTAAGAACAAGCAACACCATAATCATGAATCAATCAATGATAAATTTTGGGACTATGCACATTAAACTCAGAATAACAACTATGCTCTCTTAGACGGTGCATAAAGGTAGAAGGTGGAGAATCAACAAAAATGTAAAAGAAAGGCCCTTCGCAGAGGGAAGCAGTGATTGCAAGTTTTATAAACCTCCAAAAATTATGATACTTACTAGCTTTGAGCTCTCATTGCCCCCATCATAGGCATCTTGAATGGTTAAGGTTAATGCGAGTACAATTATGAAGCATATGCTTAACAAATCATAAGTTGAAAACCTCGTGTCCCGTGAAGTACGAATACCCAAACCTCATGCTACTCGACTTAGGTCCCAAGCAAGTTTTTGTCATTGTAAGCATACATGTATCATCGAGAACCGCCAACAGGGTACCTCTTACCCGATGACATGGAACAAGCCCACATCAAAATGACAAGACAAACAGACAATGAACACCTTGGCATCTATTTTATTTACCATTGGTATAGCTTTTTATTGTGAGATGCGTCGTCGAATGTCCACTATGGGCATGCTGTAAATTTCCACCATGAATGATCCATGGCTTAGAATAGCGGCCCAGGCATTTCTCTAACACATATACAAACTCCATGAGCTCACAAGTTCCAACTTATTTCACATCGCGAGTATCCATAAACAAAAGATCACAATATCAACTAAATAAAAGAAAGTGCAATGTTGAAAGCTTGCCCCATGACGGCATGGCTGGGCTAATTTCCAACTTACAAATTGAAGCATAACATCAACATAAGAGAGCCACAATGTCAAATTTATTAAAAGCGAGAAAAGTAAAATGTGCCGTCAGGTTCGTGAGAGCTTTACTGACTAATTTTCACATAACACCAAAAATTTTAATTTGAAGGATAGATAAAAGCAAGTCGAATATACTTGGAATAGCAAATTGCTAATAGGTTTGTATGGTGGATACATTGGAATAAACTTGGTTTTTGGGAGTTGGATGCATGAGTAGAGCTCATACTCAGTACAAAATGAAGGCTAGCAAAAGACTGGGAGCGACCAACTAAGAGAGCAATAACGGCCAAAATCATGCATAGCGACAAAACATCATTAACCAAAGCATAAAGTGGTATCACAAGTTAAAAACCAAATGATCATGAGGCTATATGGCGACTTTGTAGAGTCAATGTTGTAAGCATGTGCCAAGTCAACCCAAATAAAGCATCAAAGGAGAAAACCATAATAATATGCTCCCATATAACAAAAACAACGCATGATTTTTTCAAAGGCTCATTAAGCAATCTCAGTCATTTGAGACAAGTCATGCTACAGCAAAAACTACTAAGCATACTATCAAAATGACATCAAGCATGACATGCAAAAGTCTAAGCCGCAGTCTAAACAAGCTCCCATTTGTACCAATATAGGCATGAAACTTTTTTCTCTTTTCCAACACCATTCAAACCTTTTTGAAACAAATCTTTTGATGAAAACCAACATAGACCATAGGTCTAAATACACCTTGATACAAAGATATAACAATATCTTAACAAAAATCAAGGCGAAAAACGAAAGCTAAACGTAGTTCTAGAAAAAGACAACACTCGTTGAACGATAAGAGTGAAAACTAGAGTGTTCTTGGCAATGAAAAATGGAGTGTGTCATCTCCAAAAGAAATTTGTTGGGGTCCAACCATTTATTGCAGCAAACAAAACAAAAGAAAACTGAAAGCAAAAGTAAAGACGCTCCAAGAAAAGCGCATAGAATATGAAGCAATAAAAATATAGTGTCTTGAAAGGTGACCTGATTTCTGCCAATGAAGAAGAGGTGCCTCTGGGGATCCCCAAGCTTTGACGCTTGTACCTCTTGGATATTTCTTGGGCTGACATGGGCATCCCAAAGCTTGAGCTTTTCTCCATACTTCATCTCATCTCATCACTCTCCTTTCCCTACACTTGAAAACTTCCTTCATACAAAACTTCACACAATTCTATTAGCAATATTAGTATAAGCATGATAATAAATCCACCCTTTTGGTTCAGTTTCAAACTCAAATATACGATCCATTAAAGCATAAGCTACTTTAGAAACTTCCTCAAAATTTCCATGATCAAAAGAACTCAAAAAGAAAGCGATCGAGAGGCAAACACTAATAGTGGCAGAATCTGTCAAAACATTAAGCTGACAAAGATCAATTTTTTCGAGGACCTTCTGTTGCTCAAATCGAAAAGTGCAAAACTAATAGAAGTTTGAAAATAACCTGGGGCATATGCACAAGAAATCTCAGATCAAAAAGATATTCTGATAATTTTCACAAATTTTTACGGTGCGACGCAGAAATCTGTTTCAGGATAGCAACTTCCCCAAATCTTACCTCCCTCAAATTAGAGGCTCTTCTTGGCACAAAACCGAAATAAAAATGATAAGGAGAGGTCATTACAGTAGTAATAACTTCCAAGACTCAAATAAAATAAAAAGTACTAAAAAGAAAACATTGGGTTATCTCCCAAGAGTGCTTTTCTTTAACGCCTTTAGCTAGGCGCAGAAAGTGGAAATCAAGTAATATCAAGCGATGAAGCATCAAGTTCATAATTTTCTCTAAGAATAGAGTCAAAAAGTAATTTCTTCCTCTTTCTAGGGAAGTGTTCCATACCTTTCTTGAGTGGGAATTGATATTTAATGGTGCCTTCCTTCATATCAATAATGGCACCTACAGTTCTAAGAAAAGGTCTTCCCAAAATAATAGGACATGAAGCATTGCATTCAACATCCATAACAAGAAAATCAACAAAAACAAGGTTATTGTTAACCAGAATAAGAACATCATTAATCCTTCCCAAAGGTTTCTTCTTAGCAACATCAGCAAGAGGAACATCAAAATAACACTTTTCAAGCGGTGGTAAACCAAGCATATCATAAATCTTTCTAGGCATAATAGAAATACTTGCACCTAGATCACATAAAGCATGGCAATCAAAATCATTCACATTCATATCAATGATGGGCTCCCAACCATCTTCTAACTTCTTGGGAATAGAAACCTTTTGTTTCAACTTCTCTTCCCTAATTTTCATGAGAGCATTTGTAATATGCTTTGTAAAAGCAACATTCATAGAACTAGCATTAGGACTCAAAGAAAGCTTTTGCAAGAACAAAATAACTTCATAGATATTGCAACCATCAACATCAAAATCATTAAAGGAAGTAGAGCTATCATCTCCAAAATTTTAGCACTTTTTGTAGAATAAGTTTTTGCAGTTTTAGGCTTTTTTGCACAAGGAGTAGGAGTTTTCTCTACACCAATCAAAGTAAGAGGATTGCTAGCATTTGAAACAATGTTGCTAGAGGTGGTAATAGTACATACCTTCATCTTTCTAGCCATCTCATCTTCTCTTTCCCACCTAGCATGCAATTCTGCTAACATCCTAACATTTTCATCAATTCTAACCTGGATGGCATTCAAAGTATTGCTTTCTTTCACATCATTAGGCAAAACTTTTAGTTTCAGAAGTTCAACATCAAGAGCAAGGCTATCAACTTTAGAAGCAAGAATATCAATTTTACCCAACTTTTGCTCAACAGACTTATTAAAAGCAGTTTGCTTACCGATGAAGTCCTTGAGCATGACTTCAAGCTCAGAGGGCGCGCCCCTAGTGTTGTTGGAGGAATTACCATAAGAGTTGCCATAACCATTACCATTGGTAGAAGGATACAGCCTATAATTGTTGCTAGCAAAATTGTTCCTATAAGCACTGTTGTTGAAATTATTATTTCTAATGAAGTTTACATCAACATGCTCTTCTTGAGCAACCAAAGAGGCCAAAGGAACATTATTAGGATCAATACGAGCTCTATCATTAGCAAGTATAAGCATAATAGTATCAATCTTATCACTCAAGGAAGAGGTTTCCTCAACAGAATTTACCTTCTTACCTCGTGGAGCTCTCTCGGTGTGCCACTCAGAATAATTTACCATCACGTTGTCAAGAAGCTTTGTTGCGGCGCCCAAGGTGATGGACATAAAAGTACCTCCAGCAGCTGAATCAAATAGATTTCTTGAAGAAAAATTTAGTCCTGCATAAAAGGTTTGGATAATCATCCAAGTAGTCAGTCCATGAGTGGGACAATTCTTTATCATAGATTTCATTCTTTCCCAAGATTGAGCAACATGTTCATTATCAAACTGTCTAAACTTCATAATATCGCTTCAGAAAGCTATAATCTTAGCAGGAGGATAATATTTTCCAATAAAAGAATCCTTACGCTTATCCCAAGAATCAATACTATTTCTAGGCAAAGATAGCAACCAATCCTTAGCTCTTCCTCTTAAAGAGAAACGAAACAACTTAAGCTTAATAATATTACCATCTACATCCTTATACTTTTGCATCTCACGTAGCTCAACAAAATTGTTGAGATGAGCTGCAGCATCATCAGAACTGGCACCACAAAATTGCTCTTTCATAACAAGATTCAACAAAGCAGGTTTAATCTCATAAAAATTTGCCTCTGGAGCAGGTGGCGCAATAGGAGTGCAGATAAAATCATTGTTTTTGGTGCTAGTAAAATCACACAACTTGGTGTTCTCAGGAGTACCCATTCTAGCAAAACTAAAAGCAGACAAGTAAAAATAACAACTATAAAGGAACTATTTTTTTGTATTTTTTATAAAACGATGCAAGCAAAAATAAAATAAAGCAAAACAATAACAAAGTAAAAGATTGGAAGGGAGAGACTCCCCTTGCAGAAATCTTCTTTCTCCCCGGCAACGGCACCAGAAAACTTGTTGGTGGTGCGGTGTTGATGTAGGAATTATATATATATATAACCGCCCAGTTGGAAACCCCAAGAGAAGGTTATGATGAGCACAGCAGCAAGTCTTCCCTTAGTTGTGAAACCAAGGTTTATCGAACCAGTAGGAGAAAAAACCAAAATTCCGAAGGTTGATGCCCGCTAGCTTTGCGACACTCCGGACAATGGCGCCAGAAAACTTGTCGACGTGTAGCTTTTCACCAGCAGCAACGTAGAACCTGCACACAACACAACCAAGTACTTTGTCCCAACTCACAGTGAGGTTGTCAATCTCACCGGTTTGCTGTAAACAAAGGATTGAGCGTATCGAGTGGTAAAAGGTAGTAGCTTGCAAGAATGTAAATAAAACAAGTAAATGGAAAACAGTAATATCAATGTAAAAGAATGGACCGGGGTCCACAGTTCACTAGTGGTGTCTCTCCATAAGATAAATAACAACATGCTAGGTAAACAAATTACAGTTGGGCAATTGATAGAATAAAGATAGCGTACAAATGTCATGAGGATCACTATGAGATTCACTCTGGGCCTTACGACAAAATACATAGACCGTAATCCAACTGCATCTATGACTAATAATCCACCCTCCGGATGCCGTCCGAGCAACCATCGGGTATTAAGTTGCAAGCAACAAATTATCGCCTTAAGCAAAGTGTATAAAGTAAACAATGCAAATGTCCTTGAACACAAGATTGTTGTTTTCTCCCTAGTGGCAATAGCACATCTACAACCTTAGAGGTTTCTGTCACTCCCCTAGATTACTAGAGGCATGAGCCCACTATCGAGCATAAATACCCCCTCTTAGAATCACAAGCATCTACTTGGCCAAGATATCTACTAGCAACGGAGATCATGCAAGATCATAAACAACATAGAGATAACATAAAGATAATATTCAGCACATCAACTTGACAAAGTACCAATATTTATCGGATCCCAACAAACACAACATGTAGAATTACACAAAGATGATCTTGATCATGATAGGCAGCTCACAAGATATAAACATGAAGCACATGGTGGAGAAGACAACCATCTAGCTACTGCTATGGACCCGTAGTCCAAGGTAGACTACTCACACATCACTCCGGAGGCAACCATGGTGATGAAGAAGGCCTCTGGTGGTGATTCCCCTCTCTGGCAGGGTGCCAGGAAGAGCTTCTGGACCCTCCCGATCTCGCATCGACGACGACGGCGCCTTGCAGTAGGTTTCGTGGAAAATTGATCGGGTATTTAGGTTTTCCCGTCGAGGGGGAATATATAGGCGGAAGGGCGGTGGCAGATTATGGGCCAAGGGCCCACACCACACCCCGGCGCGGCCAGGGGTGGCCCGCGCCATGGGGTGGTGCGGCCGCCTCCTGGCACCACTCCGTCTCTCCTTTGGACTCCGTGACGCTTCGGGAAAAATAGGAATTCTGGCTTTTGTTTCATCCAATTCCGAGAATTTTTCCTGTGTAGCTTTTCTAAAACACAAAAACAGCAAAAACTGGGAACTGGCACTGTGGCATCTCGTTAATAGGTTAGTTCTAGAAAATGCATAAAAATGCCACGAAGTGTAACAAAACACAAAGCAAATGGTGTATAAACAAGCATGGAGCATCAAAAATTATAGATACGTTTGAGACGTATCACTGTCCCGGCATATCCCAGCCAAGCCGATGGCCTCTTCGAGCATGACGACTACTTCTCCACCGGTAGATAGTAATTCGCCCCCTCCCCCTGGCCGTTCCGGCTGGGAGGGGTCAGAAGTGACTCCGACCGACATAGAATGGATAACCAACACTCGGAGAGTTCCGGTTGGAGTATTGATGCGTGGTGAATGACCAGCCCGTTGGGAACCCCAAGAGGAAGGTGTGATGAATATAGCAGCTAGTTTTCCCTCAGTTGAGAAACCAAGGTTTATGTCGATCAGGAGAAGATCAGACAATGCGACTGAAGGTGATGCTTGCTAGTTTGCGACAGCTTCGGACAATTTATATATGGCGCCTCGTCCAAGCTTTGCTTGCTAGCTGCAACGTGGAACCTGCACACACACACACAACCAAGTACTTTGCTCCCAACTTGCGATGAGGTTGTCAATCTCACCAGTTTGCTTGAAACAAAGGTATGAGCGTATCGAGTGGAAAGCAGTAGAAGTATGCGAGTAAAGTAAACAGTGCGAGTAAAGTAAACAGGTGATAGCAATATGATGGAAATAGGACCGGGGTCCACAGTTCACTAGTGGTGTCTCTCCATAAGATAAATAACACATGCTGGGTAAACAAATTACAGTTGGGCAATTGATAGAATAAAGATAACGTGATATGTCAAGAAGATCACTATGAGATTTACTCTGGGCATTACCACAAAATACATAGACCGCCATCCAACTGCATCTATGACTAATAATCCACTTGTGGCGAATCAATCTGAGAACTCCACAAGTATTAAGTTGCGAACAACAGATAATTGCATTAAGCAAAGTGTGTAATGTAAACAAAGCATATGCCCTTGAGCATATGAATTTTGTTTTCTCCCTAGTAGCAACAGCACATCTACAACCTTAGAGGTTTCTGTCACTCCCCCAGATTAAATAGAGGCATGAACCCACTATCGAGCATAAATACCCCCTCTTGGAGTCACTAGCAACTACTCGGCCAAGATAGCTACTAACAACGGAGAGCATGCAAGATCATAAACAACATAGAGATAATAAAAGATATATTTCAGTATAGAAACTCAATCATAACACCAATATTCATCGGATCCCAACAAACCAAACATGTAGAATTACATAATGGTGATCTCAATCATGTAGGGCAGCTCATGAGATCTAAACATGAAGCACATGGTGGAGGAGACAACCATCTAGCTACTGCTATGGACCCATAGTCCAAGGTAGACTACTCACTCATCGCTCCGGAGGCAAGCATGGCGATGAAGAAGACCTCCGGTGGCGATTCCCCTCTCCGACAGGGTGCCGAGAAGAGCTTCTGGACCCTCCCGATCTTCGGGTCGACGGCGGCGGCAGATCGCGATGTGTTCTGGAAAATTGATCGGGTACTTAGGTTTTTTCCGTCGGGGGGTCTTTATAGGCGAAGGGGCATCGTCAGAAGTGGACCGAGGCGGTGTCACACGTAGGGGGCGCGGCCCAGGGCCTGGCCGCGCCGCCCTGGTGTGTGGCCACCTCGTGGCCCCACTCCGTCTCCTCTTTGGATCTCTGGAAGCTTCCGGGAAAAATAAGACTTCAGGAACTTGTTTCGTCCAATTCCGAGAATATTTCCTGTGTATCACTTCTGAAACACAAAAACAGCAGAAAATAGGGAACTGGCACTCTGGCGACTTGTTAATAGGTTAGTTCCGGAAAATGCATAAAAGTGCCACGAAGTGTAACGAAATAGTAGGCAAATGGTGTAAAAACAAGCATGGAGCATAAAAAATTATAGATACGTTGGAGACATATCAAGCATCCCCAAGCTTAACTCCTCCTCGTCCTCGAGTAGGTAAGTGATAACAAAAGAATAATTTTTGAGGTGACATGCACCTACACAATCTTGATCATGTATGTAAGCATTTGTGAGCTGGGATCATAAGAACTTAAAACATGGGCATGAAGATATAATCTTGACAATAGGAACTTAGCAACCATGTTATAAACATGCAAATGAACATAAACAAAAGATCATGAAAATGAAACAATGAAAGTCAAACGTGTGTTCAAATCATAAGGAAAAACATACAAATGGTTTTCAGCTTGTCCTTCATAGAGAGCAAAACATAAATGCATAGGACACCTTCAAGTTTAAGAGGGCGACTAGATACAAATAATTTGAGAACAAGTGAAACCAACAATATGAATCAATCAATGAACTTTGGGACAACGCATATTACACTAAGAATGACAACTTTGCTCTCTTATGGTGCATAAAGAAAGAAGGTGGTGACTCAACATAAAAGTAGAAGAAAGGCCCTTCGCAGAGGGAAGCAGTGATTGCAAGTTTTATAGACCTTCAAAAATTATGTTACTTACCGGCTTTGAGCTCTCATTGCCCCCATCATAAGCATCTTGAATGGTTAGAGTTAATGAGAGAACAATTATGATGCATATGCTTGACAAATCATAAGTTGAAAACCTCATGTCCCGTGAATACGAGTACCCAAACCTCATGCTACTTTACTTAGAGTCCCAAGCAAGGCTCTTGTCATTGTAAGTATATATGTATCATCGAGAACCGCCAATGGGGTACCTCCATGCCCGATGACATGGAACAAGCCCACATCAAAATGACAGGACAAGCAGACAATGAACACCTCGACATCTCTTTTATTTGCCGTTTGTTTAGCTTTTTATTGTGAGATGCGTCGTCGAATGTCCACCATGGGTATGCTGCAAATTTCCACCATGAATTATGCATGGCTTAGATTGGCGGCCCAGGCATTTCCCTAACACATATACAAACTCCATGATCCCCACAAGATTCCAAACTCATTTCACACCACGGGCATCCATAAACAAAATATCATGATATCAACTCAAATAAGAAGTGCAATGTTGAAAGCTTGCCCCATGACGACATGGTTGGGCTAGAATCCAACTTACAACTTGCAAGCATAACAACTCAACATAAAAGACCACAATGTCAAATTTTTAAGAACAGGAAAAAGTAAAGTGTGCCTTCCGGTTCGTGAGAGCTTTACTGACCAATTTTTGCATAACACTGGTAAGAGTTTAATTTGAAGAGAAAATAAAAGCAAGTCAAATTTACTTGGAATAGCAAATTGCTAGTAGGTATGTATGGTGGACACTTTGGAAAACTTTGGCTTTTAGGAGTTGGATGCACGAGTAGAGCTCATACTCAGTACAAGGCGAGGGCTAGCAAAAGACTGGGAGTGACCAACTAAGAGAGCAATAATGGCCATAATCATGCAAAGCGACAAAGCGACATTAAAAGAAGCATAAGATGGCATCAAAAGTCAAAAACTAAATGATCATAGAGGCTATTGGTGACTTTGTAAGAGTCTAACATGTGTGAGCATGCGCCAAGTCAACCCAAATAAAGCATCAAGGAGAAAACCAAAATAATGCTTCCAAATAATTAAAAACAACGCATGATTTTTTCAAAGGCTCATTAAGCAATCTCAGTTATTTGAGACAAGTCATGCTACATCAAAAACACTAAGCATACTATCAAAAAGACATCAAGCATGACATGAAAAAGCCTAAGCCGCAGTCTACACAAGCTCCTTCTTGTACCACTTTTTTGCATAAAGCTTTTTCTCTTTTCCAACACCATTTGAAATTTTTAAAGACACCTCTTTTGATGAAAACCAATAAAGATCAGAGGCAAAAATACACCTTGATGAAAAGATATGACAAGGTCTGAACGCAAATCAAGGCGAAAACGAAAACCAAAAGAAGTAGCAGAAAAAGAAGAACACTCGGTGAACGATAAGAGTGAAAAACAGAGTGTTCTTGGCAAATGAAAACGAGTACATCTCCTCCAAAAGAAATTTGTTGGGGTCCAACCATTTATTGCAGCAAACAAACTAATCTAACTAAGAAAACTAAAACAACTGACGCTCCAAGAAAAACACATAGTGCATGAAGCAATAAAAATATAGTGTTTTGAAAGGTGACCTGATTTTTGCCGATGAAGAAGGGGTGCCTCGGGGGCATCCCCAAGCTTTGATGCTTGTACTTCTTGGATATTTCTTGGGGTGATGCATGGGCATCCCCAAGCTTGAGCTTTTGTCCATTCTTCAACTCATCTCATCATTCTCCAATCCCTACACTTGAAAACTTCCTTCATACAAAACTAAACACAATTCTATTAGCAACATTAGTGTAGGCATAACATATAATCAACCTCTTTTTGCTTCAGGTTTCAACCCAAAACCACCACATATATACCATATACTACTGTAGCAACTTCCCCAAAAGTTCCGTGATCAAAAGAACTCAAAAGAAAGCGATAAAGCGGCAAACACAAATACTGGCAGAAATCTGTCAAAACAGAACAGCTGACAAAGGTCGAATTTTTTAGGGGTTTTCTGTTGCTCAAATCAAAAAGTGTACAACTAACGAAAGTTTGGATATAACCTGGGGCATATGCACAAGAAATCGCAGGTCCAAAATATATACAGAGAATTTATACGAATTTTTACGGTGCAGCACCGAAAACAGTTTTAGGACAGCAACATCCCCAAATCTTTACCTCATTCGAATTAGAGGCTTCTCTTGGCACAACAATAAAATAAAAAATGATAAGGAGCGGTCATTACAGTAGTAATGACTTCCAAGACTCAAATAAAAGAAAAAGTACTGAAAATAAAACATTGGGTTATCTCCCAAGAGTGCTTTTCTTTAACGCCTTTGAGCTAGGCGCAGAAAATTGCGAATCAAGTGACATCAAGTGATGAAGTGCTAGGATCAGCGGGTGCGTCGGGCGACATAGTAATAGCAACTGAACTAGACATAATAAACAACTACTAAGGATTCTAATTTTTTTGGGTTTTTGATATAAAACGATGCAGGTAAAATAAAGTAAAGCAAAACTATAAAACAAAGTAAAGGATGTCTGTGCGAAAAACTCCCCTTGCAGAGGTCTTCCACTCTTCCCCGGCAACGGCACCAGAAAAAGAGCTTGATGCGTGGTGAATGACCAGCCCGTTGGGAACCCCAAGAGGAAGGTGTGATGAATATAGCAGCTAGTTTTCCCTCAGTTAAGAAACCAAGGTTTATGTCGATCAGGAGAAGAGCAGACAATGCGACTGAAGGTGATGCTTGCTAGTTTGCGACAGCTTCGGACAATTTATATATGGCGCCTCGTCCAAGCTTTGATTGCTAGCTGCAACGTGGAACCTGCACACACACAACCAAGTACTTTGCTCCCAACTTGCGATGAGGTTGTCAATCTCACCGGTTTGCTTGAAACAAAGGTATGAGCGTATCGAGTGGAAAGCAGTAGAAGTATGCGAGTAAAGTAAACAGTGCGAGTAAAGTAAACAGGTGATAGCAATATGATGGAAATAGGACCGGGGTCCACAGTTCACTAGTGGTGTCTCTCCATAAGATAAATAACACATGCTGGGTAAACAAATTACAGTTGGGCAATTGATAGAATAAAGATAACGTGATATGTCAAGAAGATCACTATGAGATTTACTCTGGGCATTACAACAAAATACATAGACCGCCATCCAACTGCATCTATGACTAATAATCCACTTGTGGCGAATCAATCCGAGAACTCCACAAGTATTAAGTTGTGA
Source organism: Dactylis glomerata (assembly GCA_007115705.1). Classification (NCBI taxonomy): domain Eukaryota; kingdom Viridiplantae; phylum Streptophyta; class Magnoliopsida; order Poales; family Poaceae; genus Dactylis; species Dactylis glomerata. The sequence goes on along the minus strand of QXEO01001630.1, from coordinate 434,574 downwards.
ACAACAGATAATTGCATTAAGCAAAGTGTGTAATGTAAACAAAGCATATGCCCTTGAGCATATGAATGTTGTTTTCTCCCTAGTAGCAACATCACATCTACAACCTTAGAGGTTTCTGTCACTCCCCTAGATTAAATAGAGGCATGAACCCACTATCGAGCATAAATACCCCCTCTTGGAGTCACTAGCAACTACTCGGCCAAGATAGCTACTAACAACGGAGAGCATGCAAGATCATAAACAACATAGAGATAACAAAAGATATATTTCAGTATAGCAACTCAATCATAACACCAATATTCATCAGATCCCAACAAACCAAACATGTAGAATTACATAACGGTGATCTCAATCATGTAGGGCAACTCATGAGATCTAAACATGAAGCACATGGTGGAGGAGACAACCATCTAGCTACTGCTATGGACCCATAGTCCAAGGTAGACTACTCACTCATCGCTCCGGAGGCAAGCATGGCGATGAAGAAGACCTCCGGTGGCGATTCCCCTCTCCGGCAGGGTGCCGGGAAGAGCTTCTGGACCCTCCCGATCTTCGGGTCGACAGCGGCGGCGGATCGCGATGTGTTGTGGAAAATTGATCGGGTACTTAGGTTTTTTCTGTCGGGGGGTCTTTATTGGCGAAGGGGCATCGTCAGAAGTGGACCGAGGCGATGTCACACGTAGGGGGCGCGGCCCAGGGCCTGGCCGCGCCGCCCTGGTGTGTGGCCACCTCGTGGCCCCACTCCGTCTCCTCTTCGGATCTCTGGAAGCTTCCGGGAAAAATAAGACTTCGGGAACTTGTTTCGTCCAATTCCGAGAATATTTCCTGTGTATCACTTCTGAAACACAAAAATAGCAGAAAACAGGGAACTGGCACTGTGGCGACTTGTTAATAGGTTAGTTCCGGAAAATGCATAAAAGTGCCACGAAGTGTAACGAAACAGTAGGTAAATGGTGTAAAAACAAGCATGGAGCATCAAAAATTATAGATACGTTGGAGACGTATCAAGTATCATGTCGGCTTCCTGCTTGCGAAACTGTGCTGGCACCTAAACCAACTGAGAGGGTGGTCTTCATCGCCCACTTCGAGCGAGGCTTTGCTCTCCTGGCTAGCGACTTTTTCCGGGACTTCCTGGACTACTACAACCTACAGCCCCACCATCTACCGGCGAATGCTGTGATGACTCTGTCGGCCTTCGCCGCTTTCTGCGAAGGATATGCCGGCATTGAACCCTCTGTTCAAGGCTGGTCCAAATACTTCCAGCTCCGGAAGCAGAGGAACAAGAATGCACCTCCAAAAACAGCTAAGGAGAAGAAGGACAGGCCTATGACCCAATGTGGCACCGCCACAATCATGTCCCGGAAGGGCTCCAACTTTCCGAAGATAGAGCTTCTTGAGTCTTCTAAGAAGTGGCAGAAAACATTCTTCTACATGAAGAACACTACTGCCGAAGATTTAATCAATCTGCCGGAATACGTTGATGTCCCACCGGTTGATATGAAGAACTGGACTTTCAACCCAAGAAGCTTGCTGGGTACTGTCAATGACCTCCACCGGGTTATGTGTGAGCTGAACAATTCCGGTTTGACGCTGGAAGACATCATCGCTTGCTTTATCAGCCGGCGGGTTTCTCCCCTTCAGTGGCAGATGCACAAGATCTGCCAGATGAGCAGGGCTATGGACCCCACCGACACTCTAAACACGAGCTGAGCCCCGCCGACATTCTTCGGCGGGTAAAGGACATTTGCAAGACCATGCAAACCGTGTTTGCGTGGGGACTAGAACCGTTCAGCCGAGAACACCCCACGCCGCCGGTAAACCACTTAGCTTTTAGCCGACATTCTTTATTTAAGCTCTGACATATTTGTTTAGTCGGCACACTCATGTTTAGCCGATATATCTCTCTTTAGCCGACATTTATCTTATATGCCGACTAGTGTTGCTTCTGTTCTGATCTTTAACCAACTGTCTTTTTCCTTTGCAGAGATTTGACTTCAAGGATCAAGAGAACGCCCGGATCCAGATAGCTCTAGAACGCACTATTCCAGACCCCGAGGATCCGGATAACGAAGATAAGATGCCTAAGAACACCCGCGCCGCCTCTGCCGCGGGTAAGATCTCCTCCCGACATTCCATTCTGGACTAGAGTGACGATGATTCTGACGGCGACTGCTGCATGTACCTCAATCCGACGCCTCTCGCTTATGCTTTGCCTGCCATGTCGTCACCAGCTATCCCGGATGAAGAAGTGGTCGACATAGCACCACTGAACCAAGGACCTCCTCCCGGCACACATGCCGGTAAGAAGCGCGGGGTCCGGTCTCATCCGGAAACCGCTGAGAAAGCCAAGAGGCAGAAGGTCGGCATGCCGCTCCCCAAGAAGCAGAGACCTGTTTCCTTGGGGTAATTTTCTTCTTTCTTCCTAAGTCATTTCTTGTTTCTCTCTTTCTTTGTTTCTAACTTGTCTTTCTTCTCTAGGGCTCCTCTGGTTCCGGAACATGCTTCTAGTTCCAGCGCCGCACCACATGCTGACAAGCCGGTGTCTCCTGTACGCCCTGATGCACCGGTGAACGGAGAGCATGCAAGATCATAAACAACATAGAGATAACAAAAGATTTATTTCAGTATAGCAACTCAATCATAACACCAATATTCATCAGATCCCAACAAACCAAACATGTAGAATTACATAACGGTGATCTCAATCATGTAGGGCAGCTCATGAGATCTAAACATGAAGCACGTGGTGGAGGAGACAACCATCTAGCTACTGCTATGGACCCATAGTCCAAGGTAGACTACTCACTCATCGCTCCGGAGGCAAGCATGGCGATGAAGAAGACCTCCGGTGGCGATTCCCCTCTCCGGCAGGGTGCCGGGAAGAGCTTCTGGACCCTCCCAATCTTCGGGTCGACAGCGGCGGCGGATCGCGATGTGTTGTGGAAAATTGATCGGGTACTTAGGTTTTTTCTGTCGGGGGGTCTTTATTGGCGAAGGGGCATCGTCAGAAGTGGACCGAGGCGATGTCACACGTAGGGGGCACGGCCCAGGGCCTGGCCGCGCCGCCCTGGTGTGTGGCCACCTCGTGGCCCCACTCCGTCTCCTCTTCGGATCTCTGGAAGCTTCCGGGAAAAATAAGACTTCGGGAACTTGTTTCGTCCAATTCCGAGAATATTTCCTGTGTATCACTTCTGAAACACAAAAACAGCAGAAAACAGGGAACTGGCACTGTGGCGACTTGTTAATAGGTTAGTTCCGGAAAATGCATAAAAGTGCCACGAAGTGTAACGAAACAGTAGGTAAATGGTGTAAAAACAAGCATGGAGCATCAAAAATTATAGATACGTTGGAGACGTATCAAGTATCATGTCGGCTTCCTGCTTGCGAAACTGTGCTGGCACCTAAACCAACTGAGAGGGTGGTCTTCATCGCCCACTTCGAGCGAGGCTTTGCTCTCCTGGCTAGCGACTTTTTCCGGGACTTCCTGGACTACTACAACCTACAGCCCCACCATCTACCGGCGAATGCTGTGATGACTCTGTCGGCCTTCGCCGCTTTCTGCGAAGGATATGCCGGCATTGAACCCTCTGTTCAAGGCTGGTCCAAATACTTCCAGCTCCGGAAGCAGAGGAACAAGAATGCACCTCCAAAAACAGCTAAGGAGAAGAAGGACAGGCCTATGACCCAATGTGGCACCGCCACAATCATGTCCCGGAAGGGCTCCAACTTTCCGAAGATAGAGCTTCTTGAGTCTTCTAAGAAGTGGCAGAAAACATTCTTCTACATGAAGAACACTACTGCCGAAGATTTAATCAATCTGCCGGAATACGTTGATGTCCCACCGGTTGATATGAAGAACTGGACTTTCAACCCAAGAAGCTTGCTGGGTACTGTCAATGACCTCCACCGGGTTATGTGTGAGCTGAACAATTCCGGTTTGACGCTGGAAGACATCATCGCTTGCTTTATCAGCCGGCGGGTTTCTCCCCTTCAGTGGCAGATGCACAAGATCTGCCAGATGAGCAGGGCTATGGACCCCACCGACACTCTAAACACGAGCTGAGCCCCGCCGACATTCTTCGGCGGGTAAAGGACATTTGCAAGACCATGCAAACCGTGTTTGCGTGGGGACTAGAACCGTTCAGCCGAGAACACCCCACGCCGCCGGTAAACCACTTAGCTTTTAGCCGACATTCTTTATTTAAGCTCTGACATATTTGTTTAGTCGGCACACTCATGTTTAGCCGATATATCTCTCTTTAGCCGACATTTATCTTATATGCCGACTAGTGTTGCTTCTGTTCTGATCTTTAACCAACTGTCTTTTTCCTTTGCAGAGATTTGACTTCCAGGATCAAGAGAACGCCCGGATCCAGATAGCTCTAGAACGCACTATTCCAGACCCCGAGGATCCGGATAACGAAGATAAGATGCCTAAGAACACCCGCGCCGCCTCTGCCGCGGGTAAGATCTCCTCCCGACATTCCATTCTGGACTAGAGTGACGATGATTCTGACGGCGACTGCTGCATGTACCTCAATCCGACGCCTCTCGCTTATGCTTTGCCTGCCATGTCGTCACCAGCTATCCCGGATGAAGAAGTGGTCGACATAGCACCACTGAACCAAGGACCTCCTCCCGGCACACATGCCGGTAAGAAGCGCGGGGTCCGGTCTCATCCGGAAACCGCTGAGAAAGCCAAGAGGCAGAAGGTCGGCATGCCGCTCCCCAAGAAGCAGAGACCTGTTTCCTTGGGGTAATTTTCTTCTTTCTTCCTAAGTCATTTCTTGTTTCTCTCTTTCTTTGTTTCTAACTTGTCTTTCTTCTCTAGGGCTCCTCTGGTTCCGGAACATGCTTCTAGTTCCAGCGCCGCACTGCATGCTGACAAGCCGGTGTCTCCTGTACGCCCTGATGCACCGGTGATGAGCTCGGTTGTTTCCCCGACCTGGGCATCTTTGCCCATGGCCGATACTACTACTACCCCGGCAAGGAACAATCCTCTGCCGAAACACCACACCTCTGCCCCCAACGTCGACATGGATGCGGGGGCTCAACAGAATGCCCCAGACACCGGCGCTAACACCAGCAGCGCTGGAACTAAAGAAAATGTCGGAGCTAGCAACAAGAGCGCCGACACAGATAAAGAGAAGGCTCCGGAGCAGCCGAAGACTCAGGCCACACCGGAGCAGCCTGCTCCGGAACAAACTATGCTGGCCGCGCTGGAACAAGCAGCGCCTCAACCAGCTCCTTCTCCTGCCAGGACTACTCCCCCTCCGGCCAAGACAACTGCCCCTCTGAAGACGCCTACACCGGCACCTCCAAAGGCCATGTCAACACCTCTGCCTGAAGTCACCAAGACAAGGACAACCAAGACAACCAAGGTCACCAAGGACAAAGATGTTGCTGCTCCTTCCAGCACAGCTCTAACGCTGCATACCAGCAAAGGAGGAGCCCAGATTAGCTCTCTGGTCAATCCGGAGCTCGAGGGTCGTGCCCCACTGCGGACCAAAAGCGGCAACAGCCTTGGCTCACTCAAGGAGTACTGCTTGAAGTGGAATGTCGCTGATGTTATGGACACTGCCAGCTCTGCCAAACAGAAGGCGCCGACAGGAACTCAGGCCCTTGCCGCCGGCAGTCCACTGGAAATACCGGCGAAGCCAAGAGCCATTGCTAGTGAACTGTTCAACATTCAGCAAAGGCTTTTCCTTGTCTCCGACGTCAGCACTGTAAGTATTTCATCTCATATCTCCCCAGTCCCCTAAAATGCCAGTTGTCCGGGATATGGGCATCCAGGATTTTCCTACATCTCCTTTTAGACTTATCTTTCACCTTTCTTAATTTCAAACATTTAGCCTCTCTGCAAAAGTTTGACCAGAACTTCAAATCCTAGTCACCAAGAGCCGGGATAGGTGTGCAACACCTGTGCTGGATCTTCAACACAAAACTTTCCTAAAACTTCTAATCCTGATACTCAACACATAAGCTCAACCAGAGCTTCAAATCCTAGTCACCGAGAGCCGGGATAGGCGCGCATCACCTATGCTGGATCTTAAACATAACACTTTGACCAAAACTTTCAAATCCTCCGATATGCCGGAACTTCAATATCGACCTTCAAATCTTAATATTTTTCTTTTGCAGCGCATGAATAATGAGCACCGGGACATGTATCACCACCTTGTGTGCAAGCACCGGAAACTGTCCGATGAGCACAGCCAGATTCATGTTGAGCTGACCAAGAAAGGTAAACTGAGCCGACATATCTTTATATGCCGGATTACTCTCATCCCCATTCTTCATAATACTTTTCTTGCCGACACATCATATCATGCCGACATTTATCCTTCTGCTGACATTTTTCAGCTGCAGCTGAGGAGCGAGTCACCAAGCTGCTAAAGAGGGTGAAGGAGCTCACAGGTATGCCGGATCCTGCTAGCTTCCAGCTAATTTTCGATACTTCAAATCCTGTTGTCTTTTTATTCTTTTAACTTCAAATCCTCTTAGATGAAAAAGGCGCGCTTGAGTCTCGCCACCAGGGTTGCATGTCTGCGACTGATGTGACTAGGCAGGTGGAAGAGAGGGAAGCCGACTATAAGGCCGAGATTACCAAGCTGAAGAGCCAAATTGCTGGACTTCTGGATGAGGAGCAGAGGGAGGGCCAACTGAAGAATACCCAGGAGCTACTCGTTACTTCTGAGGCTGAAGCATCCGGAACCAAGACAGATCTGTTGGCCCTGAAGGAGCAAGCCACAAAATGGGAAGTTGAGATTGCCCGGCTCAATGTTGATCTCGCCAGTGAGTCTTCAAATCCTTCAACCTTAATTTACCCGAAATAACTTTAACTTATCCGGCACAACTATACTGCCGACATATCTTGATGTTTTTGACGACTCTTTTCTTTTGCAGATATTTTCCCTAGATCTTCTAAGGATGTTGAGAAAGCCATCCAGCTGGATCGGCTGAAGAGGAATGTCCCGGTTGACTCTGCCAACTAGGACATGTCGGAACAGCTGATCGCACTGGAAGCGCACAAAACCAATATGCTTGCCTTTGCTAAGGATCTTTACCATGGTGCCCTGGAAGCTCACAAGGTTCTCTGGCTGGGACAAGCGACCCCTACTGATCCTTTAGATCTCGGCAATGATCTCCAACTATCCAACATTCGTGTTGGAGAATGGCAGGATTCCGACGCACAGATTGGAGCCGACGAAGCCCTCACATACTTCCTGTCTTGGTACGAGAAGGTTGACCTGAACACTCTGCGCTCTGTGCGTGAAGGATCCATGTGGACCACAGATCTAGAACTCATCCGGCGGTGCCAGGAGCTAGCCAACAGCTATGTGGACTTCGCCCACACCAAGATATTTATGCGCGATATCCGCGAGCCGGCAAAGGACGCCGACGCTGAAGATGTCGAAGGCTCTGACTCCCGCCAGGACGAGGAAAAAATTGAGGATGGAGGCAATGCCGGAACTGATGTCCCGGATGAGCGATCTGCCCCGGCCACTGGTGGAGCTTCTGTTCCTTCTGTCAGATCCGGCACTCCTGATGCCGATGTCTCCACAGCTACAGCTCCATCCGCCGGCGGCTCTGCTTCTGCCCCTGCCTCTTAGATGTTCCTTGAAAACACTTAAGCTTTATCAGATCCCCGGTATGTCGGGTGCAACTATAAGGTATACTCAGTTTGCTTTGCTTGATACATGAACAAGTTTTATTTTGGTTTGCTTGCTTATTAATGTCGGATCATCTTTTGGCTAAGTCACCGAGTTTGTTTTCCTGTTTCCTTAACGCCACAACCTTGGCTACTTGTCTGCCTTTTTCGGCTTTTTGACATATGAGTCTCAAGGTTGCTTTATTAAACATACAGTACTTAAACTTTGAAACTTAGACTTCAAGTCATCTGACATACCAAATTTTAACTTAAACAAAAACAAATGTCGTTTCGCTTGTTCTTTCTTTCCTTAGCCGTTTTTCATGTGTAGACAATCTCTAGCATCTACTCTTGCTAGCCATGAACCGGGTTTCGGACAACAGCTAAGTCGAAGAGTAGCCTTTGGTGCCGACACACTACTAGGCCGACATAGGAAAAACCCAAACAAAGCCAGCCGGCACATAAATGAAACAAGTGAAATAAATAACAACATATACAGGAGGCAGTACCCGACTCACCGGGGTGCCGGCATTTCATTCATCAGTCTTGTGCCGGCATACAGCGCCGACACCTAAAGCAAAATAAAGGAATACATACATTATGCTTCTCAGGAGTAAAAAGGATGGAGCAGAGCTATGTTCCTTGGTTGCTTGGTTTCTTCTCCGGACCTGTCCACCTGATTCTTCTTGGGAGCCTGCACATCTATAAGATAGTAGGCATCATTGTGCAGAGCCTTGCTCACAATGAACGGCCCTTCCCATGGAGGTGTTAACTTATGCCGGCCCTCTATGCCTTGCCTCAGCCGGAGCACTAAATCTCCCTCTTGGAATATCCTTGGATTCACCTTCTGCGCATGATAGCGTCTGAGGTTCTGTTGGTATATTGCCGTTCTGGCCAATTCTTGCTCTCTTGCTTCTTCCAGCAAATCGACATCATCTTCTCTGGCTTCTTTAGCCTCTTGCTCAGTATATAACACCACTCTTGGTGCATCATGAATTATGTCAGTTGGAAGCACTGCTTCTGCCCCATATACAAGGAAGAACGGCGTATAGCTGGTGGATCGATTTGGAGTTGTCCTGAGACTCCACAGCACTTCCGGCAGCTCATCTAGCCAATAGCCGGTACTTTTCTCTAATGGCTCTATCAACCGGGGTCTTATACCGGATAGCACCAGCCCATTTGACCTTTCTACTTGGCCATTGGCACATGGGTGGGTGACCAACGCAATGTCTAGCCAGATTCCTACCTCCTCACAATATCTGGCAAATGGCTCCTGGGCAAAATTTGACCCATTATCAGTTATTATGCTATGAGGAAAACCATATCTCAGTATGATATCTTTCAAGAACTTCACTGCTGTGTGGCCGTCACATTTGCTTATGGGCTTCACTTCAATCCACTTGGTGAATTTGTCCACCATCACTAGGATATGCGTCATCTTGCCTCTTGCCGGCTTAAACGCCCCAACCATGTCCAGGCCCCAAACTAGAAAGGGCCAAGTCAATGGGATAGTCTTCAATGCAGATGCCGGCTGATGAATCTGGTGGGCATATCTCTGACACCCATTACACTTCCGAACTAAGTCCTCTGCTTCTTGCAGTGCCATTGGCCAATAAAAGCCATGCCGGAATGCCTTTGACACTAAAGCTCGGGACGAAGCGTGATGACCACACTCCCCCTGATGGATTTCTCAGAGCATCTCCTGCCCCTCAACTGAATCGACACATCTCTGCAATACTCCAGTTGTGCTTCTCTTGTACATCTCATTGTTGACGATGGTATACGCTTTTGATCTTCTCTGGATACGCTGGGCTTCAGCTTCATCTGCCGGCACTTGACCATTGACCAGAAAATCCATGATTGGGCGTATCCAAGAGGGCACGTCCTGGATAGTGAACACTGCCTGATCTGTCATCATCATATCCTCCGGCACATAATCTATCTCCATGGGCTGCGAAGGGACTGGAAGAGCAGTCCCCGGGCATGCCGGAGCAACCTCTAGATACATTTTGCCTTTACCCTTGCTCTTGCTCCGAAACACTGCAGTCACCACGTATGTCGGCCCAGTCCCCGGGACACTGGAGAGAGTCCCTGGGTTATCTACACCAGCGCCGGCATCTATCTCCATTTGAACTACCACTGGACCCGGCGGAATAAATATGGAATTTGATTCTAGCGAAGGCTTGATGGATAGCTTCCTCAAATGCTCCAGCGATATGCCGGGTGATGCGGGCAGATAACCACCCAGTTGGGAACCCCAAGAGGAAGGTATGATGAGCACAGTAGCAAGTCTTCCCTCGGTAAGAAACCGAGGTTTATCGAACCAGTAGGAAAAAGCCAAACTTTAGAAGGGGATGCCTGCTAGCTTCGCGATAGCTCCAGACAATTTATAAGGCGCCTCATCCAGGGCTTTGCTTTGCACCAGCAGCAACGTGGAACCTGCACACAACATAACCAAGAACTTTGCTCCCAACTTACGATGAGGTTGTCAATCTCACCGGTTTGATGTAAATAAAGGATTGAGCGTATCGAGTGGAAGGCAATAGTAATATGCGAGAAAGTAAACAGTGCGAGTAAAAGTAAACGGTAATAACAATATAAAGGAAATTGGACCGGGGTCCACAGTTCACTAGTGGTGTCTCTACAAAAGATAAATAATGACATGCTGGGTAAACAAATTACAGTTGGGCAATTGATAGAATAAAGATAACGTGCATATGTCATGAGGATCACTAAGAGATTTACTCTGGGCATTACAACAAAATACATAGACCGCCATCCAACTGCATCTATGACTAATAATCCACTTGCGGGGAATCATCTGAGGACCCCTTGAGTATTAAGTTGCGAACAACAGATAATTGCATTAAGCAAACTGTGTAATGTAAACAAAGTGAATGTCCTTGGACACTAGATTGTTGTTTTCTCCCTAGTAGCAACAGCACATCTACAACCTTAGAGGTTTCTGTCACTCCCCCAAATTAAATAGAGGCATGAACCAAACTATCGAGCATAAATACCCCCTCTTGGAGTCACTAGTATCTACTTGGCCAAGATAGCAACTAACAACGGAGAGCATGCAAGATCATAAACAACATAGAGATAACATAAGATAAATTTCAGAACATCAACTTAACATAACACCAATATTCATCGGATCCCAACAAACACAACATGTAGAATTACATAAAGATGATCTCGATCATGTAGGGCAGCTCACAAGATCTAAACATGAAGCACATGGTGGAGAATACAACCATCTAGCTACTGCTATGGACCCATAGTCCAAGGTAGACTACTTACTCATCGCGCTGGAGGCAAGCATGGCGATGAAGAAGACCTCCGGTGGCGATTCCCCTCTCCGGTAGGGTGCCGGGAAGAGCTTCTGGACCCTCCCAATCTTGGGTCGACAACGGCGGCGGATCGCGATGTGTTTCTGGAAAATTGATCGGGGGTTTAGGTTTTTCCCGTCGGGAGGAATATATAGGCGGAAGGGCGGCGTCAGGAGGTGGGCCAAGTGGCCTCACCACCAGGGGGCGCGGGCCAGGGGCTGGCCGCGCCACCCTATGGTGTGGCTGGCCCGTGGCCCCCCTCCGTCTCCTCTTCGGTCTTCTAGAAGCTTCGGTAGATATTAGGAGGTTCGGCTTTTGTTTCGTCCAATTCCGAGAATATTTCCTGTGTAACTTTTCTGAAACACAAAAATAGCAGAAAACAGGGAACTGGCACTGTGGCATCTCGTTAATAGGTTAGTTCCGGAAAATGCATAAAAATGCCACGAAGTGTAGCAAAACATAAAGCAAATGGTGTATAAACAAGCGTGGAGCATCAAACATTATAGATACGTTTGAGACATATCAAGCATCCCCAAGCTTAACTCCTGCTCGTCCTCGAGTAGGTAAGTGATAACAAAAGAATAATTTTTTAGGTGACATGCACCATCACAATCTTGATCATCTTGGTAAAGCATTGAGTGCTGAGATCAAAGTACTTAAAACATGGGCATGAAAGACATAATCTTGATAGAAGAAACTTAGCAACCATGTTATAACATGAAAAAGAACACAAACGAGAGATCATGAACAATGAAACAATGAAAGTCACGTGTGTGTTTCAACCATATGGAAAACATAGCAAATGGTTTTCAGCTTGTCCTTCATGGAATAACAAAACATAAATGCATAGGACACCTTCAAGTTTAAGAGGGTGACTAGATACAAATAATTTAAGAACAAGCAAAACTATAATCATGAATTAATCAATAATAAACTTTGGGACTATGCACATTAAACTCGGAATGACAACTATGCTCTCTTAGACGGTGCATAAAGGTAGAAGGTGGAGACTCAACATAAAAGTAAAAGAAAGGCCCTTTGCAATGGGAAGCAGTGATTGCAAGTTTTATAAACCTTCAAAAATTATGGTACTTACTAGCTTTGAGCTCTCATTGCCCCCATCATAGGCATCTTGAAGGTTAAAGTTAATGCGAGTACAATTATGAAGCATATGCTTGATAAATCATAAGTTGAAAACCTCGTGTCCCGTGAAGTATGAATACCCAAACCTCATGCTACTCGACTTAGGGTCCCAAGCAAGCTCTTGTCATTGTAAGTATATGCGTATCATCGAGAACCGCCAACGGGGTACCTTCGTGCCCGATGACATGGAACAAGCCCACATCAAAATGACAGGACAAACAGACAATGAACACCTCAACATCTCTTTTATTTACCATTGGTATAGCTTTTTATTTTGAGATGCATCATCGAATGTCCACTATGGGCATGCTGTAAATTTCCACCATGAATTATGCATGGCTTAGATTAGCGGCCCGGGCATTTCTCTAACACATATACAAACTCCATGATCCCGCAAGATTCCCAACTTATTTCACATCGCGAGTATCCATAAACAAAAGATCACGATATCAACTCAAATAAGAGAAGTGCAATGTTGAAAGCTTACCCCATGATGGCATGGGTTGGCTAATTTCCAACTTACAACTTGCAAGCATAACAACTCAACATAAGAGAGCCACAATGTCAAATTTTTAAAAGCGATAAAAGTAAAGTGTGCCATCAGGTTTGTGAGAGCTTTACTGACTAATTTTCACATAACACCAAAAAGAGTTTAATTTGAAGGATAGATAAAAGCAAGTCAAATGTACTTGGAATAACAAATTGCTAATAGGTATGTATGGTGGACACAATGGAATAACTTGGTTTTTAGGAGTTGGATGCACGAGTAGAGCTCATACTCAGTACAAAATGAGGGCTAGCAAAAGACTGGGAGCGACCAACTAAGAGAGCAATAACGGCCATAATCATGCATAGCGACAAAACATCATTGAAAGAAGCATAAAGTGGCATCACAAGTCAAAAATCAAATGATCATAGAGGCTATAGGTGACTTATTGTGTAGTCAACATGTGTAAGCATGTGCTAAATCAACCCAAATAAAGCATCAAAGGAGAAACCCACAATAATGCTCCCATATAATAAAAACAATGCATGATTTTTCAAAGGCTCATTAAGCAATCTCAGTCATTTGAGACAAGTCATGCTACAGAAAAAATCACTAGGCATACTATCTAAACGACATCAAGCATGACATGCAAAAGCCTAAGCCGCAGTCTAAACAAGCTCCTTTTTGTAGCACTTTTTTGCATGAAACTTTTTCTCTTTTCCAACACCATTCGAACCTTTTTTAAAACAACTCTTCTGATGAATACCAACATAGACCAGAGGTCAAAATACACCTTGATGCAAAGATATAACAAGATCTGAACAAAAATCAAGGCGAAAAACAAAAGCTAAACGCAGTAGTAGAAAAGGAGAACACTCGTTGAACGATAAGAGTGAAAACTAGAGTGTTCTTGGCAAAGAAAAACGAAGTAAATCTTCTCCAAAAGAAATTTGTTGGGGTCCAACCATTTATTGCAGCAAACAAAACAAAAGAAAACTGAAAACTAAAGTAAAGACGCTCCAAGAAAAATGCATAGTGCATGAAGCAATAAAAATATAGTGTTTTGAAAGGTGACCTGATTTTTGCCGATAAAGAAGGGGGGCATACCCAAGCTTTGACGCTTGTACCACTTGCATATTTCTTGGGGGTTGCATGGGCATCCCCAAGCTTGAGCTTTTGTCCATTCTTCACCTCATCTTATCATTCTCCAATCCCTACACATGAAAACTTCCTTCATGCAAAACTCAACACAATTCTATTAGCAACATTAGTGTAAGCATAATAATGAATCAACCCTTTTTGGTTCAGATTTCAAATAAAAAAAACCACATATAAAGCATATACTACTGTAGCAACTTCCCAAAAAGTTCCATGATCAAAAGAACTCAAAAAGAAAGCGATCGAGAGGCAAACACAAATAGTGGCAGAAATCTGTCAAAACAGAACAGCTGACAAAGATCGATTTTTTCGAAGGTTTTCTGTTGCTCAAATCGAAAAGTGCAAAACTAATGAAAGTTTGTAAATAACCTGGGGCATATGCACAAGAATCACAGGTCAAAAAGATATTCTGAGAATTTTCACGAATTTTTACGGTGCAGCACCGAAATCTGTTTCAGGATAGCAACTTCCCCAAATCTTACCTCACTCAAATTAGAGGTTTTTCTTAGCACAAAAACGAAATAAAAAGGATAAGGAGAGGTCATTACAGTAGTAATAACTTCCAAGACTCAAATAAAAGAAAAATAACTGAAAGTAAAACAATGGGTTATCTCCCAAGAGTGCTTTTCTTTAACGCCTCTGAGCTAGGCGCAGAAAGTGGAAATCAAGTAATATCAAGCGATGAAGCATCAAGTTCATAATTTGCTCTAAGAATAGAGTCAAAAAGTAATTTATTTCTCTTCCTAGGGAAGTGTTTCATACCTTTCTTGAGTGGAAAATGATATTTGATGGTGCCTTCCTTCATATCAATGATGGCACCTACAGTTCGAAGAAAGGGTCTTCCCAAAATAATAGGACATGAAACATTGCATTCAACATCCATAACAAGGAAATCAACGGGAACAGGGTTATTGTTTACCATAATGAGAACATCATTAATCCTTCACAAAGGTTTCTTCTTAGCAACATCAGCAGGAGGAATATCAAAATAACACTTTTCAAGCGGTGGTAAATCAAGCATATCATAAATTTTTCTAGGCATAATAGAAATACTAGCACCTAGATCACATAAAGCACGGCAATCAAAACCATTAACATGTATATCAATGATGGGTTCCCAACCATCTTCTAACTTCGTGGGAATAGAAGCTTTTTGTTTCAACTTTTTCTCCCTAATTTTCATGAGAGCATTGGTAATATGCTTAGTAAAAGCAACATTTATAGAACTAGCATTGGGACTCAAAGCAAGCTTTTGCAAGAACAAAATAACTTCAGATATATTGCAGCCATCAACATCAAAATCATGAAAAGAAATAGAGCTATCATCTCCCACACTTCGAAAAATTTCAGCACTTTTATTAGAAAAAGTTTATGTAGTTTTAGGCTTTTTAGTACAAGGAGTGGGAGTTTTCTCTACACCAATCAAAGTAAGAGGATTGCTAGCATTTGGAACAACATCATTAGAGGTGGTAATAGTACATACCTTCATCTTTCTAGCCATCTCATCTTCTCTTTCCCACCTGGCATGCAATTCTGCTAACATCCTAACATTTTCATCAATTTTAACTTGGATAGCATTGGTAGTGGCAAAAGTATTGTTCTCCTTCACATCATTAGGCAACACTTTTAGTTTCAGAAGTTCAACATCAAGAGCAAGGCTATCAACTTTAGAAGCAAGAATATCAATTTTGCCTAACTTTTCCTCAACAGACTTGCTAAAAGCAGTTTACTTACCGATGAAGTCCTTGAGCATTACCTCAAGATTGGAGGGCGCGCCCCTAGTGTTGTTGGAGGAATTACCATAAGAGTTACCATAACCATTACCATTGGTAGAAGGATACGACCTATAATTGTTACTAGCAAAATTGTTCCTATAAGCATTATTGTTGAATCTATTATTTCTAATGAAGTTTACATCAACATGCTCTTCTTGAGCAACCAAAGAGGCTAAAGGAACATTATTAGGATATCACTCAAGGAAGAGGTTTCCTCAACAGAATTTACCTTCTTACCTTGTGGAGCTCTCTCAGTGTGCCATTCAGAATAATTTACCATCATGTTGTCGAGAAGCTTCATTACGGTGCCCAAGGTAAGGGATATAAAAGTGCCTCCAACAGCTGAATCCAATAGGTTCCTTGAAGAAAAATTCAGTCATGCATAAAAGGTTTGGACAATCATCCAAGTAGTCAGTCCATGAGTGGGACAATTCTTTATCATAGATTTCATTCTTTCCCAAGACTGAGCAACATGTTCATTATCAAACTGTTTAAACTTCATAATATCACTATGCAAAGCTATAATCTTAGTAGGAGGATAGTATTTTCCAATAAAAGCATCCTTACACTTAGCCCATGAATCAATACTATTTTTAGGCAAAGATAGCAACCAATCCTTAGCTTTTCCTCTTAAAAAAAAGGAAACAACTTAAGCTTAATAATATCACCTTCTACATCCTTATATTTTTGCATCTCACATAGCTCAACAAAATTGTTGAGATGAGCTGTAGCATCATCAGTACTAGCACCAGAAAATTGCTCTTTCATAACAAGGTTCAATAAAGCAGGTTTAATCACATAAAAATTTGCAGCAGGAGCAGGTGGCGCAATAGGAGTGCAGATAAAGTCACTATTATTAGTGCTAGTAAAATCACACAACTTGGTGTTCTCATGAGTACCCATTCTAGAAAAGCTAAAAGCAGACAAGTAAAAATAACAACTATAAGGAAACTCATTTTTTTGTGTTTTCGATAAAATGATGCAAGCAAAAATAAAGTAAAGCAAAACAAATAACAAAGTAAAAGATTGTGCGTGCGAGACTCCCCTTGCAGAAATCTTCTTTTTTCCCGGCAATGGCGCCAGAAAAAATGCTTGATGCGGACAGATAACCACCCAGTTGGGAACCCCAAGAGGAAGGTATGATGAGCACAGTAGCAAGTCTTCCCTCAGTAAGAAACCAAGGTTTATCAAACCATTAGGAAAAAGCCAAACTTCAGAAGGTGATGCCTGCTAGCTTCGCGATAGCTCTGGACAATTTATAAGGTGCCTTGTCCAGGGCTTTGCTTTGCACCAGCAGCAACGTGGAACCTGCACACAACACAACCAAGAACTTTGCTCCCAACTTACGATGAGGTTGTCAATCTCACCGGCTTGCTATAAACAAAGGATTGTGCGTATCGAGTGGAAGGCAATAGTAATATGCGAGAAAGTAAACAGTGCGAGTAAAAGTAAACAGTAATAGCAATATAAAGGAAATTGGACCGGGGTCCATAATTCACTAGTGGTGTGTCTCCATAAGATAAATAATGACATACTGGGTAAACAAATTACAGTTGGGCAATTGATAGAATAAAGATAACATGCATATGTCATGAGGATCACTATGAGATTTACTCTGGGCATTACAAAAAAATTCATAGACCGCCATCCAACTGCATCTATGACTAATAATCCACTCGCGGGGAATCATCCGAGGACCCCTTGAGTATTAAGATGTGAACAACAGATAATTGCATTAAGCAAAGTGTGTAATGTAAACAAAGCGAATGTCCTTGGACACAAGATTGTTGTTTTCTCCCTAGTGGCAACAGCACATCTACAACCTTAGAGGTTTCTGTTACTCCCCCAGATTAAATAGAGGCATGAACCCAACTATCGGGCATAAATACCCCATCTTGGAGTCACTAGTATGTACTTGGCCAAGATAGCTACTAACAACGGAGAGCATGCAAGATCATAAACAACATAGAGATAACATAAGATAAATTTCAGAACATCAACTTAACATAACACCAATATTCATCGGATCCCGACAAACACAACATGTAGAATTACATAAAGATGATCTCGATCATGTAGGGCAGCTCACAAGATCTAAACATGAAGCACATGGTGGAGAAGACAACCATCTAGCTACTGCTATGGACCCATAGTCCAAGGTAGACTACTCACTCATCGCGCCGGAGGCAAGCATGGCGATGAAGAAGACCTCCGGTGGCGATTCCCCTCTCTGGCAGGGTGCCGGGAAGAGCTTCTGGACCCTCCCGATCTCGGGTCGACGATGGCGGTGGATCGCGATGTGTTTCTAGAAAATTGATCAGGGGTTTAGGTTTTTCCCGTTGGGAGGAATATATAGGCGGAAGGGCGGCGTCAGGAGGTGGGCCAGGTGGCCTCACCACCAGGGGGCGCGGGCCAGGGGCTGGCCGCGCCACCCTATGGTGTGGCTGGCCCGTGGCCCCCCTCCGTCTCCTCTTCGGTCTTCTGGAAGCTTTGGTAGGAGGTTCGGCTTTTGTTTTGTCCAATTCTGAGAATATTTCCTGTGTAACTTTTCTGAAACACAAAAACAGCAAAAAACAAGGAACTGGCACTGTGGCATCTCGTTAATAGGTTAGTTCCGGAAAATGCATAAAAACGCCACGAAGTGTAACAAAACATAAAGCAAATGGTGTATAAACAAGCATGAAGCATAAAAAATTATAGATATGTTTGAGACGTATCACCGAGCGAGATGGATTCTCTGGAGGACCCTAGCTTGGACAAAGTGTCGGCTGCATCATTGTGAGGTCGGGGAACATGCCGGAACTTGCAACCTTCAAAGTAGCCACTGATCTGCTGGACCAGGAATCGATAAGACGCCATATTTTCATCACGTGCGTCCCAAATGCCGGAGCATTGCTGGATCACCACATCTGAATCACCAATCATTATCTGGCAAATGCCTATGTCCTTGGACACTTTCAAACCATGCACCAGTTCCTCATACTCCGCCACATTATTGGACGCTGCAAAGTGAATCTGCAGAACATATCTCAACTGGTCATTCTTGGGCGAAGTAAGAACTATGCCGGCACCCAAACCATGTATTGTCTTGGGCCCATCAAAATGCATCCTCCAATAATTTGCATCTGTTAATGGTGGCTCATATTGTACCTCGGCCCAATCAATGAAGAAATTGGCCAACACCTGGGACTTGATTGTATCTCTCCTCTCGTACTGAGGTGTATAAGGTGACAGCTCTCTTGCCCACTTTGCTATCCGGCCACTGGCATCTTTGTTGCTGATGATCTCCGAGATGGGTGCCTCTGCCACTACTCGCATTGGATGCTCCTGGAAGTAATGCTTGAGCTTCTTGGCCGCCATATAGACACCATATGTCATCTTCTGGTAGTGGGGGTAGTTTTGCTTTGAGGCAGAGATTACTTCACTCAAATAATATACCGGCCGCTGCATGGATTTGCCTTCTTCCTCTCGCTCCACTACCACTACTGCACTGCCAACTCTATTACTTGCCGCTATATAGAGCAACATCAGCTCCTTTGGCAGGGGGGATGCCAATATCAGCGATGTTGACAACATCTTCTTCAACTCCTTGAAAGCTGCGTCGGCTTGTGTCGTCCAGACAAATGTGTTGGACTTCTTCATTAATTGATACAGAGGCAAGGCTTTCTCTCCTAGCCGGCTTATAAAACGGCTTAGGGATGCAAGGCATCCGGTGAACTTCTAAACTTCCTTCAGATCTGTCGGCGGCTGCATTCTCTCTATAGCGTGGATTTTGCCAGGATTTACCTTAATACCTCGGCTTGAGACAAGGAACCCAAGTAACTTGCCCGCCGGCACACCAAAGGTGCATTTGGCTAGATTTAACTTCATCCGGATCCTCAAGTTTGCAAAAGTTTCCCGGAGATCATCTATGAGAGTCTGGCTTTCCTTGGTTTTGATGATGACATCGTCGACATATACCTGCACATTCTTATCTATCTGATCATGCAAACATTTTTGCATACATCTTTGGTAAGTAGAGCCAGCTAAGCCGAACGGCATGGTGAGATAGCAATAAGCCCCGTACGGGGTAATAAAAGATGTCTTTATTTGATCAGGTTGATACAAAGGTATCTGGTGGAAACCAGAATAGGCATCTACAAATGATAACAACTCACATCCGGTTGTGGAATCGATCACTTGATCGATTCGAGGCAGTGGGAATGGATCTTTAGGACATGCCTTGTTCAGATTAGTGTAATCAACACACATCTGCCATATCTTGACTATGGCGGGTTCATCCTTCTTCTTCTCCACCATAACCAGATTAGATTGCCAATCTGGATGCAGCACTTCCATGATAAAGCTAGCAGCTAGGAGCCTGGCCACTTCTTCCCAAATCGCTTTTCCACTATCATCTGTAAACCGCCGGAGTGGCTGCTTCACGGGTTTAGCATCCGGCCTTACATGAAGTGAGTGCTCAGCCAGCTCCCTTGGCACAACTTGCAGGTTCTGAGTTGACCATGCAAAGATATCCCGATTCTCACAGAGGAAGCTGGTGAGCTCGCTTTCCTATTTCGGGTCCAAGCCGACACCCATGATAGCATGGCGCTCTGGGAAAACTTCATCCAGAGGCACCTTCTTGGTCACCTTGGCCACTTGGAAGGAAGTGCTCCCATTTGGATTCGCCATATCCGACATAGATTTGTCGGCCACCACTGCTTCTAGGATCTCCACTGCTCGCTTGAGCCTCTTCTTTTCCTCTGCTATAATCAGAGTCTCGGCCAGATTAGATCCGGTCGACGCACATGCCATGGAGCGCTTGTAATCACCAATAATAGTGATCACTCCCTTGGGCCCAGGTATCTTCATCTTCAAGTATGCCACATGCATAGATGCCATGAACTTCGCTAGTGCTGGCCAACCCAGCAATGCATGGTAAGGGCTATCCAGATCCACAACTTCGAACCTGAGGTTCTCCACTCTGCAGTTATCCCGGTTGCCAAACATGATATCTATCCGGATCTTGCCCATTGGCGCACATGAAAGTCCCGGCACAATGCCGTGGAAAGTGGTCTGACTTGGCTCCAGCATGTTCTCCTTGATGCCCAACTTGTGCATGGTGTCCTTGTACATGATGTTGATGATGTTTCCATTGTCAATGAGGACCTTGCTGAACCTGATGTTGTTTGCCGGCCCGACGAATGTCGGATCCATCACTAGTGCGTAACCGCTGGGATTTGACATAAGCTTGGGATGATCTGCCCTATCCCAGACAATGGCCTGATCCGACCAGTACATCAATCTTGGCACCACCAACATAACGGCATTCACCTCCAAGCTCCGCTGGTATAGGCTCTGCTTGTCAGTCCTCTCGGTCTCAAAGACCATGTAACTTTGATCGGGATCCTTGTACTCATTCCGGCCCGCTGCTGGGCCTCCACCATAGAACTCTGGGTTTTAGTTATGCTCAACTTGATGGACGCCGGCATTTCCGTCGTTGTTCTGATTTCCGGGATTAGCCGGCCTGGGAGGTACTACAACTATGTTTGCACCTGTCAACGGCGATGGAGCTGCCGGGATAGGTGGCCTAGCCGGCCCCACCAGACCTGCTTTTCCTACCAATATGTCATCTAACCATGAGCAGTTTCTGGTCAAGTGATTCGCCGGCTTATCCGGCTGGAATGTATGGAAGCAACATGGTTTATCCATAGCTAGGCCCAAGGTATACTTTGGCCACACCTTTTTCTGGCCGGCGCCGGCATTCCTATTGATCCACACTTTTTTTTTCTGCCACAGCTGCGCTTGGTGCTGCGGTGGCTGCTGTTGCTGCTGAGGTTGCTGCTGAGGCTGCTGGTAGCCCTCATATCTCAGACGCTGGCTACTGCCGGCGCCTGCTTGCTCTTGCTCTATGGCCGCCACTTGGGACAAACCATACCGATAATCCGGCCTATCATCTCTCCTCTTATTCCGGTTATCAGGGCAATAGAACTGCCCAGATCCACGGGCACCACTATTGTTGCGCTGATTTTACCCCTGACCTGCCGAGGCAAGTGTGGGCTGCATGGGATCTCCCAACGCGTAACTGTTAGCGATCTTGATTGTCTCAGCCAATGTGGCCGGCATATTCCTCTGGAGTCTTTGCCACAACATGGTGCCATGTCGGCACCCCTGAGCAAACCACATGACGACCTGCGTCTCTACAACTCCTTCACAGGAATTGCGCATCGTGCACCACCTAGTGAGGTAGTCATGGTCTGTCTCATAATCTCCTTGCCGGCAGTTAGCTAGCTGCTGCGGGCGGTTGGGTCTCTTGTAGGTACTGGTGAAGTTGGACACGAACTGTTCTTCAAAATCCATCCAGCCATTGATACTTCCGACTCGCAAGTTATTCAGCCATATCCTGGCTGGTCCTTAAAGCATCTGCGACACATAGCATATCTCCCACCGAAGGTTTCCTTCGGTGATGTTCACTGCAGTGGATTAATCCTCCAACCAGTCTTCCGGCTTTGTACTACCATTATACGTCCTAAGCGCCTCGCGCAAGCTGGAAGTTCTGAGGCGCCGGTTCTCCCATGATCCGGGGTCCAAAACACATAGGACCCGGAGCTCCTTGCCTCTCCACCAACTCTGTCTGGTAAATTCTGTCCAGCTTGAAGCACGCATCATCCGGGGCCAGGGACCGAGGTCCCAGCCGCGAGGCGATTGGGCCCGGAATCATGTTTTGCTGCTGCTGCTCCGGCTGGACCTGCTCTTCCTGGTACTGGTCATACTGCTGGCTCTGCTTGTACTGTTGTTGCTTAGGTTGCTAGTATGCTGTCCTCGCAAGGGCAGAATTTTCATCATCTTCCCGATGTCTCGGCTAGCCTCCTCCTTGATGCTTCGCGGCGTACCCTACACCTTGATATTGCTGATGCTGAACGTGTGCCGGATACCGGGGCGTGTTGTTATGTCGGCCAACACCAGTCGAGCATGTTCCTTGCCCGACCGGATAGTTCTGGCTGGCATTCTTGTTGCCGACATGCTGGTCACCTTGGCCGGCATTTCCCTGCGTCATCGCCTGCTTTCCAAATATTGCCGGATCATACACCTGGATCTGCTTGTCTCGGCAGCCAGAGGTTACACTTCCGGCACGCCGGGTGCTATGATGCGGGGACGAGGCTTGGCCCCTCGACCTCGCGCCGGCACCTCCCACCGACGCAATGTACTGCGATGCGCCGGCACCTAGATTCGCCCTCTTAAAGGCCTCCTGCTGCTTACTAGCTTTAGACAAAAGATGGTTAAGCCGGGCTTGCTGCTCACGCAGTGCTTCGCTGGATAAAGTAGGCAATTCCTTAGCTACTTCTGCTGCTGCTCTAAGGTTCTTTACTGGCGAGCTATATTTTGGCTTAGGACGTGCCGGCACAGTACTGGTATCACTATGAGCTCTAGTTCTAGTATCCTTTTCTAGCTCAGTATTTAGATCACTACCTCTGGTTCTAACCTCATCTATTCGGCTAGGCCGGGTTACAACAGGAGTAAAACCTTGGACAGCCTCATACTCACGTAGCTCGCAGTTGAACTTGTCCTGCTCCTGCTACATGGCCAGTGCCTCGTCGACGAGGGTCTGATGCTGCTCCTCCAGGATCTCCTTCGCCTGCTCTGGATCTTCCCCGGACCGCACCGGCTCAAGAAGCCGGTTGATGATGGCAAGCAGGGGCTGCTCCCTGCCCGACACGCTGGATGTGATGGCCAGGTTTTCCGCCCTCTCCAATGGCGGACGCGCTAACCTCTTTGTCCTCTCTGGCTCCGGAGGGACATCAACTGTAGATCCTTTGCTGGCACCGCCTGCCGGTGGTGCAGTAGGACAGGTCATCATAACCTCTGTCAACTCTACTGGGCGAGCGCTATGCCCAGCTTGAGCTAGCATATGCGACGGAGGATCCGCCGCCACCAGCACCTACTCCAGGTACCTGCAAGCTCTCTCAGTCCCCATGTACACCTCGTGGCAACCGAAGGAGATGAACTGGCCGTTCTTGGGGAAGGGCCAGCCGCCGAGACAACCAGTGTTGTTAGTGACATAGCTGAGCGAGCCTAGCCTCTGGACGAGGCCAGAGACCACGCGCTCTCTTGATGATGCTATCACAGATCCCGTCTGAATGAAGACTCTAGCCAGCGCATCGATCTGCCCCAGGGTGGGTGCCAAATGTCGTTGTGGTGAAACAACATATGCCATGGGATGGCTTAAGTTGGGGCCGAACCAGCACTGGAGGATTCGGAAGAGGGAAACGCATTGAAGAGCATGACAGAAAGAACACACGATCTAACCAGGTTCGGGGCTCTCATAAGGAGATAACACCCCTACTCCTGCACTACTCTCTGTATATATATGGATCGATGGGGGTACAACAATGGTGCTTCCAAGATCTCTGCTAGAGGAGGAAGATGAACTGAGAACTGGGAGACTAGAGAATGACCAACCCTTGGCTAGGGCTCCCTGGGCCACCTTATATGTTCGTGCCTAGGGTTACAACGGTCACCAAGAGGTAGGTGACATGCGCTACAGACCAAATAGGACAAGCTGACGAGCCTCTGCCATCCTTGACTTTCCCCTGATTGCTCTCAATGGGACATGCCATGCTTGTACCTTGTACTTCCTTGACCCTGACCACTCCACTGTGGCTGAAGGTACTGTCCTTTGCACTGTGGTGGTTGGTAAACCACCACTGTGCACTATGTCATCATCACCCCCTTCCATACCTGGGAAGGTTCTTTCCTTGATTGTAGGGACATGACCCCTCAGTTGACTTCTGTGTCCAGGATAGAACCGTTGGCCCTATCCCGGACTCATATGCCGGACCATCGACCCTTGGCCGGGTAACCCGGCCTCCTCCTGTTCCTGCATAATATATCAACTAGGTTAGGCCGGCATATTATACATGCCGGCATATTACATATGATATTCCGGCTAAGCCGATACTCCTGAATACCGGCCAGGACATCCCTTATATGTCGGCCTGGCCGGGACTTGGATATGCCAGCCTAGCCGGGACTTGGATATGCCGGCTAGGCCCAACTTTAGTCAAACCTCTTCTGGTCAACCTTTTATCTTATCTCTTTCTAGTCTCTTGACCCTACCGGGGGTCATCCCCCCGACAATGACCAAGACAAGCCACAAAAAGAATTTGTTGGCCATGATGGTTTGAAGAGGCGCATCAAGGCCGCCACCAAGGCTAGTGACCTTCAAGTCGACAAGATTCTTCATAACATTTCTAAGGGAGTTTCAACTCGTAGACAACTTGCTTTACTTGCCACCTTTTGTGGCCATCATGCTTTTGTGTCTAGTTTTGAACCTCAAAAGGTACATGAGCCTTGGGAGATCCGGATTGGTGAATGCCATGCAAGAAGAGCTAGAATGCTTCACCCGCAACAAGATGTGGTCTCTCGTTGAGAGGCCCAAGGACCATAGGATCAATGTGATTGGCACCAAGTGGCTGTTCAAAAACAAGCAAGATGAGAATGGAGTCGTCACTCGTAACAAGGCAAGGTTAGTGGCGCAAGGGTTTGCCCAAATAGAAGGTATGGATTATGAGGACACCTTTGCGCCTGTTGCTCGTCTTGAAGCTATTCATTTATTTCTTGCTTATGCCTCC
Organism: Dactylis glomerata; assembly: GCA_007115705.1. Classification (NCBI taxonomy): domain Eukaryota; kingdom Viridiplantae; phylum Streptophyta; class Magnoliopsida; order Poales; family Poaceae; genus Dactylis; species Dactylis glomerata. Next base: position 409,417 of record QXEO01001630.1, on the reverse strand, counting down.
TTCCATGATTTCAAGCTTTATCAAATGGATGTTAAAATTGCTTTTCTAAATAGCCCCTTAAAAAAGGAGGCATATGTTGCTCAACCCCCGGGTTTCGAAAATCCCAATTTCCCGAATCGTGTGTACAAACTCCATAAGGCGCTCTATGGTCTCAAGCAAGCTCCACGTGCTTGGTATGAGCATCTTAGGGATTTTCTACTCACGAACGGTTTTGAAATTGGGAAGGTAGATTCCACCCTTTTCACCAAGCGGGTTAAAGGGGATGGGTTGTTCATATGCCAAATCTATGTTGATGATATTATCTTTGGTGGGGCTAACGAAAAACATAACAAAGCTTTTTAGAGGTTGATGACACAGAGATTCGAGATGTCCATGATGGGGGAGTTGAAGTTCTTCCTAGCCTTTCAAGTGAGGCAACTTGCAAAGGGAACTTTTATCTCTCAAGAAAAGTACGTGAAGGATATGCTCGCACGTTTCGAGATGACCAAGGCCAAGAGTGCAAAAACCCCCATGCCAACCAAAGTGCAACTTGACCTTGGTGAAGGTGAGTAACCGATGGATCACAAGGTATATCGCTCCATGATTGGATCCCTTCTCTACCTTTGTGCTTCTAGGCCAGACATAATGCTAAGTGTTGGGTTGTGTGCTCGTTTTCAATCCGCTCCGAAGGAGTGCCACTTTGTGGTGGTCAAACGGATTTAAGGTACCTCATTCACACTCCTACTCTCAGGCTATGGTATCCAAAGGGGGTCAACCTTTGATCTTGTGGGCTACTCAGATTCCGATTGGGCCGGTGATAAGATTGACCGGAAGTCGACCTCCAAGGCTTGCCAATTTATTGGCCGGTCGTTGGTGAGTTGGCCGTCCAAGAAACAAAACTCCATCTCCCTATCCACCGCCGAAGCCGAATACATTTCTGTGGCATCTTGTTGCACTCAATTGTTGTGGATGAAGCAAACCTTGAAAGACTATGGTGTGTCTCTTGGTATGGTGCTTCTTCTATGCGATAATGAAAGTGCAATAAAGATCGCCAACAACCCTATCCAAATCTCCCACACCAAACATATCGACATTCGCCACCACTTCCTACGTGACCATGTCGCAAGGGGTGATATTGCTCTCTCTCATGTGAGTACCAATCACCAATTGGTGGATATTTTCACGAAACCTTTGGATGAAGCCCAGTTTGTTGAGTTAAGGAATGAACTTGGTATTCTTGATCCTAAAAACTTGGATTGATTTACTTGCTTATAATCTTTCATTTATCATGTGTCTAGCTTAGAAACACCGCACACATAGGCCGAAGTCATTTTGTCATGTCTTGGCATAATGCATACCTATGCGTGCTACATTAATTAGACACAATGTCATGACATGGACCCAAGCATCTATCTTTGCGGTGCCATGACATTTGCACTTAAACATAGGGGGAGTAATCCTCCGCAATTACCTTGCCTCTTACTTTGAACATGTGCAATTCTTTGAGGTTCTTGATCATGTGTTCTTTGAGTTTTGTGAGTCTTTTTGATTCGTGATCAATTTGGATTTTCTTGAATATTCTCCAAGTTTGTATTGCATTTCTTGAGAATTATGTTACCTTGCACAAATCCTTGAAACCGGTGCGATTTCTCCATTGCAATCAAGTCAAGGGGGGCCTTTGACGATTTTTTCCTGGAACAGCCCGGCGTCACCGGCCTATACGCCGGCCAGCCCGATGCTCGTACCGGGGCTGCACCGGAGTCCCATCCAGAAAAGGATTCATGTACAGGCCCGGCAAGCACTGGCCATTGCACCGGGCAGCCCGGCGCTACGCCCGGTCTGACCGGCCCGCAACCGGCCGACCGGCGCATAGCCCAGCGCCACTGGCTTTCCACCGGGCTTTCAGTTTCCTTCTTCCCTTCCCTCTCCAACCTCCATGGCCACCGCCCCCTTGTGCTCCTCCAAGTTCTAGTAGTTCCCTCAAATAGATTCTCCTCCAACTTCACTCGTTGATAGATCGGGCCTTTTGGAAGACTTCTACCGAAGGGTTCATCGATTCTCGCTCATTTCTTGGAGATCTTGGGAATCTACCCACCAAGAGACCTCCACAGAAGTTCCTCTCCACCAAGTTAGGGCAAGAGGAGCGATGTCTTCGAGTAATTTGTCTCTCTCCCTCTCAAATCCCCTCTTTTCCCTATTACTCATATGTGGATTTGAGACTTAGGGTTAGATCCTTTGCAATTGGAGGTCACACTCTTCACTTCATGGCCTCTACTCTCCTAGTAACTAGTTGGTATACAAGTTAACATGAGTAACCTAGTCGATTTAGTGGAAGTTTTCAAAAGATTTTGCATGGATTTGTGCTCACCGGTGAGATCCCGGTGTGCACCGAGCCTGGCACCGGCTCGCCCGGCGCACATCCCGGTTGCGCCGGACTCCCACCGGTTGCCCGGTGCCAGTGCTGGCGTAGGTCCGGTTTCACCAGCCACCCTCTCCATGCTCGATTTTTCACTTCTTCCACTTCCTCCACTATGTGCACTTGTATGTCGTGCTAGTTCACTCTTGGCTTCGTGTCTGATTTGTGCATTGGTTACATTATTTCTCTTTGCCTTTGATGTGTTTTCAGGTGATGAGTTTGGGGTTGGAGATGAGGTGCTCTGTCGTGGTTTCATCAACAAATCTGCCATAGGGGTAGGTGTATGGTGGTTTGTGGAAGGGGGTGAACACGGCGGAGCGATCCGGGACGGAGGTAGCATGAGTTTACCCAACTTCAGATCCCGCAATGGTGGCGAGACCCTACATGCTGCTATAAATAACTATATGGCAACAAGTGCTCAGTTACAATGATGAGGTTGGCTGTTTCGCTATGCGATTGGCCGTATGTCTAAGTCTATGCCTCGAGGGCTTCCACATGCCGGCTTATAAAGGCGCCTCGCATGGGCATCACGATGGTACCGGAGCGGATACAATATGGAGTCCTAGACTAAGTCCTATACAATGTCGTGTACTACAAGGCAACCCGCCATGGGCCTGTCTCCGGATCCGCCATAAGCTCATGCATCCTGTACCGCCATGGGCTTTTCAGCAACTGGGCCGCCCGGTAGGCAATCCGCCATACCACCCTCATGGGCCACCCTGGCTTGCTGGTTTAGGACTACATCGCTGGTATACCTATTTGGTATATCCCCAACAGTATCCCCCGGGGAACTTCAAGATCGCCACCTTCATCCGCTATATTTGATTCCTGGTGAAGTCATCCGCCATAGCTCGTCTTCTTCTTGCGTCTGGATGGCGGATCTTGATGTTCCTCCCATCTTCATGTCTCAATCTGCTATATATGGCGGATTGTGCGACATAGTTTTCTGCTGGGTGAGATTTCTGGGATCCGTTGGATCTTACCACAAAATCTGCCGTAAATTTTGCCATGTAGTTCCTTCTAGGGTAATATTCGTGGTATAAGCACCGTTGGTAAAGATTACCGTTTTACCCATGGACACGTGTCACCAATCTAGGGTTTTACGAGTCTGGGATGAACGACGCGGATGGCGGGCATGAATCTTGAGGCCCGAGGCTTATATATACCCTGGCCGGTGAGCCCTGCCATTCCACCCCTCATTCCATCTCTTGCCTTCTCTCCCTTCAGCACCGCCCGAGAGCTCCGCGATCTTTGACGAGCCACCGCCCGAAACATCTCACTGTCGGTCGCTTTTCCGCCGGAGAAGCTTGCTCTAGCGCTAGCGCTATTTCATAGCGGGAAGAGGTACCCAAACCACTACCAACATGAATCCTGGATCACCATCTCACCACCCTTCCGATGCCGAGGAAGAAGATTCTCCGCTGCAACAGTCAGCCTTCACATCTCATCATCCTACGGCGGATTCCTATCCCGAGGATATCATGTCTAAAGCCGAAGAAGAGGCTATGGACCAAGCTGCAGAAGGGATAGCGGATGGGGAAGACAATGATGGCGGGACCGAGGAAGAAGATATTGAGCGAGGTGGCGGTATCGAAGCAGAGGAAGAGCAAATCCCTGTGAACCTTCACGGGTACTGGGTGAAATGCCACGTAAAGGATGCTCACGTTCAGGCCCTAGAAGATGAGGGCATAGTAGCTCCACAGGCAGAATCCCAATGGCGGACTGACCACAAAGCTCTAGTGCCTGCCCCAAACTCAACAGAGATTGTGATGCTTAAGTCTCATGTGGAGAGGGGCCTCAGCATGCTGCCATCCCATTTCTTCAGCAACCTCCTGAAATTCTACGGGCTCCAACTCCATCATATTGCTCCAAACAGCTTGGTGTCCGTAGTGGGTTATGCAGCCCTATGCGAAGGATACCTTGGCATTCGGCCCAGGGTGGATCTCTTCCAGCTATTTTTCTCCGTGCGGCCCAACTATGAGGATGACGGGTTTCCCTGGACCTGTGGAACAATCTGCTTTCTCCCGCGGAGGTCCAAGGAATATCCCTTCATCACCCCATTGGACTCCGCCGTGGGATGGAGAGGTTCATGGTTCTATATGGCGGATAAAGCTGCGCCCTCTCAAGCTTTTGGTCTTCGTCCTTTCGAGAACATCACGGCGGAGCCCCCCGACTCCTGGAAACCAGTTAATGACGATTCCGCCACCCCTTATGTCAAGCTCATCGCGCGGCAGATCGCCAAACTTACCCAGGACGATCTTAAAGTGATCCAGCCCCTACAGTATCGTGATCGCCTGATGCACGAATATACCGATGCAAAGGATGGCATGCGATGCTCAGAGAAAGAACTGGATCCCAAGATCATCGAGAAGCATATTCGCTCGCTGATGAAGTCCCCGCGGAAAGAGCCCCTCAAATTCGGGATGGCCATGTTTGAGAATGGCAGCTGCCCTCTAGTATGTTTCCTCTTCCGCCATCACACACATGACATTTGTTGCTTCATGGATGCTAATATTTTTAGCTTTCCAATTTTCAGCTAAAGTCACTTGCCCCTTCAGATTTTGCTAACTCCATCCGCCAGCCCACTCCTCACAACACCGCGGATGATAAGGAAGAAGTCCACTCCAGCGGGAACAAGGAGGAGATGGCGGCAGATGTAGAGGACTCAGCCCGCAGGGGCAAGGGAAAAGTGGCTACCAAGAAGCGGGGTGGTAGCAGAAAATCTCATGGTGCTGGCAGAAGATCTCTTGACTCCCGCTGTTTTGAAGCTCAACGCCGTGCGGAGCTAGAAACGCCATCCGAGGCTACCGCTACCATCAGCCTGCCTAAATCCAAGTAACCATCTTCTGCTTATAATGCTTACTTCATTGTTGATGCTTCTTTATTAATCTCTTCTTGTATAGGAGGAAGAAGCCCACTGCCAAGGAGCCGCTATCCAAGCGTGCTAAGCCTTCCCCTGCATCCGTTCCGCCGACCCTTGACACGCCAGCTCTTCTCCTATTCGTGATGACACTCATATGGAGGATGTTGGTGGTCATTTTGGGCCAACACCAGAATCCAACCCAACAACTGAAGCTATGGCTAATGATGTCGTACAAAGTAATAGAGCTTCTGGTTCGTCCCATGGTCACATGGCGGACGCTTCTGCTGGGAGTAGCTTGCTTTGGAAGCAGAAGCAACTTGAGATTTTCGAACTGATCACCAGCCAAGAAGATGTCAGCAACCAGTTGTCCGTCGGTATGTCTGTCTTCGTAGAGAGGGCATCAACAATGAAGAAGGTATGTATCCCCTTGTAGCTCCCGAGCGCCATGGCAGATTCTCATAGACAATCCATCGTGGTGCTCTAAGAGAAACTACTTAGAATTTCTTCAACATGTAGCCCCCGAGCGCCGCTATACAGTGTATTGTAGCGGTGCTCTTAGAGAACTAAATTTAGATGCAATGAGTAGCCCCCGAGAATTATGGTGGATTTCTGTCCGGCATAAAGCTCTAAGAGAACTGAGTGAAAAAAATGTAATGAGTAGCCCCCGAGCGTTATGGCGGATTTCCGTCCAGCATAAAGCTCTAAGAAAACTAAGTTAAAAAATGTCATGAGTAGCCCCCGAGCGTTATGGCGGATTCCTATTCGGCATAAAGCTCTAAGAGTGACTAACACGTAACACTCTTTTAACAGAATTACAAGAAAGTTGTGGAGGAACTTGTCCAAGCCGTCAGCTCGCAAGAGAAGGAGCTGGCGGAGAAAAAATTGCTCGTGGCGGATCTGCAGGAGCAGCTTGCTCATAGCGGTAACTTTCTTTTGCCATTTGCAGGTTTAGTACCTTTGCGCTAGTCGACCAATACTCTGCAATTATTTCCGCCATGCAGATGCTGACAAGCTGGAGTCCACTCTCGAGGGGGTGAAGAAGGGTCATGCCATTGTGATGGAGGGGTTGCAAACTCAACTCCAGAAATCCCTAGCCGAAAACACCCGCCTTGAAAAGCAGCTGAAGGACCAAAAGTGCCAGACCCGCCAGAAGCAGAAGGCGGTGGATGACCTTCATCAAGCCGCCATTGATTTCAAGGATCAATGGAGGGGCTTCAACGAGGTCCTTGACCACTTTTAGAAGATGCTACTAGGTAACCTTGTTGCTCCATACTTTACTGCTTGTGCTGATAACTTTTTGCCATTATGATGTTTGATTGTTTCTGCTATACAGTTGCACTAGAGCAGGAGGAGGTGGATTCCGCCATAGGGTTGCGCATCGCTACGGATGCCGCGAAGAAGGAGCTGGATGGCCTTCTTGACGCGGGATGTGGGGCATGTGCTAGCCTGCAAATTGCCGGCGCCTCCACTCTTTCCACCACAGGGCTTACCAAGAAGCTTCTGCTGGTGCCTGGTCTGGTGGCGGACTGGCAGTAGTACTCTGCTCGGGGTGGTGCCAAAACTGCACTCACATTGGCTAAGGCCCATTACCCTGAGCTGGACTTGGACCTGATCACCTCCGGCATCCTAGAGAGCAACGAGGACGGAACGCCGGTGGACAAGGCCGCCATCCAGCAGAGCATGCTGGGATATGATCAGCTGTGTGCTCTAGGCACTCAGCTGAACGTATACTACGAAGCATATGATCTGCCAGGGTCTCCAAGCCATGCTTCGGCATCTGTCTCTGCGGCTGCTGATGGTGCTGATGGCAGTGGTGAAGCTACTTCCGCCGCCCCCAAATCTTGAGTTGTATCCTGCATTGTAGCAGGAAGAAAACAATGCATCAATTCGGCCCCTGAGTGGGTCCGTAAATTAACTTTATAACTATGTGTTCTTGTACTGTGCCTGATCTGCTTGTGGCAGATCAGAAAATGCTTTTGAACTATTGCACAGTTTTTATCAAGTCTTTGAAGTGGTTTGTTTGCGAAAAAACTGCGAGGCCTATTTTTATGCAACTTTGTAGCAGTTTACCATGCCAAAAAACTACAGTTCAAAAAAATTGTCACGCGTAGGACCATGCAATCTGCCATCTGGCTCTGTGTGCTTAACTTTTCGTGAGATGGCGGAATCGTCGCACGAACAATCCGCCAGGGCGACGATACTTAATAGCAACCGTCCAAAACACTAGCAGATAGCGGCTTAGATCGTCAAAAAGTCACTACTAGGGAATCCACACAAAGAACATCAGGTGGGAATTAAAACACAGATATGCTACACAGACTACTCATGGCGGTTTTTAAAAGACACAAGTGCAGAGCACAATTGTGCAAAGGTTCCATACGATCTAAATGAACAATAAAGGAGGTAAAAGACTCAGAAAAAATCAAGAGTGAACCAGATGCTTTATTTCATTTATCATATAGAGATGCCTATTACATAGCCTAGGTATATGCTAAGTGTAGAAAGGACGTAGCTGTGCGATGTTCCATGGACGATCTATCTCGTCGTAGATATCATCAGGGTCTCTTCATTTGCACTTCTTACTGGGTCGCTTATCTAGCTCGCGAATATCAGCGAGGTAGTAGGAACCGTTCAGTAGAGCCTTGCTGATGACGAAGGGTCCATCCCAAGGCGGGGATAGCTTGTGTGACTTCTGCTGTTTGAGGCATAGCACCAGGTCCCCTTCTTTAAACGAGCATTTGCGAACTCAGTGGCTATGATAACGGCGGAGGTTCTGCTGGTAGATGGTGGATCTCTGAGCTGCTAGGTCTCTTTCTTCTTCAAGCAGGTCCACAGATAGTTGCATGGAATTCTCTGCATCTTCTTCCTCATAGGCCTCGACTCTTGGGGAATCATACTGGACATCACTTGGCAGGATTGCTTCTGCTCCGTAGACTAGGAAGAAAGGGGTGAGGACTGTTGATCTGTTGGGTATGGTCCGTAGACTCCACAGTACAGATGGCAACTCTTCTACCCAGGCTCCAGCTGCTCGATGTAGCGGTGCTTCTAGGCGTGGCTTGATCCCTGACAGGATTAATCCATTGGTCCTTTCAACTTGGCCATTGGACTGTGGATGTGCCACAGATGCAAGGTCAAGGGGGATTCCATTGTGATGGCAGTATTCTTCAACTTCTCCTTGAGACAAGTTATAGCCATTGTCGGTGATGATGCTATGTGAGATACCAAATCTTACCGCAATGTCCTTGACAAATTTTAGGGCGGTTTTGCCATCAAGTTTTCTGATGGGCTTAGCTTCAACCCACTTCGTGAATTTGTCAACCACTACCAGTAGGTGTGTAAATCCCGAAGGTGCTGTTTTCAGCGGACCCACCATGTCTAGCCCCCAGACCGCGAACGGCCAAGTTATAGGGATCGTATGCAGTGTTGTGGCGGGCATGTGGGTTTGCTTGGAATACATCTGGCAACCTTGGCAGAGCTCCACAATACGGTCTGCATCTGCCTTGGCTGTGGGCCAGTAGAACCCATGGCGGAATGCTTTAGCTACTAGGGATCTGGCGGCGGCATGATGCCCACATTCGCCTTCGTGAATTTCCCTTAGTATTTCAATTCCGTCCACTTGGGGTATGCATTTCAGAAATACTCCTGAAGTACTTCGCTTGTAGAGCTGGCCATCAATGATGGTGTACACTTTTGCTCTACGCTCGATTTGTCTTTTCTGGACTTCGTCTTTAGGTAGTTTCTTGCTCGTCAGGTACTCCAGGTAGGGCTCCGCCCATGGCGGGTTGCATGGCATAACCACCATAAAAGGGGTGCTCGCTAGCTCTAGATTTTCTGGATCCACCATCTTAACTAATGGTACGTGCAGATGCTTAAGGAATACGCCTGGTGGAACCGCCTTGCGGCTGGATCCTAACTTGGACAGGGTGTCGGCCGCCATGTTGTCTTCTCATCGTACGTGCTTTATGTCGTAGCCGAGGAAGCTTTTGGCCATCTCGTCCACTTCATCCCCGTAGGCCGCCATGACCTCGTTCTGAGCCTTGTATGTGCCATCTCCCTTCGGGGATTTGAGTGTCACTCCAGCCCCCGAGCCGTGGAGCAAATTTGAGCCATCAAAGTGTATCACCCAATGCTCTGGTTCTAGGACGGGCGTAGTCTCCTATGCTTCCTTCCAATCCGCCATAAATTCCGCCAAAGCCTGAGACTTGATGGCGGTGCGAGTCTTGTAGTCGATGTCGAATTCTAATTCAATACCCCACTTTGCAACTCGTCCTGTTGCATCGCTGTTGTTGATGATGTCCTTCAGTGGAGCCTTGCTCACCACTGTGATTTTATGGTCATAGAAGTAGTGCAGTAACTTGCGCAAAGCTAGGAACACTCCGCATGCCAACTTCTGGTAGTGAGGGTAGAGCTGCTTGGATTCCATCAGGACCTCGCTGACATAGTAGACTAGTCTCTATATGCCATATTCCTGCACTTCTTCCTTGTGTTCTACCATGATGACGATGATAATGACCCTATTGGTTGCCGCCATGTATAGTAACATGGGCTCCTGGTCTTTGGGAGCTGCTAGGACTGGTGCAGTGGATAGCACTCTCTTTAGATCCTTAAGCGCAGCGTCTGCCTCGTCGATCCAAACGAATTCGTCTAATTTCTTCATCAGCTTGTAGAGTGGCAAAGCCTTCTCGCCAAGGCGAATGATGAATCTGCTCACCGCTGCTACGCAGCCTTTGAGTCATTGTACGTCCTTTAGGTCATTAGGCCAGGAGATGTCGAGGATAGCCTTGATTTTCTCTGGGTTAACTTCAATGCCGCGGTGGGAGACGATGAATCCTAGGAGTTGTCCTGCTGGTACCCTGAAGACACACTTCGTGGGGTTGAGCATCATGTTGTACTTCCTTAGGTTACTGAAGGTCTCTTGTAAATCTGCTATGAGGTTATCTTGCTTCTTGGACATGACGGCGATATCGTCCACGTAGGCGTGGATGTTGCGACCAATTTGGTCCGCCAGGCACTTTTGCATGGTGCGCTGGTAGGTTGCTCCTGCATTTTTCAAACCGAACTGCATTGTCACATAGCAATATGTGCCATAAGGTCTTACGAATGAGGTAGCAAGCTGATCAGATTCCTTCATCTTGATCTGGTGGTAACCCGAGTAGGCATCTAAGAAACATAGCAGCTCCGATCCCGCCGTCGAGTCAATGACTTGGTCAATGCGAGGTAAAGGGAAAGGATCTTTTGGACACGCTTTGTCCAGGCCAGTGTAATCTACACACATGCGCAGAACCTTTGTGTTCTTCTTAGGAACTAACACGGGATTTGCCACCCACTTTGTATGGATCACCTCTTTGACGAAGCCTGCTTTCAGTAGCTTGGATATTTCCTTTGCTATGGCGCGGCTTTTTTTGTGTCTCCGAAGCATCTCATTGCTTGTCTTACTAGCTTAGAGCCAGGAATTATTTGCAAGGCATGCTCGGCGAGTTCCCTGGGTACACCTGTCATGTCAGATGGCTGCCATGCAAAGATGTCCCGGTTCTCACGAAGGAACTCGACGAGCGCGCTTTCCTATTTGGGGGATAGATTTGTCCCAATTGAGGTGGTCTTGGCGGCGTCGCCAGTGACAAGTTCCACCTGCTTTGTATCAACTGTAGGCTTGAAGGTGGGCGGGGAAGCGGAAACTTCCTGCTTGGATGGCGGCATCTCCGCGGGGTCCATGGCGGCATGGATCTCTTTGAATTCCTCACCAAAGAACACGGCTTCCACGAAGGCGGCTTCTCCTTCCTCGCACTCCTTTGCCTTCCTGAAGCTGCCATAAACGGTGATGATGCCATCAGGTCCTGGCATCTTCAGCTGGTTGTAGATGTAGCATGGCCTGGCATGGAAACTATGGAAGGCGGGGTGGCCGAAGATCACGTGGTATGTACTCTTGAAAGGGACCACCTCGACGGTTATAGGCTCTTCGCAGTAGTTATTTTCATCGCCGAAGGCAACCTTAAGGGTGATGGACCCAAGAGATTTAGCTTGGTGGCCAGGAACCACTTCATAGAAAGTGATAGCACTATGGCGGAGTTGGGTCTTGGTGAGGCCTAGCTTTGTTAAGGTTTGCACATACATAATGTTCAAGCTGCTGCCGCCATCCATTAGACATTTGGAGAACTCGTAGCTGTGGATCAGGGTGTTAACCACCATGGCATAGTATCCATCTGGGATGTGCTATGGATGATCTTCGCGGCTCCATTGCACCGGCACTTCGGACCATCGGACGTACTGGCGGATTTTAGGCACGGTGGCATTTAGGGAGCGCATAGCGGCTCGCTGCGCCTTAGCCGTGGGAGGACCAAGGAACGTGTGAAAGGCTCCTTTCTTGGTATTCTTGTACGAGTTACCTGCGCCAGTTCCACCTTCAGCCTTTTCGGCGGGTTTGGGCGCGGGGTCTTCTTCCATATCGCTGCCATCCTTGGACTCCTTTTCCTTATCCGATTTTCCTTTGCCACGAGGTCGTTGTCGTCGGGTGCGTTTGTAGCCAGCTTCTTGGTCCGCCTTGATGTCATTGACAAACTTGCAGTTCCGGTTGGTGTGATTGCACTTTCCTAAAGCGTCCTGATGGGCGAAGCATGGCATGTCGCAATACTCGTCGTAGGACACGGGGGCAGATGGCGCCGTAGCGGGAGCTGCGGAGCTCCATTGCTGGCCGCTGCTGGAACCGTGTCCTCGGCCGCGCTGGCTGCTTTGTCCTTTGTCGGAGATGGTTGTGGCCACCATATCCGGAGTTTGCTGCTCTTCTGGCAGATTTTTCCTTTTATTGCTATTGTTCCGCTTTCCAGTATTCTGGATGGCGGAAGCCTTCAATGATTCGCGGGCGTCGGCGGCGGTGGCCGCGTAGTTACTTGCAATGGTGATCATGGAGTTCAGGGTTAATTTACCTTCATTCCTTTCTCGTAACAGGCGATGGCGGAGTAGCTGGCCTCTCTCCAAACTGTCGATGAACACAAGGATGGCAGATTCGTCGGTAACCCCTTCACAGGAGTTCTTCATATCTAGCCATTGCGCAAGGAAAGTTCGGGAGGTCTCGTCGTCGGACCATCGGCACCGTTGGAGGTCACCAATGTTGTGAGGTCGCTTGTAGGTACCCTCAAAGTTTTCAGTAAACACAGTCTGCATATCGAACCAGGTTTGGATGGAATTTTTCGCCAAGTCATTGATCCACTGCCGCGCTGTGCCGGATAGCATCAGGGGCAGATAGCGGACATCAACGTTGGGTGAACCCCTACGAAGTGCACTACGTTGAAGTAGTCTTGTAGCCAAGTTAAGGGCCTATCGACTCCATTGTACTGGCGGAGGTTTTCCTCGATCTTGAACCCATGCGGGATGGGCTCATCATGGATCCGCTGTCCAAAGCACTTTGGGCCGAGGAAGAAGGCTGTTTGAGACTTGGCAATCTCGTTTAGGTGGGTGCACGCGTCGTGGGGCTTGCGATCCTGTGGATCTTTTTGGGAGCTGCGTGACCTGGCTGGGCCACCATCGCCACCGCCGCCGCCATGGGGGCTGCTTGGTGGGGATGGTGAAGGGTCACGTCTTTTGCTCTCGACGTCCTGCGATGGGTCTCTGCAACTGCGACGGCTTCCCTCTGCTCTTCATGGAGCTGGATCATCGCATGGCGGCGGGAGCCTTGCCCTTTGTCATCATGGCGGCGGGAAGAGCGATGCTTATCCTTGTCGCCACTACGGTGCGCGCTGTCATCATGCCGAGACTATTCCCTTTGCTTGGATCCGCCATCTCGACTGGCTTCTCGTCGTGGCGGCTCGTCTCTGCGGCCAGCGTCACGGCTCTGTCCCCGTTTGCCATTGTTATCACGTATGACAATTTGATGTCTACGCACACTTCTATCCTTGTAGACAGTGTTGGGCCTCCAAGTGCAGAGGTTTGTAGAGCAGCAGCAAGTTTCCCTTAAGTGGATCACCCAAGGTTTATCGAACTCAAGGAGGAGGAGGTCAAAGCTATCCCTCTCAAGCAACCCTGCAATTACGATACAAAAAGTATCTTGTGTCCCCAACACACCCAATACACTTGTCAGATGTATAGGTGCACTAGTTCGGCGAAGAGATAGTGAAATACAAGTAGTAGTGATGATTATAAGTAGTAAATTTAATCTAAAATAAATATCGCTGCGAGCAAACATGTAACAAAACTGAAAGTAAACGTTGTTCAATGCTTGGAAACAAGGCCTAGGGATCATACTTTCACTAGTGGACACTCTCAACAAAATAACATAATTGAACCAATAGATACTAACTTCAATATGCAACTCAAAACAATTCTCCAATGGAAAACGAACACTAATCATGCGTAGGGCTACGAAGCACTCCTCAAAGTTCGCATGTACCCAAACTAGATTTTCCCACACTGTCACTGTGAACGCACTAGATGGTTCCAACAAACACCAACAATTCATAGAGACACTAGCCAAAAGAGACACACATAATGCGCACACTGTCACCTTCACATCATGATACAAGGTGTCTCCGGAGATTACAAATATAAAGCACGGGAATAGCATAATATTTGAATAATAGCATCTACCAATTCAACTAGATACAAAGCTCACGATAACATAAAGATCACATCATGGGAGAGAGAGGTGAACCACATAGCTACCGGTAGAGCCCTTAGCCCCGGGGGAGAACTACTCCCTCCTCATCATTGGAGGCAGCAACGGCGATGGAGATGGCGGTGAGGTCGACGGAGACGGCGGAGACGGCGATGGAGACCGATGGAGATGGCTCCGGGGGCACTTCCCCGTCCCAGCAGGGTGCCGAAACAGAGACTTCTGTCCCCCGAAATTCATCGGTGGCGGCGGCGGAGCTGCAGAACTCTTTCTAGAAAATCACCGATCGTTTTAGGGTTTTCTGGCGGGAGGCTCTTTATAGGCGGAGGGGCGGTGTCAGAGGGCCACCAGGGGGGCCTCACCACCCCTGTGCGCGGCAGGAGGGGACGCGCCCCCTCATGGTGAGCCTGCCCTCTGGCCCCCTCCGGCTCTCTTTCGGTCCTCGTCCTTCGTCCGGGAAAAATAGGAGTTTCGGTCCTTGTTTCGTCCAATTCCGAGAATATTTCCTGTGTAGCTTTTCTGAAACACAAAAATGGCAGAAAGCAGGGAACTGGCACTGTGGCATCTTGTCAATAGGTTAGTTCCGGAAATCGCATAAAAACGCCACGAAGTGTAAACAAAACATGAAGCAAATGGTGTAAAACAAGCATGGCGCATCAAAAATTATAGATATGTTTGAGACAAATCAAGCATCCCCAAGCTTAACTCCTGCTCGTCCTCGAGTAGGTAATTGATAACAAAAGAATAATTTTTGAGGTGACATGCACCATCACAATCTTGATCATCTATGTAAAGCATTGAGTGTTGGGATCAAAGAACGTAAAACATGGGCATAAAAGACATAATCTTGACAATAAGAACTTAGCAACCATGCTATAACATGAAGAGAAACACAAACGAAAGATCATGAATAATGAAACAATGAAAGTCAAACGTGTGTTCAAATCATATGGAAAAACATAGCAAATGGTTTTCAGCTTGTCCTTCATGGAATAGCAAAACATAAATGCATAGGACACCTTCAAGTTTAAGAGGGCGACTAGATACAAATAATTTAAGAACAAGTAAAACCATAATCATGAATCAATCAATTATAACTTTGGGACGATGCACATTATACTCAGAATGGCAACTATGCTCTCTTAGACGGTGCATAAAAGTAGAAGGTGGAGACTCAACAAAAAAGTAAAAGAAAGACCCTTCACAGAGGGAAGCAGTGATTGCAAGTTTTATAAACCTTCAAAAATTATGGTACTTACTAGCTTTGAGCTCTCATTCCCCCATCATAGGCATCTTGAATGGTTAAAGTTAATGCGAGAACAATTATGAGCATATACTTGACAAATCATAAGTTGAAAACCTCGTGTCCCGTGAAGTACGAATACCCAAACCTCATGCTACTCGACTTAGGGTCCCAAGCAAGCTCTTGTCATTGTAAGTGTACACGTATCATCGAGAACCACCAACATGGTACCTCCTTGCCCGATAACATGGAACAAGCCCACATCAAAATAACAGGACAAACAGACAATGAACACCTCAGCATCTCTTTTATTTACCATTGGTATAGCTTTTTATTGTGAGATGCGTCGTCAAATGTCCACTATGGGCATGCTATAAATTTCCACCATGAATGATGCATGGCTTAGATTAGCGGCCCAGGCGTTTCTCTAACACATATACAAACTCCATGATCCCGCAAGATTCCCAACTTGTTTCACATTGCGAGTATCCATAAACAAAAGATCACGATATCAACTCAAATAAGAGAAGTGCAATGTTGAAAGCTTTCCCCATGACGGCATGGTTTGGCTAATTCCCAACTTACAACTTGCAAGCATAACATCAAAATAAGAGAGCCACAATGTCAAAATTTTAAAAACGAGAAAAGTAAAGTGTGCCATCAGATTCGTGAGAGCTTTATTGACTAATTTTCGCATAACACCAAAAGAGTTAATTCGAAGGATAGATAAAAGCAAGTCAAATATACTTTGGAATAACAAATTGCTAATAGGTATGTATGGTGGACACATTGGCATAACTTGGTTTTTAGGAGTTGGATGCATGAGTAGAGCTCATACTCAGTACAAAACGAGGGCTAGCAAAAGACTGGGAGCGACCAACTAAGAGAGCAATAACGGCCATAATCATGCAAAGCGACAAAACATCATTAAAAGAAGCATAAAATGGCATCACAAGTCAAAAACCAAATGATCATAGAGGCTTATGGTGACTTTGTAAGAGTCAAACATGTTGTAAGCATGCGCCAAGTCAACCCAAATAAAGCATCAAGGAGAAAACCAAATAAATGCTTCCACATAATAAAAACAACGCATGATTTTTTCAAAGGCTCATTAAGCAATCTCAGTCATTTGAGACAAGTCATGCTACAGCAAAAATCAGTAAGCATACTATCAAAACGACATCAAGCATGGCATGCAAAAGTCTAAGCCGCAGTCTAAACAAGCTCCTTTTTGTACCACTTTTTTGCATGAAACTTTTTCTCTTTTCCAACACCATTCGAACCTTTTTAAAACAACTCTTTTGATGAATACCAACATAGACCAGAGGTCCAAATACACCTTGATGCAAAGATATAACAAGATCTGAACAAAAATCAAGGCAAAAAATGAAAGCTAAACACAGTTCTAGAAAAAGAGAACACCCGTTGAACGATAAGAGTGAAAAACGGAGTATTCTTGGCAAATGAAAAATGAGTACATCTGTCTCCAAAACAAACATGATGTGATCCAACCATTTATTGAAGCAACCAAAACAAAAGAAAACTGAAAGCAAAAACAACTGACGCTCCAAGAAAAATGCATAATGCATGAAGCAATAAAAATATAGTGTTTTGAAAGGTGACCAGATTTTTGTCGATGAAGAAGGGGTGCCTCGGGGGCATCCCCAAGCTTTGACGCTTGTACCTCTTGGATATTTCTTGGGGTGACATGGGCATCCCCAAGCTTGAGCTTTTGTCCATACTTCATCTCATCTCATCATTCTCCAATCCCTACACTTGAAAACTTCCTTCATACAAAACTTAACACAATTCTATTAGCAACGTTAGCATAAGCATAATAGTAAATCAACTCTTTTGGTTCAGATTTTAACTCAAGCACACCACATATTAAAGCATCTACTACTGTAGCAACTTTCCTCAAAAAGTTCCCGGATCAAAAGAACTCAAAAAGAAAGCGATCGAGAGGCAAACACTAATAGTGGCAGAAATCTGTCAAAACAGAACAGCTGGCAAAGATCGATTTTTCAGAGGGTTTTCTGTTGCTCAAATCGAAAAGTGCAAAACTAATAGAAGTTTGGAAATAACCTGGGGCATATGCACAAGAAATCGCAGATCAAAAAGATATCCTGAGAATTTTCAAGAATTTTTACGGTGCAGCACAGAAATCTGTTTCAGGACAGCAACTTCCCCAAATCTTACCTCCCTCAAATTAGAGGTTCTTCTTGGCACAATAACGAAATAAAAATGATAAGGAGCGTTCATTACAGTAGTAATAACTTCCAAGACTCAAATAAAAGAAAAAGTACTGAAAATAAAACATTGTGTTATCTCCCAAGAGTGCTTTTCTTTAACGCCTTTGAGCTAGGCGCAGTGATTTGAAAAGATGCTCATGTAGGCGCCATAAAAGAGCTTAAGGCAAAGGCACCATATAAGAACTTGAAACAAGTGAGAGCATCAAAAAGCAAATATGAAACACATTTAAATCTAAACCACTTCCTATGCATAGGAATCTTGTAAGAAAATAAATCAGTGAAGCACATAGTAGCAAACATGGGTAAATAAAACAAGTGCAACTTCAAGATTTGCAACATAAAGAGGAGAAACTTAATATTGTTGAGATCCATCAAACTATGTTTCCCTATCTCATAGTAACTTTTAGTAGCATCATTAATAGAATTAACAATATAACTATCACATAAAACATCCCTATCATGAGCCACATGCACAAAAGAATTAATACTCCCCACATGAACAATCGCAGTAGGAGCAGATTCACCAAAATAATTGTTCTCATCACCATAATCATCAAAAATAGAAGGCATATTGTAATCATACCTTGTTTCCTCCTCAATAGTAGGTGAACTGAAAATATTATACTCATCATTGTAATCATCGTAAGCAATAGAATAGCTATCTTCCAAAGCGTATTCATCAAACATATCATCATAGGAAGGAACATGGATAGTACTAATGGTGCAACAATTATTAACCTCATAATTTTCAGAATTGGTACCAAAAAGATTTTCAATATCGAAAGTAGAGTGCTTTTCCCAATCATGATCACTAACATAGGTAACAGGCATAAGAACATCATCAAGTTCAGAATCATCATAATATATAATAGGAGCAACATGCTTAGGGGAAGATACTGTTTCCTCTCTCCTTTTACTCCTCTTCTTCTTCTTCTTACTCTTCTTACTCTCTTCTTTAGGAGGGAGAGGCTTGAAAGGCATCTTCTCCACATAATATGGTTTACTGACAGAAACAACAGAAGAAACTTTGGAGGATTCCTCCTCTCTATTAATTAGATGGAAACATATATTAGTCCTGTCATAGCTTGGCAAAACATCATGTTTTATAACATTTTGTATGTAAGTATTTGTGAGGCAATCTTTAACACAATAAAGATGACAACCCTGTAGGATGTTAATATTTTTAAAAGCGCTCATATCTACCAAAGAAGTTTTTATAGATAACTCTTCACACCCCAAAAACAAAGTAAGCTCATCATGCTGATTGAGAGTGATCTTGTCATCACAATACAAACTTGCGGTACTCATTCGATTAGAAGGGTCACTATTATGGCCTGAGCATTGAAAATTAAAATGACCCTTGTCATGGCAAAGTTCACAAATGAAAGGATAAAGCTCACAAACCTTTTTACCAAGCTCGTCTAGAGCCTTATCCCACATTTGGGTTTCTTCATTCCTGTGGTGGATACAATAATCTTCTTTGTCGTGACTCTGTTCACAAGGTCTACGTACTCCACAAAAATTAACATGCTTATAAGAAATAGTACTTTCAGAGGTTTGAGCATGTTTATTGCAATCATCAATAACAATATCACTTTCTATGCAAGTGTCTTTAAAAGGTTCATGATACACATCCCCATTTACCTTGGGAACATTAATATGAGAAGCAAAGGCTTTAAAGCAATCAACCATAATTTGAGGATCAAGACCATATTTAGCACTAAGCTCTTGAAAATCAGCAGTTTCAGTGAAAGACTTAATGCAATCATACTCATAATTTATACCTGATCCTTTACCTTTGTTGCTATCCCAATCTTTGATATTGCTTTAAATTGTTTCAAGCAGATCCCACTTGGTGTCAATCTCCTTGCTTGTGAAAGACCCATCAAAGCATGCATCTAGATAGTCCTTGTAATATCCTGAAAGCCTTGCATAAAAATTATGAATAACAATATTACGGGGAAGCTCATGAATAGGACATTTGAGCATTAGTGACTTCAATCTTCCCCACGCTTGGGCAATGCTTTCTCCATCATGAGGCCAAAAATTATATATCTGATTACGATCTTTATGAATCTCACTTGAAGGATAGAATTTAGAATAAAAGAGAGGTACAATTTCCTCCCAGCCAATAGATGGACCATCCTTTAGCAGCCTATATCACTCCGCAGCTCTGCCCTTCAGTGAATAAGAGAATAGCTTCCTCTTAACCTGGCTTGATAAAATACCTGCACACTTGAACAACTCGCATAATTCATGTATAAAGAGTAAATGATCACCCGGAGGGACAGTTCCATCTCCTGAATAGCGGTTATTCATAACACGTTCAACAATTTTCATAGGTATTTTAAAAGAACGAGGTTCACAAACATCATTAGACTCATCACATATGGGAGATAAAATATCATCAGAGCGAATTTTCTCCACTAAAGCTAGGGAACTAAAAATATCATGCTTAACAAAACCAGCTTCCCCAAGCTTAGACCTTTCTATAACATTAGCAATAACGTTGTTCAAAGCATTCATACTAACAACATTGCTATTAGCATGTGAATAAAGCTCCAAAGGTTTTTTAAACATTTCAAATCTAAACTCAGGAAAGACACTATAAAACTCTTTATTTTCCATTAAGCCTAACTAGTGAAAATAAAAACAAGAAACAAAAAGATATAATTGCAGAATCTAAAGGAAATAACTTCGAGCACTCACCAGCAACTAAAAGACTTAGTAACCAAAGAATGTGAGTACCTTTTACCTTACCTCCCCGACAACGGCGCCAGAAAAGAGCTTGATGTCTACGCATGCTTCTATCCTTGTAGACAGTGTTGGGCCTCCAAGTGTAGAGGTTTGTAGAGCAGCAGCAAGTTTCCCTTAAGTGGATCACCCAAGGTTTATCGAACTCGGGGAGGAGGAGGTCAAAGCTATCCCTCTCAAGCAACCCTACAATTACGATACAGAAAGTCTCTTGTGTCCCCAACACACCCAATACACTTGTCAGATGTATAGGTGCACTAGTTCGACAAAGAGATAGTGAAATACAAGTAGTAGTGATGATTATAAGTAGTAAATGTAATCTGAAATAAATATCGCTGGGAGCAAACATGTAACAAAACTGAAAGTAAACGGTGTTCAATGCTTGGAAACAAGGCCCAGGGATCATACTTTCACTAGTGGACACTCTCAACAAAATAACATAATTGAACCAATAGATACTAACTTCAATATGCAACTCAAAACAATTCTCTAATGGAAAACGAACACTAATCATGCGTAGGGCTACGAAGCACTCCTCAAAGTTCGCATGTACCCAAACTAGATTTTCCCACACTGTCACCGTGAACGCACTAGATGGTTCCAAAAAAATACCAACAATTCATAGATACACTAGCCAAAAGAGACACACATAATGCGCACACTGTCACCTTCACATCATGATACAAGGTGTCTCCGGAGATTACAAATATAAAGCACGGGAATAGCATAATATCTGAATAATAGCATCTACCAATTCAACTAGATACAAAGCTCACGATCACATAAAGATCACATCATGGGAGAGAGAGGTGAACCACATAGCTACTGGTAGAGCCCTCAGCCTCGGGGGAGAACTACTCCCTCCTCATCATCGGAGGCAGCAACGGCGATGGAGATGGCGGTGAGGTCGATGGAGACGGCGATGGAGACCATTGGAGATGGCTCCGGGGGCACTTCCCCGTCCTGGCAGGCTGCCGGAACAGAGACTTCTGTCCCCTGAAATTCGTCGGTGGTGGCGGCGGAGCTGCAGAACTCTTTCTCGAAAATCACCAATCGTTTTAGGGTTTTCTGTCGGGAGGCTCTTTATAGGCGGAGGGGCGGTGTCAGAGGGCCACCAGGGGGGCCTCGCCATCCCTGGGCATGGCCAGGAGGGAGGCGCACCCCCTCATGGTGAACCTACCCTCTGGCCCCCCTCCGGCTCTCTTTCGGTCCTCGTCCTTCGTCCGGGAAAAATAGGAGTTTCGGTCCTTGTTTCGTCCAATTCCGAGAATATTTCTTGTGTAGCTTTTTTGAAACAACAAAACAACAGAAAACAGGGAACTGGCACTGTGGCATCTTGTCAATAGGTTAGTTCCGGAAATCGCATAAAAATGCCATGAAGTGTAAACAAAACATGAAGCAAATGGTGTAAAACAAGCATGGAGCATCAAAAATTATAGATACGTTTGAGACGTATCACAATTCCTCCCTGCGGGATCTCGAATGTCTTATACTTTGGTGGTGGCATATTGGTCTTATGGCGGGGAGCAGCTTTGTCTTAATGGTATCCATTGGCAAGGTAATTCTTGCGAGGTGGTGATGGATTTCTTGCGGGCCTTTGCTATGTGTAGGAATGGCAATGGGTACAATCCCCTATGGGGATCCCTACGACATCCCTATCCCCACTACCTTCTAATTTCGATATCTCTATCCCCATATATATGACCGGGGATAGAATTTCCCCAAACCCACCCCCTAATGGGGAATGGGGCCTGATACGTCTCAAACGTATCTATAATTTTTGATGCTCCAAGCTTGTTTTTACACCATTTTGCTTAGTGTTTCGTTACACTTCGTGGCATTTTTATGCATTTTCCAAAACTAACCTATTAACGAGATGCCACAGTGCCAGTTCCCTGTTTTCTGCTATTTTTGTGTTTTAGAAAAGTTACACATGAAATATTCTCGGAATTGGACGAAACAAAAGTCGAACATCCAGAAATTTACCGAAGCTTCCAGAGAACCAAAGAGGAGATGGAACAAAGCCAGAGGGTGGCCTCACCACCAGGAGGCGCGGCCCAGGGCCTGGCCGCACCGCCCTATGGTGAGGGCCCCCTGGTCCACTTCTGACGCTGCCCCTTCGCCTATAAAGACCCCCTGACGGGAAAAACCTAAACACCCAATCACTTTTCCAGAAACATATCGCGATCCGCCACCATCGTCGACCCGAGATCAGGAGGGTCCAGAAGCTCTTCCCGGCACCCTGTCGGAGAGGGGAATCGCCACCGGAGGTCTTCTTCATCGCCATGCTTGCCTCCGGCAAGATGAGTGAGTAGTCTACCTTGGACTATGGGTCCATAGCAGTAGCTAGATGGTTGTCTTCTCCACCTTGTGCTTCATGTTTAGATCTCATGAGCTGCCTTACATGATCGAGATCACCGTTATGTAATTCTACATGTTGTGTTTGTTGGGATCCGATGAATATTGGTGTTATGTGTAAC
The DNA here is from genome assembly GCA_007115705.1 of Dactylis glomerata. Taxonomy (NCBI): domain Eukaryota; kingdom Viridiplantae; phylum Streptophyta; class Magnoliopsida; order Poales; family Poaceae; genus Dactylis; species Dactylis glomerata. The sequence continues at coordinate 386,828 of QXEO01001630.1, read as the reverse complement.
GCCCCACCTTTGGATTAAGGTGGAACACCTGTGTAAAGTGTTATTCCCTGGATCACTGATAGCACCACAGAACAAAATAAGGTAATCATTGCATAGTATCAATATTACAACGTGGATCCAGATACATAAGTATTCAAACCTTACAGATACACAGCGGAAAATCAAAGTGGCAATGAGCCTCCATCTTCATCACGTGCCACAGGCAGACATGTTGGAATGCAGTCTCGAGATCCTACTAAACAATCCTTATCTGAAAACCTGCACATTTGAATATGCAGCCCCATAAATGGGGGTCAGTACAATGATGTACTGGGAAATGACACATATTTGGTGGCTATTGCGAAAGAGCTATCTACATGATATATGGCTGATGGAGCTTTTGGCTGATTTGCACAAAGCAAATTTTATCCTATATTTTCCAAATCAAAACATTTTTTTATCCTTTATAAACTTTAAGGGTCAAGGTAACCCCCAGGTGAAAACCACCACACAAATCCTGGGTTGATAGCCAGGTGTGCAGCCCTGAGTAGTTACTCAACAAAACTAGAATAACCCTCAGGCGACGACAACCACACAAATCCTGGGTTGATAGCCAGGTGTGCAGCCCTGAGTAATTACTCAACAAAACTAAAATAACCCTCAGGCGACGACAACCACACAAATCCTGGGTTGATAGCCAGGTGTGCAGCCCTGAGTAGTTACTCAACAAAACTAGGATAACCCTCAGGCGACGACAACCACACAAATCCTGGGTTGATAGCCAGGTATGTAGCCCTGAGTAGTTCCTGTCCTGAGTGTTTCTAAACAATTTTATTTTTATTTAGAAATGGTGATGAGACTCTTCCGTACATCCATGTCTAGGAACTCAAATTGTCCATAACCGGGGACACGGCTAATCGATTAGTTTTACACTCTGCAGAGGTTGTGCACTTTCACCTTAAGGCTCATTTTACGCCCATACATAAAATGAGACAAGACCTTTCAGAAGGAGCATTCAACCATCCGGATCTGACCGTGCCCAAAATACCACCCTCTGTCAGTACCCATGGATGAGCCCTCACATCATACTCAATCAAGACAGAGCCCATATTGTCATAAGGCTGCATTGGAAGCTCACTAAGCAAGGAGGACATGGTAGACTCTTTGTTCCTGGGTGGCCGTCCACAAGTGTACCCCTAGGCGACGACAACCACACAAATCCTGGGTTGATAGCCAGGTGTGTAGCCCTAGGTAGCCACTCAACATAAACCAAGCAATGCCATTTCCACCCAGGTGTTTCATTGGGGTTGTATTTTAATTTTCATAACAATTTGAAAACAAGGCATGGCATCATTTTCCATAGTAAGTTTGCAATCCTAGCAAGTGGGGTTTAAGGGGTAGCTACCACTACTAGGAGCTAAGCATTTCATAACCACTTTGAAAATTTCATATCATGCACAGTATTCAAACCACTAATGCATATAATAAAAGATAGGTGGAAGTATGTGTGTCACTTGCCTTTTTGGAGTTCAAACCCTTTCACTTCTCTCAACAAGACACGTTCTCTCCTTTCAATCTATAGCAATAGGAGTAATACAACTTAAACACACTGGTCCAAGACAAACAAGATCAAACAATGCAAACAATTGAAATGGGTTGGTTCAACATTTTTAAATTTCTTATGATTTTTGTGATGAGAGAGATATGTCATGAACTCCTGACTTGATAGGGATGGAATTTAGAGTTTGGATGGCAAGGTCTAATGATTTGGAAAGGAATGATTCTCCAAGATTACAATGTAATGATAACATTCTTGTACTTGGCATAAACATGGATAGGGTTTAGGAATGACTCATGTGAATAGATTCACAAAAGTATAGAATAGTGCAACTAGAATACTATTGAGTAAAGTGTGACAACACTTACTCATAATAGTATGAGTTACTCATGGGCTTGGGCATATATTGGTGGTACATAGAACTACTCAATTAACTTTTCTATAAATTGAATAGTTCAATATAAACCAATATGAACAAGTTGCCATGGGGTTGAATGAGTATGAATGTTATTTAGAAAGATGGGGTTCCTTGGTCGAGATTTTCTTGGACAAAAGGATTTACTGGGACTAGAGTTTGATTTTGAAGATTTGACCAAACAATGGTTAATTCTTCTTTGAAGAATTCAAACTAGTTTTATTTATAGTTCAAGAATGGTATTTGATCTGAATGGTTTAAGATATCTGTGGCATGGGGTGGAGTGTACTACCACAAAAGCAAGGGGAACCTAATTGGTTAAACCACACATTACTCAAATTACTCAATTGTAATTTGAATATTATGAACTGGGTCCACATGAATAAGATGGCATGATATTGGGTGATGATCAAGAGTAAGCATGATAGTGATAGATAGGTGTGATCATAAGATTTACTTTGGTAGAAGGAGTCATATTGAAAAGAATTATAGAATTAATTCTATAATGAAAATACTCAAATTCTCATATTTGAATTTGAATACTTGCAAATAGGTTCAAATATTTTGGGAAATGATGCTACTGGATATAGGTTTTCAATATCTTCCATATGCAAAAGGAATCAATTGAATTGGGTTTATAGAATGTGATCTAGCTTAGATATACCCAAATCCACAATTTAAATTTGAATAATCTGAAACTATCCCAAATGCAAAATGTTACTGTACCATTGTGTTCTACATATTCCAAGGATTCTAGGAATATAAAGTTCGTTGAATTTGGCCAAGCAGATCAAAAGATATGAATTTTCTAAGTTTCTACACTAATCTGTCCAAGAATTCCGAAAATACAATAAGATTTGACACGTGGCGCTACCCTACTGGAGGATACCCCTTCATTTAAGTGATCTATTTGTGACCTTTAGATGCAGATCTAATGGACCAAAATAGTTCACCCGAATAGCTCACCGGAAAGGGCGCCGGAAACGCGTCCACGGCGGCGGTTGCTTGGTTGGCCGACGTTGTGGAGGTCTCCGATGATTATGAAGTAGCGGACGGCGTAGAGGAGGACGAGGCGGAGATGATGGACACCATTTGGATCCTCGATAAAGCTCCCGGTAGTGGCGGTGAGCGGATGGAGCGGCGGCGATGTCGGGCGGCGTGTCCAACGACGATGATAAGATGCACGACGATGTCCTGGAGGTAGGAGAGGATTAGGAGAGTCTACTGTGAAAAGGAATAGAAGTAAAGATCAACGGAGACATCGTACCAGTGCGATGAACTCGCCAAGATCTAGATTAGGACGTCGATGGTGCGGGAAATAGAGCGATCCTATGAAGAAATTCTGAGAACCAAAGTGAGGGAGGATAACTAGGAACACGCGGTGGACATGTCTTTTGGTACTGGTATGTTCCGAGGAGGGAGATCGGAAGTCTTATGCCATCGATTGGCATTCGGTGTGCCATTTGGGTTTGGGAGATTAAGGCCATCAAATGGAGATTTAATTCCCTGAACGGTTACTCCATTTAATTTCTAGCAAATTTCGTGTTTAAGTCGAATCGAAAAGGTTACTAGATTTGATGGGAGGAAAGGAAAAAGAAGTTGACTGCCATGGAGGTTTCTCGCGCAGGTATATGCTAGAGGTTGGGGATGACCCCGATCGTGTGCGCCGCCCAAGGAAAAAAAAGAGGACGTGAGGCCTTAGTGGGCTGGCCGGCCTGGGCTGGCCCAATTAGGGTCGCCTTTTTTCGTTTTCCTTTTTGATTTCTTTCATATCTTTTGTGCTTTAACACCATTTCAAGTCAAACCAAAATGGAATGTTTTCTAAAATTCAAAATAACATTACAAAACAGTGATCAATATGATTTCATAAATAAATAAACTTTTAAAAAAAATTATAAATTTAACCCTAGGGACTTTATTGCATAAAGCAAAATAGGGTTTGAGTTTTAAAGGTAAAGTCTTTAAACTTAGTAAAATAATATCTTTAAAATAATCTCTGAAATTATTTTCAGCACTAATTTTGAAATTATAACCTTTTTTATTTTAAACATTTTGCAAATATTTACCTTTGCAAATAGGCTTGCATTGGTTTCATATAATTTCAAAGTAGTATTTTGAAATTCTATTTCCTCAAAGGAGTCTTTCAAAGCTTGATACAAAATTTGAAATAGTTTTTCTAACAGACTTTTGAATATGGGATATTTATAGGAAACTCTTTTTATAAAATGGAAACCTTGGAAGTGAAATGGTTTGAATTGAGGGTTTACTAAAACTTTAGGGAAAAGCATTTAATTAAACATCAAAAAGTTTTAATTCCCTGTGATTTTTCAATCAACAAAAACAAAACATTTTTTTTTCAAATTTTGATAAAAATTGGGGATGTTACAGACTACCACCCTTAAAAGAAATCTCATCCTCGAGATTTGAAGAAGCTAGAAAGGTAGAAGGGTTTGGGGTACTTGGGTGGCTACCACCCTTAAAAGAAACTTTTGTTGGCAATCTAGGTCTTTGGGTTCTGACAGGACATCCTTAGTCTGACCTAGCACTGGGTCATCTTTTGATTCCATAGTAAGCTTCTATCTTCATTTCCAATAGATGGGTGTCCATTCACAAACTTGGGTTTCCAGTATTTCTCAAGGAGTCTTGAGTATAACTTTGCCCCATCGTGGAGCTTCTATCCAGCAATGTAGTTTGTTGATCTGCTTTGGACACTGAAGGGTCACTCTTTGGGTCAATCAGAGGACCATGTTAAAGTGACCTTCTGTCTTCACTTCATCCTCTTCGATAACATCCTAGAAGTTATTTTATCTTATGGTTGCTTCCTTGGTGATCACTTTTGGGGTCAAATGGAGTTCTTCAGATTGATAAGATTCCTTCCATCACGTGTCTTCTTCAACGGTAAGCTTGTGATTCACTCACCGAAATCCTACATTTTGGCCACACTGGCTCACTATAAGGGTATAATATCTTATCCTGCTAAGGTTAAGGTTTAACAACATCGTCTCTCTTGTAGGTATGTCTCTCTAGGTGTGTAAAGCCAACATTATGAGAGCGAATAATAAGAGTAGTAGGAATGGTGATCAATCCATCCTGCACCCAAATCATTACTTCACATATGGTTTGCAAACCGCGTACTCTAACTCTTGGTCAGCCTTACTTGCTTTGACAAAAAAAATTCTTTAAATGACAGCCAAAGTTCCAATTCTAATTTTTGAAAACAAATCTATCATTCCTTAGCTAGGGTTTTGCGCAAACTCGGTCGTATGGCATCAACTCTTGAGTTACAAATCCTTTAGCTTGCCATTTCATTGGAAAAATAAAATCCATTCAATAAGGTCATCCTTAGCTCTTACAAGTTCTTACAATAATTATTACAAGGCAGTAGTTGCATACAAATTCTTCCAGATTGGCTACACTTTGTTGTGTCTTCTCCTGGTATTTGTGGCATCCTTCAGTTATCTCAGTTCACTGAAGTCTTGAAGTACTTTCCTCTGTGCATTGATACGAATAGTGTCCTTGTTGCTTGCATGTGTAACAAGTGATATGGTTGAGGTTCTTCTTCACGCTACCTGAACTGATTGCTTTGTTGCCCTTTTTTTGGACATTTGTTCGCATAATGTCCTAGCTCCTTGCAATTGAAACACATCACCTTGCTGTTGTCTTTCTTCTTTTGAGGTCTCTCTAATGCTAGGAGCTCTCTTACTTCCTTTTCTCCATATTCCACTATAGCTGTGGGAAACCTTTCTCGTTTCTTCGAGCAATTTCTAGATAAATGTTCTTTTCCTTCTTCTTGGGTCTTCCCAAGCAACTGGCAGGGTCCATCCTTGGCTTGTTGATTTATTCGTTGCACCGTGGAATAAAACTTGCATTCTACAGGGACATGATTGATTCCTTCACATAGGAAACAAGTAACTTGGGTCATGGGATATTCTCCAATTGGGTGGCTCGTAACACAGTAAGGGCACTGTTCATGACATTCCTTAGACGTGTGTCCTATTTCTCCACATCTCTTGCAGGCTCTCAGTGTCATCTCAACCTCACCTTTTGGTTCCTTGCCACCATGATCATTTTCTGGCAGGCTGTTATTGGTGCTAGCCATGATCTGGGTCATCATTTGCACTATTCGAGAATGATCATCCAGTACTTGCTGCATTCCTGGTGGTAACTTTTTGCTATCGCGGGTGACCATATCCTAGGTCATTACTTGCATCATTTTAGTATGTACTTCAACCATCCGTTGCATTGCTATCTCCAACTGAGGGTTGCATCTGTGGGGTTTAGGACAGGTTTAGGTCTTAGCATAGATGAGTTTAGATAGAAGGGATCTAAAGAAGATTCCTACCCAAACACATCAGATCAAGAGAATTCATCTTACAAACAACATCTAACAAACATTCATCACATCAAGCAAACTAGGTCAAACACTAAAAATCTAGTATGGTCATACCCCAATTTGGTATGATCATTAGATTATCACAACATCGTTGGTTCTATAAACTACAATTATTGGTGGTCTTGTCTATTACTTGCTTGTGTACTTCAAGTTTCTTCTCCACTTCCTTGATTCATCTTCTGGAGTTGTGCAAGCTGCATTTGAGTCTTTCTCCAAGTTCTTTGTTTGGCCTTCAATGTAGTTCTTCATGTTGAGTCAAGGAAAAAATATGGAGTATCAGTCTCACACTTCCGGCACATTGTGATCTTCTATCCTTTGTTGATGATTTCAAGGTAGGGTCATCTATAGCATTAGGAAACATTTGAAGAGGAAGTAGGAGAGAATACAAGGAGTTCAAAATGCAAACTCCTTTTTTTTGTAAACAGAAACAAGATGAGATAGATATTTTTCTTTTTATCCTAGGGTCTTCATGTTTCTAATTCCAAACCTAGGGTCTCGATCCTACAGGCAACACTATGCTCTGATACCATTTTGTAACGCCCCACCTTTGGATTAAGGTGGAACACCTATGTAAAGTGCTATTCCCAGGATCACTGATAGCACCACAGAACAAAATAAGGTAATCATTGCATAGTATCAATATTACAACGTGGATCCAGATACATAAGTATTCAAACCTTACAGATACACAGCGGAAAATCAAAGTGGCAATGAGCCTCCATCTTCATCACGTGCCATAGGCAGACATGTTGGAATGCAGTCTCGAGATCCTACTAAACAATCCTTATCTGAAAACCTACACATTTGAATATGCAGCCCCATAAATGGGGGTCAGTACAATGATGTACTGGCAAATGACACATATTTGGTGGCTGTTGTGAAAGAGCTATCTACATGATATATGGCTGATGGAGCTTTTGCCTGATTTGCACAAAGCAAATTTTATCCTATATTTTCCAAATCAAATTTTTTTTTTATCCTTTATAAACTTTAAGGGTCAAGATAACCCCCAGGTGAAAACCACCACACAAATCCTAGGTTGATAGCCAGGTGTGCAGCCCTGAGTAGTTACTCAACAAAACTAGAATAACCCTCAGGCGACGACAACCACACAAATCCTGGGTTGATAGCCAGGTGTGCAGCCCTGAGTAATTACTCAACAAAACTAGAATAACCCTCAGGCGACGACAACCACACAAATCCTGGGTTGATAGCCAGGTGTGCAGCCCTGAGTAGTTACTCAACAAAACTAGGATAACCCTCAGGCGACGACAACCACACAAATCCTGGGTTGATAGCCAGGTATGTAGCCCTGAGTAGTTCCTGTCCTGAGTGTTTCTAAACAATTTTATTTTTATTTAGAAATGGTGATGAGACTCTTCCGTACATCCATGTCTAGGAACTCAAATTGTCCATAACCGGGGACATGGCTAATCGATTAGTTTTACACCCTGCAGGGGTTGTGCACTTTCACCTTAAGACTCATTTTACGCCCATACATAAAATGAGACAAGACCTTTCAGAAGGAGCATTCAACCACCCGGATCTGACCGTGCCCAAAATACCACCCTCTGTCAGTACCCATGGATGAGCCCTCACATCATACTCAATCAAGACAGAGCCCATATTGTCATAAGGCTGCACTGGAAGCTCACTAAGCAAGGAGGACATGGTAGTCTCTTTGTTCCTGGGTGGCCGTCCACAAGTGTACCCACAGGCGACGACAACCACACAAATCCTGGGTTGATAGCCAGGTGTGTAGCCCTGGGTAGCCACTCAACATAAACCAAGCAATGCCATTTCCACCCAGGTGTTTCATTGGGGTTGTATTTTAATTTTCATAACAATTTGAAAACAAGGCATGGCATCAGTTTCCATAGTAAGTTTGCAATCCTAGCAAGTGGGGTTTAAGGGGTAGCTACCACTACTAGGAGCTAAGCATTTCATAACCACTTTGAAAATTTCATATCATGCACAGTATTGAAACCACTAATACATATAATAAAAGATAGGTGGAAGTATGTGTGTCACTTGCCTTTTTGGAGTTCAAACCCTTTCACTTCTCTCAACAAGACACGTTCTCTCCTTTCAATCTATAGCAATAGGAGTAATACAACTTAAACACATTGGTCCAAGACAAACAAGATCAAACAATGCAAACAATTGAAATGGGTTGGTTCAACATTTTTAAATTTCTTATGATTTTTGTGATGAGAGAGATATGTCATGAACTCCTGACTTGATAGGGATGGAATTTAGAGTTTGGATGGCAAGGTCTAATGATTTGGAAAGGAATGATTCTCCAAGATTACAATGTAATGATAACATTCTTGTACTTGGCTTAAACATGGATAGGGTTTAGGAATGACTCATGTGAATGGATTCACAAAAGTATAGAATAGTGCAACTAGAATACTATTGAGTAAAGTGTGACAACACTTACTCATAATAGTATGAGTTACTCATGGGCTTGGGCATATATTGGTGGTACATAGAACTACTCAATTAACTTTTCTATAAATTGAATAGTTCAATATAAACCAATATGAACAAGTTGGCATGGGGTTGAATGAGTATGAATGTTATTTAGAAAGATGGGGTTCCTTGGTCGAGATTTTCTTGGACAAAAGGATTTACTAGGACTAGAGTTTGATTTTGAAGATTTGACCAAACAATGGTTAATTTTTCTTTGAAGAATTCAAACTAGTTTTATTTATAGTTCAAGAATGGTATTTGATCTGAATGGTTTAAGATATCTGTGGCATGGGGTGGAGTGTACTACCACAAAAGCAAGGGGAACCTAATTGGTTAAACCACACATTACTCAAATTACTCAATTGTAATTTGAATATTGTGAACTGGGTCCACATGAATAAGATGGCATGATATTGGGTGATGATCAAGAGTAAGCATGATAGTGATAGATAGGTGTGATCATAAGATTTACTTTGGTAGAAGGAGTCATATTGAAAAGAATTATAGAATTAATTATATAATGAAAATACTCAAATTCTCATATTTGAATTTGAATACTTGCAAATAGGTTCAAATATTTTGGGAAATGATGCTACTGGATATAGGTTTTCAATATCTTCCATATGCAAAAGGAATCAATTGAATTGGGTTTATAGAATGTGATCTAGCTTAGATATACCCAAATCCACAATTTAAATTTGAATAATCTGAAACTATCCCAAATGCAAAATGTTACTGTACCATTGTGTTCTACATATTCCAAGGATTCCAGGAATATAAAGTTCGTTGAATTTGGCCAAGCAGATCAAAAGATATGGATTTTCTAAGTTTCTACACTAATCTGTCCAAGAATTCCGAAAATACAATAAGATTTGACACGTGGCGCTACCCTACTGGAGGATACCTAACGAGGGTTAACTCGACAAATGTCCTAGATGAAGGACTTAGGATCGGGGAGATAGGGCGTCGGATGAACTCGAAGGTGAAGTTAGTCGAAATAGGTATGTGTCGAAAGTAAACTTGGGTGTTCAACCTGGCTTGCTTTCAATCTGCCTTACACCGTCCCCTCCTGACCCCTATATATAGGTGGCCAGGTCTCGAGGATCAGGTAGGGTACAATACAGATTACAATATCGACATACGGTAAGAACTCGTATTCGACTATTATTACAATTGGGCCTAGCTTATCGGGCCTCAGGGGTACTCAACTAACAGGCTCTATTAACTATACCCTTGTCAATACCCCTTCGTTTAAGTGATCTATTTGTGACCTTTAGATGCAGATCTAATGGACCAAAATAGTTCACCGGCATAGCTCACCGAAAAGGTCGTCGGAAACGCGTCCACAGCGGCGGTTGCATGGTTGTCCGACGTTGTGGAGGTCTCCGATGATTATGAAGTAGCGGACGGCGTAGAGGAGGACGAGGCGGAGATGATGGACACCATTTGGATCCTCGATAAAGCTCCCGGTAGTGGCGGTGAGCGGATGGAGCGGCGGCGATGTCGGGCGGCGCGTCCAACGACGATGATAAGATGCACGACGATGTCCTGGAGATAGGAGAGGATTAGGAGAGTCTACTGTGAAAAGGAATAGAAGTAAAGATCAACGGAGACGTCGTACCAGTGCGATGAACTCTCCAAGATCTAGATTAGGACGTCGATGGTGCGGGCAATAGAGCGATCCTATGAAGAAATTCTGAGAACCAAAGTGAGGGAGGATAACTAGGAACACGCGGTGGACATGTATTTTAGTACTGGTATGTTCCGAGGAGGGAGATCGGGAGTCTTATGCCACCGATTGGCATTCGGTGTGCCATTTGGGTTTGGGAGATTAAGGCCATCAAATAGATATTTAATTCCCTGAACGGTTACTCCATTTAATTTCCAGCAAATTTCGTGTTTAAGTCGAATCGAAACGGTTACTAGATTTGATGGAAGGAAAGGAAAAAGAAGTTGACTGTCATGGAGGTTTCTCGCGCACGTATATGCTGGAGGTTGGGGATGACCCCGATCGTGTGCGCCGGCCAAGGAACAAAAAGAGAGGACATGAGCCCTTAGTGGGCTGGCCGGCCTGGGCTGGCCCAATTAGGGTCGCCTTTTTTTTCGTTTTCCTTTTCTTTTCCTTTTTGATTTCTTTCATATCTTTTGTGTTTTAACACCATTTCAAGTCAAACCAAAATGGAATGTTTTCTAAAATTCAAAATAAAATTACAAAACAGTGATCAACATGATTTCATAAATAAATAAACTTTTTAAATAAAATTTATAAATTTAACCCTTGGGACTTTATTGCATAAAGCAAAATAGGGTTTGAGTTTTAAAGGTAAAGTCTTTAAACTTAGTAAAATAATATCTTTAAAATAATCTCTGAAATTATTTTCAGCACTAATTTTGAAATTATAACCTTTATTTTATTTTAAACATTTTGCAAACATTTACCTTTGCAAATAAGCTTGCATTGGTTTCATATAATTTCAAAGTAGTATTTTGAAATTCTATTTCCTGAGAGGAGTCTTTCAAAGCTTGATACAAAATTTGAAGTAGTTTTTCTAACAGACTTTTGAATATGGGATATTTATAGGAAACTCTTTTTATAAAATGGAAACCTTGGAAGTGAAATGGTTTGAATTGAGGGTTTACTAAAACTTTAGGGAAAAGCATTTAATTAAACATCAAAAAGTTTTAATTCCCTGTGATTTTTCAATCAACAAAAACAAAACAATTTTTTTTCTTCAAATTTTGAAAAAAATTGGGGATGTTACATTATGATTGAGTTGATGTGCTGAATATTATCTAATGTTATCTCTATGTTGTTTATGATCTTGCATGCTCTCCGTTGTTAGTAGCTATCTTGGCCGAGTAGATATTAGTGACTCCAAGAGGGGGTATTTATGCTCGATAGTTGGGTTCATGACTCTATTTAATCTGGGGGGTGACAGAAACCTCTAAGGTTGTAGATGTGCTGTTGCCACTAGGGGGAAAACAACATTCATATGTCCAAGGGCATATGCTTTGTTTATATTACACACTTTGCTTAATGCAGTTATCTGTTGTTCGCAACTTAATACTTGTGGAGTTCTTGGATTGATTCGCCACAAGTGGATTACTAGTCATAGATGCAGTTGGATGGCGGTATATGTATCTTGTTGTAATGCCCAGAGTAAATCTCATAGTGATCCTCTCGACATATGCACGTTGTCTTTATTCTATCAATTGTCCAACTGTAATTTGTTTACCCAGCATGTGTTATTTTGTCTTATGGAGAGACACCACTACTGAACTGTGGACCCCGGTCCTATTTCCTTTACATTGCTATCACCTGTTTACTTTACTCGCACTATTTACTTTACTCGCATACTACTATTGCTTTCCACTCGATACGCTCATTCCTTTGTTTACAGCAAACCGGTGAGATTGACAACCTCATCGTAAGTTGGGAGCAAAGTATTTGGTTGTGTTGTGTGCAGGTTCCGCGTTGCAGCTGGCAAAGCAAAGCACTGGACGAGGCGCCCTATGAATTGTCCGGAGTTGTCGCAAAGCTAGCAAGCATCACCTTCTGGAGTATTGGCTTTTTCCTACTGGATTGACATAACTTAGTTTCATACTGAGGGAAAACTTGCTGCTATATTCATCAAACCTTCTCTTGGGGTTCCCAACTGGCCGGTCATTTACTTCATCAACTACACGCCAACAAGTTCTCTGGCATTATTCATCACCGCGCCACCAACAAATTTTCTGGCGCCGTTGCCGGGGATTGAAGAAGAAGAAGCACCCACGTCAAATACACGCTCCCCCATCAACTTGGCACCATCAAACGCAATCAAGTTTTCTGGCGCCGTTGCCGGGGAGGAAAAAGAAGACTTCTGCAAGGGGAGTTTCGCACGCACATCATTTACTTTGTTTTAAGTTTTGCTTTTACTTTACTTTTACTTGCATCATTTTATCAAAAACACAAAAAAATTAGTTTCCTTTATAGTTGCTTTTATTTACTTGCTTTTAGTTTTGTTAGAATGAGTAATCCTGAAGTTGAAGTTCATACCTTTAAGCAACAAGGGTGAGAGAGTTTGAAAGATGTTGGTACTGTATTAGCAATTCTCATCATAGGTGTACGAAGAAGCATTCTACCATGATCCTCCTTATAAATTTTTATGTTGGTATAACTAGTTGGAATAGGTATGTTCTTGATACTCTTGCAGGAGGTAATTTTCTGGGTACTCCCGCTCTTGAAGCATGCACTTTAATTGAAAGTTTAGTGGGAGTACCACCTATTCATGTTGTTAAAACTGAGGTCACTTTGGAGGAAGTTTTAGAAAAGCTTAGCTCTTTAGAAAAAAGTTTGCCAAATATCCTTGATAATGCTAGCCGTGTTAATGAATTGATAGAAAGTATCGGTAAGAGAATCACCATTTTAGAGGCTAGCACTACTCTTGATAGCCAAAACCTTAGGATTGGGAAACTGGAGGAATCTATGGAAACTTTAAGTTCAATTTTCTCTTCTCTTAAGTTTAAGAAGGAGAAAGCTTTTGTTGGAAAAGAGCAAAAATTTATGTATGTTCCCAAGGTGTCTGTGCCTAAACCGCAGCATGTTTTTAAGATTGGTAAGACTTTTAGTTCAACTAAGAGTGACTTGCAGGTTGAATCATCTTTGGGAACCTCTAAAGTGCCTAGTGTGGTAAGTGGTGATCTTGAGGAAACAATTGATCTTAATGCCTCTTTCGATATTACTTGATTCGCACTTTCTGCGCCTAGCTCAAAGGCGTTAAAGAAAAGCACTCTTAGAAGATAACCCAATGTTTTTACTTTTAGTTTTTTTTCTTTTATTTGAGTCTTGGAAGTTATTACTACTGTAATAACCTCTCTTTATCATTTTTATTTCGTTTTTGTGCCAAGAGAAGCCTCTAATTTGAGTGAGGTAAGATTTGGGGATGTTGCTGTCCTGAAACAGATTTCGGTGCTGCACCGTAAAAATTCGTGAAAATTCTCAGTATATCTTTTGGACCTGCGATTTCTTGTGCATATGCCCCAGGTTATATCCAAACTTTCATTAGTTAACACTTTTTGATTTGAGCAACAGCAAACCCTCTAAAAATTCGACCTTTGTCAGCTGTTCTGTTTTGACAGATTTCTGCCAATATTTGTGTTTGCCGCTCGATCGTTTTCTTTTTTAGTTCCTTTGATCACGGAACTTTTGGGGAAGTTGCTACAGTAGTATATGCTTTATATGTGGTGGTTTTGAGTTGAAACCTGAAACAAAAAGGGGTTGATTCATTATTATGCTTACACTAATGTTGCTAATAGAATTGTGTTGAGTTTTGTATGAAGGAAGTTTTCAAGTGTATGGATTGGAGAATGATGAGATGAGTTGAAGAATGGACAAAAGCTCAAGCTTGGGGATGCCCATGCACCCCAAGAAATATCTAAGAGTTACAAGCGTCAAAGCTTGGGGATGCCCCCGAGGCACCCCTTCTTCATCGGCAAAAATCAGGTCACCTTTCAACACACTATATTTTTATTGCTTCATGCACTATGCGTTTTTCTTGGAGCGTCAGTTGCTTTAGTTTTCAGTTTTATTTATTTTTATTTGCTGCAATAAATGGTTGGACCCAAACAAATTTCTTTTAGAGAAGTTTCCTTGCTTTTCATTTGCCAAGAACACTCCGTTTTCACTTTTATCGTTCAACGAGTGTTCTCTTTTTCTGCTACTGCGTTTAGCTTTCATTTTTTTTGCCTTGATTTGTGTTCAGATCTTGTTATATCTTTACATCAAGGTGTATTTTGACCTCTGGTCCATGTTGGTTTTCATCAAAAAGAGTTGTTTTAAAAAGTTCGAATGGTGTTGGAAAAGAGAAAAAGCTCTATGCAAAAAAGTGGTACAAGAAGGAGCTTGTGTAGACTGCGGCCTAGGCTTTTGCATATCGTGCTTGATGTCTTTTTGATAGTATGCTTAGTGGTTTTGCTGTAGCATGACTTGTCTCAAATGACTGGGATTGCTTAATGAGCCTTTGAAAAAATCATGCGTTGTTTTAATTATTTGGAAGCATTATTTTGGTTTTCTCCTTGATGCTTTATTTGGGTTGACTTGGTGCATGCTCACACATGTTAGACTCATACAAAGTCGCCATTGCCTCTATGATCATTTAGTTTTTGACTTTTGATGCCATCTTATGCTTCTTTTAATGTCGCTTTGTCGATTTGCATGATTATGGCCGTTATTGCTCTCTTAGTTGGTCGCTCCCAATCTTTTGCTAGCCCACATTTTGTACTGAGTATGAGCTCTACTCGTGCATCCAACTCCTAAAAACCAAGTTGTTCCATTGTGTCTACTATAAATTCCTATGCATGGTATTTGTAAGCCATTCCAAGTAAATTTTCATGTGCTACCTTTCAAAAAAAAACCTTCAAAACACTTCTCATTTTGTGACACTGTTTTCAGCTCATGGGGACGTAGTGGTCGGATTTGCTATCTTCCATATTACTTATTCCAAAAAGAAAAGAAAAAAGAAAAAAGGCACTCCTCCATGGTATGTGAATGTTGGTGGGCACCCGATGGAATTGGTTAGCCATGGTTTGTGAAAGGAAAAAAGGCGGGGACGAGTGCCAAGCTTTATAAAAGAGCACAAAAAGTGCCAATCTCTCTCAAAAACTTGCTTCATTTTTGTATGGAAGATAGTAAGAACCCCATTGTCAGTTATTGACAAAAGCAACCACCTCTCAAAACCCAACTTTTATCTCTCTGTTTTACAAATGAAAAGCTCTAGCACATGTTTAATCACTGCTTCCCTCCGCGAAGGGCCTTTCTTTTACTTTTATGTTGAGTCTCCGCCTTCTATCTGTATGCACCGTCTAAGAGAGCATAGTTGTCATTCTGAGTATAATGTGCATTGTCCCAAAGTTTTCATTGATTGATTCATGATGTTGGTTTCACTTGTTCTCAAATTATTTGTATCTAGTCGCCCTCTTAAACTTGAAGGCGTCCTATGCATTTATGTTTTGCTCTCTCATGAAGGACAAGCTGAAAACCATTTGTATGTTTTTCCATATGATTTAAACACATGTTTGACTTTCATTGTTTCATTTTCATGATCTTTTGTTTGTGTTCTTTTTCATGTTATAACATGGTTGCTAAGTTTCTTCTATCAAGATTATATCTTTCATGCCCATGTTTTAAGTTCTTTTGATCCCAGCACACAACGCTTACATATATGGTCAAGATTGCGTAGGTGCATGTCACCTCAAAAATTATTTCTTTTGTTATCATTTACCTACTCGAGGACGAGCAGGAGTTAAGCTTGGGGATGCTGATACGTCTCAAACGTATCTATAATTTTTTATGCTCCATGCTTGTTTTTACACCATTTTGCTTAGTGTTTCGTTACACTTTGTGGCATTTTTATGCATTTTTCGGAACTAACCTATTAACGAGATGCCACAGTGCCAGTTCCCTGTTTTTTGCTGTTTTTGTGTTTCAGAAAAGTTACACAGGAAATATTCTCGGAATTGGACGAAACAAAAGCCGAACATCCAGAAATTTACCGAAGCTTCCAGAGAACCGAAGAGGAGACGGAACAAAGCGAGAGGGTGGCCTCACCACCAGGGGCGCGGCCTAGGGCCTAGCCACGCCGCCCTATGGTGAGGGCCCCCTGGTCCACTTCTAACGCTGCCCCTTCGCCTATAAAGACCCCCCAACGGGAAAAACCTAAACACCCAATTACTTTTCCAGAAACATATCGCGATCCGCCGCTGTCGTCGACCCGAGATCGGGAGGGTCCAGAAGCTCTTCCCCGCACCCTGTCGGAGAGGGGAATCGCCACCGGAGGTCTTCTTCATCACCATGCTTGCCTCCGGCGCGATGAGTGAGTAGTCTACCTTGGACTATGGGTCCATAGCAGTAGCTAGATGGTTGTCTTCTCCACCTTGTGCTTCATGTTTAGATCTCATGAGCTGCCTTACATGATCGAGATCACCGTTATGTAATTCTACATGTTGTGTTTGTTGGGATCCAATGAATATTGGTGTTATGATTGAGTTGATGTGCTGAATATTATCTTATGTTATCTCTATGTTGTTTATGATCTTGCATGCTCTCCGTTGTTAGTAGCTATCTTGGCCGAGTAGATACTAGTGACTCCAAGAGGGGGTATTTATGCTCGATAGTTGGGTTCATGCCTCTATTTAATCTGGGGAAGTGACAGAAACCTCTAAGGTTGTAGATGTGTTGTTGCCACTAGGGGAAAAACAACATTCATATGTCCAAGGGCATATGCTTTGTTTACATTACACACTTTTCTTAATGCAGTTATCTCTTGTTTGCAACTTAATACTTGTCGAGTTCTCGGATTGATTCGCCACAAGTGGATTATTAGTCATAGATGCAGTTGGATGGTGGTCTATGTATCTTGTTGTAATGCCCAGAGTAAATCTCATAGTGATCCTCTTGACATATGCACGTTGTCTTTATTCTATCAATTGTCCAACTGTAATTTGTTTACCCGGCATGTGTTATTTTATCTTATGGAGAGACACCACTAGTGAACAGTGGACCCCGGTCCTATTTTCTTTACATTGCTATCACCTGTTTACTTTACTCGCACTGTTTACTTTACTCGCATACTACTATTGATTTCCACTCGATACGCTCATTCCTTTGTTTACAGCAAACCGGTGAGATTGACAACCTCATCGTAAGTTGGGAGCAAAGTATTTGGTTGTGTTGTGTGCAGGTTCCGCGTTGCTGCTGGCAAAGCAAAGCACTGGACGAGGCACCCTATAAATTGTCTGGAGCTGTCGCGAAGCTAGCAAGCATCACCTTCTGGAGTATTGGCTTTTTCCTACTGGATTGACATACCTTGGTTTCGTACTGAGGGAAAACTTGCTGCTATATTCATCAAACCTTCTCTTGGGGTTCCCAACTGGCCGGTCATTTACTTCATCAACTACACGCCATCAGGGCCCCATTGGGTTCCCCATCCCCATAACAAAAAACATAATATAGGGCTTTCTATTTTCGTGCCCTCGGGTCCTTAGTTGTACTCAGTTTTCCCCAGCTCCTTCGTTTTTCCTCAGTTTTCCCCAAGCCCTTGTCTGAAACCCTCACAAGGAGCTCAGACGGGAGGAATCCCGTTCAGTTGACCGTTCCGTGTTGACGAGTGGGGCCACGTCGTGTGGGGCCATGTCGTGTGGGGCTGGTAGAAAGGGACCGCGTGGGATAGGACGAGACCGTGTTTGGTCATACGAGCGGAGCGGGAGCCGTAGCGTGTGGGGCCGTAGCGTGTGGAGCCGTGTGGGTCCGGGACGTGGGCACGAGTGGTTTCTGTCTCTTTTGCCCAGATTAGCAGTTTTCAATGCACCTTTTTCCTCTCTCTCGCTCGATCTCATTCATTCTTGATTGCCCAAATTGGTAGCAAATCCAGAGCAGCTTCTTCTTCTGTTTTTTAACGCCATTCATTTCTTTATGCCTTCGTTTTTACCCAATTAGGTAGGAAATCTAGGGCACAAATCCAGAGAAAATATATGATAAGCTGCATACAGCAGCCAACATAGCATAGATATATTCACGACAGATCCAACAGTACTACCAATAGATCCAACATAAGCTACATTTTACATGAATTTAAGCTTGGAGGCTGCGCAGGTGAATCCCAAGTGCTTTGTGTTGGGCCATGAATGCATGCACGTTCACGGTCGTTCCAACTCTAGCGCCGCATCTGCCAATGGATTCAGCATGGTTCACCAGGCAGTTGAAGTCGGTGGCGCGGAGCTTCCTGTTGCAGAAGGGGCACCTGTAAACACCTCGAGCAAAGTGGCCATCGTAATGGCCGGACTGCAGCCTCCTGAGGATGTGACGAGTCTTGGTGTGGAAGGACTCGTCGTCGCTGTCGACGTCGCTGCTCTACACCTGTCATGTAGCACCAAAGATCGTGCAAAAAACACGGAGTCAATTGCAACGATGATGGAACAGAGAGTGAACAAAAGATCATGCATGATAATATGGGCACAAAAAAAAGAGGTAGCCTCAGTTACATTGGACACACTTATATCCAGGATTTGAGTTAGTGAACCAAAGATCATGCACAACAAATTTGTACACACCAATTGTTCACTGACCAAACCCTGAATCAATTTGTGCCCAAATATTCATCATCATCGGCACAAATTAACCGGATGGGATTGATTACTCACATAAGTTAACCGAATCTTAAACAAAAGCAAATCACAAACACTAATAAGGCAAGATCTAGAACTAGGAACAGACGAACCCTAATAATGCAAGATCTAACACAAAAGGATTGAACTAGGAACAGACAAACCCTAATAACACAAGATCTAACACAAAAGGATTGAACTAGGAACAGATGAACCCTAATAACGCAAGATCTAACACAAAAGGATTGAACTAGGAACAGACGAACCCTAATAACGCAAGATCTAACACAAAAGGATTGAACTAGGAACAGACGAACCCTAATAACGCTGGATCTAACACAAAATGATTGAAATGGGATAAGAACAAGGGAACAAAGGGTTACCTCTGGCTCGTCGTCGGCGATGCTGGTGTCATAGGGGTTCTCCGGTGCGACGTATGGCACTGGTTCGTATGGGCCCCAAGCGACGGGGGCCTAGACGGGGGCGGCGGCCGATGCGCCGGCGGCTGATGCGCCGGCGGCTACGTTGGAAGCAGTGACGGGGGCCTGGACGGGGGCGGCAGCCGATGCGCCGACGGCTACGTCAGAAGCGCCGACAAGGGGCATCTCATTCTTCTCCATCGCCGGTGGTTTTCTTCGGGGTGTTTTCTTCGGTTGTGGAGAAGATGATGGGACAGGAGAGGCGGTTGCAGTGAGAATGAGAGAGTGGGCGAGCATCGAGGGAGAGAAAGAGGGGCTCTATAAAGACGAAGGTGGCGTGTACCGCAACACGCGTCTGCTATGCACGGCTGCAGCGTGCACTGCGACACGAGGCTAACCCTGTGACGTTTGGTGTACTCAGTTATAACCTCGGGCCTTATACAGAAATTTTATCTGTACTCAGTTTTCCCCTCGAGTACTTAGACTGGAAAGTGCAATATACTCAGTTTTACCCTCAAGTAGCTGGTCAACAGAGAGTCAACAAATGAGATTAACATAGCTAATTGAGTCATTTCATGCGCAAAAAAATCCAAAAATAAAACAAAACATAGTGGCACCTACTCATGGAGTCTTCCTACGCAACCTGCCACCTAGGAAACCTTAACAAACATAGATAAATCAAGTTTTACCACAAATTGCCACTTCTCGGAATCACTAGTAGCTATGAAGATGCATGGTTTTCCACTCAAATCCCTTTGCAAAACATCTTCCCCAAAATATAGTTTGTCTAAATGAGGCCATAATTATCACACTTATGTATATTTGAATTGTAAATAATTTGATGTAGCCCAATATGAATTATATTGTACAAAACATGCATTTTTCATTTTGTAATTATTTTGTTTGAATCCGTTAGTCTATTTACTATTTACGTGCCCTTGGTTTCTTAGTACTACTCAGTTTTGCCCTCAAGTACTGTCACAAATGCTCACAGAAGCCCAAACTTATCTTGATTGGTTGAGCCGTTGTCACACGGATCGACTCCACCAACCGTTGATCCACTGATCTAACGGGCAGTATACCCCTCTCCATCTCTTCGTGGCCACCCCTCTCTCTCTCTCTTCATGGTCACCCCTCTCTCTCTCTGTCGGTGGACAGTGTCACCCCTCTATTTATGTGCAATAACGAGTTTGCCACGTAACTATATTCCCTCTATTTATGCATTATTTTCCACGATCTAAAAATGTTAAACTAAAAAGTGGTATAATTTTGGTGTAAACAAGAGACATACATATTTGCGGATTTCGGTGAATGCATTATTTGTCACCCCTCTAACAATTATCAACTCTCTTTAGCATTCCTTTTCTTTTAGGGAATATAGTTTGGGATATAGTTTTGGTAATTTGAAATGGCCCAAAAGTGGTATAATTTTGGTATAAACATGAGGCATACATATTTGAGGGATTTCGGTGAATGGATTATTTATCACCCCTCTAACAATTATCGACTATCTTTAGCATTCCTTTTCTTTTAGGGAATATAGTTTTGGTAATTTGAAACGGCCCAAAAGTGGTATAATTTTGATAGAAACATGAGACATACATATTTGGCATATTTGGGGGATTTCGGTGAATGGATTATTTATCACCCCTCTAACAATTATCAACTTTCTTTAGCATTCCTTTTCTTTTAGGGAATATAGTTTTGGTAATTTGAAACGGCCCAAAAGTGGTATAATTTTGGTAGAAACATGAGACATACATATTTGGCATATTTGGGGGATTTCGGTGAATGGATTATTTATCACCCCTCTAACAATTATCAACTTTCTTTAGCATTCCTTTTCTTTTAGGGAATATAGTTTGGGATATAGTTTTGGTTATTTGAAACGTCCCAAAAGTGGTATAATTTTGGTATAAACATGAGACATACATATTTGTGGGATTTCGGTGAATGCATTATTTGTCACCCCTCTAACAATTATCAACTATCTTTAGCATTCCTATATTCCCTAACACTTATTTTTTTGGTAATTTTGGTGAATGCACACACTAACTTTGAAAACAACTACAAGTACATGTAACTAAATAATGGATTTGTAACAAGGGATCCCTTGTAACAACTTCTAGCGCCTGATGAGCAATGATAAGAATCCGATCGCAATTATACAACAAAAAAACAACCAGCCATCAGATTAGCTTGCTTCTTCAACTCGATCAGCTGCCTTAACTGCTTGTTCATTTTCTTCAGTTCTCCCTTCACTTCCACCAGTTCTGCATTGGGAGCATTAGGCATAATCGGAACGGCTCCTCTCTCCGCCGCATTCTCTACAGCAAGTCCCCCCTCCCAAATTGTGCTCCCCAATAGCGCCAATTGATTCCTGCAATTGAAGCCTCTGAACGTACACATCGATCCACTCGAAATACCTGCATTTATTCAGGATCTGAAAACAACAACGTGAACCCTAAATCCCAAATTCGAGGGAATAACAAGAAAATCGAGAGAAAACAGAGCAATTGGAGCGAGATCTAACCTTATCCCCCTCTCTATATGGCAAGCTCTCGCATGCAAGTAACTCACATCCATGGTTGCCGTTGTCGTCCGTCTTACAGATCGACTGCTTCAGAGGCTCCTAGCGTGGGCAGTCAGGGCATCTTGTCAAAGGCAGGGGTCCATACTGCGGCCATGAAGAACGGGAGGTCGAAGAGAAACTAGACATCACCCGCCTGCCAGAGAAGGGCTGCCGCTGGCGGAGAAGAAGAACAATGGGGCGCGGGGAAAGAAAGGGGAAGCAATGGCACGGGCATGAGCGTGGGGCTGGCTCGGGCTCCCATTTTGCAACGGTCACCTGGGTAAGCTGTGGGTCCGGCGCGCTAACATAGACAAGTTGTGGGTCCCATGATAATCTGGATAAGTGGAGACGTGTCCACTGCGGGGCACCAACAGCGGCCCCACTTGCCAGCACCAACCAACGGTCAACTAAACGGGATTCCTCCCATCCGAGCTCCTTGTGAGGGTTTCAGACAAGGGCTTGGGCAAAACTGAGGAAAAACTAAGCGGCTGGGGAAAACTTAGCACAACTAAGGACCCGAGGGCACGAAAATAGAAATCCCCATAATATAATAGAAGACTCTAAGTCTAATCGATGCATATTGATGCATATGGTGATTAGATAAACATAGAACAATAAATAGTAAAAAGGGACCATACAAATGCAGTATGCAGCATATAGAGGGCACATAGTAGACAAATTAAGCTCACAAACATGTTTACAAAAATATTAAGACACTAAATAGTTTGAAAAGCGGGTCCCCGTTGGGTATCGGGGATGGGGTATAGTGTACCATCCCCATCCCCGCCATATCCTATGGGGAGTACATTTGTTCAGTAAGTATCCCCATGGGCACGTTCTCGCCTATCCCCACCCCCTAATGGATGAAATCCCCATGGGTTTGGCGGGTATGGGGCCGCATTGTCATTCCTAGCCATGTGGCCTATCATCTGAGGATATGGGGATAGCGTCCGCCTTGTTACGAGCTTCTCTTCTTCAGACCTCCGAGGATCCGGTATGAGATT
This sequence comes from Dactylis glomerata, assembly GCA_007115705.1. Taxonomy (NCBI): domain Eukaryota; kingdom Viridiplantae; phylum Streptophyta; class Magnoliopsida; order Poales; family Poaceae; genus Dactylis; species Dactylis glomerata. The sequence goes on along the minus strand of QXEO01001630.1, from coordinate 363,870 downwards.
CATTATCAGGGCGAATACCATGATAGCCATTGCCTCGAGCTTTGGAGGCGGTGCTAGATCGGCATAACGCAGCATCAGATTCAAGTCGTTGTGATGACGTAGCCTTCTCTTGTTGCACCAATGCCTTCGTCATTAGCTTTATCGTTGTCTCCAGAGCTGCTGGGCTTTGGTTATTTTCCAATAGCTCCTTTGCGGCCACGATATTTTCTATCGGAGTGGCCCTGACTTCATCGCGGTTCTTCTCCATGTATGGCGGATTCTTGATGTACATCCTAGCCAGCGTTTCTGCGGTTGGCACAGTGAACTCAAGGTTTTGTGCCAGTTGCGGGTCACCGCCCTCTTCTATCTGCTTCTGGATGAGAGTAGCGTACTTCTCCTCCATGTTTCTTGCGCGTTTAAGCGTATCCTAAGCTTTAGCAATATCACCGTCCAGCTTTTTGCCCATCTTCTCAACTCACTTTGCCTCCTTAAGGATTTCTCGTCTCTTCTTCTCCAGATCGTTCATGTCTCTGACGCAGTCGGAGTGATTGGATCTCCTAGGGTTCCGTAGATGATCTTGTCCATTGGGGTCATGAAGTCTTCTGGGCAGTGCACCATGGGGATGGCGTGTTGCAGAGGCCTCGGTCCGCCCTGGATCTCGGGCAGCTGTTCCGTGGCGGGATTGGCGGCTAAAGGCGGGTTACCCTGCTCTTTGGCGGCATCACCATTGTGGGATGCCTGGGATGGCGGATCACCGATTGCCTGCCCAGCATCATCTCCCTTGCTGGTCATGAGCACCTGCTTGGCAGCTGCTTACTTCTTTTCTAGTTCTTGCTAAGATAACTCCGCCTTGATTTTTCTCATGGCGGCGTCATAGTGATCAGAGTCATAGCCTTTGCTATCCTAGTCATCTGATTCACCACTTTCGTTAAGTGCCTCTAGGATGGATTCACCTGGGTTGTCATCTCCATTGGAGGTAGATACCGAAGTGGTTCCTGCGAAAGCAACAAGGCAGTACCGCGGTGTCTCTAATGCCAGATTACTTATGGCAGATCCATATCGGTCATCCACCACTTCCTCCACCTCTAGGGCGGGTTGGGTGGGATTTGTTTTTAGATCTGATCTAGATAACTTGGAAAGTTCTAGATAAGATGATTCCTCCTCCGTATCCATCTCGAAAGCGGTCTGTTTGGGGGGTTTTAGCCATACCGATCCGCCGAAAATTGGTTTCCATAGCGGAGGTAGGGTTTGCCTCTCCGATGAAGATGTGGATGTCTCCGATCAGAATGACGGTGAGTCGAGCAGGGTTTTCTCTAGCCGGCACCCAGAGGTTATCCGCTGGGATGATGGGGAAGCCGGAATCATAGAGGACACGCCCGATGGTGACAGTGTCGCCGATGCCTGTGAAGGCGGATCCCGCCTGGATCCGTGCTCCTGACGCGCTTAGCCCCATGGTGGGCGCCAACTATCGTGGTTTCGTCAATAGATCTGCCATAGGGGTAGGTGTATGGAGGTTTGTGGAAGGGGGTGAAAATGGCGGAGCGATCCGGGACGGAGGTAGCACGAGTTTACCCAGCTTTAGATCCCGCAACGGTGGCCAGACCCTACGTGCTGCTATAAATCACTATATGGCAACAAGTGCTCGGTTACAATGATGAAGTTGGCTGTTTTGCTATGCGATTGGCCGTATGTCTAAGTCTATGCCTCGAGGGCTTTTCCATGCCGGCTTATAAAGGTGCCTAGTGTGGGCATCACGATGGTACCGGAGCAGATACAATATGGAGTCCTAGACTAAGTCCTATACAATGTCATGTACTACAAGGCAACCCGCCATGGGCCTGTCTCCGGATCCTCCATAAGCTCCTGGGTCCTATACCGCCATGGGCTTTCCAGCAACTGGGCCGCCCGGTAGGCAATCCGCCATACCACCCTCATGGGCCACCCTGCCTTGCTGGTTTAGGACTATGTCGCTAGTATACCTATTTGGTATATCCCCAACATGCTCGGCAAGCGGCTCCATTCAGAGAGGCCAGAAGGAGCTCGCACAAGTGCAAGAACAGTTCTGCCTAGGAGGTCCGAGAATCCGCCTGTGATCAGGAAGTCAACCGGTAACAAAAAGAGACCTCTGATGCCCAAAGAGCTGGAACAGATTCCGAAAGGCAACTTTGGCAACATGCATGCTGAGCAGTGGAGGGAGTTTTGTCTCCGTGATCCTTACCGTTTCAAGAAGAGGACCTATACTGTAGGTGACAAGATGTTCTAGACTGAAGGTCAGAGGCAGTTGTGGGATGACCACTACAATGACAAGGCACACTTAAAGAGGGGTTGGGTTGTGCATCAGCATGCACTTCACATGGCGCACTACAAAAATCACATTCAGGATGACCTTCACTTCGTTGATGAATGCCTGAAGAAGCTCGGTGTTCTTGAGATTGCAGCCTTCAAGCATGACTACTACCCCGATGTCATTCGCCAATTCCACTGCACCGTCTACTTTGATGATGACCGCAATATGACTTGGATGACTGGCTCTGAGCAGTGTTATGGCACCTGTGCTGATTTCTATGATGCTCTTGGGTACGATGTAGTAGATGACACTAGATACAAAGTTCACTCCGAGGTAGCCAAGGGGGTGAGCACATTTCCTTCTGCTATCCCACCTCTGACCATGTGGCAGAACCTCCCGCTCTCTCTGGCATGTACTACTCCTTCAATACCTTGGCCAAGATTTTCCGTGAGAATCTGGTTTGTAAGAAGGGGGACACTTTTGACATTCGTGGCTATCATATCAACCTCCTGTATTGGTGCAAGCCTAGTGGTCAGAGGAAGATTGATGTGTGTGACTTCATCTTCTGCGAGCTAAAGAGGTCTGTGCTTTCCTGCATGACTTCGGGGTATTGTGCTTTTGTTCAGAAGTTCATTGACTCCAGGGTGGTTGGCAAGTTTGCACATTCTGGAGAGCACTACAAGCATTCCAGTTTCTCCCTTGGGCTCAGTGATGGTTGGATGGAGCATCCCAATCTTTGTCGCCCCACGGCAGGTTCCTTCAGTTCTCCTGGGGCCTCTAGTTCTCGCCATGACACTCCTCGCAAGAAGAGTGGAGCTGCCAAGTTTTTCAAGAATCTGTGGGATATGTGCAAGTCTACCCATGATGTGGCACATCAAGCTCTAGTGATGTCTCAAGACACAAGGACCCCGCAGAATGAGTTCTTTGCTTCCAAGAACTATGCTTATCCACCTCCTGGTCCGGAATTGAATCCCGTGCCCATGGTCAACTATGTGATGCCTCCTATTGATGATGAGATGTTCCATGGATACTCTACGTCGTTCCCACAAGCCCGTTCTCATCCCTCACGGACTAGGACATTTGATGATGATGAGATCCATGAAGATGACGACGAAGGTGAAGATGAAGGCGAGGAAGAAGATGATGTCGAGGAAGCCGAATATCTGCCTCCACCATTTGCCTAGTTGCTTTTATTTGCCACTCTATCTTACTCCCTCCTTTTTGGTGTTTCAATGCCAAGGGGGAGAAGTGAGTAGAGTTCTCTTTGCACAAGCCTTCGTTCTTTGGTGTGTTTCTATTGGCTTGTGCTTGCTATCTTAGTTGGTTTTCGAACATTTGGTCTTTGTGTGAACCCTAAGTGTAACATCCCAAAGTTTGAAAAGAATTTAAAATTTGCACACATGCAATCATACCATCATTTCATGCATGCATTCCTTCATTCATAACCTTGCATACAAATTTCTTAAGTCAGAGTTGCTATTCTTTTGATAAAAAAACCTTCCCTGTATGTTTTAATAACAGAGAGGAAAGTTTTACAATTTACAAATTTGGTTTGAAATCAAATCAGATGGTTATTTGCAAAAGTTTTCAAACAAAAATCAAAAGAAAGAAGGAAAAGAAAATAGAAAATGGAAAAGGGCCTCGGGGCAGGTTCTGGCCCAGACCGGGAAATTGGCCCACAGCCCAGCCTACACCCCCGCCCGAATCGGTAACCTCCCTCTTCTCTTTCTTCGCTAACGAGTGGGACCCGCACGTCAGCACCGACGTCATCTTCAACCTTCGTCCGAAAATCTCGCCCGAGGACTCCGTGATCTCCTCGCCTTAATCCTCACGATTTTGTTCCGGTTTCCTCTCCCCCACGCGGCTATAAAGTCCCCCTCCCTCCCGCACACCTCCCCTCTCAAAACCCTAACTAAAAACGCTGCCAGGCTGCCCAAGTCAAGAGTCGTCGTGCCGCCACCACTGCCAGAGGGCATCACCAAACTCCGGTGAGCCACGATCTCCTCTTGATCCTCTTATGCACCTTCTCTTCTAACTCGGCCTCGCGCACCTTCCTGACACCCTGTTTTCCCCGTTTGTGCTCCAGGTAGTCGAGACCAACCTCGACTGGATCTTGCTGTCCACAGCCGAAACCTCGGCGAGGAATTCCCAAAGCTCCAGAACACCTCGTCCTTGCAAACCTCGCCACCAAGGTCGCCTCGGTCCCCTGCTTCGACTAGTACGATCGCCGCTTCATGAGATCCCTGATAACCACCTTGTTTTGCCGCGCTCTCGACACTTCCGTCACGGCCCTAACCTCCAGTCGCACTTCGACACCGTTGCAGGAAACTCCCGAGATCGACGACCACACCTTCAGCTTTGTCGTAATCTCCCGAACACCGTTGAGCACTTCATCGCTGCTGAGAACCACCGTAGCCATCTCGCCGTTGACACCAGAGCCGCCAGGACCTCGCCGTCGACATCTTCCCGGTGAGCACCTCCTCGTTTCTTCCTGATTGTTGGATCTGGATCACACGGATCACAACAGATCACTTATCAAATCATTACAAATCAATCTGGTCCATCCGATTGTACTTAAATCCTACGGCTTAGATCGGCGATCTGACCGAACCGGTACAGACTAATCAGGAAGCGCCACATGTCAGCTCCAGGATAGCCCCGATCTGTTTTTCAATTTAAACTTTTCAGAATATGTTTAAACTTCAAAAATCCATATCTTGAGTTATGTGCATCCAAATTTAGCAAACTTTGCGTCTATGGATTCAGAAAAATGAGGAGAATCTATTTTTGGCATAAAATATTACTTTTGCATCTGTTTTATACACTGAATTACTGCAAGCTTTATTTATGTGTTTTGGCTATTAAAAATAGTTGTAAAATTTATTTTACAGTAAATCCTTTTGTTTTTGGTCTATATGAAACCTCTTAGTACTGTAGCACTTTCAGATTATTTTCAGTACCTTCTATTTTACCTTTGTAGTTTTAGCTTATTTAATTGTTCTATTTGTGTGTTGAAAATAATTTGAGATTTATAAATAACTCTAAAATTTTGATCATGTTATCATGCATAGGGAACTTGGTAAGTGTCTTTGAGGTGTTTAAATCACATATTGCAAGCATATTTCTTTTCATGAGTGTTTTATGAATGCTATGTGCTTATGATTGTAATATTTTATGTGTAGATTGTGATGAGTGCAACGAATGCCTTTGTGACGAGTGCACCAACTCTTCTCCTCACCAAGGCAAGTGTCACCACATTTCCTTGTCCTACTAAATTTTTTGTCACTTGTAGCTTTTCTAGTAGAAGATGCATGTGTAGGAGATTTTATGAGTTTGTGTCTTTAGCTTGCTAGATTTTATGCTAATTCTTTTGTCTAGCTTTTGTCTAGCCTTCCATCTCCTAGTAGAATTGCTGCTGCTATAGGACCTTGTTTTACACTTGTTGTGGGAAGGGTATATCACATGTTTATGGCTAAGTGTTCAAAATCAAGTTTTTGGGAAAACTAAGAAAACAACTAAGTTAATGAACCACCTGGGTGGATGTGGCTTTGAATGGTTTATGTTGAGTGGTTCCCTGGGGTCATGTCATCAAACCTCTGAACCACCAGGTGTATCTCACTTGTGGACGGCCACCCAGGAGCAAAGAGATTGGAGACGTTCAAGTCATGAAGCTTCCAGTGCAACCACAAGACATATGGGCTCTGTCTTGGTCAACTAAGCTGCAAGAACTCAAGCCAGGCGGACAGAGGGTGGTAGATGTTGATAGGATTGAACACGTCCGTTTGGTCTGAGGGAATGCTTCTGAAAGGCCTCGTCTTAGTTTTCACTTGGCCATTTGAGGCAAAATGAGTCTCATGGCAAAATGGGTTAACTAAGTCCTGTGGGAAAAGTGCACCACCTCTGTAGAGTGTTTAGAACTAAGCACTTAGCCATGTCCCCGGTTATGGACAATTCTGAGTGACATGATGTTGAAGCTGTTCAAGAATCTCCTCACCCCAATTTCTCTAAGTTAAAACTTGTTGGGTAAACTTGGGTAGTAAAAGGTGTTTCTTATCACATTTTTGCTAAGGAAACTTGAGTTTTTACAAAGATAGGAAAAAGCTTGCTTTTGCTAAGTCAAAACTCCACCTGGCCAAATAGCATATAAGTGTAGGTGCCATTGAGTCCACGAAAGTGACATCTTGCCAATACATTCAAAGTATTGACCCTCTATGGCTGCAACGTATCATGTTGCAGGTGGCTACTATGAAGATTGAAGATTCCTGCGCTTCGGTCACGAGTCTTCGTCCAACACGTCTGCCTGCGGAGCTATGAAGAAAAGAAGACTTGTAGTTCCATTTACTTAGTCATTATCGTCGAGTTGTAATAAGTTTGTGGCCTTGTGCTACTAGAGTTGTAAAAGAACTATGTTATTTGTGGATCAAGCATTGTAATAAAGACCTTTGTATTCTTGGTATTTCATCTTATAACTATGTGGGCTAGCAGTTGATCCGGGACTAGCACAAATAAAGCATAGGTACACTACACTAAGTGTGTTGAACCATGTGAAAGTCCCAAATGTATGGGCAAGTTTGCTTAATTATTGTATGCGACTAAATTATCTATGCATCTTATCTATCTTGCTTAATCTTATGCATGGATAGTTTAGCTTATTTAGTTCACTTGGCATATTACCTTGTTTGTTCCTACTTATATTAGAGGAGCTTCTTATACTCTATATATGTTGCATATTGCATTCCAACGCACCTCAACCATGTCCAAATATTATGGGGGAGCTGCTCTAATATGTGTAGAAACTTGTGTTACATGCTTATTATCATATTTTATGAACTCTAGCTCGGTTTGTCATCGTTAACCAAAAAAGGGGGGATATTGTAAGGGTATTTTACCCTTAACCATTATTTTGATTAACGATGACACATGAGCTAGTGACGATCTAATGTGTCTTGCTAGTCTTATTTGCAGGCTTTAGTTCGTCAGGCTTGATGGAAGGAGTTGTGAGACCCCCCATTGTTTCGAAGAGGCGGTAGTTCCTTTTTCGCTTTATTTACTTTTTGAGTCATAGGAACTCCGCACTATTAAGAGGGATAATCTCGATGAGCTCAGAGGGAATGTCGCCTATTTTCTTTTTCACATCCTACTACTCAAATAAGCCAAAACACTTCGTCAAAGTTCGTAGGGAGAACAACTGTTTTTGAAGCAGAAGCCCTGGGTCCGGTTTGCAGCCGGTGTCATCGGGCGCTGTGCCGGCCAGCTCGGTACAGACTCCGAGCCCCAACCAGAATTCTGTTCTGGCTGGGGTCTGGGATCTGGGCTGGCGCAGTAGCCGGGCACCCCCGGTGCAAGCTCCGGCGGCAACCAGCCAGCCTGGTGCAGGACTAGCGCGACCGGGATGTGCGCTAGACGGCCCGGTGCTGGACCGGTTTGACCGGACTGTGCACCGGCTATCCGGCACAGAGGCCGGCGTCGCCGACTTTGCACTGGCTGGGCGCATGACTTCTTCTCCAAACGGCTACTTCTCCCCCCGGATTATAAATACCCCTTTACCTACCTTGGAGAGGATAAGGTTGCCATTCAAATCATATCCTTGCCTTCATTCTCTCTCTCTTCCATTAATGAGCACTCAAAGCTAGAGGATCTCCCATTCTACCCACCCAAATCCAAATCCCTTTGGTAGAAAGATTGAGGAGACCCCAATCTACGTTTCCACTAAGCCAAATCTCATTCCCCCTTGTGTTCATCGAGTATTGCTTGTTACTCTTGGGGTTTGTGGGAAACCCTAGGTGGCTAGGGTCACCCAGAGACATTCGGCTTGTGATTCGCCCCGTGGAAAGTTTGTGAGGGTTTGGAGACCACCCTAAGGTCTACCACGAGTGATTGGGCTCCTACTTCGTGTAGGAGGCTCCAGGAGAAGAAGGTGAGCCTTCATGGCATTTGAGTCCTCTTCGTGGGGATTCACACCTCTCCAATGGTGACTATCTCTCCCCCAAGAGAGTGAACATCGGGATACATCTTCGTCTCTGCGTGCCTCGGTTATTTCTACCCGAGTCCTTTTTACTTGTGTTTTTATTCTTGTGATAGCCTTCGTGCTTGAAGTACTTTGCATAGCATCATATAGGTTGCTCATTTAGTTGTTAGGCTCACACTTATATTCTGCAAAGCCTAAAACTAGTGAAAAGAGAAGTAAAATTTGTAGAAACCATCGATCCTTTCAATTGGTATCAGAGCAAGGGCTCGTTTTAACGGCCTAACCGCCTTGAGAGGTCCAAGCTTTGCTTGATAAGCAACGCAATGAACTCAATGAACACTTTGCCGCGTTGGAAGCGAGATTTTCGGCTTTGGATGAAAAGAATGCCCATCCCGAGGGTGTTGAGGTTGCTCCAAAGGAGAAGCCAAACTCGGATAAAGCTAAGGTGGATATTCCACCTAAGCTTGATGGACCTTCTTCTCATGCAAGGCCATATGAATATCCCCTCGAATGCGTGCCTATGCCTCACATGAACCCTTCATCTAGTGCACCTCCCATGCTTGATGAATTTAACTATCCCATTAGATGTTTTAGCTTTTGATGTAATCTCTATGCAATGTACTTCTGTCGTTTTATATGTGATGGTAATAAATGTGTGTTATGAACAATGTTCTTGCTTGCTTGTCAATGAAAAACCAAGGGAACAGTCATTGTTCCGACGTGTTTATTTGAGCATCTGTATGCTATTCATGCTCAATCGCTCGATTGTTGTATAGTGGATTGTCAGACTCACTATATAGATTCGAGTCTCCAAATATTTTTAGTTGAGTTGCATCACATGCTTTGGCCATCTTCATTCCATGCAGCAAAGCCTCGCATTCGGCTTCATTGTTGGAAGCTTGCAAAAAACTCATCCTCAGCACATACTTTAGCTTATCTCCTTGTGGTGATATTAAGACTACCCCTGCTCCAGCTCCTTGGACCCTTTTCGACCCGTCGAAGTACATTTTTCAGACGCTTGACAAGTCAGGTGGTCCTATGTTCTGTAATTCTAGCCACTCTGCTGTGAAATCTGGCAACACCTGGGATTTGATGGCTTTCCTCTTCTCATACGTGATATCCAGAGGGGAGAGTTCGATTCCCAATAAGGAGACACGTCTTGTTGCTTTAGGGTTGTTTAGTATATTTGATAGTGGAGCTTCGTTAACCACTATGATTGGATGCACCACAAAGTACTGTCGTAACTTCCGTGCTGTTGTGAACACGTTGTACGCAAGTTTTTTGTAATGTGGATAGCACTGTTTTGACGGTGATAAAACTTTGCTGAGGAAGTATACTAGTCACTAGACTCCGTGCGCCTTCCCTTCTTCACTTCGTTCGACCACTAGCACCATGCTTACCACTTGATGTGTAGCGGTGATGTATAGTAGTAGTGGCTCCCTTTGTTTTGGTGCGACCAACACTGGTGGTGTGGAGAGCACTTTTTTCAGCTGCGAAAATGATGCATCTGCTTCTTCTATCCACTCAAACTTTTTATCTGATTTTTTCACGAGTGCGTAGAATGGGAGAGCCTTTTCTCCTAGCCGTGCGACGAATCGACTTAGTGTTGCTACGCGTCCGGCGAGCTGCTGCACTTCGTGTAGTTTTGCTGGTTTTCGCATTGTTAATATTGCCTGGATTTTCTCTAGGTTTGCTTCTATTCCTCTTGCCGATACCAAGAATCCCATTGATTAAGGACTCCTCTCTTTTCATGGTGATGACCACGTCATCAATGTAGACTTGGATGTTTTGACCTATTTGGCTTTCGAGGCAATTTTGCATCATTCTTTGATAGGATGCTCCCGCGTTCTTGATACCAAAAGGCATGACTTGGTAACAAAAAATGTCGTATGGTGTGATAAAGGTTGTTTTTTCTTTGTCTTCTTTGTTCAACTTTATCTGATTATATCCTGAATATGCGTCCAGGAAGGAAAGCCTTGCGCACCCTGCCATTGAGTCAATTATTTGATCTATGCGAGGTAGCGGGAAGGGATCCTTAGGACAATGTTTGTTGAGGGATGTGTAATTGACACATACGCGACGCACGTCTGTGTTTTTCTTTGGAACAATCACTGGGTTAGACACCCAAGTCGATGTTTTGATTTCTCTGATGAAGCTCGTGTTTTTCAATCTATGCAGCTCAGCTGCTATTGCTTTTCTTTTAGGTTTGTCAAACCATCAGAGAGGTTGCTTGACTGGCCTTGCTTTTGGATCCACGTTTAGTGCGTGCTCGACGAGTTCCCTGGGAACCCCTGGCATGTCTGAAGGACACTAGGCGAAGATTTCCCAGCGCTCACGGAGGAACTCGACGAGCGCGCTTTCCTATGTGGGATCCAAGTTTACCGCGATGGAGGTTGTTTTTGCTGGATCCGTGGGATGAATCCGAACTTTCTTGGAGTCTTGGGTTGCGTCAAAAGCCTGATCTAGCAGGGATCGACCAACATCGGGTAGTACATTATGATCAGTTTCTCCTTTAAGTCTCGCATATTCTGATGTCATGCCGAAAGTTTGCGCCATTCTGTTAAATTCCTTGTCGCAAGTGTCTGATACTGCAAAGCTTCCCTTCACTGTGATGACTCCTTTAGGTCCTGGTATTTTGAGCGCAAGGTATGTGTAATGAGGGACCGCCATGAACCGTGCAAACGCTGGCCATCCTAGGATTGCATGATACTGCGAGGGCCATTCCATGACTTTGAATTCCAACTTTTCTCTTTAGAAATTGCCGCTGTCGCCGAAGCAAATGCCGAGTTCGATTTTCCCTAGAGGGTGGTTTGCACTTCCTGGTACTATCCCGTGAAAAGAGAAGATTGTTGGTTGTAGCCATTCCAGCAATATGTTCATTGCCTTCAAGGTTCATGCATATATCAGGTTTATACCACTGCCAACATCCATGAATACTCGTCCTACATCGTATCCTCCAATTTGTGCCTTCAACACCATTGGCGTGTGCCCTGGCCTGGGTACTTTCCTTGGGTGGTCTTATCTGTAGAACCTAACTATTTGGTCTGACCATCGCAAGTACTCTGTGGTGGCCGATGGTGATGATATTGCTAGGTTTACTTGCCTCGATATACTTTTCTGCTCTTTTTTAGATTTTGGGACAGGCTGGATCATTGCAGATATGTACACCTTTGATTGGGGATGGTCTGTGCCACTTTGTACTTGATATCCCTGATCTGTGGTTACCCTGTCATGCGTCATGTCTCTTTGCTTTGCTCTTTGGCTTAGTTCCATGGCTTCTTGCAGTCTTAAGAACGTTCTGCAATCTCTCATCAGATGATTGGAAACCCTCTTGCCATCTAGATACGCATAATGGATGCGGCAAGGTCCGTGAAGGATGTCCTCCGCCGCTGGGTCAGAATATTTCAGCCTCTCCCGTCTGTGGTTGTCTTTTTTATGATACTCTTCATTCTCGTCCCCTTCTTCATCTCTTCTCTCGTATCCTGCGGCTACTTGGTTACGCATGGTACGGTCGTCCTCGTTGTGAGATCTGCGCCTCTGGTTGTGTTGCCTGCTTGATCCGTCGTATTTGGGCAAGCGTGCCCTTTTGCTATGATAAGCATCTTCTCCATCTGCGAATCTGTTTGCTATTTCCATTAGTTCTGACACTGTTTTGGGCTTTGTTCTTCCCAGTTCTTTAACGGGATCCGAACGGTGAAGACCAGATGCAAAGGCATCTACTGCTCGCTCGTCGGAGACGTCTTCTGCTGAGTTTTTTTTATTATACTCCACTGTTGTATATATGAACATGATGCTTCGCCCTTTCTCTGCATACAAGATTTGACTTCTTCTATTGATGTTGGTCGTTTGTACGTTGACCAGAAATTTCTTGTGAATTGATTTTCTAACTCGTCCTAGCTTCCGATAGAATCGTCGGGTAGCGTGCTTAACCAAGACCATGTTGCACCGGTGAGGTGTAGCTGCAAGCTTTGCATCACTGTTGCTCTTGATCCTCTGAGTATTTGTACTGCCTGAAGGTAGTCTGACAACCACAACTTGGGTTCTTGCGACCCGTCATATTTCTGGTGGTCGTGTGGTAGCTTGAATACTTTGGGTACCCGCATTCTGTGAACCCTTCGGGTAAAGCATAGCGCGCCCATTTCCTTCTCTTCGTCCTCGTAGTTTTCTTCATCCCATGCATAGTGTGCCTTGTTCACCCTGGCCTGTGTGATAATATTCCTTACGTCCTCCCTTCGTGCTTCATTGTCTGTCTTGCTAGGCGAATTGGTTCTTTGGCTTTGCGGAGATTGGGATCTTCGGCTTCTTCTTCCTGTATGCTCATGGTATGTTGACTTCTTTCCTGAAGATTTTTGTTTTAGCTCATCTCCCACTAGCCCGAGGCTCTTTATGGCCGCTTGGTTAATGTGTTCCCGCGGATCTCCGGGTTCCGGCTACGTGGTTAATAGATATGCTTGTGCTGCCACTAGAGCTGCTTCTGGCATTTCTTGTATGAAGTCTTCCTCTTCATATGATAACGGTGTGCTGATGCTCTTTGCACGGTCCTCTTTCCTGGGCCATGCTGTCCTTCTCCTATTGTGTTTTGGTTCGCGATGTCTTTCTTTGCTAGAATCTGACGTTTCACTGTATTCATCCCAATATGATCTGCTTGATGCACTATTGTTCTCCTGGCTTCTCCTTAGCTCACTCTTTTCTTCTCGTATTTTATTTTTTGTGCTGGTGTAAGGCGTACTGATATCCCATTAAAACTTCTCTTCTTGAATCCGCAGGTATTCCCGTGCCGTGATTGATTGCTGACATGATGATTCTCCACTCTCCGACGGAGACATATATTTTCTCTTTCTCCTTCATATTGTTACTCCTCGGGTTGTTGCCCTATGTGTTGACTACTATGTTATCTACACCATCATTGTCTTCTGCTGCTTCAGTGATGATGAAGCATACTTGGTGTACGTTGCTGGAGACACCGCCGTTTCGGGTGGTGAAGTCCGCTGCTGTATTCTTGCTGAAAATTTGGCTAAAATCTGAGTGATCCATTGATTCTCCTAAGTCGAGGTTTCCCATGATTTCGTTGAGTTCTTCGATTTTGTCTTTCATGCTTTCTGTCGTTTGGAAGCTGACCGGCGAGTTTACCTCGCTGGAAGAGCCCACTGATGACTCTAATATTGCCATTATCGCAGTTTTTGCTGCCAACGGATCCGATTCCATCGGATCTGAAAGGCGAATCGAACCCAAGGAACCGACGCGAAAGTTCAGACTTCCAATCGTCAGGTCCATCTCCTGATCCAAGCTTGCAAAGACCGGAGTAAGGGTTGGTGGATGAGGTTGAAAATCTACGTTCCCAAAGGATATCTGGTTTCCGTCGACTTTCGAGTTGTTGCTGGCTGAAAGCGAAAAAGCTGTCAAATTCATGATTCTAACCCCCAAGGTCCCCACGGTCGGCGCCAATTGATGAGGGTTAACTCGGCAAATGTCCTAGATGAAGGACTTAGGATCAGGGGAAGAGGGCGTCAGATGAACTTGAAGGTAAAGGTCAGTCAAACAAGGCGAGTTTTGGTGTATGTCGAGAATAAGCGTGGTACTCAATTGGCTCAATCTCAATCTGGCCCTGGCCGACCTCTCCTGGCTCCTATATATAGGTGGCTAGGTCTCGAGGATTCGGTCGGGTTCAATACAAACTACAGTGTCTGTATACGATGTCATCTCGTATTTCAACTACATCTATGCTTAGGCCTCCCTAACGGGTCCAAGGGGTACCAAGATAATGGGCCTTATTAGCTATACCCTTGTCACTCAGGCTTTGGCGAATTCATGGCGGAGTGGAAGGAAGCACGGGAGACTACGCCCGTCCCAGAACCAGAGCATTGGGTGATGCACTTTGATGGCTCAAAGTTGCTACACTGCTCGGGGCTAGAGTGAAACTCAAATCTCCTAAAGGAGATGAGCTCAGCTATGTCCTCCAAATTCACTTCCCCACCACTAATGACATCGCGGAGTATGAAGTGCTACTGCACGGGCTACGCGTCACAAAGGAGATCGGCATACCTCACATTAGTGTTGTGGAGACTCCAAACTTGTCGCCCAGTAGGTGGCTAGCACATACAAGGCTCGGAACGAGGTTATGGCAACTTACAGAGACAAGGTGGATGAGATGGCCAAAAGCTTCATCGGCTACGACATAAAGCACGTACGACGAGAAGACAATATGGCGGCCGACACCCTGTCCAAGCTAGGATCCAGCCGCAAAGCGGTTCCGCAAGGCGTGTTCCTTGAGCATCTGCACGTACCATCAGTTAAGATAGTGGATCCAGAAAACACAGAGTTAGCAAGTTCCCCTATTATGGCGGTTTTGCCTAGCAATCCGCCATGGGCAGAACCCTACCTAGAATACCTGACGAATAAGAAGTTACCTGAAGACGAAGTCCAACGAAGGAAAATCGAGCGTAGAGCAAAAGTGTATACCATCGTTGATGGACAGCTCTACAAGCAAATAACTTCAGGAGTATTCATGAAATGCATATCCCAAGTGGATGGAATTGAGATACTAAGGGAAATCCATGAAGGCGAATGTGGGCATCATGCCGCCGCCAGATCCCTAGTAGCGAAAGCGTTCCGTCATGGGTTCTACTAGCCTACCGCCAAGATAGACGCAGACCAAATTGTGGAGCTCTGCCAGGCTGCCAGATGTATTCCAAGCAAACTCACATGCCTGCCACAACACTGCATACGATCCCTATAACTTGGCCTTTCGCGGCCTAGGGGCTGGACATGGTGGGTCTGCTGAAAACAACACCTTTAGGATTTATGCACCTATTGGTAGCGGTAGACAAATTCACGAAGTGGGTTGAAGCTAAGCCCATTAGAAAGCTTGATGGCAAAACTACCCTAAATTTTGTCAAGGACATTATGGTAAGATTTGGTATCCCACATAGCATCATCACTGACAATGGCTCCAACTTGTCTCAAGGAGAAGTTGAGTAGTACTGCCATCACAATGGAACCCGCCTTGACCTTGCATCTGTGGTGCATCCACAGTCCAATGGCCAAGTTGAAAGGACCAACGGACTAATTCTATCAGGGATCAAGCCACGCCTAGAAGCACCGCTACATCGAGCAGCTGGAGCCTGGGCAGAAGAGTTGCCATCTGTATTGTGGAGTCTAAGGACTACACCTAACATATCAACATGCCTTACCCCGTTCTTCCTAGTATATGGATCAGAAGCTATTCTGCCAAGTGATGTCCAATACGATTCTCCAAGAGTGGAGGCCTATAAGGAAGAAGACGCAGATAAGTCTAGGCAACTATCTGTGGACCTGCTCGAAGAGGAAAGAGACCTAGCAGCCCAGTGATCTGCCATCTACGAGCAGAACCTCCGCCGCTATCATAGCCGCCGAGTTCTCAAACGCTCATTTAAAGAAGGGGATCTTGTGCTACGCCTCAAGCAGCAGAAGTCACACAAACTATCCCCGCCTTGGGAAGGACCCTTCGTCATCAGCAAAGCTCTACTGAACGGCTCCTACTACCTCGTCGATATTCGTGAGCTAGATAAGCGACCCAGTAAGAAGCGCAAACAAAGAGACCCTGACGATAACTACAACGAGACAGATTGTCCATGGAACATCGCATAGCTACGTCCTTTCTACACTTAGCATATGTTTAGGCTATGTAATAGGCATCTCTGTATGATCAATGAAATAAAGCATCTGGTTCACTCTTGATTTTTTTTTGAGTCTTTTATCTCATTTATTGTTCATTTAGATCGTATGGAACCTTTGCACAATTGTGCCCTGCACTTGTGTCTTTTTAATCTGCCATGGGCGGTCCGCATAGCATATCTGTGTTTTAATTCCTATCTGATGTTTTTTGTGTGGATTCCCGAGTAGTTACTTTTTGGCACTCTAAAATCTGCCATCCGCTAGGGTTCTGGACGGCTGCTATTAAGTGTTGTCACCCTGGCGGATTGTTCATGCAAAAAGCTGCCATCTCATGAAAAGTCAAGCACAAAAACCCGGATGGCGGATTGCATAGTCCTATGTGTGAATTTTTTTTCTAAATGTTTTTTTGCATGTTAAATTGCTAAAGTCGCATAAAAATAAGCCTGGCAGTTTTTTCGCAAACAAACCACGTTAAGACTTGATAAAACTGTGCATACATTGTAGCTAAAAGTTCAAAAACATAAACCAATCCGCCATAAGCAGATTGGGCACAGTACACAAGCATAAGTTATATTACAGACCCACTCAGGGGCCGAATTAATGCATTGTTTTTTTTGCAACATTGCATATCACGGTTTCAAGACTTGGGGGCAGCAGAGGTAGCTCCATCATAGCCATCGGCAACATCTGCAGCTCCGGAGATGGACGCGGACGCTTGGCTTGGAGACCTAGGCAGAGTGTACGCTTCGTAGTATATGTCTAGCTGAGTGCCCATGGCACATAGCTGGTCATACCCCAGCACACTCTACCGGATGGCGGCTTCATCCACCAGCGTTCTCTCGTCATCGCTCTCTGGAATACCGGAGGTGACCAAGTCTAGGCTGAGCTCGGGGTAGTGGGCCTTCGCCAATGTTAGTGCAGTACTTGCACCACCCCGAGCAGCGGACTTCTTCCAGTCAGCCACCAATCCAGGCACCAGCTTGAGCTTCTCCGAGAGCCCTATGGCGGAAAGAGTAGAGGACCCAGCAATCTGCAGGCTCGCACATGCGCCATGTCCTGCATCGAAGAGGCTATCTAGCTCCTTCTTGACGGCGTCAGTGGTGGTGCGCAGACCTAAGGCAGTTTCAACTTCCTCCAGGCCGAATGGAGCTGTATAGCGGAAAAAGTCAAGCACCATTCTAAAAACAAGTTATAGCAAAAAAGCGCAAAATTATGGAGTAAAGGAAATACCTAGCAGCGTCTTCTAGAAATGGTCTAGGACCTCGTCAAAGCCCTTCCACTGAGCCTCGCTCTCTATGGCGGCTTGGCGAAGGTCGTCCAATTCCTTCTGCCTTTGCAGATCAATGCGCTGCTGGTTCTTCAACTACTCCTCGAGGCGGGTGTTCTCAGCCAATGATTTCCGGAGTTGATTGTTCAACTCCTCCATGGCAATTGCGTGGCCTTTCTTCACCCCCTCGAGCGTGGACTCCTGCTTGGCAGCATCTGCATGGCGGAATAACAACAAGCATTGTTGAATGGTGAAAGTTCTACATTTGTAGCAAAGTAATAGCAAAGTAGATTACCGCTATGTGCAAGTTTCTCCTGCATATCTGCTACTAGAACATTCTTCTCTGCCAGCTCCTTTTCTTGCGAGCTGACGGCCTGGACCAAATCCTTCGCAACTTTCTTGTAATTCTGTTGAGTGTTACAAAGTGTTAGTTTCTCTGAGAGCGCTATGCCGGATTGAATGCCACCATAAGCGCTCGGGGGCTACACATCAAATTTAAAGACAAAGTTCTCTTAGAGCATTATGCTGGATTCTCATCCGCCATAAGCGCTCGGGGGGCTACTCATTGCATTTTAACTTAGTTCTCTTAGATCCCTATGCCGGATTGGAATCCGCCATAGCGCTCGGAGGGCTACAGTTAGCAAAAATTCCTATGTCTTCTAAGAGCACCGCTATAATAAAATTTGCATAACGGTGCTCGGGGGTTACAGGCTAAAAATTTGAAGTAGTTTCTCTAAGAGCACCTTGATGGATTCTCTATGAGAACCCGCCATAGCGCTCGGGGGGCCACAGGGAATACGTACCTCTTTCACAATACCAGTTCTTTGCATGAGCGCTCTCATGGCGGAAGATACGTGGTTGCTTGCTTGCTCTTGCAAAGTGTCAAGATGAAAAAGAGCATCCACTCGCTTCTTCCACTTTGAAGCGTCCCCAGCTCCTTCCGCCACCTCTCCCTTTCTAGATGAATTTCCGCCAAGGACAACTTTCTCTAGACCCCCAGCAGATGTGGTGTTGGGCATGGCATCCTTAGCCGAAGCTTCAGCCATTTTGTTTGCTCTCGGGCAGAAGTTGAAGGGGTGTTCTGGTGACTGGGGCATCGGGTGTCGGAGGAACTATGGCGGGTTACGTTCTCGCCTTCAAAGGCACTTTTGGAGCAGCGACTTTCTTCTGTGCAAGGGCATTAGATGTGAAAGGTGGTAGCGGATGAAATACTAAAATCTGTAATACTTACTTCCTTTTGGGTAGCTGGATGGTGGCGGCAGATTCGGGAACGGTTTCTAGCTATGCGCGTAAAGCAGGTGATGGATGGCGGGAAATGATTCTTCCACCAACACCACACATGCGACCGCCAGAACCACGAATTCTACGACACATAGGTGCCACAGGTTCTTCCGCCGTAAGCTCTTCGTGAGAAGGTCCAGTGTCTTCCGCCGTTGAAGGGGCTTTACGTTTTTTGATGGGGGGAGAGGTTGGCTCCTCTTCGTCATCTGTAAGATCCTTGGGCCACGGATAGCAGACGATAGGACTAAGCTCTGAAGCAAGAAGTGTGGAGATCTGCAAGAAAAAGAGTAAGGCAAAGATTCAAAGAAAAGATGGTAATGGCGGAAAGGAGGATAATTTACCTCTAGGCAACTGCCGTTTTTGAACATCGGCATCTTTAGTTTCAACTCTTTGTCACGACCAACCTTAATGATGCTGCGGATCCGGCGCTCGACTTCTTCAGGAGTTAATTCTTCTCTGGTACAGCGTTGGGCGTCGTAGAGTTGGCCGGTATTGAAGAGGATGGATCCACCGTGAGATCCAGCAGTAAATAGTGCCCGCGCCAGTCAGACCATCAAAAATGAGTTTGGAAACCCACCGTGAGAGAAGTTGGCATTCGTCGTTTATAATGGAGTCATCCATGACTCCCCAGCTGTCTTGTTCCTCAGCAGGTCCATCAGCAAAAGACCACATCCCGTACCTTTTTTTTGGAGGCGCTTGATCAGCTTGGTAGTAGAAGGATCCTCGCCATCCCTTGGCGAAGTCATGTGGCTTGATATACGGATACGTCTTTCCGCTACAAGGAACAAAAGAGATGGATCCACAGTTGCGAGGATCTCCATTTGTCCCCTTGTTGGGGTGGATGTTGAAGTACAGCCTATAGGCGGAACAAATCTCCGCAGGGATAAACACCCAAATATCCTTCGCAAAGTGCCACAAACCCTGCTATAATGGTAATGTTGTTGGGAGCAATATGGTGAAGCTGCAATTCGTAGTGGTGTAGCATGCTCTTCAAAAAGTATGATGGCGGGAGGCTGAGCCCTCGATCAATGTGGGACTTTAGCATCATGATTTCCTTCTTCTGAGGCATAGGCATAGCGGCTTTTGGTTCAACCCGCCACTTGGAGATTTCTTTAGCTGCAACAAGCCCCTCTTGCTCCATTAAGGATAACGTCTCCTCACTCAGATTACAAGGGCTCAAGCTACCTCTAGAAGACTCGGGGATAGCAGAATCTGTACCTTGTGAGGATTCCGCTGTATGACTTCTGGTGTCTTGGGATGCTGTAGTTTCCTCTTAGTGAGATGACGCCTCAGGATCCATGGCGGCTAGAGGGGTGGCAGGAATTATTTTGAGGATCTCAATTGAAGATGGCAAAGCCAGGCTCCATTTTGAAGGGACTGGTTCGCCGGCGGCGAGGAATTCTGGCCGACGGCTCATCGAAATTACTGTGCTATCATTTGACGCTGAAGAGAGAGAGAGAGTGAGAGGTGTGAATGAGGCAGGGCTCACCATCAGGGTATTTATAGACATCCGACCTCGAGATTCGTGCCTGCCATCTGCACCTCCATCTCAAACTCGCAAACCCTAGATAAATGCCACGTGTCCATGGGTAAAATGGTAATCTTTACCAACGGTGTCTATACCACGAATCTTACCCTAGAAGGAACTACGTGGAGAAATTTACGGCAGATTCCGTGGTAAGATCTAACAGATCCCAGGAATCTCGCCCAACATAAACTACGTCGCATAATCTGCTACCCATGGTGGATTGAGACTTGAAGATGGGAGGAACGCCAAGATCCGCCATCCAGACGCAGGAAAAGAAGAGCTATGGCGGATGATATTCATCAAGGACCAACATAGCGGATGGAAATGGCAATCTTGAAGTTCCCCGGGGGCTAATGTTGGGGATATACCAAATAGATATACCTGCGACATAGTCCTAAACCAGCAAGCCGGGGTGGCCCATGGAAGATGGTATGGCGGATAGCCTACCGGGCGGCCCAGTTGCTAGAAGCCCATGGCATTTTCTGAGGACACAGGGGCTTATGGCAGATTCCATAGATAGGCTCATGGCGGTTTGCCATGTAGTATACGCCATTGTATAGGACTTAGTCTAGGACTCCATATTGTATCCGCCCCGGTACCACCGTGATGCCCATGCCAGGCGCCTTTATAGGCCGAC
Source organism: Dactylis glomerata (assembly GCA_007115705.1). Classification (NCBI taxonomy): domain Eukaryota; kingdom Viridiplantae; phylum Streptophyta; class Magnoliopsida; order Poales; family Poaceae; genus Dactylis; species Dactylis glomerata. Next base: position 343,270 of record QXEO01001630.1, on the reverse strand, counting down.
GTGGAGGAGCCCTTGAGGTTACAGTCAATCGCATAGCGAAACAGACAATCTCATTGTAACCGAGCACTTGTTGCCATATAGTGCATTATAGCAGCACGTAGGGTCTTGCCACTGTTGAGGGATCTGAAGCTAGGTAAACTTGTGCTACCACCGTACCGGATCGCTCCGCCGTGTTCACCCCTTCCACATACCACCATACACCTACCCCTATGGCAGATCTGTGATGACACCACGATAATGATGTTCCTTGCATCTCTATCCCATGAATTTTGGTTTGTTTGCTGAGGTGATCTCGGCCAGCGCGGTTGTCATGCTTTGTCATACGGAGATCGGGATCTACTACTTCGCCTGCCCTGCTGGGGGCTGTTATGCATGTGCGTCAATCTGCCTTGCTGTGGGATTTCCCCCTGTTGTAGTTTATCTCCGATCAACCCAAGATCTTGTATGGTGGCTTTGTGCATGCTTTTGCGTGGATCACCAGGTGCTGGTTGTGTGCTTAGGAGGTAAGCTTGTGCTGCTACTAATGCTGCTTCCGGTGTTTTTGGCACAATGTTCCCTCTTTCATCGACTGGCAAGAATGATGAGTCGAGGTTTTGTATGTGATTTTTTTGTTTCCCTGTTCTAGGTTATCCTCATGAGGTTCCGACCTATGGTGTCGCCCTGCATTGGTGTATGACGAGTTGCTACACTCCTCTCGCAATAACCTGCTTGCTGCGCTGGCTAACTCGCGCCTTCTCCTTATTTACCTTTTTCCTGTAGCAGGCGCTTCTTTTGCTGGTGCATGGCATATTGGTACCCCATTAAAACTTTCCTTGTCGAATCTGGTGGTATAACTGTGTCATGGTTGACTGCTGCTTTGATTGTCTGCCATTATGCCGCCGTGAGATGAACCTCTTCCCTTGTCGCGATAGCTGAATTAGTTTCTCCTTCTGCTCTGTGGTTGGCCCCTCGCTCAAAGTTTTGCGGGTTGATAACTAGGTTATTTTCGGTGTCGAATTCTTCAGATGTGTCGCTTATTATGACACACACTTGATGTCGATTGCTGGTGCCATGGCTGGAACCCGAGGAGAATATTGTTAACTCATCATCGTAGAGATCTAGTCCTGATCTCCACGTGTCTTCAGAATTGCTGGAGACATTGCCACAGCAGGCGATGAAATCCTCTTCAGAGTAGCTGCTGATGTTGTCGAAGTTTCCTTTGGATACCATATCCGACTAACCCAATGATTCCTTTAGGTTCAGGTTTTCCATGATTTTGTCGAGTTCCTCAATTGTGTTTTCCTTCCTTTCCGTCGGCTTGATGCTGACCAACGAGTTTACCTCGCTGGATGAGCCAACCGAAGTTGTTGATGTTGCCACGGCTGCGGTTTTTCCTACCACGGACCCGAAGATATCGGATCTGAGAGGCAAATAAAGCCTAGAGACCCGACGCAAAAGTTGAAGCTCCTGATCGTCAGATCCATCTCCTGATCTAGGTTTGCAAAGACCGGAGCTAGGGTGGGTGGGTGTCTTTGAAAATCTATGGTTCCAAAGTTGACCTCGTTTCCGTCGATCTTCGAGTTGCTCTTCCGTGGTGTAGAGCAGGAACAAGAATACTGTGCTAACACATATCCCTTATATTTAAGATGTATGATAAAAAGCTGGCATTAAGTCATGCAACGCGCTCAGGTGGAAAATCCGTCGAATTCATGATTCCAACGCCCAAGGTCCCCACGGTCAGCGCCAATTGATAAGGTTTTAGCTCCGCAATGTCCTAGATTAAGGACTTAGGATCGGGGGAAGAGGGCGTCGGATGAACTCGAAGGTAAGGATTCAGACAAACAAGGCGAGACTTGATGCATATTTGAGACAAAGCTTAGTATTGCGGCTAAATCTCAATATCTCCCTGGCCGGCCTCTCCTGGCCCCTATTTATAGGTGGCCATGTCTCGAGGATCCGGTCGGGTTCTATACAGACTCGCCGTATATGACGGTATACATATCGGTTTCCTTATTCAAATACAATACAATTCGACTTATATCTTGGGCCTATATTTTTATGGGCCTTTACCCGAATACACCTTAGGGGTACCAATATTACGGGCCTCGGTAGTCATACCCTTGTCGCCCGGTAAAACCCATCTACCACGAAACCGATTTTCGTGGCTAAAGACTCGCATCTACCATAGTCGTCGAAAAACCATAGAAGAAAGATCCGCAACGGCCGATAGACCACGGTAGACAAGTTGTGGTTAAAGAGTTATTAACCATGAAAAACGATCTTTTAACCATGATTTTCAACCGTGGTAGATGGACACTTTTCTTCTAGTGCCATCACTTGTCACAAGCTAAGTCAAAATCGAAGGCTTTTTATCGAGTCGTTGGTCTATTTGGGGACTTGTATGTTTAAAGTAGGTGGTGCCCAAAGGTATTAGGGGGATTATAGACTTTCGGAGTACTAATATACATGATATTCCATATAATTTTTAATGGTTTCGCTAATTCTGAGACGTATAAAATCTTTCGTGTGCAGTTGATGCCAAGAAACATCCACCGGACATAAAGATATGTACATTCAGCGTTGGTAATATTAACTATATTTTTTCCATAGTACATGACTAAATTATGGCAACTCCCCAGTTTTTACTATATTAACAAGGTTTTAAAATAATTGAAAATTATTTAATTATCAATTAGAGAGAATAATATAGTTTCTCGCGAGATGAATAGATCATTAGAGCACCATTAGCATTTAACTTTAAAGTTCTCTATGAATAATTTTTTATAGTACTAGTTAGGTCTCGGACGACTAAGACATTGATATCGACCTATTTTGATGAAATATGTCCACAATTTATTTAGGTCATCTATATTATACTTCCTCCTATTGAAAAAAGTGTCAATAAGTTAATACAACTTTATATTAAATTTTATTAAATCATCTAAAAAAAATTCAATCCAAACTAATACTTCATATTACTCTTCACTAATACGGATGTATCTATCACTAAAATGTATCTAAATACATTCATGTTAGCGAAGAGTAATATGAGTCGGATGAAGTACTATATTTTGCTCTAGAACCGTAGACGTAAGACACATTGCATATTTGCATCGATGTCCATGCTCTTCACTCAAAGAAATAAATGAAAAATATCACAAACCTACATTTCCATGTGGTTTTCACAAGAAAAAAGGAATTTAGAAACCCGCATATATCTCGTGTGCACAGGTGGCCCCACCAGTTCCTCGCCCGTCCGGCGGCCCCACCATCCCCTCCCATTTCCTGATTTTCCGCACGCATCGATCAACGCCGACGCCGACGCCGCCGGCGATGAGCGCGAAGCAGCTCTGCGACGCCCTGGCCGCCGCGGGGTTCGAAGGCGGGGACCCGCTCGACCCAGAGAGCCTCGACTGGGCGTTCCTCCAAGGAGACGACTCCCGCCGCGTGCTCGCGTGGATCGCCGCCCGCCTCCGCCCCGCCAACGTCCTCTCCGCCTCCGACCTCCAACTGTACATACCCTATCCGTCCCGCGAACCTTCTAGAAATTTCTCTGATCGTACGTATACAGGCCCCGCCGAACACTGGGTGCCAGGGTTGCGAAGTTAGGCTTTTCCGGGGGTTGATCCGAACACGATGCCCCCATGGGTCTGAACTGTCGGACGTGCAATGCTAGCCCGGGCTTCCGATGTGGGGTTTTGGTCGGGATTAGCTCGAGAAGTATGTATGGGGTTTGGATTCAAAATAATATTTCTCGTGCAGTGCAAAGTTGTCTGTGAAACTTCCGGAAGTCGAGGGTTTGGGTGAGAAAGGCACACAACTTGACTTGTATGCACATGCTTTGGATGTTTGCATCATACTACCATGACTCTCTGTGTAGTTTAGTTAACAGAAGGATAACAGAGGTCTGGTTGCATGAAGAGTAGCTGCAGATTGTGATGTTCATAACAAATGAGTAAACAAAACAAATCCTGTATTCCACTATGTTTTTGGATACATGTGTTGATTCTTTTGCTTCCGAGGCATAAACTGGTGTTCTTGTTTCATAAACTTTGCAGCTATGAGCAGCTTGAACTAGAAGGGAAGCTTCTGGAGGTATAGAGATTTTCACCTCCATTTGTTCAGTAGACTTAGTTGGACTATCAATTTATTGGAGTAGTATGTTTTCTTTTGGCAAAATCGAGTATACAGTGCTAGTCGTTCGTTGCAATATAGCTGCCTCCGGCTAGATATGTGCTCTTAATACGAGCATCATTTTCAGGGGAAGGACCTGGATTCCGCTTTCGACAGTATCTCGGCCTTTTCAGAAATTGGAGAGAACCATGAATACACATTCCTGTCAGAAGAAAGTCTGGGAGAAATCCGGTATGCAATTTCCCTTCCGTGTTAGTGTTATACAAGAACTGAATCAACTGTTATTCGCTGCCCCTGTTGTATACCTTTCTTCTTACATGGAGGAGTCTTATTCTGTTTTTCTCCCTTCATATTTTGTCTTATTGAGTATGTGATTTGTAGGTATATGTAGTACATTTGCTTGTTTATACTATAATGGATAATGGAAGCACTGCCTAAATATCTGAGAGCTAACTTCAGTAGTAGGATTTACATATCAGAGTCTAGCCAGTAAAATAGTAGTCCCGTACTAGAAAGAAGAAGAGAGAAGATACTTTGTCCCACAGAGTTTGCTCCATTTAACCATTGAGCCATGTCTTGCTAATATTATGTTATTATCTCTTCGCTGATCAGGGATTTTCTTACATTTTATAGTGACTCAAAACATGCACTTAGAGCTGAAGTTTCTGATTTGGAAAAGAAGCTCGCTTCTTTGGAATGGCAACTTGATCTGCTCACAGCACAAGCTACCACCATCACCAAGGGAAACAAATCCCGTGGATCTGCTAGAACTAGTGCAACTGGACAACTTGCAAGATTAGATGAGAAACTTGCTAAGAGAAGTTTAGAGGTAAATTATTCCTCTCTCTTGTCAACCTGAAAACCAGTATACCATACTGTCCTTGTACGATTCCCTGCTGTATATTATCTGGATTTCCCATTAGACCATCGTACTTATACCTGAACCAGGCACTAGCACCTGCTGTCAGTGTTTGTAGACGAACGACCAAGAATTTAGTTCATGATACTCATTTTCTGGTCTATAATCACCGGGAGCATGGAAATACTTTGTTAATAGCTATCATTTCTGGTTATTCAAGGGCCAGAGAGTGTGGTTGTGTAGAGTAAAAATTAAAAAGAGCTATGTAAATAAATGCAGAGAGTGAACAGTTTACTGGTCTTCAAGTTTCCGCAAATGTGTACATATGTTGAAGTTATTTTATATTGTCCTTTTGTATTATGACATTTGATGACTGGATGTGAAATAGAGACTATAGTTCTTTCTATCTATCATGTTCATTCTTGTAGGATTTCGAGTACTTTACTTAAAATAGAAGAATTTCTCTGTGACAGTTCATTTTCCAATTTTCCACATTTCTTCAGATGAATGCTGTCCTTGGAAAACTTGTTGCTACCATCCAGGAGTTGTCCTACTATCATTCAGAAGCAGGTATTCCTTTTGCCCTTCACATGTCAAGTTGCACAGCTTATAACTTCACTTTACATAGGTTGACATGCGTTGATAACCTGACATCTCATTTTGATTTGCAATGTCATTCTATTTAGTGTCATCGTTAATTTAATGTCTATTGTCAATCTTCTTAACTGCATTTCATTTTATTCATTACAGATATTGGAATCTACCTGTCATACTGTGATTTCCAGCCTTACGTAATCAGTAACTTGGCTTGTACCGAAGAACTAAAAAAATGGTTAACTAAGAAGTTTGAGAAGGTGTGCTTCTATCATGATCTCACTATTCCTATATTAACTACATTATGTTTAACAAAACACGCAAATATTGTCTCAAAGTCATACATGGCCACGCACACGGTTTACAAGGAATTGGTGCATGGGGATATTAATGTTTGGCTAGGTCACTAGATTTTCATTCACTTCTGCCTATTGTAACAATTAAACTGAGCCTTTCTTTATCCTTATTCATTCTTCTCTTTGCAGTAATTATCAGTGATTCATACCTTGTTTATATCTTTTTTAAGCATCGTAGTAAAAGAGAAAATTATCATACTGCAATAATTTACTGCAGCATCATGATTTATGTGGATAAGAAATAAGTAAAACACAATATGATGGTAGATTGCCAGCCATATAAGATGAATAACGGATCTGGTATTGGATGTAAAAAAAATTAAATACTTACGTTGAGTATTACATGAGTTCATCCAAAAGGTCGAACATATGGGGAAAGATGGGAAATGTACTTATACATTACTTCAACACTCTCCCTCTCATATGGCTGCCACAGACCTAAAAATGGACCCGAGGTGGGCAGCAATATTTTATTCTAACCTTTTTTTAGGTGAACTATTGGTGTGTAAAACTAAATGTGTCAATATTCTAAAATTAATAACGGATCTGGTCTTGAACTTAGACCTTTTGACTCTAACACCACATTTAGTTTTACGCACCAATAGTTCACCTAAAAGCTCAATCTTATGGGGAACTGTGGGCAGTGCTCGTATATTTCAACAATATTTTAGGCTAAAGTAATGTTACTGTTCGGACATAGGACCATCCTTTTTTCATTGCACGCTGATCAAGTTTTCTCCAGGGACCTCTCCATCTCGTTGCCAAAGAAGACGTGTCAAGGGGTAAGGACTCTTTTACTTGATCATTGTCATATTATAATTTTCTTGTCTGTAACTATCTCCATACATTTTATATGCTCTTATTTTCTGGCGCCAGCAGAAGCAGATAAAGGCTTTGATATTTCTCTTTTGTATTTTTTTATTCTTACCCCTCAATATTTTGACTGAATCCTCGCAGTCCCTATATGTTATGTTATTTTTACTATATGCCGCCATTTATGTTGAATGCAAGTAGTGGAAAGGCTATAATTCCTTTTTCATGTGCCAGCATGAAGAATACCTTTTTACTTTGACTTTTGTGATGTTGAAAGTCTCAGTTTATGTTCCAGCCACATATTACTGAACTTGTGAAAACTGACCATGTTAATGTATTTGACACCTCAAGTTTTCTGGTAAAAATGTGATGCTTAGGTAACCCTACTTGTTTTGAGTTTTCGCATAGTGGGAGCATCTTTATTGCTGACTAAGCTTAATTTGAGTTTAGTTTCTGAACGGATCTATGTATCATCAGTCTCCCTGTGTTCAGCTTATTCAAAATCAAGAAGACAAGAGTAACACCCTCTTTTCAGAGAAGGTGTTGACATCTTCTCCATTTCTTGGTACATGATTGGCTTGGATGTTGTGTACTATACTATGGACCATAAAGTCATATTCAGTAATTTCCTGCAGTTTTACTCTATCTAGGTTAATGACTTATGCCATAGTGTACCATAACCAAAATTTCTTCCTATTTGTTTTTGTGCAGGAGATTCTGAAAAGCATCACCATTTGGTAGTTGAACTGAAGCGAACTAATTCAATGTAAGCTGTTATCAATCTGTCAATTATTTTTTATATTTGGCTTACTACTGCAAACTACTGCATATTAGGTTGGAGCTGTCTTGTTTTGTACCATCATATAATATAATATACGGTTCCTGTCACCTGTCCTGTCTCCACCTACAGTAGTAACTCTGTCTATCTGTGTGTGTGTTTAATATAAGTGATGAAGAGAAATGAGTGCAAAGGAGAGAAAACGGTATTACTTCTACACTGTATCTTGAAGAACATAACCATTAAATTTTAAAATGGAATGATCATTTGTTTTCAGTTGTGGAAGTCATCTAATCTAGCATATAAGCTTGTTCTTCTCCAGATGGATATCAACCTTTTTAAAACACTTCCTTGACTTCATTTCTGAGATGTTGCGCTACTGATGGAGCCCTGACCTGCATCCAAACCTCCCGTATATCCATAAGTGCATGTGGATTATTCATCCCTGTTTGTATATCGTTACCCCTATCTGCTTCCAGAGTGTCTTATCAATTTATGCTCGCTACTGTATTTTAATATTGTTGGACTGTACATGGGCTGAAGCTTAGCTTGCAGCCTGTCTACCTATTCTGGCCCATATAGCCCATTAGCCCAAGTGACCTGGGATAGTATATAAGCTGGGGCTGATCTGTGAGAAACCCTAAGAAAGACACAACAACTGCTGACGTCTGCCTCTAGGTTAGCCACCCTCCTTTTCTACAAATATATATCAGGAAAAATAGAGAATTACTCAATATGTTCCTTTATTTAGCCACATGACATGGACCTGTTGCTAGAGACGACTTCGTGGACTGGTGAGCGAGTGCACTACGGGCCACCCCTCGCATGCTGCACAAGGGCACCTCTTTCCGTGATCATGCTCACTGCATGATGGATCTAGAAGCATCGCAATGCAGCCGTCTTCGACAACGCTCGGCCTTCCGTAGCATCTTTGCTCGACACAATCAAGGCTGAGGCATGATTGTGGGCTCAAGCGGGGGCTCGGGGCATTTGACAACTACTCCCCTAGGATAGCTTCTTTTGGGTTGAGTTGTAGGACATGGTGCTGGTCCATTCTTAGATGTGTAAAAAAAATCTACTTTTTTGTCAATGAATCGAAACGCAATGCTTTTTGCATTTTGCGATAAAAAATTATATTTTCACAGCCTACCTTAAAGTTACCATCAAAGTGAAGAGTCAGTATGCTTGCTGTACTAATGCTTCTCTTTTATTAACAGATTGGCTAAAAGTAAGAGGCAGTACATAGAAGCACAAGTAGAATATTCTAAGGAGGAGGCCACACTCTCAAAGCTCAGAGCTCAGTTGGCATCCCAACAGTCATATATTCATGAAGACATCCATTCTCTAAGGTATGTATGACATGAGTGAACTAGGGTTACGACTAATTCCTTTTGAAAGAGGACCGATATTAAAGTGGCATGATATCATTATTTGAGAACAGAACATTTGAGAACATGATCCTTGTTGGCCGCCTCTAAAAGGGAAACTGCTTGGTTCCTGGTTTCGTCATTTTACTTGCTTTGAGATTTGACACAAGTAGAGATTGAAAATAATATTGTAGAGAACACTTATATTTTAGTCCGAAAAAAGTTAAGGCTGTATGTATTTTTCTCCTATTGTATGGTACCGCAATGTAGTTTTTGTGCATGTGCTGTTTAAATTTTTATATTTTCATAACTTATGTATCTGTGGTTTTGTGGATTTTCTTATTTGGTTTTCAGGAGGAGAAACTCTGAACTTACCGATGAGCTTAAGAATCTATCCCATGAAGTACAGGGATGCCTATCCGAGGTAAATTCAAACGCAAAGGTTTCCTTCTTGGTATTATCCTGAACTGTCTAAAGATTGCCCTGCATGGATGCTTCAGAGTTGGCACGTTACACTGCTTGATACCTTGAGTTAATGTTCTATTCCTGTCAAGAATTATGTGCATTTATCAATAGGATGTCACAGGCACCACCACATAATAAAGAAATGTAAGAGATGGTGGGAATGTTTTTCCTGGACATATCATGAGATCATGCTGCTTCGCTGGGGTAAATAGATGAATGGCACAATGAAGCTAAATTTCCTAGGAAGTGTAACTACAGACCATGTGCTGCTAACTGATCTTCTGTTGAGGAACTTGTGTGCTTCATTCATAGTTCATGCTCTTTTCCCACTGCCTCAGTGGAAAAATTATACTTTACCCAACAATGTTTCCATTTTATGTGCTGGGCTGTGTAAAAATTAATGCCCTATTTTGGTTGTCCTTTCTAGACTGTTGCAATCTTGTGTGCTGACCTGGCTCGACTTGAGGGTGCAAATATTCTGCAAGGTGTGATCTCCTCATAATCCAATGAGCATTTGAAATCGTTTCTCAGTACTGAGATTGGTACTTTATGATCCTAACTATGACCTTCTAGGGGATCATAACTTGAAGGTCCACCGTCAGGAATGCTACATAAGCCAGCAGAAAAGGGTACCATGCTATACTGGGTTGCAGTAGAAACTAACCTCACACCAAACTAAGTGATAATGTAGACATTTCTGCTTTCTTGTAGTTCATCAATCATTTGGTTAATCAGCTCGCTGCTCATCAGTTTCTGAAGATATCTTGCCATCTCGAAAGACGGACAAAAATTTCGGGTGCTTATTCATTGCTGAAAGCTGTAGAAATGGAGCTGCAGAGCTACTTATCAGCTGTGAATGGCCGCCTGGTACTGATTTTATCTGTTAGGTTTACGATGTTGTTTAGCTTGTTATATTCACTTCATTTGTACATACTTATAGAATAGAGTATGTACTGCACAATACATAGGACCGATATCATTTACTTAGTCAAGCTGCGTCTGACATGATTGAAGAAGGGTCTGTTGATGATCGGGATACTTTCCTTCATGCTGTGAGGGATATTCTTAGCAGTCACTCAGGTAAGCCAGGTGTCTTCACAAATCTTGCAGTGTTATCTAGCAGAAGGTGGAATAATTAATTCTTTTCCATTTTCTGTAGGTGCTCAGGCAGTGACACCAACATATGTTTCAGCATATGCTTTGGTTGAGCAGATATCAGAACTGGCGGATGAGCTGCACTATTATCAGCATGAGCTTGAAAATGTTCTTCCGCGTGAACGTGGAAGATTTATCGATGAACAGTGAGTTGTCCTCTCAGTTGTGCATAAATTTTTCTCCCTTCATATATTTTACCTTTCTTCATGCATTGGGTGGTTGGATCTCCCTCACTGCACATTAGAAAGAGGAGTCACACTAAAACTGAATGCTACATTGGATAACTCCTATTGGTAATTGTATGTTAGAGCTTTGGCCCAATCACTTCATACCTTTTCATCATTTTGCAGATGCAGGATGATCCAATTACTTGAGCAGATTTTGTCTGTACCCGTGACACACATGCTACCAAAATTTACACCATGGGTACATTCTCTTCTCATTTTTGTACCCTTTCCTCTCTGTCTTGTACTATGTTATGTTGCTAGTTACTTCACCATGTTTTACTCAGCCACTGGCGCAAGCGCTTGAAGAATTAGAAATGATCAGCTACGAAGTCTCTGCTTCTGTTAATGAAGTAACGATGGCTCGAGATGAAAAGGCCAAGGTACTTCACAGCTGTTACTTTGAATTAATAAAGCTCGTGATTTCCCTAAAAGGAAAAAAAACTTTTACTTCCTCGTGTTGCTAATACTCAGTTTTAGTCTTTTAGGTGTAATTTGGTATATTGATTCAGTCATGACTCTCACATTTACATTTGGTCTGCAGATGTTGCAGCAGCCTTCACGCAACATGCAGCAGGAAAGACGAGTATTCACCGATTTCTTCTGCCACCCAGGACGGCTGGAGAATCAAGTCAGAGAGCTGTCTTCTCGTATTAGAGCAATCCCGGAATAATCTTGGGTAGAGTGGTCAATACGGCAAGTACAAAGTCTTGTTTGTATTCTCAAACTTAGTTACCATGTCTTTTCTTGCTCAGCTCTGTCTTTTTTCTTCCAGGGTTTTAAAATCCTCGGAATTGCAACCACTGAAGATTCTGAGCTTGTTTTTTTCTATTACATCAACACAAAGTATACACAGAAGGAACCCATTGTACATAATCATCAGTTGTCACTGCCTAGTTCTTTTGAATCTTTGTGACGAATAATTATGCTTTAGAATAATTCAATTTTTCAATTGCAATTTTGAGTACAGTCATAAGGTTTCTTCTGGTAGTTGAATTTTACACACTTTTATTGTACTGTACTAGTACTGGTTTGTCTAGAAAAAATCAACAGAGAAGGATGGCTTAGCAACTCATTCATGACAGGATGCCGGCTTGAAGTAGGTCGGTGACGACGTGGATGACCACATCGATGGCGGAAGCAGGTAGCCACTATACTTAAAACAACAATTTGATCTAAGGCAGTAAGATCCTGACTTGGGGGTAATCTTGGCGTTGTCCTTCGTTGGCAGAAGAACGGCACAAAGTGAGATCCAGATTCTAGATCTTATGTCAAACTCAGTTGGTCTTACCGCTGAGGAATGGACACATCGGTACGCCCTTGAGACCTCCCTTATGGAGATCTACAAGGGCGAGGAATCTTTATGGTGGCAAAGGAGCCGACAGAATTGGATCTTGAAAGGAGATGGGAATACTACTTCCACACCATTGCTATATCCTGTGTCTTTGGGAGAAGGACCATATTTTGGAGGATGCCAGGGATATTTATGCACATGTCTAATCCTTTTATAAGGAGCTCTTTTTGGCGGGGTCCGATCTAGGTTGAGTTAGCGGCCGACTTCTGCCAGCTAGGGCTATGGTCACTAATAAGGAGAATGTAGATCTCACCCTCCCATCCCCGCCTAAGGAGTTGGCCTAGGCAACTAGAGATATGAAGGCTAATTTGGCCCTTGAGTCAGATGGCTTGCCACTGTCGTTCTTCTAGACTTTCAGACGGTGATCATGCCAATGTTCTAGGAATTCTACACTGGAAGTCTAATCATGCCCCACATGAACTTGGCGTGATTACCTTAATCCCCAAAGTAGTAGTGGCCACAAACATTCACCAATTTAAGCCAATTATAGGGATCAATGTCATCCGGTGGATCTTTGCGAAGGTGCATGTGTCACGGATTGTCCCGGTTATGGAGTGTTTGACACTAGTAGTTTGTCTTTCTCAAAGGGCAATATATACATAATGGGGTGTTGGCGCTTCATGAGATAATCTATGAGGTCAAGACCCCGCTGCCATAAAGGGGCCTTCCTTAAAGATTGACTATTTCACAACCAAGCCCGATGCAACTGGTAAGCTTGGCTTCACTTCCTATAAAAAATGTTTCGCAGCTATTCGCATGCTTGCATATGAAGTTGCCAATGATCTTGTGATGAGTACTTGCAAATGAGCGAGACCACCTATCTTGATTTGATGTACAACTTCTGCAAAGCAGTGATTGCGGTGTTTGGCATCGTCTACCTAAGAGAGCACACTATTGAAGACACTGCTTGGCTGTTGTTGATCAATGAGGCAAGGGGGTTTCGAGGGATGATCAGAGTATTTATTGCATGCATTCGGAGTTGAAGAACTGACTGTTTGCATGGCAAGGACAGTATAGCAGGCATGCCGAGGGATGCACTGCCATTCTCGAGGCAGTGGCATCACGAGATCTATAGATTTGACACTCTTTTTTGGCATGGCCGACTCCCATAATAACATCAACGTGCTCCAGCGATCTGCAGTCTTTGGTAGGCTTGCGGAGGGCAATGCTCGGGTGGTTCACTATGAGATCAATAGTCATCCATATACAAAGTGCTACTATGTTATTGATGGTATCTATCCCAAGTGGTCCACTTTTATGAAGACAATCCGTGAACCAACGGAGGAGAAAATAAGAGGTTTGCCAGACAACAAGAGGCTTGCAGGAAGGATATGGAGCATGCAAATGATGTGGGAGGTGATGACTGCTTGGGTGATAATGCACAACATGATCGTTGATGATGAGCCTTATAAAGGCATCATGACTAATGGTGGGAATTTCAGGGTGAGTTGGTTGCTCTACATCTATGCACAGCTACATTTGAGAAGTTCCTCTATGTGCACCAAGAGATTCATGATCGCACCACTCACGATCAGTTACAGAAGGATTTGATCAAACATCAGTAGGCATTGGCATGAATGGCTGGAGACCTCGAGTAGTTATCTCATCTTGCTTTCATATGTTTATGTCGAACTATGTTGTTAATTTAAACTATATTGTATTATTTTTTAGATTTATAATTATTGTAAACATTGATGATTATTTGGTACATTTTTCAATTTATTTTGTTGTATGGTTTTGGTTGATCACAAAAAACTATGAAATTGCGGCCATCTATCAAGTGTGTCGCTTCGTTGTGTTTACTCTCGACCTAAAAGGTTAAGAGGAAAGAGACTACCTATTTTATATCCGTAGCCCAATACAAATAAACTAAAACAAACACGCTGGAGATGTCCTTAGACCATGCACTATGGGTTCGCTTCTAAAAATGTGTCAGTTTTTAGAATCGCTTTTGATTTCCTACTATGTGAGCATCGCTTTGGAATCTGACCATATAGGCTCACTTTTACAGCCTCAAGGCAATCTCTCTCTTCTATTGACTCTATGCTATGTGGGCCTGGCCTCTCTACCCCATGCATGAATGCATGCTTTAGACCATCCACTATGTGTGTCTAAAGCGAACCATAGGCTTCTATGAGTCGGCTCACCACATAGTGGAGCATCGACTCACTGCTGTCACAGAAAGAAGCGTACCAAGTTATTGGTTCGGTTCAAAGGAATCTACATGCAGAGTTGGCCCACATGGCATAGATAGAACGTTGAAGAGAGATTGCTCACAGCTCACCAAAAGTAGGTGCATGCATGCATTTCTTTAACCGGTGGGCAAGGCAAAAAAAGCGATGCCAACGTAGGAGCAAAACTAGAGCGATTCCAAAGTCTAACATATACTCCTATAATTCGGTTTAACATAGTATATGGTCTTAATTAGAAACGAACCATCGAAACGAGTCGCTTTTTCTATCAGAGCTTATAAGCCCTTATCCGCACCGACCATTGCTTAAGAGACGCACGCGGCATCTGATCCACAGCCACCGTAGACCAGATCCAGGCAAAGACGCCTCTCTTCCGTCCCTACCAACCTTTGGTCATCATCACAGTCTCGAGCACAGTACAGTACCACCAGCTCAACTCAAGGCGGCAGATCCGGCCAGCGCTCCCACGCCATTCTCCTCCTATTCCCCAGACTCGAGCTCGCCCGCAGTCTTTCATCCCACACTCCTTCAGGATCCGCTCGCGAGGATCGACATGGTACGCTTCTTTCTCTCAGCATCCCCCCGCGATCTAGGATAAGCGAAGTACGCTGCGTCTCTTCAGCTTTGGCGGAATCATCCGATGCGCATCGACTCCGTGGCGAGATTAGTGTACCGTAGCTATGGTGGTCAAATGCCGTCTCCACTGTACACTGTGTAGTTAAGAGTTATGCTCTTCTCTTTCGTTCTCCTTTTCCATTTAGGAAATCAATACTGGCTTGTAGGTTCTATCCGTAACTGAATGTGCTATGTTGCGGCTGGTCAATGTTCGTCAAACGTGCAATCTGGGCGAAAATTTCTCCAATCGACCTAGAGGACTTTGGTCGGGTAGTTTCAGCTTAAATTCATAGATCCACTCTTGTATGACAGAGCTGTCGGTTAGTTGTAGCATAGAAACGACAGATAAATTCACACATTTACTTTGTCTAGGATTTTGTAAGTTAAAGGCAAGCTTGTCTCCATGAAGGTACAACATATTTCTAATGCAATTTGCTTCCCAGATGATGGTTATGGATACTACTGTTTATGGTCTTTGTAGGATAGAGAAGCCAAGAAAGAAGGATTCAGGAAGTATCTTGAATCCAGCGGTGTGCTTGATACTCTCACGAAAGGTTCAGTGATATGTTCCTTAAGCCTATCTTGGTAAGTTGCAGTTACGTGACCGTCTTATGTCTACCTTTTATCATGTTGCAGTTCTTGTTGCATTATACGAGGAGAACGACAAGCCATCATCTGCAGTCGAGTGAGTTGATCTGAATTTTGGCATGTTTATTTTCTTGACCTGCTACTAGAGGAATAATTTCTTATTACCTCTGGATATTCATGAAACGTAAGCTGGGTTCGGTAGCCCTTAAATTTCTAGGGTCCATTTCATGCTAGGACTAAACATGCTGATACATATCTCAGGTTTGTTCAGCAAAAATTGGGCGGTCCATCTATTTCTGACTATGAAAAGCTCAAAGCTGAGAAGTTGGATTTGCAATTGAAGTATAATGAGCTTTTGGAGACTCACAAGGAAACAAGTAGACAGGTAAGCTGTGTTATCATGCCTTTAAAATACAAAATATGCAATGCTTCTTTGCCCATTTGCATGAAATTTTAATATTCTAATGCATAGTTGGATAGTAATCGTGAAATAACAAGGTTACTATTTCCAGCTACATAGCAAATATTAGGACAGTCATAACTGTGATCTGTGACTCTGTGTGCGATGCCGCTGCGCTATAGCATGAACTAGTGATGTACCCGCACGTTCCCGTGGGAATATTCAGTATACATGACTTCTACTTATTTTGTAGCTACTCCCTCCGTTCCATAAAACATGTTGTTAGTAGTGATGTATCTAGACACATTTTAGTGATAAATACATCCATATTAGCGACATGTTTTATGGAACGGAGGGAGTATTCACGTAGTTACATAATAATACGTGCTGCTAAATGGAAATATTTACTTTGCTATTTCAAGTCCAAGCAAAGTTTACATTTGAACTTCAGTAGATAAATTGTTTGAAATGGAACTGGGCATTAATGTACATCCTTCTTTGCAGTTGGAGGAACTTAAGAATTTGAAGATCGACGCACCTTGGAATTAATGGAACCAACGGATGTTGACATAATAGATAGGTGTCACCAAGCAAGTATATATGCCTCTTCGTTATGGATCACCAAGCTCTATAAGAGAGAAACATTTCTCGGTTAATACATTTTACTCTCATTAATCCCTTGGGACGCTGCGCATGATCCACTCCACCTGGGACAGATCAGAAATACAACACTTCATGGGTGAAGCTGAACTTCGGCTCTACTATGATTCATACTGAGGAGTTGATCCGCTCCAAAGTGCACAATTTGCTCTGTTGTAAAGCAATGTTGTTGTGGTTTTGTAACATCAGAAACTTTTATCTCGTTTTTTTGCAAGATAAAAAAGAGGATATCTGTTCTTGGCTATCTTTACTTGAAACGAATTTAAGCAATTGGCTGCTCGTTCATGCACATATCATCGTGCCTCTATTTTTGATTTTCTTATGAAGGACGACAAGACACATGGGTGGTATCAACTCAAAGCTTGACCCCAACTTTGTGAATATCTTTAATTTTCCAAATTAGCTACTCCCTCCGACCCATATTACATTTCGTAAATACGGATGTATCTAAAATAAAAATATGTCTAGATACATCCGTATTTGTGAAAGGTAAAATATGTCGGAGGGAGTATATGTGTTGATGACACTTGGCCAATTTGATTAAAATGGTTCTACAGTACAACAATTTGAGGTTCAAAAGGTTGAAAACTGTTTGGAATTTTTTTCACGATGATTGTTTGATTTGAATGGCTGTATCTCACAGGAACCTCTGTTACAAATTTTGTTGCATATTATCATTTTAGATATGTCATAATTCATTGGCTCAAGGCTCAACCCTTTTTGAAAAGAATAGTAATGCGTTTGTGTCACCATCGAAAAGAAAGTGTCTCCTTCACACCTCCGGCAAACTATGCTCCCTGAAACTTGTCCGCCCCTCGCGATGCCGCGCCCCTCCGCCTCCGCAACCGCCTCCCGCTCCGCCGACCACTGGGTCGCCGACGCCCTCGCCGCAGACGATGCCCTCGACTTCTCCTCCATCATGGGTACGCAGAGAGACCCAATCGTGTCCTTCACTCCTCCACCCCTTCCGCTCGGCGCCTTGTTGATCTCACCTCGTGTCTCCTTTCTTGGTGCTCGGCAGCGCTGTTGGACGCCACGCCGGAGTGCCTCGCCGGCGCCCCGGAGTCCGTTGCGGAGCGTGTGGCTCTCCGGTGCCTGCAGGAACTTTCTGAGGCCGCCATCGGGGATGGATCCACGGCGTCGCGGGCGGCGGTGGGGGTGCTTAGGGTTGACATCACTCGCTCTTGTGAGGACTTGCTGCTTCAGATCATCGGGGAGGTAATTAGCCGCCTATGTATACAAACTCGTGCTTCCGATCGATCTTCCTTTCGTTAAATATAAGTATTCTATTCCCCGGGGAAAAATATGTTATTTACCTAACAGTGGTTCATGCTGGTAAGTTTATTCCATCATTTTGGGAGCGTTTTAAGAAACATGAGATAGTTACTGTTAGACTTGGTACCTATGCTGGTCACATGTGTGGTCATTGGTTGAATCAGGGGGAGAAGCAAGTATGTCACTATCACGATAGGTTCAAAGAAAGGAAATGTATACGAATTGGAGAAAATTTATACTTGGTGGTAGAAACTGGGATTAGAATTTTTGTGGTACAATACTTGGATTATAATAGGGGAAAAAATGATTAAAGATTCCCTTCAATAGAATTTAAGCTTATATTATCTATTGCTGATTGCAGAACAACCCTAGGGTGAGATATGATATATTTCTGCTGCTGTAAGCAGGCAGATGGAGCGAACGCATCATTCAGAAGCGACCTTTTTTTTGCAATTCAATATGTTATCACTGCCCCTGCTCTCCAACCTATATAGGAAAAAAATTCAACCTTTATGTTTAAACATGCCTTAATTGTGCCGTATATTTTTTCCATCGGGGCTTTTGCTTCTTCCAGTGCCCTCATCGAGCATTCCATGTAATATTGGTGATGACTGAGAGACTCCACCATACAACATCTGATCCCATACCGAGGCTAGACCGTGTTATTAACTGAGCTCATGTACTCTATGGATGTGGCACATGGTATTCTCTTACCAACTTCATGTCATGCTTTGTCCATCAATCGGTAGGTTAGCACTAACTATTTGAGTAAGGTTGTGGAAATCATGTCATTTCTTATGACTTTTCTGCTGTGGATCATAAACAATCAAGCTTCTTACAGACTGATTGTTTCAGTGCTCTAATTTATGCAGAAAGCCAGGGATGCCATCTTTGTTGTTATACGTTACATAAGCAATAAGCATTTTGGTAAACATCTATTGCAGAATTAAATAATTGCTCTCTCCGTCCCATAATTCATGTATTGGCTGTAATAACATCTTATATTGCGGGATGGAGGGAGTATGTGCAGAGCGTAGTGATTCTTTATTTCTAACTATTACTTGTCTTATCGCATAATGAAGCAGTCTTCATGGCTTTTAGTTTTGTCTGTTCGAAACTAAGGTGTGATGTAATCTGGTCATCACCCAGATATTTCTAGTTTCTAGATGATTTCAGTTTTTTTACATGAGTACAACATTTTCAGGTCGGAACCTCGGGAAGTTTGAGGAAGGATATGCTTCCAGCTTTTAATCAAGATATCCAGAATATTATATGTACTAAGAAGCCGGGATTACCAGAAACATGTTTTGAGTTGGTATGAGCTTATTTCAGAATCAATCATAAGAAAGGATTTCCTTCGACAAACTAAGCTGCCTGTTTTATGTTTAGCTCAGAGAAATGGACGAAGAGATTGCATGCATGGCCTTCTCCTCGGTGGAGCAGAATGGTGACAACGAACATGACTGTTTAAATATAGAGGAGCCTCGATTCCTTCCAGATAATGCTATACTTCGGGTAGAGAACTTGGCAAATTTAGTCAATCAGACTTGCAAAGAAAATAAGGAATCAATTGAACCAACTTCTGATCTTCAGCAAGAATCTATATCAGACACCATAATTCCACAGGTGAATAGCAACAAAACTCATCTGAGTTCTCTGCAACATGACAGTGGTGAGAGAGCAAACCAAGATCTTAATTATGAAGGTACAAGTATTCAGCCAGTTGAAAAGGAAGTTCATGAGGAACTGGCTCAGCGAGCTGATTGCATTTTAGCTTCTGTAAGGTGCAATGGCGCTATTCAAGGAGATAAATCAGAAACCGACCATCTGCTAGGGAATCGTAAAGAACATGGTGTGTTATATGAAGATCTGAATGATGGTAACTGTCACCTGGAAGTGTGTTGTGCCGGCAAAGTTAATCAATCTGTATTTAGTGTTGGCAGCATTCTTGAAAAGAATATGGCGGTCTGTGGGGGGCCTAATGTGCAGAGTGCTTCAAATCCTCCCAGCCGCAGTGTAGCCTTACATACTAAAATTGCAGAGGACGGTTATTCTTCTGAGCAGAATAATGCAAACAGAACAACTGATGTTCACAAAATTAGTTGTAGCTTAACTGTTCCCATCCCTCCTCGTGATGGGGATGGAAGAAGAGCAAAGCAAATATCAAGCAAGGAAACTCATGCAAACACTGCAGTGGAAATATCACATGTCCACTCCTCCGATGATAATTTGAGCGGCTTTGCTGACAACATGATAGGCCACGTCAAGGATCAAAGCACAAATAGTTCCCCCAGGGGCTGTTCAGAAAAAGATTTGTGCATTAAATGCGGTAAAGATGATCAGTTGCTGAAATGTAGCAGCTGCTTTTTAGCCGCTCATGAGAGTTGTTTTGGTACATCGGTGATTTTTGAAGACACTGGCAAATTTTGTTGCCCAGTATGCTTCTATACTAAAGCTACTGAAGCATATAAAGAAGCAAAGAAAACATATAGTGAAGCTAGGAGGAACCTAGCTGCTTTCCTTGGCACGCAGCGATTGGTCAATCAACATGACGAGCAACCGCCTGAAGTGCTGCCAAGAGCTTCCCCCAGCATGGGTCATTTGAACGAGTACAATTCAGTGAAACGTAAAAGTAGCAATCATACTGAAACACAAAGGCTTGCTTGTTCAGATGACAAGGCTGATCAGCAGAGGAAGAAGCAGAAAACAAATGTTACAGTTGACACTTCTCCTGAGGAAGCAGTCACTGGAAAGGCTTCTCCTGCTCGGAATTCTGGAGTTGAACCCATGAATAGACATTCAGTAGTCCAGAATATTAGCAAGCAAGTTCACGATGCAGAGAAAGAGCAAGAAGTGGAAAACAAAGAAGCTGGCAATGAGAACTCGTGTGACGAAACGAGAAGTACATGTCATGAAAAAAATCGGCCCTTCTGCTACGAATAAGAAAGTTGAGTCTGGCAAAGAGGATGGTCTTACAAATTCTAACCAATCTGAAAATTCTGGTGAAACGGAAGCTATATCTTTAAATGACTGTGGCCAGCAATCTTTACCCCCTTTGCATAACATCAGACACCGCAAAGCAAAATTGCAAGAAAGGGAGACACCGGTATCATGTAATTCAGGAAAAGCTGTTGTGCAGCATGGTCAACACATGCCTTCACCATCAAGAAAAAGGAACTATGCGTATCCAATCAACCGTCCGTAAGTGTTAGAATGGAGCTTCTTCCTCTCCTAGCTTTGTTCTTTGTTAGTACTTAATGCAGTGCTCATATAGTAACCTAGGCTAATTGATGTGGTTTCTTTGCATTAACTAAACACTTCTACATTCCATGAATGTTAGTTGGATTTGTTTTTTTTTTAATTTTTGGGGGTTAGGGGCAAGGAGTCCAAATTTCCATTGTTCATTCCTCAAACTTTTTCTTTATTCCATATTATTAGTCCCATACCATGGGTAGTACCCCCTGTTTTATAGATGGTTTGAATTGAAAATGTCTAATGTCTTTTGATGGAATACTATGTCATCATGCTATGATGGAAAGCTGTCTTCATTATTTATTGGTAATTCCAAATTCACGTGGAGTTTTTTGAAACCCATGGTTACTTCTAATAAAGTTATGTTCAGGATCTTGAAGTTAAATTTACTTAATTGCATGAGGTCCGTGCATTATGTCATAAACTCTGTTTTTTAAACACCAGTATTTATTAGCTAGAACAACTTCATTTTTGGATGGCCCACTTATTCTTAACACAGAGCATTAACATGTTTTAGAATTCACCATCTTATGATGCCTACTTGTGCAATTATGAAAACTGGCAGTGTCTGTTTTTCAGGTCCGGTTCGGTCACACCAACTGGAAGGCGCTCGAAGCTCTCTTGGACGAATGAAGAAGAAGAAGCTTTGAGAGTAAGCATACTTTGGTTGTTATTTTCATTAGGGGTGCTGAAATTTTGAACCATCTTCCGAGCAGGGAACTCCCTAGATGTTTGCGTGTAAATAATTTTTGTCCTGCCTAATCTGTATAGTTACACTAATAATTTTACTGGTCCAGGAAGCAATGGAGAAATTCAACACACAGGACAACAGGCCAATTCCATGGACTCGGATACTAGAATACGGTAGGGATGTGTTTCACCGTGCATGCGTCCCATCCGACTTGAGGGTCAAGTGGAGGCATATGATGAAGAAAACATGTTCCTGACAGTGGCAAGCTCATGCTCACTGTAGGCATATTGTCAGGTTAGTCTTTCACTGCTTCTAGCTCATCCTTTAATCTCCTCTATTCTATCAAATATGATTGGTTTTTTTCTTAATTTTTGATTGCAAATTGTTTGGCAGTGGCTCTTCCCAGTTCTTTTTCCGAGACACTGTGATAGTTATTCACGTTTGTTCTTGTTTCATGCAAGGACTAAACATGTTTATATCTCCCAGATTTGCTCAGCAGGAATTTGGTGGCCCTGCAGTTTCAAACTATGAAAATCTAAAAGCTGAAGGGTTGGATTTTCAGTCGAAGTTCAATGAACTTTTAGAAGCCTGCAAGGAAAAGAGGCAGATAGGTAAACCATGTCAGCAAAAAATATGCTATAGCAATCCTGTTCCTTGGTATGAGGCGTAAGAGAGCTTATTTAACGTATTAAAAGTTATGCCTTAAGTAATATAGGAACCCTAGCTCCTCTAGCCAAAGGCACCTACCTCCAACCTCCACCACCAACAGAGGATGTTGTGGCAGACGGTGGCGGCACAGTTTCCTATCGTTTTGCGGTTTTGGGGGCTATCGGATAACGATTAGGCATGGAAGCCGTGGGATAACGGCCCCGTTCGGTGGTTGTGGGTGCATCGAGGCCGTGAGGGCGGCATGGTGGCTTCCTTGTGATCGTTTTGCTGGTTCCGGCTAACTCCTCGGTAGCGTGACGCTGGCATGCTTTCGCAAGGTTTCTCGCAAATCTGGTGATCGATTTTTACACCACATCTGACATTGGTGCAATTACCAGGAATGGTATGGCGTTCATTGGCTGGGTCTACGGATAATATTTTGTGCGTGCTGAGGCGACAACCTTGATTTTGTCTTCATTGGTCAGATCTGGGAAGGCGGGAAAGACAACTCTCGCACACCACCTCTTCCTAATGGTGTGTCTGGGAGTTCCACAGGTGAACTGTAAGGGTGATTGGGTGAACATCTATGTTTAGGCCTTCACTGGCGGGCTCCAACATCATTGTTGTACAAGTCATGCTTCCTTGTTGTGAATATATTGTCTTGATGCTCTCAGTGCTACCTATTTCCGATATTTGTGGTCACTATTTCAGCCCATATGTGATACTCCCTCTGCCCAAAATGCAAGGCGCGGTTGCTTTTTTAGGTCAACAACACAGAATTTTGATTATGATTTTCACTTCAGTATCTTTGTAAAATAGTACAAGTACATACGAATTTTTTTTCGCAAGACAAATACAATGATACCATTTATCCAAGCGTCAAAATTATATTATTTGGTATATATAACTGGTCAAAGTCGTGCTTAAAAGATCGTGTAAAATTTATGTGCCTACAGAGCTTGGAATTAGCCCCCTCTTCATGTCACATACTCATTTGGCCCCTGTAGGATCAATCTCAAGCTCTGCCACTGAGCCAATGTGTGGCATATTCCTGTCTTCCTGCCCTCTGTATGCCGTTCAGCCTCGATGCCTTCATTGTCGTTTGAATCCAATTTTGGTTGTGTGCGAAATAGTTTTTTCCCAAACTATAAATTCCCTGAGTCGTCTTCACTGATGTCTGCACCTCATTTGAATGTTCTGTACAGCCCTAATGACATTTTTATACCACGCCGCCAGTAATGTGTGTCTTATGTAGAATAATGAAATGAAACATTTCTTGTATAGTTGTATAATATGCTTCAGTTAGCAATGTATAGGTCTTGGTAATATATTGCCTGCAAAACACATCGTAAGCTATGGGAATTCTTCTAAATTTCAGATTTGATGTATTTTTTGAAACAGAGCTTTGTTGTTGTGTTCTCTTTTGTATTTCCTCTGTTCCATGCTTTTACTCCTGGTAATAGCACATCTTCGGCACTCAACTGCATAAAGGTGGATTGTTTACAATGTGGCAGTGGCAGAGAGATGTCAAAACTCAACCATTAATGATTGTACGGGAACCAATGATGCAAGGATTAGCAAACCTGCAAAAAGGAAAAGGATTTCTTTGGTGCCAACGTTAATCGACACATTTTTTAGCCTTGGAAAGGATTACCCATTTCCACTTTGATTAGCAGGAATTGATCTGCAGTCCCACTATGCACGTCTTTGCACAAAACATGGGCGAAAAGTCTGTTCACTCATATGCACGTTAAAAGAAACAACGAACAGTACAAAGCACCTTAAGAAAAACAAAAATTATAACGAGATCTTTAAGAAGCCCTTCATCTTTAACCTCCAGACCGTGTCGACGGTGCGCCGCCGCTGCCACTCCTCTCTGAGTCGGCCTGACGTTGTTGATTGCGGACGGGAAGTCGTCGAACGGGTCAAGAAAACCATATTCATCCAGGAGATGAAGAACAAGGAAGAACTGCCGATGAAGCTCCTTGACGATCCGAAGATCCCCACAGCCAGACGAAATCCTCGAAGACCACACCACTCTCACAAGTCTCTCGACGTTGCCGCCGAGATGGGGCTGAAGCCGGAGAAACCTTATTGCACGAGATGACGCCACCACCAACTGATCGCCACCCCTACAAACCTTGACCCTAAAAACAAAGAGCGGAGCCCTCAAATCAGGGGACAGAGCAGTCCCACCGATGAGGGCCGAAATCCACCGCGCCTCCATGGTCCAAAGGCCACAGAGACGGGCGATCTGCGCCGGCACCGGCGGGAGGCAGATGAGATCCGATCTCCACGAGTCGCCTGTCTCGGGCGTGGCGTAACGCTGGCAGTTGTTGACCCTTGCCAGTTTTAGATTTGAGGAAAAGAGATGGATTAGGAAAGAAATGAAGATGACTGGCAGGCCAATCTAGTCGGTGAACTATATTTCTAGCCTGGGTCTTTTTTTTTCTGGTCTATCAAATACTCCCTCCGTTCTAAAATATAAGATATTTTAGCCTATCATTGATAAACATGTACTTTTTTAAGAATAGGACTCTGGCATTAAAAGAAACAACAAACAGTACAAAACACCCCAAGAAAAACGAAATTACAACGAGATCCTTGAGAAGCCCTTTATCTTCAACCTCCAGACCGTCGACGGCGCGTCGCCACTGCCGCTCCTCCCTGAGTCGGCCTGACATTGTTGGTTGCGGACGAGAAGTCGCCGAACGGGTGAAGAAGACCACATCCGTTTTGGAAACAAAGAAGAAGGAAGAACTGCCGATAAAGCTCCTTGACGGTCCGAATATCTCCACAGCCGGGCGAAATCCCGGAAGACCACACCACTCTCACAAGCCCCTTGACGTTGCCATCGAGATGGGGTTGAAGCCGAAGAGACCTTATTGTACGAGGCGACGCCACCACCACATGAGCGCCGCCTCTACAAACCTTGACCCTAAGAACAGAGAACGAAACCCTCAAAACAGGGGACGGATCCCTCCCACAGACGAGGGCCCATATCTACATGCTTATTAGTATATAGATTCACTTTTGCTTTCAACCTATATACTAAAAAATGTCTAGATACATGCATGACAATGATATGCTAAAATATCTTATATTTTAAAATGGAGGAACTAGCTCATAAAAAGACAAAAATAGCTCTTTCAGCGAAGTTTAACATGAAATAAACCAGCTTTAAAAAATTCACGATCTGGCCCATTTGACGGCGCCCGCCGTTCGACCAACGAGATCCAGACAAAGAGAAGGAAGCAGCAGCGGCGACGTACAAGCTCCGGCAATCGTCGACCCTTGCCATTTTTAGATTTAAGAAAAAGAGATAGGTTAGGAAAGAAGACCAAGATAACAGGCGGACCAATCTAGTCAATAAGACTAGAGACCGAAATTCAATAGTTTAGGATATAAACAACTCAAAGTTTATATTCGACCGAACCACTACAAATACAGCTGAAATAGACATTTTCCTACTCTAACCACCGAAGTGCGCAGAGCACCGGAGACGCGACCTCCCATCGGAAAACTCCAGAACGTCTCGCATCCGGAAACGAAATATCGCGGCGGGCCCCCGCGGATCTTTGGAGCGGCCACGACGGTGCCTCCGTCGCCACACAAACAGCTCAGCCGTTCACAGTTCACAACATGGCGCGGCGTCGCATCACAACGTGCGGATTGGGACAGCCCCGTCTGGTTGACTGGTTCCGCTCGAAAGCTGTTTGCCAACCAAATATTTTGCTGCGTTGCGTAGGTGATGAAAAAGGGTGAATGCCCCCAAAAAGGGTAGGCGTTTGCTGCGCACACCGCATTCCCACCCTTTGCCCTTTGCTTCTCTTTTCCGTTGTCCGTTCCATGTTTCTTTCCTAGGATCCGGTTCTATTTGCCTGATGTGCTCGCAGAGATAGCTGTGCCAATTAAAAGGATGATTACGATATATCAATAAGGGCCTTGTTTGGTACTAGAGGTTTTGTGGGGATTAGTAGGGATAATCCACTAGAGTATTAGGTGAAACCTCTACCTTCACCCAATCTCCACAAAACCTCACCCACAATTCACTAGGTAGAGGTAGAGTATTGGAGATTGATAAAAATACACTAAAATTTAAGGAAAAGTGGGGATAAACGGGAATTAAACTCGCCCAATACTCTAGTACCAAACATATATTTTAAAGGATGTGGGGATTTGGGGTTTAGTAGGGATTATCCCCACTAATCCCCATCAAAACTCTCAAACAAGGCCTAAACGGGTAGAACTGTGATGAGAAAATCAAAAGAAACTAGGAGTACATTCATTATTACTAATGGCCAAAGTTTTTTTTAAATATGTAATTGCCCAATAATCTAGTATGTAGGAAGTACCTCGGTTGATTGTTGTGTTCTAGCCTAATGACATTTTCATGTAACAGATGACGTTTCGACTACACCACTTTCTCTCTGCAGCTCGGGGAAGAAAATTCAGAGCACGGTGCAGCTTTAGGCCTTCTTTGATTCATAGGATTTCTAAAAGATTTTTGTAGGATTGGAACCCTGTGGGATTTTTTCCTTTTCCATCCGTTTGATTCATAGGATTGTAACATGTAGAAATTGATCCTATAGAAAATCTGTAGTGTAGTTTCATAGAAAAAATAGCATGAGCTCTGATCTCATGGAAAAAATCCTATACACATAGAGGATTTGGTTGGCAGGCAATCTCAATCCTTTGCAATTCCTATTTCTTTGATTTTTCTACCCTATGAATCAAAGGAGGCCTCAGTGGGAAAGTGTGTAGAGAGTGTACATGGTGTAACTAAGCAAGTAAGCACTGTATTGTTTTCATGCCTGCCTTGGTAATATGTGAGTCTTACGTAGAATAATGAAAGAACCATTTCTTGTATAGTTGTATAATATGCTTCAGTTAGCAATATATTGCCTGCAAAACACATCGTAAGTTCTAGAAATATCTTTCAAGTTTCAGATTTGATGTCTTTTTAAAACAGAGCTTTGATGTTGTGTTGTTTTTGTAATTCATCCGTTAATCGATACATTTTTAAGCCTTGGAAATATTACCCATCGCCTTTTGTTTTGACGATGCACGTCCATAGATATATAATACTTGTATTCATAAACATAACACATACTACATTATTTGGAACTTGATCTACATTCTATGCACGTCTTTGCAAAAAACATGGGCGAAAAAACTATTCACTGGCACAGCCGGGAGCTGACTGTATTTGCCCTAGACCTGGATTCCAGTCGATGAGCTGCAGGGAGCGGAAAGCCGGCTCAAATAAAAGTCGACAAAACTGCGACCGCTATCGCTTGACCTACTCCATGCCGCAGCTCTGCAGTGTGCGAACAGTAGGGACGCGATTGGTAGCCTGCAGCCCTTTTTAGGCTCCTTGGGTGCAGGCGTTGGCGTTTCATTTGGTGGCCAACATCTCATCTAGAGAGCCCAAAGGCCCAGGTTGATTAGTACCCTGTGCGAGCCAGAATCTCCTGAAATGATTTTAGGGTCGTGTGTTTGGTTCATATTTGCGCAGGTTATGTGGTCACCTCTTCTCTTCGGTGGTAAGGTTAACGATGTACACCACCATGATAGTACCTTATAACACACAACGAGAACTGGAGTTCTTCAATTACAGCCATATAAGTCAGGCCCTAGCTACGTAGGAAGAGCAGTTACTCAGTTAAGCACAACATGTTTAGCATGTCAGCAGCATGACATGCATTCCAACCCTAGCTACTTACGAATGACAGTTCAACATTACATACCGAGGAACAGTTCGACAATGGCGGCCTAGGGGGGGGGGGGGGGTGCAAACCTTGATTCTTGCTTCAATGTCAACCGTAGAAGACATCAGTTCTATGCATCCACATTACCTGAGCCCAGTCGTTCCTCTTGTTCTTCCAAGCCTGAATGTCGACCTGCTCAACACCATGTCCACTGTCATCACCATCAGGAGTAACGTCAGCCTCATTTGGGACATACTCATTCTCGCCCCAGCCCAGGATCCAGTTATGCAGGATGCAACAAGCAAGAACAAGCTTCACTTGAGTTGGAAAAGTGTGGAAGGGTTTCTGATCAAGGATTTTGAACCTATTTTTCAAGGCAGCAAAAGCTCTCTCAATGGTCACCCTGAGGCTAGAGTGCCTAAGGTTGGAGAGCTCCTCTGCATTTTGTGGTCTGTTCCTTGAAGAGAACTCGTTCAGATGATAACTGATTTTCCTAAAGGGGGGAGGATTCCTGGCCGACAAGCGTAACCTGCATCTCCAAGGTAGAACTTACCATCAGGGAGATGAATGCCATCAGGCCTGCTTAGGCTGTCGTTAAGAATGCTTGCATCATGGGCTGATCCTTCCCAACCAGCAAGAACATAAGTGAACTTGAGGTTGAAATCCATAGCAGCTAGTGAAAGAGCATACTTTGTATCCCTCATATTTTGTGTGTTAGATAACAACATTAGGAATTTAAGTGTGTGTTGAAGTGGTGCAGGTTTTCAGTTCAAAGAAAACGGCTAAGGACTTGAGCTGGCATCAACCAGATATGGGGACGGATTATTGGGCCGGATTATTCATCCCTGGTCGGATAATCCGCCCCCCTGGTACGTCTCCAACGTATCTATAATTTTTGATGCTCCATGCTTGTTTTTACACCATTTGCCTACTGTTTCGTTACACTTTGTGGCACTTTTATGCATTTTCCGGAACTAACCTATTGTAACACCCAAATTTCCAGAAATTCAAAGTGCCCGTTATGCATTCCACCACAATCCCAGAATCATTGTTGTGATACACATAACGTAGTTGGTAACCAGTTCCATAGACATTACAATACGAATAGTTCAAATACAAATGGTCATAGTGACCAAGTTCATATTACAACACAATATAGCAGCGGAAATAACGTCTTCGGGTCCATGCCTTCACCCTACAGGCAATGGCGACTCAGGAGATGATCTTAGTTCTGGTACTCATCTTCATAACCTTCCTCCGGATAATCTTCCCCATAGTCTGGCCAAGTTGATAGCCAGGGACACAACCATGAGTACATTGGATGCACTCGCAAACCATCTTATAAACAAAATGATGAAGTAGATATGCATGGTTGATATGATGAACTAAGCACTAAGTTTATTTGCAAAAGCTAGTTTTATTTCCCAAGAATGTTCATTAGTAGAGAAGAAGATTTAATTCTCTAAGTTCAATCTAAAGAGGAACTTCAAGTGTTGGTCAACATCAATGTCAAGTCAAGCCATTCACCAAGTTCACCATAAGTTGTTAACATTCTTGACAAAAGTCAAGTACAGCTTGCCAACTGTCCATGACCGCGGACGCGGCTATTCGAATAGTTTTGAAACCTCTGCAGAGGGGTACACTTTACCCACAAGATTCGATACATCTGCCGGGAGAAATCCACGGATCGTCATACACTGAGTATGCGAGGTTCAGATAATCAAACAAACTCTTTCACTTGTTCACTCTAGTATAGGATCCTTTCCTAGAGCCCGAGACACGGACATCTCCGTTCCGGCGTCTCTAGTTTTGCCCGTTACATGATGCTGCATGAATAGAAATTTCCACCCGGTTCGGAAGTACCCGCGCACGGTGCACTTCTATAAAGGATGATACAAGGTCTCCCATACTAGGGTAAACAAGCTACGGACTAAGCCCCTTCCCATTTAGGGGTAATGTGGTCGTACGGTAAGGTTGGCTCACATGGTACATCACTTATTATCATTTACAAATACATTCCATAGTCCTTAGTCAAGATTATTTTCCTTCATAAAACCATCATGTAGGAGAAATCTCCAATTCAAGTTTTCAAGTTCAAGTCACCAATTTCAAATAGGGTTCCCCTTTTAGATGGCCCCCATTTTATTAGCGACTAAGCAACTATATTGAGTGATGATACCACTAAATGGAGTAGGATAAACTCAGCTTGATACTCTTGCTAAGCAAAATGTCAATACACAACTACCATTCTAGAGTAGCAATTCCATCATGCAATTTACTTAAAAACAAGTAGAATGCAATAGGAAAACTAGGCATTTGAAGTATGATTCAAAAGATGGCTTGCCTTGGTTGGCAAAGTGTCCTGGGTAGTCTTCTTCTTCTTGATAAAATCCCCCCTCAATATCCTCCTCAGCAACACTAGCGTCTAATAACGAATAAACACAATGCACACAATCACTAAACAATACTAACAACATTCCAAGCACACATACTTGTTTTCAAACCATAGAAATCATGTTGGATTTTATTGAGTTGGTTTGCAAGTTTTCTTCCAAGTTTTCATTAAGTGTGTAAGTTAGATTTTTCTACCATGTGCTATGTGTTGATCACTTTCTTAACATTGGTATGAAACCAGGGGTCTTATGGCTAGTTCAAGAAGAGAGTGACTAATTAAGTAATTTGGGTAGTGGGGGTAATTATCAAACCAAGTATGTAGTGAATCTATTATTTTATGCTACACACTAGGGTTGGATTAGGGTTTAATTGATAGCACTAACAAGGTTTTAATTGATTAAGGTTGGACTAAACAGTAGATAAGTTAACTAGTGAGTTCATAAACCAAGTTTCAAGATTTTAGGAGGTTTAAATAATTTTCTAAAATTTTCCTAAGATAAGTAGGGCTACGGTTAAAGGGTTCTTATCAAATTAAATCTTTAACTCAAATCAGGTTCTAACTAATTCCAAAGGCTAGATAATTCTCTAAGCTTTCCAACGCATATTGATTTGTTAAAAACAGATTTCTAAATCTCTTGGAATTCAAGTTTGAAAATCATATCTGAAACTAATTATGAATCGGGCGGGAAAATAAAAATAATTGGATCGAATTCTAACGGAGCTGGGCCGCACCGAGGAAATTCCCGAACGGGCCGTCCCAACTAGACAAAACAGAGCGGGAGAGTTTTAAAATTTCGAACTGACAAGCGGGGCCCTCTCGTCAGGTCACTTAAGTGACCCGAACCGGTACGCTGCCGTTGGATTAGAATCCAACGGCGCGTCGGCGTCGTCTACCTCGGCGAGGGCTGAAGCTCACCGGCGATGCAGAGGGAGGGCGTTCGACGGCGGGGCTTGACGGAGAGGAAGCAGTTCTTGCCGGCGGTGAAGCAGAACGGCGGCGGCAGCTTGACTCCTCCGCCTGGCACCGGCGACGACTCCAACGGTGGCCGGAATCCTTCGGAACACGGCGGCGCACGCTCGCAGAGCGCGGACGTTTCCGAGGGGAAGATTAAGAGGGAGAGGCTGGGAACGGTGGCGGAGGTGGTGTGGTGTTCTGGGGCGCCGAGGGGCTCCTTTTATAGGCGCGGGAGAGGGCGGGAGCTAGGGTTTCGGGAGGGAGTCTGGCGGGAAAAATCTCGGGGCGCGGCGGCTCTGGCGACGTCGTTGGGTCATGGGGGCAGGTCGTGGGTGACGCGGCTCCTCCGCGCGCGTGCTGGCATCACTCGATGACCTCTGCAACGGTCTCCTCGCGTGCGCTCCGGTCGGTGACAGGGAGACGGAAACGGTGGCTTTTCCACCATCCACAGCCGGGGTCCGGGCGGGCTCCCGCGAGGGATCGACAGCGGAGGGGTCTAAGGCATCGTCGGGTACACCTACGAGTACGAACACGTACGGCGGCGGCGTCATCAACAGTGGGTTTGATTTCACTGAAATTTGCCCACCAAGTGTTCGACACAATGCCCGCATGAAATTCGAATTTGAAATTTTGAAATCTGCCACCGTGGGTTATCAAGATATTCCGTAAGGTTTGCAAAAGTATTTTTGTTGCAAAGAAAGATTATGTTTTGCAGAAATTTTAATTCAAAATTTGGTTATGGTCACTGTTTCAGATTCAAACTTTGGCAGATGTTTGAGTGGGGTTCTGGTTTGAATTTTTGTTTGAAACTTCTTGGTCAAGTTAGTATGTAGTCTGGTCAAGCTCAACCAACTAACCACACACTTATTTGAGTTACAGATTGCTTAATATAAGTGTCCAAAGTAGGATAGTCAATAACATTTTCTAGATCAAACTTTTCTTCTCTTTTTCTTTATTTCTTTTGCTTCTGGTTTCTTTGGTCCTTGTGGTTCTTCTCTAATGCTTCTGTTGGTTAAGTGTGGATTAACTAAACATTGCACAACAAATTATAACACACATGAAATCATAAAAGGCATATATTAGAAATCTATGCCTACATGCAATATGAGATGAAAAAGTTTTATCTTGGTCCAAAATTTGGCACTTTAATTAATAGGAAATGGATTACAAATTTTTGAGTTGTTACAATCTTCCCCCCTTAAAAAGAATCTCATCCTCGAGATTCACTAACTAAGAACTGAAAAGATTGGGAAATTCTTTCTGAAGGTAATCTTCTCGTTCCCAAGTGGCTTCATCTTCTGTGTGATTGCTCCACTGAACTTTCAGAAACTTGATGCTACGGGTTCGAGTGGTTCAATATGCTTCCTCGAGGATATGGGTTGGCACTTCACGATAGGTCAAATCTTTGTTGATATCCACAGAACGGTGATCAATATTCTTGAAGATTTCTGGCTTCTCAGGAACTTCAAGACATTTCCGAAGTAAAGACACGTGAAAAACATCGTGCACTTCAGACAATTCAGGGGGCATTTCCAACTGATAAGACACTTCTCCTCTACGGCCAAGTATCTTGAAGGGTCCAATATACCTTGGTGCAAGCTTTCCTTTTACTCGGAATCTCTGCATTCCCTTGAGAGGTGATACTCTAAGATAGACAAAATCTCCAATCTTGAAGGTCAGTTCTCTACGTCTCTTGTCAGCATAACTTTTCTGCCTAGACTGGGTTGCCTTGAGGTACTCACGGATCATACGAACCTTCTCTTCAGCTTCTTGCAGAATGTCAGGTCCAAATATCTTACTGTCTCCCGTTTCAGACCAATTCAAAGGGGTACGACACTTTCTTCCATATAGAGTCTCAAATGGGGCCATTTGCAAACTGGCTTGATAACTGTTGTTGTAGGAAAATTCCGCGAAAGGCAGACAATCTTCCCACTTAGCTCCATAGGCTAGAACACAGGCTCTCAACATATCTTCAAGTATTTGATTTACTCTTTCAGTCTGTCCATCAGTCTGAGGGTGGTAAGCTGTGCTAAAGGCTAATTTGGTTCCCAAGGCTTGGTGCAAACTTCTCCAAAATCTTGAGGTAAATTGGGTCCCTCGATCAGAAACTATGGTTTTAGGGACTCCATGCAAACTAACAATTCTGGATAGATAAAGGTCTGCCAGCTGTCCTGAGGTATAAGTGGTCTTGACAGGGATAAAGTGGGCAACTTTGGTCAGTCTATCCACAATGACCCAGATAGAGTCATTTCCGCGGCTAGACCTTGGAAATCCAGTGATGAAATCCATTCCAACAGATTCCCACTTCCATTCCGGAACTTGCAAAGGTTGCAGCAGTCCAGCAGGACGTTGATGTTCAGCCTTGACTCTTTGACAAATGTCACACTTGAATATGAATAGTGCAATCTCACGTTTCATTCCATGCCACCAAAATTGCTCCGTCAGATCTTGATACATCTTAGTTCCACCGGGATGGATGGAGTAAGGTGTCTCATGGGCTTCCTTCATAATAACTTCCTTCAATTCTGAATCAGCAGGCACACAAATACGTCCTTTATACCAAAGAACTCCTTGGTCATCTTCCTCAAATCCTGGCACCTTACCGGAACTAATTCTGCGCTTAATTCCGTCAATACTCTCATTTCCCTTCTGGGCTTCTTTGATTTGGCTCATCAAGGTGGGTTGAAACTCAAGGTTGGCTAAGAATCCTTGACTGGCTAGTTCCAATCCAAATTTTTCAAACTCTTGGTGCAACATGGGTTGCTCCTCTTTGATCATCATATTCAAGGTGCATGGCTTCCTACTCAATGCATCGGCCACTACATTGGCCTTACCGGGGTGATAATGAATTTCCAGATCGTAATCCTTGATCAACTCTATCCATCTTCTTTGCCTCATGTTCAACTCCTTCTGGGTGAAGATATACTTCAAACTCTTGTGGTCAGTGTAGATTTCACAACGGTTTCCCATAAGATAATGCCTCCAGGTCTTCAAAGCTAGAACTACGGCTGCTAACTCCAGATCATGGGTCAGATAGTTTTCTTCATGCGGTCTAAGCTGCCGAGAGAGGTATGCTATGACCTTGCCTTCTTGCATTAACACACAACCAAGTCCAAGTTTGGAGGCGTCACAATAGACATCAAAGTTTTTGGTGATATCGGGCATGGTTAGGACGGGGGCGGTCAGCAATCGCTTCTTGAGTTCTTGAAAACTTTCTTCACACTTAGGGGTCCATTCAAACTTCTTGTCCTTCTTCAACAGTTGGGTCATGGGTCTGGCAATGCTTGAAAACCCTTCAACAAATTTGCGGTAATATCCTGCTAATCCGAGAAAACCTCTAACTTTAGTTTGAGTGGTAGGGGCTTCCCATTCCATGACTGATTTGATCTTCTTTGGGTCCACTGAAACTCCTCCAGCTGATAATACATGGCCTAAGAATCCAACTTCCTTCAACCAAAACTCACATTTACTAAACTTGGCATATAGCTGATGCTCTCTCAGAGTCTCTAGGGTTAATCTCAAATGGGTTGCATGCTCTTCTTCAGACTTGGAGTAAATAAGAATGTCATCAATGAAAACAACAACAAACTTATCCAAAAACTCCATGAAAACCTTATTCATGAGATTCATGAAATAGGAAGGGGCATTGGTTAATCCAAAGGACATTACGGTGTACTCATACAATCCGTATCGGGTAGTGAAGGCTGTCTTAGGTATATCGGTTGCACAGATCTTCAGTTGATGGTATCCAGTTCTAAGGTCTATCTTTGAGAAGACTTGAGCTCCAGTCAATTGGTCAAACAGATCATCAATCTTTGGGAGAGGATACTTATTTTTGATGGTAACATCATTTAGCTTTCGGTAATCAGTGCACAGTCGGCTGGAACCATCACTTTTATCCACAAACAAGACGGGTGATCTCCAAGCAGATGAACTTGGCTGAATCAATCCCTTACTCAAAAGGTCATCTAATTGCTTCTTTAACTCCACTAGCTCAGCTGGGTTCATACGATAGGGTCGTTGGGCTATAGGTCCAGTTCCAGGGATAAGCTCAATGATAAACTCAATATCCCGATCCGGTGGCATTCCGGGTAGCTCATCGGGAAAAACATCCGGGTATTCACAGACGATGGGAACTTACTCTAAAGTTGGTCCTGAGATACTCTTATGACATCTGGTGATTTGGGGTGGTTTTACGGACACATGCTTTACTATGATTCCAGTGCTACTCTTCATGGTGATGGT
Organism: Dactylis glomerata; assembly: GCA_007115705.1. Classification (NCBI taxonomy): domain Eukaryota; kingdom Viridiplantae; phylum Streptophyta; class Magnoliopsida; order Poales; family Poaceae; genus Dactylis; species Dactylis glomerata. Next base: position 307,566 of record QXEO01001630.1, on the reverse strand, counting down.
CTTTTTGGCACAATCTATCACTCCTTGATGCTGTGACATCCAATCCATACCCAAGACTACTTCCAATCCCTTGGTTCCTAACACGATCAAACTGGCTAAGAATGCTATCCCATGGATTTCTATGGGCACTGCCAAGCAGGTCCAACTAGCCTTTGTTATTGACCCGGGTATTTGTACAGACATTGTATTTTTCAGGGGTGTTTGTTGAAGTCCACTTTTATCCGCAAATAACTTAGTGACAAATGAGTGTGAAGCTCCAGAATCTAACAGAACTCTTGCAGGAACTGAATTAACAGGGAACATACCAAGCACAACGTCGGTTGCTTCCTGAGCTTCTTCAACATTCATGTGATTCAGACGGCCTCGAGGGTGAGGCTGGTTCCTTGGTGGATAGTTCTTGCCATTTCCAACACGGCGCTGTTGCTGAGCAGGAGCAGTGGTCTTCGATGCATCATTCAACTTCTTCGGGCATTCATTGGAGTAGTTCCCCTTGATTCCGCACTCATAACAGGTAACACCAGACTTGTCACCAGACTTAGGTAGCGCAGGTGCGCCATTTGGCCTTGGAGTATTGGGGTTGAAGTTGTTGCCATTAGGTCTTGGAGGTTTACGGTTGAAGTTGTTGCCGGTCAAACGGTTGGGAAAGTTGGGACGTGGAGCAGGTGCAGATGGCCTCATAGGTCTAGGGGCAAAACCCATAGGTGGATTTCCCCTTGGCTTCTGCGAGTTGCTTGAGTTGCCTTGATACATCATACGGCACTTGCGGTTCTCTGCAGCTTGCTTGAGTTTGCCTTCCATCTGAATGGCAGAGTCAACCAATGACTCCAGGTCTGCAAAGGGAATGCTGACCAAGACACATTGCATCTCATCGTGAAGTCCATTCAGAAACCTCTCTTGCTTCTTCTCATTGGTGTTGGTGTCATCTGGGGCATACCTAGACAAGGTAAGGAACTTGTCACGGTAGTCAACCACAGATAGGGAACCTTGCTTCAGATTTCTGAACTCATCTCTCATCCTTTTAACTAATCCCAAAGGAACATGGGCTTTGCTGAACTTGCTCTTGAACTCCTCCCAAGGCATCACATACCCTTGGGCTTGCATTGCACGAGTGCTATCCCACCAAGCTCTTGCGGCTCTAGCAAGATAGTGGGTGGTGTACAAGACCTTCTCATGTTCGCCAACTCCAGCGACTGCCAAATTGTTCTCCATGGTGCGAAGCCAGTCATCAGCATCTAGGGGTTCTTCAGACTTAGTGAACATAGGTGGGTTGGTGTTTTGGAAACTCCTTAACTTGGATCGGTGATCACCATGGCCATTGTTTTCTCCTTCACCATGGCCATTTCCATTGCCATTTTTGTGGTTCATTGCCATCTGAGCTAGCTGCTGAAGAGTGGCCAAGTTAGCTTGGCGCTTAGCTCGGGCTTCTTCCCGGTCTTCCATGATCAACCTTAGCAGTTGTGCTACTTCCGGGTTCGGGGGTGGGGGTGCTCACGGCATCTGAAGATAATGGGTGTAAGACAAGAGGGACAAACTAATTTGCTAAGTTTTGAATGTAAAACTAATGATGCATTTTAATCTTACTAAGGCCTGAAGGGCCAAATTCATATTTCATTCAACAACATCCAACATACCACACATACGAGTTCACACATTACAAATGGTTTACATCAAACCATTGCGACTCGTCTACTAGGGAGGGGGATACAACTCACACCTACGCGAAGTGACTTAAAGTGAACTCATAACTAGATAACACTTGGATCTCGAATCTAAACATCGGGCTCCTCGGGGTCTTCCTCCTCATCATCCTCGATGAATCCAGCATCCTCATCATCCTCCTGATCATCCAGGTCCTCCATGAAATCATCCTCGTCACTAATGAGGGCATTATCCTCCTTGCAGAGGTCAATGCCTTCCTTCTCACCAAGATGGCTCTCTAGATCTCCAATGTACTCAGTCAGCTCAGCCACCTGGGCCTTCAACTCTTCAATGGTCTCATCCTTTTCCTGGCGCTGGCGGCGAAGGCTCTTGCGGTCCCTGGCAAGGATCCTGATGGTGCTCCTTGCCTCCACAAGTGCGAAGTGCTCAAGGTTGGCCTTGGTACGGGCACGATCTGCCTCTTGCTGAGTGGAGTACAACAAGAAGTCCATGTGATCTATATATGAACTCGGCTCATTGTGCCCTGGCATGTTTGCGGGACGCCCATCCGCATCACGCCGAGCAAAGTTCCTAAAGCGCTCCACCTGGACCTCCTCAACATGCAATCCGCATAAGCGGGCAAGCATCTCCTGCATACCTCGGACCAAACCATCGGCCCAAGTGTTCTCCACAAGCTCAAACTTGATCCTTGGAGAACTTAAATCTCCCTTCTTGCCACGGCAACTTGCCCTGATAAGCCACCGAAGCTCTCCATCCGGGTGCTCATTGAGCACGGCTCCCTTGAACTCCGGATACAGACGATCCAAGAACAAGGTCAGGGTAGTGAGGTTGCGCTCGAAAACAAGACTGGCACCATGCCCTAACTGGTATTGCTCAGTGAACACCGGGGCCATCTACAAAATTTTAGATTAGATTAAGTTAGTGATCAACCCAAGTGTGCAAAATTTTAAGTAGGCAAAAACTGAATCATGTACAAAGCTTTGTAAAATAGATAGGAAAGACTAAGCAGTTTTAAACCACTACTTATTTCTTTGCTTTTATAAAGGTTTCATCTAACGCCCATTCTAACTAAGGTCTCCTATGGTCAGCCTAGGCTCTGATACCAACTTGTAACACCCAAATTTCTAGAAATTCAAAGTGCCCGTTATGCATTCCACCACAATCCCAGAATCATTGTTGTGATACACATAACGTAGTTGGTAACCAGTTCCATAGACATTACAATACGAATAGTTCAAATACAAATGGTCATAGTGACCAAGTTCATATTACAACACAATATAGCAGCGGAAATAACGTCTTCGGGTCCATGCCTTCACCCTACAGGCAATTGCGACTCAGGAGATGATCTTAGTTCTGGTACTCATCTTCATAACCTTCCTCCGGATAATCTTCCCCATAGTCTGGCCAAGTTGATAGCCAGGGACACAGCCATGAGTACATTGGATGCACTCGCAAACCATCTTATAAACAAAATGATGAAGTAGATATGCATGGTTGATATGGTGGACTAAGCACTAAGTTTATTTGCAAAAGCTAGTTTTATTTCCCAAGAATGTTCATTAGTAGAGAAGAAGATTTAATTCTCTAAGTTCAATCTAAAGAGGAACTTCAAGTGTTGGTCAACATCAATGTCAAGTCAAGCCATTCACCAAGTTCACCATAAGTTGTTAACATTCTTGACAAAAGTCAAGTACAGCTTGCCAACTGTCCATGACCGCGGACGCGGCTATTCGAATAGTTTTGAAACCTCTGCAGAGGGGTACACTTTACCCACAAGTTTCGATACATCTGCCGGGAGAAATCCACGGATCGTCATACACTGAGTATGCGAGGTTCAGATAATCAAACAAACTCTTTCACTTGTTCACTCTAGTATAGGATCCTTTCCTAGAGCCCGAGACACGGACATCTCCATTCCGGCGTCTCTAGTTTTGCCCGTTACAGGATGCTGCATGAATGGAAATTTCCACCCGGTTCGGAAGTACCCGCGCACGATGCACTTCTATAAAGGATGATACAAGGTCTCCCATACTAGGGTAAACAAGCTACGGACTAAGCCCCTTCCCATTTAGGGGTAATGTGGTCGTACGGTAAGGTTGGCTCACATGGTACATCACTTATTATCATTTACAAATACATTCCATAGTCCTTAGTCAAGATTATTTTCCTTCATAAAACCATCATGTAGGAGAAATCTCCAATTCAAGTTTTCAAGTTCAAGTCACCAATTTAAAATAGGGTTCCCCTTTTAGATGGCCCCCATTTTATTAGCGACTAAGCAACTATATTGAGTGATGATACCACTAAATGGAGTAGGATAAACTCAGCTTGATACTCTTGCTAAGCAAAATGTCAATACACAACTACCATTCTAGAGTAGCAATTCCATCATGCAATTTACTTAAAAACAAGTAGAATGCAATAGGAAAACTAGGCATTTGAAGTATGATTCAAAAGATGGCTTTCCTTGGTTGGCAAAGTGTCCTGGGTAGTCTTCTTCTTCTTGATAAAATCCCCCCTCAATATCCTCCTCAGCAACACTAGCGTCTAATAACGAATAAACACAATGCACACAATCACTAAACAATACTAACAACATTCCAAGCACACATACTTGTTTTCAAACCATAGAAATCATGTTGGATTTTATTGAGTTGGTTTGCAAGTTTTCTTCCAAGTTTTCATTAAGTGTGTAAGTTAGATTTTTCTACCATGTGCTATGTGTTGATCACTTTCTTAACATTGGTATGAAACCAGGGGTCTTATGGCTAGTTCAAGAAGAGAGTGACTAATTAAGTAATTTGGGTAGTGGGGGTAATTATCAAACCAAGTATGTAGTGAATCTATTATTTTATGCTACACACTAGGGTTGGATTAGGGTTTAATTGATAGCACTAACAAGGTTTTAATTGATTAAGGTTGGACTAAACAGTAGATAAGTTAACTAGTGAGTTCATAAACCAAGTTTCAAGATTTTAGGAGGTTTAAACAATTTTCTAAAATTTTCCTAAGATAAGTAGGGCTACGGTTAAAGGGTTCTTATCAAATTAAATCTTTAACTCAAATCAGGTTCTAACTAATTCCAGAGGCTAGATAATTCTGTAAGCTTTCCAACGCATATTGATTTGTTAAAAACAGATTTCTAAATCTCTTGGAATTCAAGTTTGAAAATCATATCTGAAACTAATTAAGAATCGGGCAGGAAAATAAAAATAATTGGATCGAATTCTAACGGAGCTGGGCCGCACCGAGGAAATTCCCGAACGGGCCGGCCCAACTAGACAAAACAGAGCGGGAGAGTTTTAAAATTTTGAACTGACAAGCGGGGCCCTCTCGTCAGGTCACTTAAGTGACCCGAACTGGTACGCTGCCGTTGGATTAGAATCCAACGGTGCATCGGCGTCGTCTACCTCGGCGAGGGCAGAAGCTCACCGACGATGCAGAGGGAGGGCGTTTGCCGGCGGGGCTCGACGGAGAGGAAGCAGTTCTTGCCGGCGGTGAAGCAGAACGGCGGCGGCAGCTTGACTCCTCCGCCTGGCACCGGCGATGGCTCCAACGGTGGCCGGAATCCTTCGGAACGCGGCGGCGCACACTCGCAGAGCGCGGACGTTTCCGAGGGGAAGAAGAAGAGGCAGAGGCTGGGAACGGTGGCGGAGGTGGTGTGGTGTTCTGGGGCGCCGAGGGGCTCCTTTTATGGGCGCGGGAGAGGGCGGGAGCTAGGGTTTCGGGAGGGAGTCTGGCGGGAAAAATCTCGGGGCGCGGCGGCTCTGGTGACGTCGTTGGGTCACAGGGGCAGGTCGTGGGTGACGCGGCTCCTCCGCGCGCGTGCTGGCGTTGCTCGATGACCTCTGCAACGGTCTCCTCGCGTGCGCTCCGGTCGGTGACAGGGAGACGGAAACGGTGGCTTTTCCACCGTCCACAGCCGGGGTCCGGGCGGGCTCCCGTGAGGGATCGACAACGGAGGGGTCTAAGGCGTCGTCGGGTACACCTACGAGTACGAACACGTACGGCGGCGGCGTCATCAACAGTGGGTTTGATTTCACTGAAATTTGCCCACCAAGTGTTTGACACAATGCCAGCATGAAATTCGAATTTGAAATTTTGAAATCTGCCACCGTGGGTTATCAAGATATTCTGTAAGGTTTCCAAAAGTATTTTTGTTGCAAAGAAAGATTATGTTTTGCAGAAATTTTAATTCAAAATTTGGTTATGGTCACTGTTTCAGATTCAAACTTTGGCAGATGTTTGAGTGGGGTTCTGGTTTGAATTTTTGTTTGAAACTTCTTGGTCAAGTTAGTATGTAGTCTGGTCAAGCTCAACCAACTAACCACACACTTAGTTGAGTTACAGATTGCTTAATCTAAGTATCCAAAGTAGGATAGTCAATACCATTTTCTAGATCAAACTTTTCTTCTCTTTTTCTTTATTTCTTTTGCTTCTGGTTTCTTTGGTCCTTGTGGTTCTTCTCTAATGCTTCTGTTGGTTAAGTGTGGATTAACTAAACATTGCACAACAAATTATAACACACATGAAATCATAAAAGGCATATATTAGAAATCTATGCCAACATGCAATATGAGATGAAAAAGTTTTATCTTGGTCCAAAATTTGGCACTTTAATTAATAGGAAATGGATTACAAATTTTTGAGTTGTTACAATCTTCCCCCCTTAAAAAGAATCTCATCCTCGAGATTCACTAACTAAGAACTGAAAAGATTGGGAAATTCTTTCTGAAGGTAATCTTCTCGTTCCCAAGTGGCTTCATCTTCTGTGTGATTGCTCCACTGAACTTTCAGAAACTTGATGCTACGGGTTCGAGTGGTTCGATATGCTTCCTCGAGGATACGGGTTGGCACTTCACGATAGGTCAAATCTTTGTTGATATCCACAGAACGGTGATCAATATTCTTGAAGATTTCTGGCTTCTCAGGAACTTCAAGACATTTCCGAAGTAAAGACACGTGAAAAACATCGTGCACTTCAGACAATTCAGGGGGCATTTCCAACTGATAAGACACTTCTCCTCTACGGCCAAGTATCTTGAAGGGTCCAATATACCTTGGTGCAAGCTTTCCTTTTACTCGGAATCTCTACATTCCCTTGAGAGGTGATACTCTAAGATAGACAAAATCTCCAATCTTGAAGGTCAGTTCTCTACGTCTCTTGTCAGCATAACTTTTCTGCCTAGACTGGGCTGCCTTGAGGTACTCACGGATCATACGAACCTTCTCTTCAGCTTCTTGCAGAATGTCAGGTCCAAATATCTTACTGTCTCCCGTTTCAGACCAATTCAAAGGGGTACGACACTTTCTTCCATATAGAGCCTCAAATGGGGCCATTTGCAAACTGGCTTGATAACTGTTGTTGTAGGAAAATTCCGCGAAAGGCAGACAATCTTCCCACTTAGCTCCATAGGCTAGAACACAGGCTCTCAACATATCTTCAAGTATTTGATTTACTCTTTCAGTCTGTCCATCAGTCTGAGGGTGGTAAGCTGTGCTAAAGGCTAATTTGGTTCCCAAGGCTTGGTGCAAACTTCTCCAAAATCTTGAGGTAAATTGGGTCCCTTGATCAGAAACTATGGTTTTAGGGACTCCATGCAAACTTGAATGATAAGATTGATACCATTATGGCTATGCTTGCTAATGATAGGACTCATGTTGATCCTAATAATGTTCCTTTGGCCTCTTTGGTTGCTCAAGAAGAGCATGTTGATGTGAATTTCATTAGAAACAATAATTTTAACAACAATGCTTATAGGAACAATTTTGCTTGTAACAATTATAGGCCGTATCCTTCTACCAATGGTAATGGTTATGGTAATTCTTATGGTAATTCCTACAACAACACTAGGGCCGCGCCCTCCGAGCTTGAGGTAATGCTCAAGGACTTCATCGGTAAGCAAACTGCTTTTAACAAGTCTGTTGAGGAAAAGTTAGGCAAAATTGATATTCTTGCTTCTAAAGTTGATAGCCTTGCTCATGATGTTGAGCTTCTGAAATTATAAGTGTTGCCTAATGATGCGAAAGAGAACAATGTTTTTGCTACCGTTAATGCTATTCAAGTTAGAATTGATGAAAATATTAGATTGTTAGCGGAATTGCATGCCAGGTGGGAAAGAGAAGATGAGATGGCTAGAGAGATGAAGGTATGTACCATTACTACCTATAATGATGTTGCTCCTAATGCTAGCAATCCTCTTACTTTGATTGGGGTAGAGAAAACTCCCACTCCTTGTGTTAAAAAGCCTAAAACTGCCAAAACTTTTTCTCAAAAGAGTGCTGAAATTTTTCGGAGTGTGGGAGATGATAGCTCTATTTATTTTAAGGATTTTGATGTCGATGGCTGCAATATATCTGAAGTAATTTTGTTCTTGGAAAATCTTGCTTTGACTCCCAATGCTAGTTCTTTAAATATTGCTTTTACTAAGCATATTACCAATGCTCTCATGAAAATTAGGGATGAAAAGTTGAAGCAAAAAGCTTCTATTCCCAAGAAGTTAGAAGATGGTTGGGAACCCATCATTGATATGCATGTTAATGGTTATGATTGCCATGCTTTATGTGATCTAGGTGCTAGTATTTCTATCATGCCTAGAAAGATTTATGACATGCTTGATTTACCACCGCTTGAAAAATGTTATTTTGATGTTCCTATTGCTGATGTTGCTAAGAAGAAACCTTTGGGAAGGATTAATGATGTTCTTATTGTGGTTAACAATAACCTTGTTCCCGTTGATTTTCTTGTTATGGACGTTGAATGCCATGCTTCATGTCCTATTATTTTGGGAAGACCTTTTCTTCGAACTGTAGGTGCTATCATTGATATGAGGGAAGGCACTATCAAATATCAATTCCCACTAAAGAAAGGTATGGAACACTTCCATAGGAAAAGAAAGAAATTACTTTTTGACTCTATTCTTAGAGCAAATTATGAGCTTTATGCTTCATCACTTGATGTTACTTGATTCGCAATTTTCTGCGCCTAGCTCAAAGGCGTTAAAGAAAAGCACTCTTGGGAGATAACCCAATGTTTTATTTTCAGTACTTTTTCTTTTATTTGAGTCTTCGAAGTCATTACTACTGTAATGACTGCTCCTTATCTTGTTTATTTTGTTTTTGTGCCAAGAGAAGCCTCTAATTCGAGTGAGGTAAAGATTAGGGGATGTTGCTGTCCTGAAACTGTTTTCGGTGCTGCACCGTAAAAATTCGTATAAATTCTCTGTATATCTTTTGGACCTGCGATTTCTTTTGCATATGCCCCAGGTTATATCCAAACTTTTGTTAGTTGAACACTTTTTTATTTGAGCAACAGAAAACCCCTAAAAAATTCGACCTTTGTCAGCTGTTCAGTTTTGATAGATTTCTGCCAATATTTGTGTTTGCCACTTTATCGCTTTCTTTTGAGTTCTTTTGATCATGGAACTTTTGGAGAAGTTTCTACAGTAGTATTTACTATATATGTGGTGGTTTTGAGTTGAAACCTGAAGCAAAAAGAGGTTGATTATATGTTATGCTTGCACTAATGTTGCTAATAGAATTGTGTTTAGTTTTGTATGAAGGAAGTTTTCAAGTGTAGGGATTGGAGAATGATGAGATGAGTTGAAGAATGGACAAAAGCTCAAGCTTGGGGATTCCCATGCATCACCCCAAGAAATATCCAAGAAGTACAAGCGTCAAAGCTTGGGGATGCCCCCGAGGCACCCCTTCTTCATCGGCAAAAATTAGGTCACCTTTCAAAACACTATATTTTTATTGCTTCATGCACTATGTGTTTTTCTTGGAGCGTCAGTTGTTTTAGTTTTCTTAGTTAGTTTAGTTTGTTTGTTTGCTGCAATAAATGGTTGGACCCCAACAAATTTCTTTTGGAGGAGATGTACTCGTTTTCATTTGCAAAGAACACTCCGTTTTTCATTCTTACAATTTCACCGGGTGTTCTTCTTTTTCCGCTACTGCTTTTGGTTTTCATTTTCACCTTGATTTGCGTTCAGACTTTGTCATATCTTTTCATCAAGGTGTATTTTTGCCTTTGATCTTTATTGGTTTTCATCAAAAGAGGTGTTTATAAAAATTTCAAATGGTGTTGGAAAAGAGAAAAAGCTTTGTGCAAAATAGTGGTACAAGAAGGAGCTTGTGTAGACTGTGGCTTAGGCTTTTTCATGTCATGCTTGATGTCTTTTTGATAGTATGCTTAGTGGTTTTGCTGTAGCATGACTTGTCTCAAATAACTGAGATTGCTTAATGAGCCTTTGAAAAAAAATCATGCATTGTTTTTTATTGTATGGAAGCATTATTTTGGTTTTCTCCTTGATGCTTTATTTGGGTTGACTTGGCGCATGCTCACACATGTTAGACTCTTACAAAGTCGCCAATAGCCTCTATGATCATTTAGTTTTTGACTTTTGATGCCATCTTATGCTTCTTTTAATGTCGCTTTGTCGCTTTGCATGATTATGGCCATTATTGCTCTCTTAGTTGGTCGCTCCCAGTCTTTTGCTAGCCCTCGCCTTGTACTGAGTATGAGCTCTACTCGTGCATCCAACTCCTAAAAGCCAAAGTTTTCCATTGTGTCCACCATACATACCTACTAGCAATTTGCTATTCCAAGTAAATTTGACTTGCTTTTATTTTCTCTTCAAATTAAACTCTTACCAGTGTTATGCGAAATTCGGTCAGTAAAGCTCTCACGAACCGAAAGGCACACTTTACTTTTTCCTGTTCTTAAAATTTTGACATTGTGGTCTCTTATGTTGAGTTGTTATGCTTGCAAGTTGTAAGTTGGAGACTAGCCCAGCCATGCAGTCATGGGCAAGCTTTCAACATTGCACTTCTTATTTGAGTTGATATCGTGATCTTTTGTTTATGGATGCCCGCGGTGTGAAATGAATTGGGAATCTTGTGGGGATCATGGAGTTTGTATATGTGTTAGGGAAACGCCGGGCCGCTAATCTAAGCCATGCATAATTCATGGTGGAAATTTGCAGCATACCCATGGTGAACATTCGACGACGCATCTCACAATAAAAGCTAAACAAATGGCAAATAAAAGAGATGTCGAGGTGTTCATTGTCTACTTGTCCTGTCATTTTGGTGTGGGCTTGTTCCATGTCATCAGGCACGGAGGTACCCCATTGGCGGTTCTCAATGATATGCATATACTTACAATGACAAGAGCCTTGCTTGGGACTCTAAGTAAAGTAGCATGAGGTTTGGGTACTCGTATTCACGGGGCACGAGGTTTTCAACTTATGATTTGTCAAGCATATGCATCATAATTGTTCTCGCATTAACTTTAACCATTCAAGATGCTTATGATGGGGGCAATGAGAGCTCAAATCCGGTAAGTACCATAATTTTTGAAGGTTATAAAACTTGCAATCACTGCTTCCCTCTGCGAAGGGCCTTTCTTCTACTTTTATGTTGAGTCACCACCTTCTATCTTTATGCACCATTAAGAGAGCATAGTTGTCATTCTTAGTATAATGTGCATTGTCCCAAAGTTTTCATTGATTGATTCATATTGTTGGTTTCACTTGTTCTTAAATTATTTGTATCTAGTCACCCTCTTAAACTTGAAGGTGTCCTATGCATTTATGTTTTGCTCTCTTTGAAGGACAAGCTGAAAACCATTTGTATGTTTTTCCTTATGATTTGAACACACGTTTGACTTTCATTGTTTCATTTTCATGATCTTTTGTTTGTGTTCATTTGCATGTTTACAACATGGTTGCTAAGTTTCTATTGTCAAGATTATATCTTCATGCCCATGTTTTAAGTTCTTTTGATCCCAGCTCACAAATGCTTACATATATGATCAAGATTGTGTAGGTGCATGTCACCTAAAAAATTATTCTTTTGTTATCACTTACCTACTCGAGGACGAGCAGGAGTTAAGCTTGGGGATGCTTGATACGTCTCCAACGTATCTATAATTTTTGATGATCCATGCTTGTTTTTACACCATTTGCCTACTGTTTCGTTACACTTCGTGGCATTTTTATGCATTTTCCAGAACTAACCTATTAACGAGTTGCCACAGTGCCAGTTCCCTGTTTTTTGCTGTTTTTGTGTTTCAGAAGTGATACACAGGAAATATTCTCAGAATTTGACAAAACAAGTTCCTGAAGTCTTATTTTACCCGGAAGCTTCCAGAGATCCGAAGGAGAGTAGGAGGGGGGCCACCAGGGCCCCACACACAGGGCTGGCGCGGCCAGGGCCTGGGCCGCGCCACCCTGGCGTGAGGGCACCTGGCCCCTCCTCTGACATCGCCCCTTCGCCTATAAAGACCCCCCGACGGAAAAAACCTAAGTACCCGATCACTTTTCCAGAACACATCGCGATCCGCCGCCACCATCGACCCGAAGATCGGGAGGGTCCAGAAGCTCTTCCCGGCACCCTGCCGGAGAGGGGAATCGCCACCGGAGGTCTTCTTCATCGCCATGCTTGCCTCCGGAGCGATGAGTGAGTAGTCTACCTTGGACTATAGGTCCATAGCAGTAGCTAGATGGTTGTCTTCTCCACCATGTGCTTCATGTTTAGATCTCATGAGCTGCCCTACATGATTGAGATCACCGTTATGTAATTCTACATGTTTGGTTTGTTGGGATCCGATGAATATTGGTGTTTATGATTGAGTTGCTGTACTGAATATTATCTTTTGTTATCTCTATGTTGTTTATGATCTTGCATGCTCTTCGTTGTTAGTAGCTATCTTGGCCGAGTAGTTGCTAGTGACTCCAAGAGGGGGTATTTATGCTCGATAGTGGGTTCATGCCTCTATTTAACCTGGGGGAGTGACAGAAACCTCTAAGGTTGTAGATGTGATGTTGCTACTAGGGAGAAAACGACATTCATATGCTCAAGGGCATATGCTTTGTTTACATTACACACTTTGCTTAATGCAATTATCCGTTGTTCGCAACTTAATACTCATGGGGTGTTCGGACGATATCCCCGTGAGTGGATTATTAGTCATAGATGCAGTTGGATGGCAGTCTATGTATTTTGTTGTAATGCCCAGAGTAAATCTCATAGTGATCTTCTTGACATATCACGTTTATCTTTATTCTATCAATTGCCCAACTGTAATTTGTTTACCCAGCATGTGTTATTTATCTTATGGAGAGACACCACTAGTGAACTGTGGACCCCGGTCCTATTTCCATCATATTGCTATCACCTGTTTACTTTACTCGCACTGTTTACTTTACTCGCATACTCTATTGTTTTCCACTCGATACGCTCATAACCTTTGTTTCAAGCAAACCGGTGAGATTGACAACCTCATCGCAAGTTGGGAACGAAGTACTTGGTTGTGTTGTGTGCAGGTTCCGCATTGCAGCTAGCAAGCAAAGCTTGGACGAGGCGCCATATATAAATTGTCCGAAGCTGTCGCAAACTAGCAAGCATCACCTTCAGTCGTTTGTCTCTCCTCTCCAAGAACGATTAAACCTTGGTTTCTTAACTGAGGGAAAACTAGCTGCTATACTCATCACACCTTCCTCTTGGGGTTCCCAACGGGCTGATCATTCACCACGCACAAGGACTGTCTGCTACACGTCAACTTGGCACCAGCACCCCCCCCTCAAGATTTTGGCAAAATGGCTAAGGACCTGGCTCGGCGTCAACCAAACATGGGGCCGGATTATTGGGCCGGATTATTCATCTCTGGCCGATAATCCCCCCCTCGAGATTTCAGCAAAACGGCTAAGGACCTGGCTCAGCGTCAACCAGACATGGGGCCAGATTATTTGGCCGGATTATTCATCCATGGCCGGATAATCCGCCCCCCAAGAACTTCGAGGAAAACTGGCTAAGGACCAAACTCGGCGTCAACCAGAAGTTGGGCCGGATTATTGGCCCGAATATTTCATCTCGGTCCGGATAATCCGGCCGGCCGGATTATCTGCCCTAACTTTGGCCGGATAATCCGCCCCCCTGAGGCAGCAACGGCTACATTTTGGTAGGGGCTATAAATACCCCTCCCCTTCTTCCACCTCAAGCTGCTCATCCCAAGCAAGAAGAAGACCATATTTGGAGCCACAAAATTCACAAGATCTCCTCCCTCAACCCACCAAAGCTCTTGATCTTTGGAGAATCGAAGGAGAAGGCCTTGATCTACATCCTCACCGAAACGATTTATTTTCCCCTCTCATTTGCTTGAGGGCCCTTGTGTCTTGGGTTTCCTTGAATCCCTAGACCTTGATTTGTGTGATTGATATCTTGATACTTGTTGTTTGACAACATTGTGTTGTCCTTGGGAGCCTCCAATTCAGTTGTGGATGCGTGCCCCAAGATTGTAAAGGCCGGTTCCGCCTTGAGGAATCCCTTAGTGGAAAGTGAGCTAGGCCTTTGGGGCGAAAGCTTGCACCGGAGATTAGGGTGAGCCTTTGTGGCGTTGGTTAGGCCTTTGTGGCAACCACACCTCTCCAACGTAGACGTACTTCCCCTAAAAAGGAAGGAACTACGGGAATTACATCCGTGTCTCCGTGTGCTCCACTCTCGGTTACCTCTATCCTTTATTGCCTTTATATATCGTATCGTGCTTAGCTTGCTAGTTGTCATATAGGTAAATTCACCCTAGTTGCATATCTAGAGAATTTACCTTTTGTGTCAAGCCTAAATTGAAAAAGAATTAAAATTTGAGTAGCACCTATTCACCCCCCATCTAGGTGCCCTTACGATCCATTCAATTGGTATCAGAGCCTCGGCTCTTTATTCGGGCTTAACCGCCTAAGAGTATGGGCACCCAAGCTAGTGAGGGCTCGGGCCAAGTTTCCGTGGATGATTTCAAAACCTTGGAATCACCCATGACATCTCAAATAAGTGAGTTGCGTGAAATCATAGCGCAACTTATGCAAGCTAAAACTCCTATTGCTCCTCCTCTTCTGGAAAAACCCGCTACTCCACAACTAGAGAATGAGGGGTTGGAAGAAGAGGATGCCGACAAAGGTACCAATGCTAAGTCTTGCACTAAGGGCGACATGGTAGGTGAATTCCCCCATTGGTATTCACCCGACCCTCCGATCCCTCATCCTCATATTAACAATAAAGGTGACCCACCTAAGCTAGATGCATTAAACTTTGGTCAATGGCAATATCAAATGATCTCTCATATGCGCAGTTCTTGCATCGAGCTTTGGAGGATTGTTGAAGAAGGATTCAAGGCCGTGGATCCCAACAACTTGACAAGAAGAGAGGTGGTCGATAGCCAACTCAATGCAACCGCTCTTCACATGATTCAAATTGCCGTTGGGTCCAAGGACTTGCCTCACATCCAACACTTCTCCACCGCCAAAGAAGCTTGGCAAGGCCTCTTCGATGTATTTGTTGGCAATGAGAGCATGAAGAGAACAAGATATGTGGCCTTTTCAAATCAAGCGGAGGGATTCTTTATGAAGGATGGTGAGGACCATCAAGAGATGTATAGAAGACTCAAGGCCATTGCTACCACATTCAAGAACCTAGGTGCTCACCATATTGATGATGAGTGGATCAAGATGAAGTACATTCTTGCTCTCACCCCATATGAGCCCGCGGATGTGAAGAGTATTCAAGGAAAGCACAACTTTCACGAGATGACCTCCAATCAAGTGATGCAAGAGATTCAAGCCTACAAGGTTGCCGCACAAAATGCGGAAGATGCTCGTGCTTGTGCCTTGGGAATTGCTTGTTGCGGGCAGGATGACCACCCAGTTGGGAACCCCAAGAGGAAGGTATGATGAGTACATCAGCAAATTTTCCCTCAGTAAGAAACCAAGGTTTGTCGAATCCAGGAAAAAGCCAAACGTCTGAAGGTGATGCCCGCTAGCTTCGCGACAGCTCCGGACAATTTATAAGGCGCCTCGTCCAGGCTTTGCTTTGCAAGCAGCAACGTGGAATCTGCACACAACACAACCAAATACTTTGCTCCCAACTTACGATGAGGTTGTCAATCTCACCGGTTTGCTGTAAACAAAGGTATGAGCGTATCGAGTGGAAAGCAATACCAGTATGCGAGAAAGTAAACAGTGCGAGTAAAGTAAACAGGTGATAGCAATATAAAGGAAATTGGACCGGGGTCCACAGTTCACTAGTGGTGTCTCTCCATAAAATAAATAGCACATGCTGGGTAAACAAATTACAGTTGGGCAATTGATAGAACAAAGATAACGTGCATATGTCGCGAGGATCACTATGAGATTTACTCTGGGCATTACAACAAAATACATAGACCGCCATCCAACTGCATCTATGACTAATAATCCACCCACGGGGATATCGTCCGAACACGCCATGAGTATTAAGTTGCGAACAACAGATAACTGCATTAAGCAAAGTGTGTAATGTAAACAAAGCATATGCCCTTGGACATAAGAATGTTGTTTTCTCCCTAGTGGAGGTTTCTGTCACTCCCCCAGATTAAATAGAGGCATGAACCCAACTATCGAGCATAATTACCCCCTCTTGGAGTCACTAGTATCTACTTGGCCAAGATAGCTACTAACAACGGAGAGCATGCAAGATCATAAACAACATAGAGATAACATAAGATATATGATTCAACACATCAACCCAACATAACACCAGTATTCATCGGATCCCAACAAACACAACATGTAGAATTACACACAGGTGATCTCGATCATGTAAGGCAGCTCACGAGATCTAAACATGAAGCACATGGTGGAGAAGACAACCATCTAGATACTGCTATGGACCCATAGTCCAAGGTAGACTACTCACTCATCGCGTCGGAGGCAAGCATGGCGATGAAGAAGACATCCGGTGGCGATTCCCCTCTCTGGCAGGGTGCCGAGAAGAGCTCCTGGACTCTCCCGATCTTGGGTCAATGACGGCGGCGAATCGCGATGTGTTTCTGGAAAATTGATCGGGGCCTTAGATTTTTCCTGTCGGGGGGTCTTTATAGGCGGAGGGGCAGCGTCAGAGGTGGACCAGGGGGGTCTCACCCCTAGGGGGCGCGGGCCAGGGCCGGGGCGCGCCGCCTCATGGTGAGGCCGGCCCCTGGCTAGGCTCCGACTCTTCTTCGGTGTTCTGGAAGCTCCGTTTAATATCTAGACGTTTGGCTTTTGTTTCGTCCAAGTCCGAGAATATTTCCTGTGTAACTTTTCTGAAACACAAAAACAACAGAAAACAGGAACTGGGACTGTGGCATCTTGTTAATAGGTTAGTTCCAGAAAATGCATAAAAACGCCACGAAGTGTAACGAAACACTAAGGAAATGGTGTAAAAACAAGCATAGAGCATCAAAAATTATAGATACGTTTGAGACGTATCAGCATTCCCAAGCTTAACTCCTGCTCGTCCTCGAGTAGGTAAGTGGTAACAAAAGAAATAATTTTTGAGGTGATATGCACCTACACAATCTTGATCATCTATGTAAAGCATTGAGTGCTGGGATCAAAAGAACTTAAAACATGGGCATGAAAGATATAACCTTGATAGAAGCAACTTAGCAACCATGTTATAACATGAAAAAGAACACAAACAAAAGATCATGAAAATGAAACAATGAAAGTCAAACGTGTGTTCTAATCATACGGAAAAACATACAAATGGTTTTCAGCTTGTCCTTCATGAGAGAGAGCAAAATATAAATGCATAGGACACCTTCAAGTTTAAGAGGGCGACTAGATACAAGTAATTTAAGAACAAGTGAAACCAACATCATGAATCAATCAATGAAAACTTTGGGACAATGCACATTATACTCAGAATGACAACTATGCTCTCTTAGACGGTGCATAAAGATAGAAAGTGGTGACTCAACATAAAAGTAAAAGAAAGGCCCTTCGCAGAGGGAAGCAGTGATTGCAAGTTTTATAAACCTTCAAAAATTATGGTACTTACTAGCTTTGAGCTCTCATTGCCCCCATCATAAGCATCTTGAATGGTTAAAGTTAATGCGAATACACTTATGATGCATATGCTTGACAAATCATAAGTTGAGAACCTCGTGTCCCGTGAAGTACGAATACCCAAACCTCATGCTACTTGACTTAGAGTCCCAAGCAAGCTCTTGTCATTGTGAGTATACACGTATCATCGAGAACCGCCAACGGGGTACCTCCGTGCCCGATGACATGGAACAAGCCCACATCAAAATGACAGGACAAATAGACAATGAACACCTCGGCATCTCTTTTATTTACCATTGGTATAGCTTTTTATTGTGAGATGCGTCGTCGAATGTTCACTATGGGCATGCTGTAAATTTCCACCATGAATTATGCATGGCTTAGATTAGTGGCCCAGGCGTTTCTCTAACACGTATACAAACTCCATGATCCCGCAAGATTCCCAATTCATTTCACATCGCGAGTATCCATAAACAAAAGATCACGATATCAACTCAAATGAAAGATAGTGCAATGTTGAAAGCTTGCCCCATGACGGCATGGCTGGGCTAATTTCCAACTTACAACTTGCAAGCATAACAACTCAACATAAGAGAGCCACAATGTCAAACTTTTAAGAACGAGAAAAGTAAAGCGTGCCATCAGGTTCGTGAGAGCTTTACTGACCAATTTTCGCATAACACCTAAATAGTTTAATTTGAAGGATAGATAAAAGCAAGTCAAATGTACTTTGGAATAGCAAATTGCTAATAGGTATGTATGGTGGACACATTGGAACAACTTGGTTTTTAGGAGTTGGATGCACGAGTAGAGCTCATACTCAGTACAAAATGAGGGCTAGCAAAAGACTGGGAGCGACCAACTAAGAGAGCAATAACGGCCATAATCAGGCAGAGCGACAAAGCAACATTAAAAAAAAGCATAAGATGGCATCAAAAGTCAAAAACTAAATGATCATAGAGGCTTATGGCGACTTTGTATGAGTCTAACATGTGTGAGCATGCGCCAAGTCAACCCAAATAAAGCATCAAAGGAGAAAACCAAAATAATGCTTCCAAATAATAAAAACAACGCATGATTTTTTCAAAGGCTCATTAAGCAATCTCAGTCATTTGAGACAAGTCATGCTACAGAAAAACCACTAAGCATATTATCAAAACGATATCAAGCACGACATGCAAAAGTCTAAGCCGCAGTCTAAACAAGCTCCTTTTTGTACCACTTTTTGCATATTTTTTTTCTCTTTTCCAACACCATTCAAACCTTTTTGAAACAACTCTTTTGATGAAAACCAACATGGACCAGAGGTCAAAATACACCTTGATGCAAAGATATAAGAAGATCTGAATAAAAATCAAGGTGAAAAACGAAAGCTAAACGCAGTTCTAGAAAAAGAGAACACTCGTTGAACGATAAGAGTGAAAAACAGAGTGTTCTTGGCAAATGAAAAGCAAGGCAACTTCTCCAAAAGAAATTTGTTGGGGTCCAACCATTTATTGCAGAAAACAAAACTAAACAAAACTAAAAACTAAATACAACTGACGCTCCATGAAAAACGCATAATGCATGAAGCAATAAAAATATAGTGTGTTGAAAGGTGACCTGAAATTTTGCCGATGAAGAAGGGGTGCCTCGGGGGCATCCCCAACCTTTGATGCTTGTAACTCTTCGATATTTCTTGGGGTGCGTGGGCATCCCCAAGCTTGAGCTTTTGTCCATTCTTCAACTCATCTCATCATTCTCCAATCCCTACACTTGAAAACTTCCTTCATATAAAACTAAACACAATTCTATTAGCAACATTAGTGTAAGCATAATAATGAATCAAACCCTTTTTGCTTTAGATTTCAACTCAAAACCACCACATATAAAGCATATACTACTGTAGCAACTTCCCCAAAAGTTCCGTGATCAAAAGAACTCAAAAAGAAAGCGATAAAGAGGTAAACACAAATAGTGGCAGAAATATGTCAAAACAGAACAGCTGACAAAGATCGATTTTTTAGATGGTTTTCTGTTGCTCAAATCAAAAAGTATATAACTAATGAAAGTTTGGATATAACCTGGGGCATATGCACAAGAAATCGCAGGTCAAAAAGATATCCTGAGAATTTCCACGAATTTTTACGGTGCAGCACCGAAATCTGTTTGAGGACAGCAACATCCCCAAATCTTACCTCACTCAAATTAGAGGCTTCTCTTGGCACAACAACAAAATAAAAAGGATAAGGAGAGGTTATTACAGTAGTAATAACTTCCAAGACTCAAATAAAAGAAAAAGTACTGAAAGTAAAACAATGGGTTATCTCCCAAGAGTGCTTTTCTTTAACGTCTTTGAGCTAGGTGCAGAAAGTGCAAATCAAGTATTATCGAAAGAGGCATTAAGATCCATTGCAGAGGTCTTTTCAATAAGGCATTGTATTGAATCCACACAAGTTTTCGAAGACCCCTTGTGATCACGCTTTGGTTCACTCAAATCACTAAAAAGATTTTCAGGACAGATCCAATCAAAATTGTTTTCAAAAGCCTCATGCAATCCCAAGAGTTTGCTAGGTATTGGTACTTGGGTTTCTTCATTGTTTGTACTAACAACCTCTATATGCCAGCCAAGCTTATTAAAACGCTTAAGAACTTTCCTAGCTTCAATGACAACATCTCTAAATTCTCTACGCAAAGTTTCCAAGACAAAAGCTTTCTTTACGAGGTCTTCAATATCATGAAGCTTAAGAAACATGTGTTGCATAAAAGGATTAAGGCTAGCAAACCTAGCTTCTAACATGTGAACTAAATAAGCAGAAGCAACTTCATAACTAGGAGCAAGCTCAGCCAAAGATTTTTCCTCAACATCTTCATGCATGCTAATATGATTAAAGAACTCCTCAATATTACTTTTCCCAATAATAGAACCACTACCTACTGAGAGGTCCTCCAAAATGTACTTAGGGAACAACATAATGAACTAAAGTAAAGAAATAACAACTATAAAGGAAACTAATTTTTTTGTGTTTTTGATAAAACGATGCAAGCAAAAATAAAGTAAAGCAAAACAATAAACAAAGTAAAGGATGTGCGTGCGAAACTCCCTTGCAGAAGTCTTCTTTTTTCCCGGCAACGGCGCCAGAAAATTTATTGCTTGTTGCGGGCAGGATGACCACCCAGTTGGGAACCCCAAGAGGAAGGTATGATGAGTACAACAGCAAATTTTCCCTCAGTAAGAAACCAAGGTTTGTCGAATCCAGGAAAAAGCTAAACGTCTGAAGGTGATGCCCGCTAGCTTCGCGACAGCTCCGGATAATTTATAAGGCGCCTCGTCCAGGCTTTGCTTTGCAAGCAGCAACGTGGAATCTGCACACAACACAACCAAATACTTTGCTCCCAACTTACGATGAGGTTGTCAATCTCACCGGTTTGCTGTAAACAAAGGTATGAGCGTATCGAGTGGAAAGCAATAGTAGTACGCGAGAAAGTAAACAGTGTGAGTAAAGTAAACAGGTGATAGCAATATAAAGGAAATTGGACCGGGGTCCACAGTTCACTAGTGGTGTCTCTCCATCAAATAAATAGCACATGCTGGGTAAACAAATTACAATTGGGCAATTGATAGAATAAAGATAACATGCATATGTCGCGAGGATGACTATGAGATTTACTCTGGGCATTACAACAAAATACATAGACCGCCATCCAACTGCATCTATGACTAATAATCCACCCACGGGGATATCGTCCGAACACCCCATGAGTATTAAGTTGCGAACAACAGATAACTGCATTAAGCAAAGTGTGTAATGTAAATAAAGCATATGCCCTTGGACATAAGAATGTTGTTTTCTCCCTAGTGGCAACAACACATCTACAACCTTAGAGGTTTCTGTCACTCCCCCAGATTAAATAGAGGCATGAACCCAACTATCGAGCATAAATACCCCCTCTTGGAGTCACTAGTATCTACTTGGCCAAGATAGCTACTAACAACAGAGAGCATGCAAGATCATAAACAACATAGAGATAACATAAGATATATGATTCAGCACATCAACTCATAATAACACCAATATTCATCGGATCCCAACAAACACAACATGTAGAATTACACAAAGGTGATCTCGATCATGTAAGGCAGCTCACGAGATCTAAACATGAAGCACATGGTGGAGAAGACAACCATCTAGCTACTGCTATGGACCCATAGTCCAAGGTAGACTACTCACTCATCGCGCCGGAGGCAAGCATGGTGATGAAGAAGACCTCCGGTGGCGATTCCCCTCTCCGGCAGGGTGCCGGGAAGAGCTTTTGGACTCTCCCGGTCTCGGGTCAACGACGGCGGTGGATCGCGATGTGTTTCTGGAAAATTGATCGGGGCCTTAGGTTTTTCCCGTCGGGGGGTCTTTATAGGCGAAGGGGCAGCGTCAGAGGTGGACCAGGGGGGTCTCACCCCTAGGGGGCGCAGGCCAGGGCCAGGCCGCGCCGCCTCATGGTGAGGCCGGCCCCTGGCTAGGCTCCGACTCCTCTTCGGTGTTCTGGAAGTTCCGTTTAATATCTGGACATTTGGCTTTTGTTTCGTCCAATTCCGAAAATATTTTCTGTGTAACTTTTCTGAAATACAAAAACAGCAGAAAATAGGGAAATGTCACTGTGGCATCTTGTTAATAGGTTAGTTCCGGAAAATGCATAAAAACACCACAAAGTGTAACAAAACACTAAGCAAATGGTGTAAAAACAAGCATGGAGCATCAAAAATTATAGATACGTTTGAGACGTATCAGGAATGCAAAGAAGCTCCAACCTTGCATTAAAGGCAAGTGTGGTTGAGAAAGAAGTTCCTCTTCAAGCAAGTATTGAAGCAAGACTAGAGATGTGTCCCGAAGATATGAGGCATGAGTATCATGAGCACATGGCTTTCTATGGAAAAACCTTTTGGGTTGATCCCCACAAGGCTAAAGAAGACAATCAAAGAAGAAGCAAGTCAAGGGGCTTTCTTAGGAATGACAACAATGGTCAAAGGGTGAGGACATGCTATAATTGCAATGATAGATTTCACTTTGTTGCCGAGTGTCCTGATGAAAAGAGAGAAGATCATGGTGGGAAGCTAATTCTCAAGAGCAAGACCAAGTCTCCATCAAAGAATCCATTTGTGAAGAAGGGTGTGATGGCTTGTAAATACCAGCCCGTTGGGAACCCCAAGAGGAAGGTATGATGAGCACAGCAGCAAGTCTTCCCTCAGTTGTGAAACCAAGGTTCATCGAACCAGTAGGAGAAAGCCAAACTTCAGAAGGTGATGCTTGCTAGCTTCGCGACACTCCAGACAATGGAGCCAAGAATATTGTTGGTGTGTCTTCACCTAGCAGCAATGTGAAACCTGCACACAACACAACCAAGAACTTTGCTCCCAACTTACGATGAGGTTGTCAATCTCACCAGTTTGCTGTAAACAAAGGATTGAGCGTATCGAGGGGTAAAAGGATAATAGTATGCAAGAAAGTAAATAGTGCGAGTAAAGTAAAACGGTGTAGCAATGTAAAGGAAATTGGACTGGGGTCCATAGTTCACTAGTGGTGTTTCTCCATAAGATAAATAACAACGTGCTGGGTAAACAAATTATAGTTGGGCAATTGATAGAATAAAGATAACATACATATGTCATGTGGATCTCTATGAGATTCAATGTGGGCATTACGACAAAATACATAGACCATAATCCAACTGCATCTATGACTAATAATCCACTCGCGGGGAGTCGTCCGAGCACCCCTTGAGTATTAAGTTGCAAACAATGGATAACTGCATTAAGCAAAGTGCGTAAAGTAAACAAAGCAAATGTCCTTGGACACAATAATGTTGTTTTCTCCCTAGTGGCAACAACACATCTACAACCTTAGAGGTTTCTGTCACTCCCCCAGATTAAATAGAGGCATGAACCCAACTATCAAGAATAAATACTCCCTCTTGGAGTCACTAGCATCTACTCGGCCAAGATATCTACTAGCAACGGAAAGCATGCAAGATCATAA
This sequence comes from Dactylis glomerata, assembly GCA_007115705.1. Taxonomy (NCBI): domain Eukaryota; kingdom Viridiplantae; phylum Streptophyta; class Magnoliopsida; order Poales; family Poaceae; genus Dactylis; species Dactylis glomerata. The sequence goes on along the minus strand of QXEO01001630.1, from coordinate 284,036 downwards.
ACAACATAGAGATAACATAAGATATATGATTCAGCACATCAACTTGACATAGTACCAATACTCATCGGATCCCAACAAACACAACATGTATGATTACATAAAGATGATCTTGATCATGTAGGGCAGCTCACAAGATCTAAACATGAAGCACATGGTGGAGGAGACAACCATCTAGCTACTGCTATGGACCCGTAGTCCAAGGTAGACTACTCACACATCACTCTGGAGGCGACCATGGTGGCGGAGAAGGCCTCCGGCAGGGATTTCCCTCTCTGGCAGGGTGCCGGGAAGAGCTCCTAGATCCTCCCGATCTCGTTTCAATGACGGCTGTGGCTTGCAGTATGTTTCGAGGAAAAGCGATCCGTCCTTTAGGTTTTTCCCGTCGAGGGGACTTTATAGGCGAAAGGGCATCATCAGGAGGTGGGCCACCTGGCCTCACCATGGGGTGGTGCGACCAGGGGCTGGGCCGCGCCCCTCTGTGGTGAGCCTGGCTCCTGGCCCCCTCCATCTCATCTTTGGTCTTTGCGAAGCTTCGGTAAAAATAGGAGGTTCAGCTTTTGTTTCGTCCAATTCCGAGAATATTTCCTGTGTAACTTTTCTGAAACACAAAAATAGCAGAAAACAGGGAACCGACACTGTGGCATCTTGTTAATAGGTTAGTTCTAGAAAATGCATAAAAACGCCACGAAGTGTAACAAAACTCAAAGCAAATGGTGTATAAACAAGCATGGAGCATCAAAAATTATAGATACGTTTGAGACGTATCAGGGTGGACCCAAGAAGAAGCAACCAAAGTTTGTGTTCTTGACTCAAGAAGAGTACTCCGTGAGTGAGAGTGATGAAGAAGAAACCTCGACTAGTGAGATGGCCGCAATCGCAACCACCTCCACTTCTCCCACATCACTTTTTGAATCCCCCAATGAGGACTCTCCCATCAAGAACGTCAAGTGCCTTATGGCCAAGTCTTCCGGGGTATCACCCACCCCTTCCTCCTCCATCTCTAAGACAAATGATGCTCCTTCTAATGATCTTGATAGTCTTAGAGTAAAGGAAGAAATCATTGCTTTTGATGATTATGTGTCTAGTGTAGATGGTGTACACAAGTTACACTTTGAAAGCCTATTGAGTCAATATGGTAAGACTCTTGAAAAACTAGATTAACAAATGAGGCTTGAAAAAGAGTATGCTCAAGACATTACCTCACTAAAAGACTCTCTTGAAGGAGAGGAAGAAGAACGAGCAACTCTTGAAGAGAAGCTCGATTCCATTGAGGAATCTAATAATGAAGTTATCTCTAAACTCATTAAAGAGCGTGACCATGCTCGTGCCAAAGTAAAAGTGCTTAAAAAGGAAAAGATTGAATTTGGTGTTGGTCATGATAGACTTGTTAAGGATCTAGAAGATCTTGACAAGGCTCACAAGGCCTTGAAAAGTGAACACTCTATTCTTGCCAAGTCACATGAACAACTTCAAATTCAATTGACTATGAATGATGTGCCTAGTTCTTCTACTTCTACTTGTGATCATGCAAATGTTATTGAAGAAAATGCTAGGTTGAAAGATGAGCTTGCCAAGTCCACCATTCCCATAGGTGAGAAAAACTTGAATGACCTTTTGAGTAAGCAAAAGGCATTTAATGATAAAATAGGGATTGGCTTTGTCTCAAAGAAGAAGAACAACAACAAGAAGAAAAAGAAGGCCAAGCCCGCACAAGCAAAGAAGGATCCCATTGTGGGTGGCAAAGCCACTCATGATGATCTTGCGGGAATTGCTAACCCTCACTATGTTTTATTTCATGATTATTATGGTGATGTGTATGCAAAATATGTTGGTCCAAATGATGGTTATGTTGCTTGGTCTATTTGGGTTCCAAAGACCCTTGTTGCTAACAAAAGAGGACCCATTTAGAAATGGGGACCTAAAACCAAGCAATGATCTCTTGTAGGACTATGCTTCCGGTGGATCAAAATGGGTGCTTGATAGTGGATGCACAAGTCATATGACCGGAAGCAAGAAGATCATGACGGAGATGAGGCCTAACGTTAACAGTATAACCGTCACTTATGGAGACATGTCACAATCCGAGGTATTGGGTCTTGGCAAGGTGGTGGTCGCACCGGATATTTCCCTTGTGGACGTCATGCTTGTTGAGACCCTTGGTTATAATTTACTTTCAGTTCGTGCACTTGGTAAGATGGGCTTTGCCGTCTTCATTGATAATGAAATTGTGGTACTCTTGTGGAGCAAGTCTCTAAAGGTCGCTTTCGTTAGGCATATTGAAAACAACTTGTATGTGGTGGACTTCTCGGGGAAAACCACTACAGGTGCAATGTTTCTATTTGAAAAGGCCGATGTGGGTTGGCTTTGGCATCGCCGACTAGCCCATGTCAATATGAGAACTTTGCAAAGCCTTCACAAGGGAGGCCATATTCTCGGACTAAAAGAGGATGTTTCTTTTGCCAAAGATCGTGTTTGCATGGCTTGCGTTCTAGGAAAAATGCATGACTCTCCCCATTCAAGCAAGACTATCATTTCTTCCAAGAGGATCTTGGAGCTCCTTCATGTGGATCTCTTTGGTCCTCCCTCTCATGCAAGTCTTGGTGGGAAGAAATAATGTTTGGTGATTGTTGATGACTATTCAAGATATACTTGGGTTTATTTCTTTGCATACAAGAGTGAGACTCAACAAACTATCATCGACTTTGCCAAAGAAGTTGAACGTCAATATGGGCAAAATATATTGGCAATAAGAAGTGACAATGGCTCTGAATTCCAGAACTACACCTTAAATGGCTTTCTCAGTGATCAGGGGATACGACATCAATATTCCGCTGTATACACCCCTCAACAAAATGGTGTAGCCAAGAGGAAGAACTGGACTCTTATGGATATGGCTAGGTCCATGTTGGCGGAGTTTAAGTCTCCATACAACTTTTGGGCCAAAGCTATCTCTATGGCTTGTCATTCATCAAACCGGCTCTTCCTCCGCAAAGGCTTAAACATGAATCCATATGAAATACTCACCGAAAGCAAGCCCAACATCAAGTACTTTTGGGTTTTCGGTTGTAAGTGCTTCTTTCTTAGAAAGGGAGTTTGTTTAGGTAAATTTGATCCAAAAGCATTAGAAGGTGTTTTTGTTGGTTATGGTGCCGAATCCCACACTTATAGAGTCTTCAACAAGTCCACCGAATGTGTTGAAGAATCTTGTAGTGTGGTATTCGAAGAAAATTATAGCTCCCAAGGGGGGCGAGATGTTGTTGCTTGTGATGTAGATGATGAAATACCTCAAGATGCCATAAGAAGAATGGGCCTGGGATTTTTCCGCCCCATTGAGGGACACCTTGTGGCGGACCGAGAAGAACTATGCTCTACTCAAATGGATCCCTCATCTATACAAGTTCAACAAGCCTCTCCCAAAGAAGCAACTAATGCACCAACCGAAGAACAAGACAAGGACCTTCATGAAGAAGAAGGGGCACCACTATCCTCTCCGGTTATTTCAACCGCCCCTAATTCTTCACATGACCAAGATCAACCTACTCATGAAGAGAGTGATGATGTGCATAATGATGATCAAGGTCAAGTTGATGGTCAAGACGGGGACCAAAATGATCAAGATGATCAAGTGATTCCTCAAAGGTCAAATGAGGAGATCGAAGCCCATCGCAAGAGAAGAGTTGAAAGGAACTTGGAACTTAGTGGTCATACCCTTGAGAGGGTGATTGGAGATTTAAGAGGCAAAGTGTCAACCCGGAGTCAATTGGCAAAATTTAGCAATCATCATGCCTATATCTCCATGGTTGAACCCAAGAAAGTATTGAAGCACTTGAAGATCCGGATTGGTTGGATGCTATGCATGAAGAACTCAATAACTTCAAGCGCAATAATGTGTGGGTGTTAGTGGATAAGCCAAGAGAGTGCCGCAATGTGATTGGCACAAAATGGATATTCAAGAACAAACAAGATGAGCATGGAATTGTTGTGAGGAACAAGGCAAGATTGGTTGCTCAAGGTTTCTCTCAAGTTGAAGGCATTGACTTTGGAGACACTTATGCTCCCGTGTCTCGCCTTGAGTCCATCCATATCCTTCTTGCATATGCCACTCATCATAATTTTAAATTGCAACAAATGGATGTTAAAAGTGCTTTTCTAATTGGTCCATTGAAAGATGAAGTATATGTTAAGCAACCCCCGGGGTTTGAGGATCCCAACTTCCCTAACCATGTCTACAAGCTCCATAAGGCACTGTATGGCCTTAAACAAGCCCCACGCGCGTGGTATGATCACCTTAGGGAGTTGTTGTTAGACCGTGGGTTTAAAGTTGGGCAAATCGATCCCACTCTTTTTACTAAGAGGGTTGATACGTCCATTTTGCATCACTATTTTATATCATAATTTACTGTTATTCATTGATATATTTCACATTTAGAGTTGATACTTATGTTATTTCCCTTGTTTTCACATGTTTGATGATCATTGGAGGATTTGCTGCCGGAGTCAGGATTCTGCTGGAAAAAGGACCATCAAGGGACCATATTTTGAAGATCAGGAAAATTCCAGAAAAATACCAGGAAATTATATTTTCCCAGAAGACTCAGGAAGCCAGAAGGAGGAGTTGAGAGGAGCCAGGAGGGGCCCTCACGCCAGGGTGGCGTGGCCTAACCCCTGGCCGCGCCAGCCCTGTGTGAGGCCACCCTGGCCCACTTCTAGTCTCGCCCCTTCGCATATTTCATCGTCCCCGAAAACCTAAGTCAAGGGGAGGGCTCAGAGATAGACACCACCGCCTCTGCGGGGCAGAAAACACCAGAGAGAGAAAAGCTCTCCGGCAGGCAGAAATCTGCCGGGGAAATTCCTTCCCAGAGAGGGGAGATCGTCGCCATCATCATCACCATCGCACCGGACTTCATCGGGATCATCATCATCATCATCATCTCCATCACCAGCACCTTCATCTCCATCATCACCACGCCATCCCGCTGTAACATCTTGAGTTGGATCTTGTTATATTCATAGGGGAAACTTTCCCGGTGTTGATTACTCTTGTAGTTTATGCCATTGAGTGGAACCGTTGAATTAAGGTTTATGTTCACATTGTTATTTACCATTATTTCACCTCTGATCATGATCCATATGATGTATTGTGAGTAGTTCGTTTAGTTCTTGAGGACATGGGAGAAGTCAAGATGTTAGTAGTGAATTATTGTTGAGAATATTTAATGGTTTGATATTGTTGTGGTGCTATTTCACTAGTGGTGTCATGTGAACGTCGACTACATGATACTTCACCATTTATGGGCCTAGTGAGATGCATTGTGTATTTGGCTACCAATTGTGGGGTTGCTGGAGTGACAGAAACCTAAACCTCCATTGGGAAACCGTTGCACCAGGGACCGTAGGATCTTAGAGTTTAAGGCTATGGTTAGATTTATCTTAATTACTTTCTTGTATTTGCGGATGCTTGCAAGGGGTATAATCACAAGTGTGTATTTATCCTAGTAAGGGTAGTGCGCTAGCACAGGTTCACCCCCATAACACCTATCAAACCAATAAAGACTATTGGCTTTATGAAGCGAAAGCTCTTGACAGAAACTCCCGTGTGTCCTCGAGAACGTTTGGTTATTATAAGTTACACAACCGGCTTGTCCTTTGCTGAAGAAAGGATTGGGCCACTTGCTGCAATTGTTACTACTATCTTTTATTTACTCGCACTTTATTTACTCGTATTACCAAATACCCCTGAAAACCTGTTTGCTAGTATTTACAGTGAATCCTTGATCAAAACCACTCATCAACACCTTCTGCTCCTCGTTGGGTTTGACACCCTTATTTATCGAAAGTACTACGATACACCCCCTATACTTGTGGGTCATCAAGACTATTTTCTGGCGCCGTTGCCGGGGAGTGTAGCGCTATTGAAGAGTGGAATTGGTAAAGGTAACCGTCACTGTGAGTATTGTTTTTATTTTGTCTTTTATTTTTATTTTACTCTGCTATGGAGAACTCTCCATTTGGTTTCCTATTTGGAAACATATCTACTACTACTGCTGCACATGTGGATGAACCACCACCGCCACCACCTGCTAAAATTGATCCTTTTAAAATACCTATGAAAATTGTTGGGCGTATTATGGATAACTGCTATTCAGGTGATGGAACTGTCCATCCGGGTGATCACTTATTATTTATACATGAATTATGCGAGTTGTTCAGATGTGCAGGTATTTCACCAAGCCAGGTCAAGAAGAAATTATTCTCTTTATCATTGAAAGGCAGAGCTGAAGAGTGGTATCGACTACTCCAAGATGGTCCATCTATGGCATGGGAGGATATTGTACCTCTCTTTTATTCCAAGTTTTATCCTCCAAGTGAAATTCATAAAGACCGTAACCGGATATATAATTTTTGGCCTCATGATGGAGAGAGTATTGCCCAAGCGTGGGGGAGATTGAAGTTACTAATGCTCAAATGCCCCATTCATGAGCTCCCCAATAATATTGTTATTGATAATTTTTATGCGCGGCTTACTCTTCCTGATAAGGATTACTTGGATGCTTCTTGCTTTGGATCATTTACTCATATGAAAGAAGATGCTAAGTGGAAACTTCTTGACCGTATACAAGAGAATGCTGAAGGATGGGAAAATGACAAAGGTAGGAAGTCAGGTATAAACTATGATTATGAATGCATTAAATCTTTTATGGGGACCGATGACTTTCATAGTGTTAGCACTGCTTATGGTCTTGATTCACAAATACTTGCTAATTGTCTTAAGGCCTTTGCCTCTTATCTTGATGTTCCAAAGAAAGATTGGAACAAATATCATGCGCCTTATAAAGACTCTATTAGTCATATACCTGCTGCAGCTACTGAAGTTTGTACTGTTGATAGCATTGTGCCTGAGCCTTATTTTGAGAAGACACCTTTCCCTGCTAAGGTAAAGAAGTATTCTACTTTGGTAAGTGTGTCTAATAAAAGTACTAAGAAAGCTGCAGAACCTGATGAGCAAATTACTATTAAGTCTCCTATAGCTATATTGTGACGACCTCAAATTCGATAACAAATTTGAAGTGCCCGTTACGTATTCCACCGCAATCCCAAAACCATTGTTGCGATATACATAATGTAGTTGGTAACCAGTTCCATAGACATTACAATACGAAGGTTCAAAATACAATGGTCATACAGACCAAGTCATAATACAACACAATATAGCAGCGGAAATAACGTCTTTGGGTCCAGGCCTTCACCCTACAGGCAATGGTGACTCATGGAGACGAGCTTAGTTCTGGCACTCTTCTTCATACCCTTCCTCCTGGTATTCTTCCCCATAGTCTGGCCAAGTTGATAGCCAGGGACACAGCCATGAGTACATTGGATGCACTCGCAAACCATCTTATACATGAAAGGATGAAGTAGATATGCAAGTTTGATATAGTGGACTAAGCACTAAGTTTATTTGCAAAAGCTAGTTTTATTTCCCAAGAATGTTCATTTGGTAGAAAAGAGGTTTAGTTATCTAAGTTCAACTAAAGAGGACTTCAAGTGTGTCAACATCATTGTCAAGTCACGTCATTCACCAAGTTCATCATATTCACTTTTAGTCCTGACAAAAGTCAAGTACAGCTTGCCAACTGTCCATAACCGCGGACTCAGCTATTCGAATAGTTTGAAAACCTCTGCAGAGGGGTACACTTTACCCACAAGAATCGATACATCTGCCGGGAGAAATCCACGGATCGTCATACACAAGGTATGCGGGGTTCAGATAATCAAACAAACTCTTTCACTTGTCTACTCTAGTATAGGATCCTTCCCTAGAGCCCGAGACACGGATTTCCCCGTTCCGGCGCCTCTAGTTTTGCCCACTCCGGAATGCCGGACGGATGGAAATCTTCAGGAAGGAAAATTTCCAATGACCACTTGGTTCGGAAGCAACCACGCATGGAATACTTCTATAAAGGATGAAACAAGACCTCCCATACTAGAATAAACAAGCTAGGAATAAGCCCCTTCCCATTCAGGGGTAATGTGGTCGTACGGTATGGTTGGCTCCCATAGTACATCACTCGTTGTCATTTAGAAATACATTTCATAGTTCTTAGTCAGGATTAATTTCTGTCCTAAAGCCATTATGTAGGAGCAATCTCCAATTCAAGTTTCAAGTTCAAGTCACCACTTTCAACTAGAGTTCCCCTTATAGCTGGCCTCAATATTATTAGCGACTAAGCAACTACAATGAGTGATGACTCCTAAATAGAGTTGGATAAACTCAGCTTGATGCTCTTGTTCAACAAGACATCACTACACTTCTATCATTCTACTCTAGCAATTCAATCGTGCAATTTACTTAAAACAAGTAGAGTGCAATATTAAAACTAGGCATTGGGAGTATGAATCAAAAGATGGCTTGCCTTGGTTGGCAAAGTGTCCGGGGTATTCTTCTTCTTCTTGATAATAATCCCCTCCAATATCCTCCTCGGCAACACTAGCGTCTAATAACGAATAAACGAAAAGCACACCATCACTACACAATGCTAACAACACACCAAGCACACATCTTTGTTTGCTAACAATAGCATTCATGTTGCATTTTAGGGGGTTGGATTGTAAGTTTTGCTTCTAAGTTTTCATCAAGTGTGCAAGTTAAAGTTTCTACTAAGTGTCATATGTTGTCCACCTTCTAAGCATTGGTATTGGTTTAGGGGTACTAGTACTAGTTCAAGTGGGAGGGATCCACTAAGTGATTTGTCAAAGAGGGCAAATTTAATTCTAAGTATATGATAGGGATCTATCATTTTATGTTACTAACTAGAGTTGGGTTAGGGTCTAATTGATAACACTAATAGGGTTTGGAGTTGATTAGGGTTGACTAACAGTAAGGTATGTCCTTGGTGAGTTCACATTTTAATTTTCATGATTTTTGACGGCTTAAATAATTTTCTAGAAATATTCTATGGTTAATAAAGCTATGGTCACACTATTCATATCTAATTAAATTCCTAACTTATTTTGAATTCTAACCAGTTCTACTGTGTAGGGTATTTTATAAGCTTTCCAACGCATATTTATTTGCTACAAATGGATTTGTAAAACTCTTGGAATTTAAGTTTGAAAATCAAATCTGAATCAAATTTGAATTAATTCGAAAACGAGCGGGAATTAAATAAAATCGAACGGACCGAATCTTCACTAGCTGGGCCCAATTCAAACCAAACCCGAACGGGCCGGCCCAGAAAACGGTTCGCTTCGGCGGGAAAGAATAAAAACGAATCCTGACAGCTGGGGTCCACGCGTCAGATCTAATTAGAATCCCGAATCGGTATGCTAGCGTTGGATCAAGATCGAACGGCTGCTACGCGTCGTCTTCCTCAGTCAGGGCGGAGCTCACCGGCGTTGCAGTGAAGAGTGTTCGACGGCGAGGGAGGGACGTAGAGGATGCAGAACTCGACGGCGACGTGCGGGATCGGCTGCGGCTCGACTCCTCCTCCGATTCCCAGCGGCGGCTTGCTCCGGGGTGGTCGAACGCGGCGGCGCGCTTCGCGTCCAGTACCTCGCCGGCGTGGCGAGCGTCGACGAACCAGAGCGAGAGGGAGGGAGAGAGGGTGTCTGGGAGGTAGCTGGGAGTGAGGCGAGTGTCTCCGTTTGATCGGCGGGGGTATTTATAGGTCGGAGCGTCGGGGGAGAGAGCGTCCAGTACCTCGCCGGAGCGGGGGCCCTGGCAACGCTCGAAGGTCGCTCCGGGCACGGCGGTCTCGGGGGCGTGCTGGGAGGGTTCTTGCTTGGCCGCGGGGTGCTGTGGGTCTGCTCTGGCGAGGGCAGGGCGGTCGGCATTGTGCAGAGAAGAAGATGACTGGGAGGGGGCCCTGGGCGCGTTTCTCCTCCTCCCTCCACTTCTCACGGCTTGGGTCGGGGCTGGGGGCGCTGGGCTCGACCGCGGCTTCTCCCAGGAGCATGGCTACAGCGCTTGGGCGAGCAAGCACAGTGATCATCATAGTGAACTCAGATTTGGTTTGATTTTCTCTGCCAGTGTTCGACGAAATGCCCGCAAGAACTTGAATTTTTAATTTTTGAAATTTTCCGGTTTGAGTGATCAACATATTGGCCAAGGTGTCCTGTCATATTTTTGTTTTGGAGAAATAGCAGGTTTTGCACAAATCTTAATTCAAATTTTTGGTATAGCCACTGTTTCAGATTCAAACTTTGGTTCAAGTTTGAGTGATGCTCTAGTTTGAATTTTGAGTAGATTTTTGTTGGTTGAGTTAATATGTAACTTGGTTAAGCTCAACTAACTGGCCAAACACTGAGGTGAGTTGTAGATTTCTTAATCCAAGGGCTCAAAGTAGGGTAGTCAAACAGATTTCATAGATCATCTTATTCTTCTCTTTTTCTTTAACATTTTTATTTCTGGTTTCTTTGGTTCCTATAATTCTTCTCATTTGTTTCTGTTGGTTCACTTAGAATTAACTAACCAATGCACAACCAAAAATAACACACATGAAATCATAGAATACATATAATAGAAAATACATGTATGCATGGAATAATGGATAAAAGTTTTATCTGGGTCCAAAATTTGGTACTTTATTTAATAAGAAGTGGATTACAATTTCTGAGTTGTTACAATCTTCCCCCCTTAAAAAGAATCTCGTCCCCGAGATTCACTAATTAAGAACTGAAAAGATTGGGAAACTCCTTCTGTAGGTAATCTTCTCGTTCCCAAGTGGCTTCATCTTCGGTGTGATTACTCCACTGAACTTTCAGAAACTTGATGCTTCGGGTTCGAGTAGTTCTATAACCTTCCTCGAGGATACGGATAGGTACTTCACGATAGGTCAAATCCTTGTTGATGTCCACCGAACGGTGATCAATATTCTTGAAGATTTCGGGCTTCTCCGGAACTTCAAGACATTTCCGAAGTAAAGACACGTGAAAGACATCGTGCACTTCAGACAATTCAGGGGGCATTTCCAACTGATAAGACACTCCTCCTCTGCGGTCTAGTATCTTGAAGGGTCCAATATATCTTGGTGCAAGCTTTCCTTTTACTTGGAATCTTTGCATTCCCTTGAGGGGTGATACTCTGAGATAAACAAAATCTCCAATCTGGAAGGTCAGTTCTCTACGTCTCTTGTCGTCATAACTCTTCTGTCTCGACTGGGCTGCCTTGAGGTAATCACGAATCATGCGAACTTTCTCCTCGGCTTCTTGTAGAATGTCAGGCCCAAATATCTGACTGTCTCCGGTTTCTGACCAATTCAAAGGGGTACGACACTTTCTTCCATACAAAGCTTCAAATGGGGCCATTTGCAAACTGGCTTGATAGCTGTTGTTGTAGGAAAACTCCGCGAAGGGCAGACAATCTTCCCACTTAGCTCCATAGGCTAGAACACAGGCTCTCAACATATCTTCAAGTATTTGATTCACTCTTTCAGTCTGTCCATCAGTCTGAGGGTGGTAAGCGGTGCTAAAGGCTAATTTTGTTCCCAAGGCTTGGTGTAAGCTTTTCCAAAATCTCGAGGTGAACTGGGTTCCTCGATCGGAAACTATGGTTTTAGGGACTCCAGGCAAACTAACAATTCTAGATAGATACAGATCTGCTAGCTGTCCCGAGTTATAAGTGGTCTTGACAGGAATAAAGTGGGCAACTTTGGTCAGTCTATCCACAATGACCCAGATAGAGTCATTTCCACGGCTAGACCTTGGAAATCCAGTGATGAAATCCATTCCAACAGATTCCCACTTCCATTCCGGCACTTGCAAAGGTTGCAGCAATCCCGCAGGACGTTGATGTTCAGCCTTGACTCTTTGACAAATATCACACTTAGAGATGAACGATGCAATCTCACGCTTCATTCCATGCCACCAAAATTGTTCCTTCAAATCTTGGTACATCTTAGTTCCACCGGGGTGGATGGAGTAAGGTGTCTCATGGGCTTCCTTCATAATCGCTTCCTTCAATTCTGAATCAGCAGGCACACAAATACGTCCTTTATACCAAAGAACTCCTTGGTCATCTTCTTCAAATCCTGGCACCTTACCGGAACTGATTCGGCGCTTGATTCCGTCAATACTCTCATTTCCCTTCTGGGCTTCTTTGATTTGGCTCATCAAGGTGGGTTGAAACTCAAGGTTGGCTAGGAATCCTTGACTGACTAGTTCCAATCCAAATTTTTCAAACTCTTGGTGCAACATAGGTTGCTCTTCCTTGATCATCATATTCAATGAGCATGGCTTCCTACTCAACGCATCGGCCACCACATTGGCCTTACCGGGGTGATAATGAATTTCCAGATCATAATCCTTGATCAACTCTATCCATCTTCTTTGCCTCATGTTCAACTCCTTCTGGGTGAAGATATACTTCAAACTCTTGTGATCCGTGTAAATCTCGCAACGGTTGCCCATCAGATAGTGCCTCCAGGTCTTCAAAGCTAGAACCACAGCTGCTAACTCCAGATCGTGGGTTGGATAATTTTCTTCATGAGGTCGAAGCTGCCGAGAGAGGTAAGCTATGACCTTGCCTTCTTGCATCAATACACAACCAAGTCCAAGTTTGGAAGCATCGCAATAGACATCAAAGTTTTTGGTGATATCGGGCATGGTTAGGACGGGGGCGGTCACCAATCGCTTTTTGAGCTCTTGAAAACTCTCTTCACACTTAGGGGTCCATTCAAACTTCTTGTCTTTCTTCAACAGTTGGGTCATCGGCCGGGCAATGCTTGAAAACCCTTCAACAAACTTGCGGTAATATCCTGCTAATCCGAGAAAACCTCTCACTTCAGTTTGAGTGGTAGGAGCTTCCCATTCCATGACTGATTTGATCTTCTTGGGGTCTACGGATATTCCTCCTGCTGATAATACATGGCCTAAGAATCCAACTTCCTTCAACCAGAACTCACATTTACTGAACTTGGCATACAGTTGATGCTCTCTTAAAGTTTCGAAGATTAATCTCAAATGGGTTGCATGCTCCTCTTCGGACTTGGAGTAGATAAGAATGTCATCAATAAAGACAACCACAAACTTATCCAGGAACTCCATAAAAACCTTATTCATGAGGTTCATGAAATAAGCAGGGGCATTGGTTAATCCAAATGACATTACGGTGTACTCATACAATCCGTATCGGGTAGTGAAGGCTGTTTTGGGGATATCCGTTGCACGGATCTTCAGTTGGTGGTATCCGGTTCTAAGATCTATCTTTGAGAATACTCTGGCTCCAGTCAGTTGGTCAAACAAATCTTCAATCTTTGGAAGAGGATACTTGTTTTTGATGGTCACATCGTTTAGTTTGCGGTAATCAGTGCACAGTCGGCTAGAACCGTCACTTTTATCCACAAACAGAACGGGTGATCTCCAAGCAGAAGAACTTGGTTGAATTAATCCTTTACTCAAAAAGTCATCCAATTGCTTCTTCAACTCTACTAGTTCAGCTGGGTTCATACGATAGGGTCGTTGGGCTATAGATCCAGTTCCGGGGATAAGCTCAATGATAAACTCAATATCCCGATCCGGTGGCATTCCGGGTAGCTCATCGGGAAAGACATCCGGGTATTCACAGACGATGGGAACTTCCTTTATGGTTGGCCCTGAGATACTCTTATGACATCTGGGGCTTTGGGTGGGTTTAACTGACACATGTTTTACTAAAACTCCATAGCTACTCCTCATGGTGATGGTCTTTTTGGCACAATCGATAATTCCTTGGTGTTGAGACATCCAATTCATACCAAGAACTACTTCCAAACCTTTGGTTCCCAACACTATCAAATTGGCTAAGTAAGCTATTCCATGAATTTCTATGGGTACTGCCAAGCAGGTATAACTGGCTTTGGTTATCGACCCGGGAATTTGCACAGACATGAACTCTTTCAAGGGTGTGGGTTGAAGTCCACTTTTATCAACGAATAATTGGGTAACAAATGAGTGTGAAGCTCCAGAATCAAACAGAACTCTTGCAAGAACTGAGTTAACAGGGAACATACCAAGCACAACGTCGGTTGCTTCCTGAGCTTCTTCAACATTCATGTGATTCAGACGGCCTCGAGAGTGAGGCTGGTTCCTTGGTGGATAGCTCTTGCCATTTCCCATACGGCGCTGTTGCTGAGCAGGAGCAGTGGTCTTGGATGCATCATTCAGCTTCTTGGGGCACTCATTGGAGTAGTGCCCTTTGAGTCCGCACTCGTAACAGGTAACTCCAGACTTGTCACCAGGCTTGGGTAACACAGGGGCGCCAGTTGGCCTTGGAGTATTGGTGTTGAAGTTGTTGACACTAGGTCTTGGAGGTGCACGGTTGAAGTTGTTGCCGGGCGGACGGTTGGGATAGTTGGGACGTGGAGCAGGTGCAGATGGCCTCATAGGTCTTGGGGCGAAACCCATAGGTGCATTTCCCCTTGGCTTCTGCGAGTTGCTCGAGTTGCCTTGATACATCATACGGCGCTTGCGGTTCTCTGCAGCTTGCTTGAGTTTGCCTTCCATCTGAATGGCAGAGTCAACCAGTGACTCCAAGTTGGCAAAGTGAATGCTGACCAAGACACATTGCATCTCATCATGAAGTCCATCTAGAAACCTTTCTTGCTTCTTTTCAGTGGTGTCGGTGTCATCTGGGGCATACCTAGACAAGGTAAGGAACTTGTCATGGTAATCCACCACAGATAGGGAACCTTGCTTTAGATTTTTGAACTCATCTCTCATCCTTTTAACCAATCCCAAAGGAACATGGGCCTTGCTAAACTTGCTCTTGAACTCCTCCCAAGGCATCACATACCCTGGGGCTTGCATTGCACGAGTGCTATCCCACCAAGCTCTTGCGGCTCCCGCAAGGTAGTGGGTGGTGTACAAGACCTTCTCATTTTCACCAACTTCGGCAACTGCCAGATTGTTTTCCATAGTGCGAAGCCAGTCATCGGCATCTAAGGGCTCTTCAGACTTAGTGAACATAGGAGGGTTGGTGTTTTGAAAATTCCTTAACTTAGATCGGTGATCACCATTGCCATTGTTTTCTCCTTCACCATTGCCATTGCCATTGCCATTGTTGTGGTTCATTGCCATCTGGGTTATCTGCTGAAGAGTGGCCAAGTTAGCTTGGCGCTCAGCTCGGGCTGCTTCCCGGTCTTCCATGATCAACCTTAGCAGTTCGGCCATTTCCGGGTTCGGGGGTGGGGGTGCTCGCGGCATCTGAAGATAAGGTGTGTAAGACAAGAGGGAAAAGCTAATTTTTGCTAAGATTTAAAGGTAATATGGATGATGCAATTTGTGTTTTACTAAGGCCTTAAGGGCCAAATTCATATTTCATTCAACACTCATCAAACATATCATACATACGAGTTCACACATTACAAATGGTTTACATCCAACCATTGCGACTCGTCTACTAGAGAGGGGGATACAACTCACACCTACACAAAGTGAAAATAAAGTGGAACTCATAACTAGATAACACGGAAGTCTCCAATCTAAACACCAGGCTCCTCGGGGTCTTCCTCCTCATCACTCACAATGAATCCATTATGCCCACCATCTTCCGGATCATCAAGGTCCTCCATGAAGTCATCCTCATCACTAATGAGGGCATTATCCTCCTTGCGGAGATCAATGCCTTCCTCCTCACCAAGGTGATCCTCAAGACTCTCAATGTACTCAGTCAGCTCAGCCACATTGGCCTTCAACTCCTCAATGTCCTGATCCTTCTCATCGCGCTGGCGACGAAGGCTCTTGCGCTCCTTCGCAAGAATCCTGATAGTACTCCTCGCCTCCACCAGTGCGAAGTGCTCAAGGTTGGCCTTGGTACGGGCACGATCGGCCTCCTGCTGAGTGGAGTACAGCAAGAAGTCCATGTGATCGATGTAGGTACTCGGCTCATTCTGCCCGGGCATGTTTGCGGGACGCCCGTCCGCATCACGCCGAGCAAAGTTCCTAAAGTGCTCTCCCTGAACCTCCTCAACATGCAGTCTGCACAAGCGGGCGTGCATCTCCTGCATCGCTCGGACCAACCCATCGGCCCAAGTGTTCTCCACAAGCTCGAACTTGACCCTTGGAGAACTCAAGTTTCCCTTCTTGCCACGGCAACTGGCCCTGATAAGCCACCGTAGCTCTCCATCCGGGTGCTCATTGAGCACGGCTCCCTTGAACTCCGGATACAAACGATCCAGGAACAAGGTCAGGGTGGTGAGGTCGCGCTCGAAACAAAGGCTGCCACCATGGCCCAACTGGTAGTGTTCAACGAATACCGGGGCCATCTACAAAATTTTAGATTAGATTAAGTTAGTGATCAACTCAAGTGTGCAAAATTTTAAGTAGGCAAAAACTGAAGGATGTACAAAACTTTGCAAGTAGAGAGGAAAGACTAAGCAATTTTGCAACCCTTACTTATATCTTTGTTTTGTTAAAGGTTTGATTTAACGCCCATTCTAACTAAGGTCTCCTATGGTCAGCCTAGGCTCTGATACCAACTTGTGACAACCTCAAATTCGATAACAAATTTGAAGTGCCCATTACGTATTCCACCGCAATCCCAGAACCATTGTTGCGATATACATAACGTAGTTGGTAACCAGTTCCATAGACATTACAATACGAAGGTTCAAAATACAATGGTCATACAGACCAAGTCATAATACAACACAATATAGCAGCGGAAATAACGTCTTCGGGTCCAGGCCTTCACCCTACAGGCAATGGCGACTCATGGAGACGAGCTTAGTTCTGGCACTCTTCTTCATACCCTTCCTCCTGGTATTCTTCCCCATAGTCTGGCCAAGTTGATAGCCAGGGACACAGCCATGAGTACATTGGATGCACTCGCAAACCATCTTATACATGAAAGGATGAAGTAGATATGCAAGTTTGATATAGTGGACTAAGCACTAAGTTTATTTGCAAAAGCTAGTTTTATTTCCCAAGAATGTTCATTTGGTAGAAAAGAGGTTTAGTTCTCTAAGTTCAACTAAAGAGGACTTCAAGTGTGTCAACATCATTGTCAAGTCACGTCATTCACAAAGTTCATCATTTTCACTTTTAGTCCTGACAAAAGTCAAGTACAGCTTGCCAACTGTCCATAACCGCGGACTCGGCTATTCGAATAGTTTGAAAACCTCTGCAGAGGGGTACACTTTACCCACAAGAATCGATACATCTGCCGGGAGAAATCCACGGATCGTCATACACAAGGTATGCGGGGTTCAGATAATCAAACAAACTCTTTCACTTGTCTACTCTAGTATAGGATCCTTCCCTAGAGCCCGAGACACGGATTTCCCCGTTCCGGCGCCTCTAGTTTTGCCCACTCCGGAATGCCGGACGGATGGAAATCTTTAGGAAGGAAAATTTCCAATGACCACTTGGTTCGGAAGCAACCACGTATGGAATACTTCTATAAAGGATGAAACAAGACCTCCCATACTAGAATAAACAAGCTAGGAATAAGCCCCTTCCCATTCAGGGGTAATGTGGTCGTACGGTATGGTTGGCTCCCATAGTACATCACTCGTTGTCATTTAGAAATACATTTCATAGTTCTTAGTCAGGATTAATTTCTGTCCTAAAGCCATTATGTAGGAGCAATCTCCAATTCAAGTTTCAAGTTCAAGTCACCACTTTCAACTAGAGTTCCCCTTATAGCTGGCCTCAATATTATTAGCGACTAAGCAACTACAATGAGTGATGACTCCTAAATAGAGTTGGATAAACTCAGCTTGATGCTCTTGTTCAACAAGACATCACTACACTTCTATCATTCTACTCTAGCAATTCAATCATGCAATTTACTTAAAACAAGTAGAGTGCAATATTAAAACTAGGCATTGGGAGTATGAATCAAAAGATGGCTTGCCTTGGTTGGCAAAGTGTCCGGGGTATTCTTCTTCTTCTTGATAATAATCCCCTCCAATATCCTCCTCGGCAACACTAGCGTCTAATAACGAATAAACACAAAGCACACCATCACTACACAATGCTAACAACACACCAAGCACACATCTTTGTTTGCTAACAATAGCATTCATGTTGCATTTTAGGGGGTTGGATTGTAAGTTTTGCTTCTAAGTTTTCATCAAGTGTGCAAGTTAAAGTTTCTACTAAGTGTCATATGTTGTCCACCTTCTAAGCATTGGTATTGGTTTAGGGGTACTAGTACTAGTTCAAGTGGGAGGGATCCACTAAGTGAATTGGCAAAGAGGGCAAATTTAATTCTAAGTATATGATAGGGATCTATCATTTTATGTTACTAACTAGAGTTGGGTTAGGGTCTAATTGATAACACTAATAGGGTTTGGAGTTGATTAGGGTTGACTAACAGTAAGGTATGTCCTTGGTGAGTTCACATTTTAATTTTCATGTTTTTGATGGCTTAAATAATTTTCTAGAAATATTCTATGGTTAATAAAGCTATGGTCACACTATTCATATCTAATTAAATTCCTAACTTATTTTGAATTCTAACCAGTTCTACTGTGTAGGGTATTTTATAAGCTTTCCAACGCATATTTATTTGCTACAAATGGATTTGTAAAACTCTTGGAATTTAAGTTTGAAAATCAAATCTGAATCAAATTTGAATTAATTCGAAAACGAGCGGGAATTAAATAAAATCGAACGGACCGAATCTTCACTAGCTGGGCCCAATTCAAACCAAACCCGAACGGGCCGGCCCAGAAAACGGTTCGCTTCGGCGGGAAAGAATAAAAACGAATCCTGACAGCTGGGGTCCACGCGTCAGATCTAATTAGAATCCCGAATCGGTATGCTAGCGTTGGATCAAGATCGAACGGCTGCTACGCGTCGTCTTCCTCAGTCAGGGCGGAGCTCACCGGCGTTGCAGTGAAGAGTGTTCGACGGCGAGGGAGGGGCGTAGAGGATGCAGAACTCGACGGCGACGTGCGGGATCGGCTGCGGCTCGACTCCTCCTCCGATTCCCAGCGGCGGCTTGCTCCGGGGTGGTCGAACGCGGCGGCGCGCTTCGCGTCCAGTACCTCGCCGGCGTGGCGAGCGTCGACGAACCAGAGCGAGAGGGAGGGAGAGAGGGTGTCTGGGAGGTAGCTGGGAGTGAGGCGAGTGTCTCCGTTTGATCGGCGGGGGTATTTATAGGTCGGAGCGTCGGGGGAGAGAGCGTCCAGTACCTCGCCGGAGCGGGGGCCCTGGCAACGCTCGAAGGTCGCTCCGGGCACGACGGTCTCGGGGGCGTGCTGGGAGGGTTCTTGCTTGGCCGCGGGGTGCTGTGGGTCTGCTCTGGCGAGGGCAGGGCGGTCGGCATTGTGCAGAGAAGAAGATGACTGGGAGGGGGCCCTGGGCGCGTTTCTCCTCCTTCCTCCACTTCTCACGGCTTGGGTCGGGGCTGGGGGCGCTGGGCTCGACCGCGGCTTCTCCCAGGAGCATGGCTACAGCGCTTGGGCGAGCAAGCACAGTGATCATCACAGTGAACTCAGATTTGGTTTGATTTTCTCTGCCAGTGTTCGACGAAATGCCCGCAAGAACTTGAATTTTGAATTTTTGAAATTTTCTGGTTTGAGTGATCAACATATTGGCCAAGGTGTCCTGTCATATTTTTGTTTTGGAGAAATAGCAGGTTTTGCACAAATCTTAATTCAAATTTTTGGTATAGCCACTGTTTCAGATTCAAACTTTGGTTCAAGTTTGAGTGATGCTCTAGTTTGAATTTTGAGTAGATTTTTGTTGGTTGAGTTAGTATGTAACTTGGTTAAGCTCAACTAACTGGCCAAACACTGAGGTGAGTTGTAGATTTCTTAATCCAAGGGCTCAAAGTAGGGTAGTCAAACAGATTTCATAGATCATCTTATTCTTCTCTTTTTCTTTAACATTTTTATTTCTGGTTTCTTTGGTTCCTATAATTCTTCTCATTTGTTTCTGTTGGTTCACTTAGAATTAACTAACCAATGCACAACCAAAAATAACACACATGAAATCATAGAATACATATAATAGAAAATACATGTATGCATGGAATAATGGATAAAAGTTTTATCTGGATCCAAAATTTGGTACTTTATTTAATAAGAAGTGGATTACAATTTCTGAGTTGTTACATATATTGAAGGATCTTGTTACTAAAGATGTAGGGGATGAATATATTCTTTTTTGTGAAGATGCTTCTAACATTCTCTCACATCCTAAAAAGCATAGGAAAACAAGTGTTCCTGTTATTTCTATCAGGATTGGAGATCATTGCTATTATGGTTTATGTGATATTGGTGCTAGTGCAAGTGCTATTCCCTTAGAGCTTTACAAAGAAATTATGCATGAGATTGGCGCTTGTGAACTTGAAGATATTGATGTGGTTGTTCAGCTTGCTAACAAAGAGACTGTTTGGCCTCTTGGTATTGTTCGAGATGTGGAAGTTCTTTGCGGTAAGACTAAATACCCTACTGATTTTCTAGTACTTGGTAAGGAGGCTAGTAAAACTTGTCCTATTATTTTTGGTAGACCATTTTTGAACACTTGTGGCGCCGTGATAGATTGTAAGAAGGAGAATTTTTTTACTAAGTTTAATGGAGAGTCATATGAGTTTAATTTTTCCAAGTTTGCTAAGACTTCTTATGAAAATGACACGCCTAATGAAAATTTTCGAGTTGAACAGCTTGCTTCTATTGCGCTTGCTCCTAATAATGCCTTGCAACAATTCATGGAAGATCACGAAAGTGATGTTTTCAGCAAGGAAAGAGAAGAGATTGATGACATTCTTCTTCGTCAACCACCATTAATCAAGCATAATCTACCTGTGGAGGATCTTGGTACCACTTTGCCACCTAAGGAAGATCCTGTGTTCGAATTAAAGCCTTTGCCTGATAATCTTAAATATGCTTATATAGATGATAAGAAAATATATCCTGTTATTATTAGCTCTAAACTTTCAGGAAAGGAAGAAGAAAGATTATTGGAGATATTGAGGAAACACCGAGGAGCTATGGGATATACTCTTGATGATTTAAAAGGAATTTCTCCCACTTTATGTCAGCATGCCATTAATATGGAGAAAGACGCGAAGCCAGTCGTAGAGCATCAACGCCGCCTAATTCCCAAGATAAAGGATGTGGTAAGAAATGAGGTATTAAAGCTCCTTGATGCTGGTATTATTTATCCTATTGCTGATAGTAAATGGGTTAGTCCTATTCATTGTGTTCCTAAGAAAGGAGGTATGACTGTTGTGCCTAATGAGAATAACGAGCTTATTCCTCAAAGGGTAGTAGTTGGTTATAGAATGTGCATTGATTATAGGAAGGTAAACAAAGTTACTAAGAAAGGTCATTACCCTTTACCGTTTATAGATCAGATGTTAGAAATGTTGTCTAAGAAGACTTATTTTTGTTTCCTTGATGGTTATTCTGGTTTTTCTCAAATTGCTGTTAAGAAGGAAGATCAAGAGAAAACCACTTTTACTTCTCCTTATGGAACTTATGCTTATAGACGTATGCCGTTTGGTTTATCCAATGCTCCTGCTACTTTTCAAAGATGCATGTCTGCTATTTTTCATGGCTTTTGTGAAGAAATTGTGGAGGTCTTCATGGACGATTTCTCCGTCTATGGAACTTCTTTTGATAATTGTTTGCACAACCTTGATAAAGTTTTGCAGAGGTGCGAAGAAACTAACCTTGTTCTTAATTGGGAGAAATGCCACTTTATGGTGAATGAAGGAATTGTCCTTGGACATAAAATTTCTGAAAGAGGTATTGAAGTTGACAGAGCAAAAGTGGAGGCAATTGAGAAAATGCCCTGTCCCAGAGATGTTAAAGGTATTCGTAGTATTCTTGGTCATGCTGGTTTCTATAGGAGGTTTATTAAAGATTTCTCCAAGATTTCAAAGCCTCTTACTAATCTTCTTCAAAAAGATGTACCATTTGTCTTTGATGATGATTGCAAGGAAGCTTTTGAAACTCTTAAGGAGGCTTTAACTACTGCTCCTATTGTTCAACCACCTGATTGGAATTTACCTTTTGAAATTATGTGTGATGCTAGTGATTTTGCTGTTGGTGCTGTTCTTGGACAGCGCGTAGATAATAAGTTGAATGTTATTCATTATGCTAGTAAGACTCTTGATGCTGCTCAGAAGAATTATGCTACTACTGAGAAAGAGTTTCTTGCTGTTGTTTTTGCATGTGATAAGTTTAGATCTTACATTGTTGATTCTAAAGTTACTATTCATATTGATCATGCTGCTATTAGATATCTTATGACTAAGAAGGATGCTAAGCCTAGGCTTATTAGATGGGTGTTGGTTTTACAAGAGTTTGATTTGCATATCGTAGATAGGAAAGGTGCTGGAAATCCTGTGGCTGACAACTTGTCTAGATTGGAAAACATTTCTTTTGATCCTATTCCTGTTAATGATAGTTTTCCAAATGAACAGTTGGCTGCAATAAATGTAACTTCGCGAGACCTTCCTTGGTATGCTGATTATTCTAACTTTATTGTTTCCAAGTATTTGCCTCCAACTTTTACAGCTTAGCAAAGAAGAAAATTCTTTTATGATTTGAGGCATTATTTTTAGGATGACCCACACTTATATAAAGAAGGAGTTGATGGTATTATGAGAAGATGCGTACCAGAATATGAGCAACAAGAGATATTAAGAAAATGCCATAGCAGCGCCTATGGAGGGCATCATGCTGGAGATAGAACCGCGCAAAAGGTTCTACAATCAGGTTTTTATTGGCCAACCCTCTTTAAAGATGCCAGAAGGTATGTCTTATCTTGTGATGAATGTCAAAGAGTTGGTAATATTTCTAGACGCAATGAAATGCCTATGAGTTACACTCTTGTTATTGAACCATTTGATTGTTGGGGATTTGACTTTATGGGTCCTTTTCCTCCTTCAAAAGGCTATACCCATATACTTGTTGCTGTTGATTATGTTACTAAATGGGTAGAAGCCATACCTACAAAGAGTGCCGATGGTGAGACTTCGTTAAAAATGCTTAAGGATGTTATTTTTCCTAGGTTTGGTGTGCCTAGATATCTTATGACTGATGGAGGTTCTCATTTTATTCATGGTGGTTTTAGAAAAACTCTTGCTAAATATGATGTTAATCATAGAATTGCTTCTGCTTATCATCCCCAAACTAGTGGGCAGGTAGAGGTTTCTAATAGAGAAATCAAGTCTATCTTGCAGAAGACTGTCAATAGATCTAGGAAAAACTGGGCTAATAAGTTAAACGACGCTTTATGGGCTTATAGAACTGCTTATAAGAACCCCATGGGTATGTCTCCTTATAAGATGGTTTACGGAAAAGCGTGTCACTTGCCCTTAGAATTAGAACACAAAGCTTTTTGGGCAGTGAGAGAGCTTAATAGAGATTTTAAACTAGCTGGTAAGAAGAGGTTGTTAGATTTGAGTTCTCTAGATGAGTGGAGAAAAGAAGCGTATGAGAATGCCAGGCTTTTTAAAGAGAAAGTCAAGCAATGGCATGATAAGAGGATTCTTAAGAGAGAGTTTCATGTTGGTGAGAAAGTTCTATTGTATAGGTCTCGTCTCAGATTTTTTGCAGAAAAATTACTTTCAAAATGGGAAGGACCATATGTTATTGTGGAAGTGTACCGCTCAGGTGCTATTAAGATTGCTTCATTGAAAGATGACTCTACACAAGTGGTGAATGGGCAAAGACTCAAACATTATATTTCTGGATATTCTTATAATAAAGATGTTGATGTTATTGAAACAGTTTCTCCGGAAGAATTCATCCAAGACAAATTGCAGGTACCTGCAGAGTTCATTTTCGAATAGGTAACAGTTCTAGTCAAAGAAGTTTCGCGAAAAGCTCTTCCTTTAATATTTTTGCTGTTTTTACTAAATATGAAAAATCACGAGACGAAAACGGGCAGGAAAGGGAGTCCATGGGCTTCTCACACATAGGTGGCGCGGGCCCACCCCTGGCCGCGCCACCCAGGTGTGAGAGCACCTCGGAACTCGTTTCCGTCCCGGTTTCCTCCTGTGATTTCGTTTCGATGTATAATTTTCGCCTATTTAACCCCCCGGAGTCCCCGAGGTCTGTATATCGTTTTCTCGTCGTGTTTTGTTTCGAGCTATTTCTGTCAGGAGTTGATCTTAAGCTTGGGGGAGCCATGGCCTCTTCAAGCGATGACAAGGAGAAGACACCTCCGAAAGATGACACCAAAGACTTTCGGCTGAAAGAAGAGGTTGAAAGTGAAGACGAGGAGGAAGATCAAAGTTCGAGGCCAAATGCCATGATTGCCAGCATAGGGGTGGTGACAGATCATGACAAGTTCAAGAAGAGTGCTCGCATAAGGACCTGAGGGGGTGTGCCGCGTCACACCTTAGCTCCACGGACATCTCCGTCGGGCCAAAATCCTTTCCATACTCTAATTCATGAACATCAGTTTCAAAAGGTGCCCAGATCACGATTACCCTCTGGCTGGGATATAGATCGTTCTAACAATGCAGGGATAGAAAGCTCTAAGAGTGAAGAAGGATGGGGAAATAATTCCAAGAGTTGGGATTCTCTTGCTGACAGGTTCATGAACCGTGTTGAGCACAATTCCGAGATGATCCGTAACCTCAGTGACAAGATCGATGATCTGAAAGATTTGATTGAGAAGCTTATTAAAGATTATCCACCGCCACCGCCAAATGAGTAATTCGTCATCGGTATTGGCATCCCCTTGGCTTGTTCCAAGCTTGGGGGAGTGCCGCGGTATCACATCATTACCTTTTGCTCATTTACTTTTCAAGTAGAGTCATATCATGAATAGAGAAATTATCCTATAGAATAGTTTGCAGTGTGGAAGTATCCTCCTTAGTTGGTTATCTTTGTATCCCTTGGTGTGAGTTGCGGTAATGAAATATTAATGAGAAGTTTTATCGTTTACTTTTTGCACACTTTATGTTAGTTTTCAATCTCTCTTGTATGACTAGTCTTGTTGATTGATATTGGTATCACTTTGGGAGCATGAGTAAATTTAGTTGGTTTTGGCAAACCTAGCTTGGTCAGTAGCAACTTTACCTTGAGGTTTGAGTAGAAAAGAATAAAGAAGTGTTTGTGGTTACATCACTTCAGTTTATCCTTCAGGTTTGGCTTATAAGCATTGTTATTCCTAAAGTCAAAATTGTTGTGCCTTCAAGGGAGTTTGCTTGATTGTTCTTATTATATGTATGTTTGTCTGTTTCATGCAACTCTTATGCTTGCTACCCAACCTTGCTAGCCAAAAACTTGTACTGAGAGGAAATACTTCTCGTGCATCCAAATCCCAAAGCCAAGTCACTTCCAAAGAGTCCACTATAAATTCCTATGCATGGTATTTCAAGCCATTCCAAGTAAATTTTCATGTGCTACCATTCAAAAACCTTCAAACACCTCTCATTTTGTGCCACTGTTTTTAGCTCATGAGGACGTAGTGGATGGGTTTGTTATCTTCCATACTAAATTAAGTACCCCTCGACTAGGCAACTTCATCTGCTCGTCATTAATTTTGCAAGGGAGCTGGTCAGAACATTTTAATCTCAAAAAGAAAGAAAAGAGCACTCCTCCATGGTATGTGAAAGTTGGTCGGCACCCGATGGAATCGGTTAGCCATGGTTTGAGAAAGGAAAAAGGTGGGGAGGAGTGCAAAGCTATAAAAGAGCACCAATGTGCCAATTAATCAAACATCTCAGAACCGCTCTCACTTGTTTAGTATGGAAGATATCAAGAACTCCGTTGCTAGTCGTTGACAAAAGCAACCACCTCTCAAAACAATTTTTACCTCCGTTTTACAAATGAAAAGCTCTAGCACATGTTTAATCCCTGCTTCCCTCTGCGAAGGGCCTATCTTTTACATTTATGTTGAGTCAACCTATTCCCCTCTATCTCAAGCAAGCATTTGAGTTGTTATGTTTCACTCATCTATATGTTGATTCGTTTAATCATGTTTACTATCTTCCTTGTTTTGTACAATGCTTTTGTCTGAAGGAATATATCTTTGAAAGCTTTCTATGAATGCAAAAGTTTATTTTGTTGAGCATATGGTCTTTGCTATATTAGCTCTGTTTTAAAAGGCTCCGTTTAAAAGAAAGAATAGCTTGTTCATCATTCTTTGACCAAGAACTAAGGTTTGCCATTGCCAATTATAGTTTACCTTGTGCATCTTTACATGTGATTCCCTTTTACCTATTGCAAGTCTATATCTTATAAAGGGAAGTTGATGTCTATTATAATTTGTGCCTTGGTGAATGTGATGCTTCTTGTCCGTATTTCGATTATCGACACTTCACTCCATAAACCTGTGGTCATGTTTACCGAGTTTAGTTTTCACTTGGGGACAAGCGAGGTCTAAGCTTGGGGGGTTGATACGTCCATTTTGCATCACTATTTTGTATCATAATTTACTGTTATTCATTGATATATTTCACATTTAGAGTTGATACTTATGTTATTTCCCTTGTTTTCACATGTTTGATGATCATTGGAGGATTTGCTGCCGGAGTCAGGATTCTGCTGGAAAAAGGACCATCAAGGGACCATATTTTGAAGATCAGGAAAATTCCAGAAAAATACCAGGAAATTATATTTTTCCAGAAGACTCAGGAAGCCAGAAGGAGGAGTCGAGAGGAGCCAGGAGGGGCCCTCACGCCAGGGTGGCGCGGCCTGACCCCTGGCCGCGCCAGCCCTGTGTGAGGTCACCCTGGCCCACTTTTGGTCTCGCCCCTTCGCGTATTTCATCGTCCCCGAAAACCTAAGTCAAGGGGAGGGCTCAGAGATAGACACCACCGCCTCTGCGGGGCGGAAAACACTAGAGAGAGAAAAGCTCTCCGGTAGGCAGAAATCTGCCGGGGAAATTCCTTCCCGGAGAGGGGAGATCGTCGCCATCATCATCACCATCGCACCGGACTTCATCGGGATCATCATCATCTCCATCACCAGCACCTTCATCTCCATCATCACCACGCCATCCCGCTGTAACATCTTGAGTTGGATCTTGTTATATTCATAGGGGAAACTTTCCCGGTGTTGATTACTCTTGTAGTTGATGCTATTGAGTGGAACCGTTGAATTAAAGTTTATGTTCAGATTGTTATTTACCATTATTTCACCTCTGATCATGATCCATATGATGTCTTTTGAGTAGTTCGTTTAGTTCTTGAGGACATGGGAGAAGTCAAGATGTTAGTAGTGAATTATTGTTGAGAATATTTAATGGTTTGATATTGTTGTGGTGCTATTTCACTAGTGGTGTCATGTGAACGTCGACTACATGATACTTCACCATTTATGGGCCTAGTGAGATGCATTGTGTATTTGGCTACCAATTGTGGGGTTGCTGGAGTGACAGAAACCTAAACCTCCGTTGGGAAACCGTTGCACCAGGGAGCGTAGGATCTTAGAGTTTAAGGCTGTGGTTAGATTTATCTTAATTACTTTCTTGTATTTGCGGATGCTTGCAAGGGGTATAATCACAAGTGTGTATTTATCCTAGTAAGGGTAGTGCGCTAGCACAGGTTCACCCCCATAACACCTATCAAACCAATAAAGACTATTGGCTTTATGAAGCGAAAGCTCTTGACAGAAACTCCCGTGTGTCCTCGAGAACGTTTGGTTATTATAAGTTACACAACCGGCTTGTCCTTTGCTGAAGAAAGGATTGGGCCACTTGCTGCAATTGTTACTACTGTCTTTTATTTACTCGCACTTTATTTACTCGTATTACCAAATACCCCTGAAAACCTGTTTGCTAGTATTTACAGTGAATCCTTGATCAAAACCACTCATCAACACCTTCTGCTCCTCGTTGGGTTCGACACTCTTATTTATCGAAAGTACTACGATACACCCCCTATACTTGTGGGTCATCAAGGGTCAATGGGGATCTTTTCATATGGCAACTATATGTTGATGATATTATCTTTGGCTCTACTAACAAAGCTTTTAAAGATGAATTTTCAAAGCTTATGACCGATAGTTTGAGATGTCTATGATGGGCAAAATGAAGTTCTTTCTTGGTTTTGAAATCAAGCAATTGAAAGAAGGGAGTTTTATAAATCAAGCCAAATATGTCCAAGATATGCTCAAGAGGTTCAAGATGAAGGAACTAAATGGGGCTGCCACACCAATGCCCACTAAATGTCATCTTGAATTAGATCCCAATGGTAAAGATGTTGATCAAAAGATATACCGTTCCATGATCAGTTCTTTGCTTTACCTTTGCACATCTAGGCCCGATATTGTGTTGAGTGTAGGTGTGTGTTCAAGGTATCAAGCCGCTCCTAAAGAAAGCCATCTAATGGCGGTCAAAAGAATCTTTCGATATTTGGTTCATACCCCAACTTATGGGCTTTGGTATCCTAAAGGCTCAGATTTCTCTCTTTGTGGTTTCACGGATTCGGATTGGTCCGGTGACAAGGATGATAGGAAATCAACCTACGGAGCTTGCCAATTTCTTGGTAGGTCTTTGGTGTGTTGGTCTTCTGATACGTCTCAAACATATCTATAATTTTTGATGCTCCATGCTTGTTTATACACCATTTGCTTTGTGTTTTGTTACACTTCGTGGCATTTTTATGCATTTTCTGGATTTAACCTACTAACGAGATGCCACAGTGCCAGTTCCCTGTTTTCTGCTATTTTTGTGTTTCAAAAAAGCTACACAGGAAATATTCTCGAAATTGGACGAAACAAAAGCTGAACCTCCTATATTTATCGAAGCTTCGCAAAGATCGAAGATGAGACCGAGGGGGGCCACAGGCCGGCCACACCCTAGGGTGGCGCGGCCTAGGCCCATGCCGCGCCACCAGGGGTGAGCCGCCCTGGTCCACCTCCTAACGCTGCCCTTCCGCCTATATACTCCCCACGACGGGAAAAACCTAAAGACCCGATCAATTTTCCTCGAAACATACTGCAAGCCGCCGCCGTCGTCGACGCGAGATCGGGAGGATCCAGGAGCTCTTCCCGGCACTCTTCTGGAGAGGGGAATCCCTGCTGGAGGCCTTCTCCACCACCATGGTCGCCTCCGGAGTGATGTGTGAGTAGTCTACCTTGGACTACGGGTCCATAGCAGTAGCTAGATGGTCGTCTCCTCCACCATGTGCTTCGTGTTTAGATCTTGTGAGCTGCCCTACATGATCAAGATCATTTTGTGTAATTCTACATGTTGTGTTTATTGGGATCCGATGAGTATTGGTACTATGTCAAGTTGATGTGCTGAATTATTATCTTTATGTTATTGTTTATGATCTTGCATGCTCTCCGTTGCTAATAGATATCTTGGCCGAGTAGATGCTAGTGACTCCAAGAGGGAGTATTTATGCTCGATAGTTGGGTTCATGCCTCTAGTAATCTGGGGGAGTGACAGAAACCTCTAAGGTTGTAGATGTGCGGTTGCCACTAGGGAGAAAACAACATTCTTGTGTTCAAGGACATTTGCATTGTTTACATTACGCACTTTGCTTAAGGCGATAATCTGTTGTTCGCAACTTAATACCCGATGGTTGCTCGGACGACATCCGGAGGGTGGATTATTAGTCATAGATGCAGTTGGATTACGGTCTATGTATTTTGTCGTAATGCCCAGAGTGAATCTCATAGTAATCCTCATGACATATGTACGTTATCTTTATTCTATCAATTGCCCAACTGTAATTTTTTTACCCAGCATGTTGTTATTTATCTTATGGAGAGACACCACTAGTGAACTGTGGACCCCGGTCCAATTTCCTTTACATTGCTATACCGTTTTACTTTTACTCGCACTGTTTACTTTCTTGCATACTATTACCTTTTACCACTCGATACGCTCAATCCTTTGTTTACAACAAACTGATGAGATTGACAACCACATCGTAAGTTGGCGCAAAGTTCTTAGTTGTGTTGTGTGCAGGTTCCATGTTGCTGCTAGTGAAAAGCCACGCACCAACATTCATCTAGCACCGTTGCTGGAGTGTCGCAAAGCTAGCGTGCATCAACCTTTGGAAGTGTGGTTCTTTCTCCTACTGGTTCGATAACCTTGGTTTCACAATTGAGGGAAGACTTGTTGCTGTGCTCATCATACCTTCCTCTTGGGGTTCCCAACGGGGTGTTATCTACACACCATGAAGTATTTTTTCTAGCGCTGTTGCCGAGGAGAAAGAAGATTTCTGCAAGGGGAGTCTCTCACGCTCAATCTTTTACTTTGTTATTGTTTTGCTTTATTTCATTTTCACTTGCATATTTTTATCAAAAATACAAAAAAAATTAGTTCCTTTGATAGCTTGCATTCTGTTACTTTTACTCTTAGTTCATTATGTTGTTCCCTAAGTATGCTTTGGAGGACCTTACAATAGGTAGTGGTTCTATAATTGGGAAAGGCAACATCGAGGAGTTCTTTAATCATGTTAGTATGCATAAAGATGTTGAGGATAGATCTTTAGCTGAGCTTGCTCCTAGTTATGAAGTTGCTGCTGCTTATTTAGTTCACATGTTGGAGGCTAGGTTTGTTAAGCTTAATCCTTTTATGCAACAAATGTTTTTTAAGCTTCATGATATCGAAGACTCCGAAAAGAAAGATTTTATTTTGGAGACTTCGCGTAGAGAATTTAGAGATGTTGCTGTTGAAGCTAGGAAAGTTTTTAAGCGTTTTAATATGCTTGGCTCACCTATTAATGTTGTTGGTACAACCAAAGAAGACATCAAACACTAGTGGAAAAAGGGCCTTTGGCCTGGACCCTTTAGTCCCGGCCTCCATCTGGGCCGGGACTAAAGGCCCGGCCACGTCGCCCCAAATTCGCCAGCCGCCCGGGAGGCTTTGGTCCCGGCCCGTAAAGAGCCTTTAGTCCCGGTTTGAGACACAAACCGGGACTAAAGGGCTATGCGCTGAGCGGCCCGCATGTGCGCCCCCTTTAGTCCCGGTTTGTGTCTCAAACCGGGACTAAAGTCCTCTGCCTATAAATATGGCCGCAGCCCCTCTCTGCCCTCTTCCTTGCATTTTTTTGGATGAAAGAGTGTGGGTGTGTGCTAGCTCTCCTTTTTTCTTGAATGCACTAGAGGTGTTTGTTGAAATGTGTGTTAGAGCGACGCCGCTTCAGTTCACCGAACACAACTACGATATGAGATGCCCGAGCCACGCTTAAACCTCTTCCTCTTTATTTCCACTTATTCTAAAAGGTTAGCAACTATATTTTCTCGTTTAGACCATGCGGTACTAATTTTTAGGATCGTGATTGTGTTTGATATACCGTCGTATGACGCAGATGAGCCATCCATGGATGTACGGTGATCGACGCACAGCCGCTTACAGAGAAGGCGTGCATTCTTTTCGAGATGCGGCCGATGCGAACAAGCATGGTGGTGGCTATATGTTTTGTCCATGTGTTGAATGTCGGAATGAGAAGGATTACACTTCCTCAAGAGTCATTCAGAGCCACCTGCTTCGGTCCGGTTTTATGTCGGGCTATAATGTTTGGACCAAGCACGGAGAAAGAGGGGTTATGATGGAAGACGACGATGAAGAAGAAGAGAACGATGATGACAACTACCGATCTATGTTCCCTGAGTATGCTGATACCGCAATGGAAGACAATGAAGAAGAAGATCAGGGTGCAGAACGGGAACCAGATGAGCCCGCTGATGATCTTGGCCGGGTCATTTCTGAAGCACGGCGAGGCTGCGACACAGAAAAGGAGAGGTTGCAGTTCGAGCAGATGTTACAGGACCACAACAAATTGTTGTACCCAACTTGTGAAGATGGCCAGAAGAAGCTGGGTAGCACACTGGAATTGTTGAAGTGGAAGGCAGAGACTGGTGTGACTGACTCGTCATTCGAAAAGTTGCTGGTACTGATGAAGAAGATGCTTCCAAGAAAGAACGAATTGCCCGCCAGCACGTACGAAGCAAAGAAGCTTGTCTGCCCTCTAGGATTAGACGTGCAGAAGATACATGCATGCCCTAATGACTGCATCCTCTACCGCGGTGAGAAGTATGAGAATATGGATAAATGCCCGGTATGCACTGCATTGCGGTATAAGATCAGAAAAGATGACCCTGGTGAGATTGAGGGCGAGCCACCCAGGAAGAGGGTTCCTGCCAAGGTGATGTGGTATGCTCCTATAATACCACGGTTGAAACGTCTGTTTAGAAATAAAGATCATGCGAAGTTGTTGCGATGGCACATGGAAGATCGTATGAAAGACGATAAGTTGAGGCACCCCGCTGATGGTCGGCAGTGGAGAAAAATCGAGAGAGAGTTCCCGAGATTTGCAGGTGACGCAAGGAACTTATGGTTTGGTCTAAGTACAGATGGCATGAATCCTTTTGGGGAGCAGAGTTGCAGTCACAGCACCTGGCCCGTTACTCTATGTATCTACAACCTTCCTCCTTGGTTGTGCATGAAGCGAAAGTTCATTATGATGCCAGTGCTTATCCAAGGTCCAAAGCAACCCGGCAACGACATTGATGTGTACCTAAGGCCATTAGTTGATGAACTTTTACAGCTGTGGGCTGAACCAGGTGTACGTGTGTGGGACGAGCACAAACAAGAGGAATTTGACCTTCGAGCGTTGCTTTTCGTAACCATCAATGATTGGCCTGCTCTTAGTAACATTTCAGGACAGTCAAACAAGGGATACAATGCATGCACGCACTGTTTAGATCAGACAGAAAGTATATATCTGGACAAATGTAGGAAGAATGTGTACCCGTACAATCGTCGTTTTCTTCCGCCCAAGCATCCCTTAAAGAAAAAAGGCAAGCATTTCAATGGCAAGGCAGAACCCCGGGGGAAGCCTGTCATCCGTACTGGTGCTGAAGTATTTGATATGGTCAAAGATTTAAAAGTAATCTTTGGAAAGGGTCCTGGCAGCCAACCTGTTCCTAATGGCCCTGATAAGCGCGTACCCATGTGGAAGAAGAAATCTATATTTTGGGAGCTACCCTATTGGGAAGTCCATGAGGTCCGCTCCGCAATCGACGTGATGCACCTGACGAAGAATCTCTGCGTGAATATTCTAGGCTTCCTGGGCTTGTATGGGAAGTCAAAAGAAACACCGGAAGCACGGGAGGACCAGGAACGTCATAAAGGAAGAGATGGCATGCATCCAGGGCAGTTTCAAGGGCGTGCCAGCTACGCTCTTACTAAGGAAGAGAAGGAAATCTTCTTTGAAGTCCTTTTCAGTATCAAGGTCCCAACTGGCTTCTCGTCGAATATAAAGGGAATCGTAAATATGAAAGACAAAAAATTCCAAAACCTAAAGTCTCATGACTGCCACGTGCTTATGACGCAATTGCTTCCGGTTGCATTGAGGGGAATTCTACCGGAAAATGTTCGCCTGGCAATTGTGAAGGTATGTGCATTCCTCAATGCAATTTCTCAGAAGGTAATCGATCGAGAAAGTCTATCAGGGTTACAGATTGATGTGGTCCAATGTCTGGTCAGCTTTGAGTTGTTGTTCCCGCCATCCTTTTTCAATATAATGACACACCTCCTAGTTCACCTAGTCGAAGAGATTAGAATTCTCGGTCCTGTGTTTCTACATAATATGTTCCCCTTCGAGAGGTTCATGGGAGTCTTAAAGAAATATGTTCGTAACCGTGCTAGGCCAGAAGGAAGCATCTCCAAGGGCTATGGAACAGAGGAGGTCATTGAGTTTTGTGTGGACTTTCTTCCTAACCTTAAGCCGATTGGTGTTCCTGAATCTCGGTATGAGGGTAGGCTGACAAGAAAAGGCACACTAGGACGGAAAGCAAAAGTATGTATGGACGGGCATTCTTTCTCTCAAGCACACTACACAGTTCTACACAATTCCACCGTGGTGGCTCCGTATATCGTGAGACACAAGAATATTCTACGCTCCGAAAACCCGGGGAAGACTGACTCTTGGATTAAAGGGGAACACGAGAAGACTTTCGGCAGTTGGTTGCAGACACATCTCATGAATGATGACACCGTTGGAGATCAGCTGTACTGTTTGGCCAGGCCACCATCTTCTACTATATGTACTTTCCAAGGGTACGAGATAAATGGGAATACATTTTACACGGTTGCCCAAGATAAAAAGAGCACCAACCAAAACAGTGGTGTCCGCTTTGATGCAACAGACGAGAATGAGCATTGTTTGGAAACATATTACGGGTACATAGAGGAGATATGGGAACTTGACTATGGACCTACTTTTAAGATCCCTTTGTTTTGGTGCAAATGGGTGAAGCTGACAGGAGGCGGGGTAGTTGTAGACCAAAAGTACGGTATGACAATAGTGGATCTCAACAATCTTGCGTACATGGATGAACCATTCGTCCTAGCCAACGATGTCGCTCAGGTTTTCTATGTGAAGGACATGTCTACAAAAACGAGAAAAAGAAATCAGCAAAAGAAGACATCGTCCGATGAGCCAAAGCGCCACATAGTTCTTTCAGGGAAAAGAAACATCGTGGGAGTAGATGACAAGACAGACATGTCAGTAGATTATAATAAGTTTCATGAAATTCCGCCCTTCAAAGTGAAAACTGACCCAAGCATCCTACTGAATGATGAAGATTCTCCATGGCTACGACCCAGAAGAAAACAGAAATAATAGATAGGAATGTTGGTGTAATAATGTAATAATTTTGTAGAAGAAAAAAATCTCCTGAGTGTTTCATCGTATAATTATTATCTCTTGTGTTCTCGCATGAAGTCAATAGGTATTCATCGCATCTTCTAGAAGTTTGATTGGTCTAAACGCATTCAAACGGGCTTTTCAGAATACTAGACGAAACAACAAAGATTGAATTTTGGTGCAACTATGCCATCCACCAAAATTAGAAACTGCACAGCCGATGACGGCCCAGCTGTGGCCGTGGAGGAACGCGTGGAGCCGCCGCGCCGCCGTCGGCGTCGTCATGTTTACGAAGGCGTATCCCTTGTTGAATCTCGTCCTATGCAACAACAAATCCCTTGTATGGATCGGTCATCACCGCTCTTTAGAAAAAAAGACGGCTCACTAGTTCTTTTACAGTCCTGCTCTTTATACACACCGTGCTGCGTCTTCCTAAAGCGCCTCCCCTCAATGCCAAAACGAAAGCAATGGCACTCCTCCCGGCGGGCAACTACCTCTCCCCTAACCCTGCCGCCGCTATAGGATAGTTAAAATAATTAATTTTGAAAATAGAAAATGGTTTTGAAATAGTTATTAAATTTCAAACACTTTTCATTTTGAAAGTTTTATCAGATTCTAAAATATACAAAAAGAATATTAATCAATATAGTTTTAATTGAAAATGGAAAAATAGTTAATAGTTTGGATAGTTAAAATAATTAATTTTGAAAATAGAAAATGGTTTTGAAATAGTTATTAAATTTCAAACACTTTTCATTTTGAAAGTTTTATCAGATTCTAAAATATACAGAAAAAAATTAATCAATATAGTTTTAATTGAAAATGGTAAAATAGTTAATAGTTTGGATAGTTCAAATAATTAATTTTGAAAATAGAAAATGGTTTTGAAATAGTTATTAAATTTCAAACACTTTTCATTTTGAAAGTTTTATCAGATTCTAAAATATACAGAAGTTATTCAATTCAAAATTACAAATTCATATTTGAAATGAAAAACTGAAAAAATTTCAGCATTGGCGTGCATTTATTGCGCCTTTAGTCCCGGTTGGTTCCACCAACCGGGACTAAAGGGGGGGGGGGGCTCGGGCGGTTACCGCCCACAACCCTTTAGTCCCGGCTGGGGGCTTAAACCGGGACTAAAGGCCCCCTTTAGTCCCGGTTTAAGCCCCCAGCCGGGACTAAAGGGGGTGGGGGTATATAAGCCAGCCCGCCCCCCGCTTCTTCTTCTTCTTCCACACTTGGGCATTTTCGATGCGCGCGAGGAGTTCCGAGGATCAACGTTGCGGTTGCCGGAATTCTCGGGCCCCGCCGCCGCCGCGCCGCCGCCGCCGCCAGCGCCGCCACCGCACCCGCGCCGCCACCGCGCCCGCCACCGAACCCGCGCCGCCACCGCGCCGGCCTCTCCCGCGACCGCGCCGCCACCGAACCCGCGCCGCCACCGCGCCGGCCTCTCCCACGACCGCGCCCCGCCGGCCTCCCGCCAACGCCACCGCGCCGGCCTCCCGCTTCCTCTCGCCTCTCGGTAGGCCGAGGCCGCCCCTTTTTTTTCCTTTTTTTTAAATTTTGTTATTTGTTAGGTTAAAATTTGTTAGGTAGAAATTATTTTAGAGATAGAATTATCTTATAGTTAGATATAGAAATATTTTAGATATAGAAATATTTTAGAGATAGAAATATTTTAGAGATAGGATTATTTTAGAGATAGATATAGATATATTTTAGAGATAGAAATATTTTAGAGATAGAATTATTTTAGAGATAGAAATATTTTAGAGATAGAAATATTTTAGAGATAGAATTATCTTAGAGATAGAATTATTTTAGATATAGTTATAGTTAGATATAGAATTATTTTAGAGATAGAAATATTTTAGAGATAGAATTATTTTAGAGATAGAATTATTTTAGATATAGTTATAGTTAGATATAGAATTATTTTAGAGATAGAATTATTTTAGATATAGTTATAGTTAGAATTATTTAGTTAGAATTTATTTGCAAATAGAAATAGAATTATTTAGAAATAGAATTATTTAGAAATAGAATTATTTAGTTAGAATTATTTAGTTAGAATTATTTAGTTTGTTAGTTTATTAGTTAATCAAATGTTCATTTTTTGCAGAACTATGGATCCACATAGCAGGAACCTCGAAGAGGAAGAACTTATCAAAGATATAATCAAAGACGCCCCCGACGTTGAACCTGCTGAATCTCCGTCGTCATATCTAAACCCCTCCGGAGATGGAATGGAGGTTGATCGACACGAAGATGAAGCCGATGGGGCCGGAGATAGCTCCAATGATGGAGAAGGTGATAGCTCCACTGATGGAGAAGCCGGTGGAGAAGCCGGTGGAGAAATAATAAAGTCCGGCGAGGTATACATATGAAGTTCGACAATCACTTGTAATATGTGAAAAATATTGGAGATAGCTCTATATTGTATACATATACATTCATTTGACGAATGTTTCTCCCTCTTAGGCCTCCACATCGAGCAAAGCTACGAAACGAGGCCCGACTAAAAAGTTGGACGCACGGACGCATTACACCTTTGAGGTGATATTGCCTACGGGCGAACCAAAGCTTCCTAAGAATGTTGCTGACACATTCAAGAAGCAATGCGGAGTTCTCGTTAGGGATCACGTCCCGATCAGCGTTCGGGAGTGGAACAAGCGCAAAGGGGCAGCCGATAGTGACTATGTCGCCGAAAGGTACAAAGATAATCTTTGGAATGATATCATGTCACATTTCAACCTGCCAGAATGTGAGAATGAAGACGCCGCAAAAAAACTGAGGGCCAAAGTCAAGCAGTGGACTCTAAAGAAGATGGCCGAACTGTTCCGTAGCTGGAAGAAGAAGCTATGGAAAGAATATCGGAAAACAAAGAAAGTGCCAGTATTCGAGGGGTACCTAGCCAAGCAGGAGAATCACTGGAAGGCATTTCACGAGTACAAGGAGTCAGAAGATGCCAAGGCATTATCAGAAAAGAACAAGAAAAATGCCGATAAGAAGAAATATCACCACACGCTGGGGCCAGGGGGCTATGAGACTGCCATCCCAAAGTGGGATAAGAAAGAGCAAGATCTGCTAGCTAAAGGCATTGTACCTGAACCCATCCGTGATGAGTGGGAATTGAGAGCAAGGAATTGGTTCCTTGCGCATGGTGGTTCGTACGATGAAGAAACAGGGGACCTCATCTGCAGTGACGGTCTTAGGATACCCAGGGAGAATTGGAAAAAGATAGTGAAAGAAATTAAAGAGGGAAAAAGACAGTTCACTGCAAATAGAGAGAAAGATTTGCTCACACTGGTCCTCGGCAATGATGAACATGGAGGACGAACACGAGGCTTCGGTCCTTCTTACCCGTGGTGGCTTGGGTTTGCCAGAGACCAAGACACTTACAGAAGCCGAGCGAGAGCAAAGAAGCGACAGCAGGATGAGGAGAATGACAAGTTCAACCAGTTGCTTGCCAGGCTTAACGAGCAACAGAAGCAGATTGATGAGCTTAGAGGAGTAGCGCGCTAGGAAGATCCTGCACTCGATATTACCGGCGCCCCATCTAAGCGGAAAAGCAGCGTGGCTGAATCTGAGGCCCCGCCCGACGATGCACGAAGAATGATAGAGGGCGGTCCCGGCTACCCCGTGGATGGAATCAAGGAGTCAACATCATGTGAACTCCATCAGAAATTCAAGAACATATCCATGAAGGTGGCCGTCGGACAAGCTTTACCTTCTGGCCCTGATGCACGCTGGCATGGCCGTGAGATTCCAGCTGGCTTTGCTAAAGTCGGGGTGGATGAAATCATGGCGGGGTTTCATGATATGGAGCTCGACATGGCTGGACCCGAAGATGAGAGGACACTCGGAGAAGTACTGGGTGGAGTCATCCTATGGGACAAGAACTACATCAAGCTTCCAGGCTCGGCCCCAAGGACAACACCGCCTCCGAGTCGTCGCAGGTCACCTACACCTCCATCACCTCCAAGCCCTCCACATGATGACGGCCACCACAACACGAGTCCAGATCGATCACCGCCGCCGGACTTGGGTCGGCCGTCTCCGCCGCCGCCCGCTAAGGATACTAAGCGGAAGCGTGCCAGCAAGAACGCTCCATCGATGAGTTCTAAGCGACGGAGCTCCCCAAAGCGCAAACTGTCGCCCCTCCCAAAGGTACCTCATGCTAATCTTCCTATCAGACCTTATGATCGTACCGACGAGGAAAACGCCAGGATAGCAAAGGAACATTATGATGCGCAGATGAAAAAGAAGGAACCCGAGCCCCGCCCGGAATACACCGAGAAGCAAATAGCATATGCAAAATACTTCTTGACCCTTCCATCACAGTATGACTTACACCATAAGCCTGACGACTATACACGCACATTGCAGAAGGAAGGGAAAAAGAGCAAGTCACGTGCAAGTGCAAGTGGGAGCAAATCAAGTTCAACTACAAGCAAAAAAAGATCAGATGTTCCTCAGCTTGGACAACAGGCCAAACAGTCGATCCCACCCCTCAGGGTGTTACCCGAGAATGTTCCCTCTCTGGTGCAGGGGCAAGATTTGGGATTAGCAAAGAAGTGGGCGGATGAATGGGGTATCCCGGTTGAAGACATTCTGGCTTCCCAAGACGACAGGGTACCCAAGGCTGTGGTAGCCCCTAAGCCACAGTTTGTCATGGGAGCGCCTTTGGTCAGCAAAGATAAATTTGATGATCTCCCAACAAATATGCGTTACTTGCATACATGGTACTTAAGTGAATCAAAGAATGGGAGAACGATGATCGTGGCGCGTGTCCCACGGGAGTACTACGGCCGTCCCGAAGACATCCATATCGACTTTGATGAACTCTTCTAGATGTACAATGCCGACGCCCTCGACAAATCGCTTATGAGTTGCTATTGTCTGTAAGTTTTTCAATTCGTTGTCTACATATAACTTGATCAGTTATTTCAATTCATTGTCTACATATAACTTGTTCCGTTCTGACTTGTACTCTATTATGCAGAATGAAGATTCTGGAATGTAAAAGTAGGAACATCCTAAATATTGGGTTTATTGACCCAGATAAAATACATATAAAGACGCTAACTGATAACCCCAAGGAGACAGAGGAAAACCTTCTAAGGTTTCTAACAGATCAAAATTTCTGTGACCACATACTGTTTCCATACAACTTCAAGTGAGGGTCTTACTCTGTTGTGTCCATTCACTTATGAGTGTAATTGTTAAGTTACTGACACATATATATATACATGTGCAGCTACCACTGGATTCTGTTGGACATTCAAATTGATAAGGGAAGAGTTGATGCCTTCGACCCATTATCGAGACCCTTGGAACAGTTCCAAAGCCTGCAGGACATGCTCCAAGGGTAATTTCAATCATTCTTGCGCTCTATCGGTCTCTTTCGATGGTTTTCTGATATATTAATTAATGAAAAACTTAGCAAATCATTTTTCTTGTCGGGCAGGGTTTGGAAGCGGTTCAAGTGCGTGACTGCCGGTATCCAGCATGAGAAGCTGACCTTTAGAGCGGCTCAGGTAAGTAGTAGTATGATATAGTTCTATTTTCAATACATTTTGTGATGCTAGATTATTATTTTGATTATATATATTCTATTCTCGTAAAGTGCGACCAGCAGCCACGGGGGACGCATCTTTGTGGATACTATGTTTGCGAGACCATTCGCACGTTTACCTCCGAGCACAAGGATTACAGATACGATGTAAGCGATAAACATTAACACCTCTATTTTTACCCGTCATTCTTTGTTATCATGATTGATATTCATATTCATCTCCTCTTCTTATATAGTACACGGCCATGCGGGAGAAGTACCTACCAGAGCAACGCGCGATTGCTGTTGCAGAGGAGCTAGCAACCTTTCTGAGGATAGAAGCTATAGACGACAAAGGACGATTTAGTGTAGCTATGGGCCATTACTGATGTTGGTCCATGTAATCGAATAGACGGGCTCTAGTCCCGATAATTCTGATCTCCATGTAATTGTATATATATGCTCGCTTGTAAGATAAGTTAATCTTATATATATGCATAAACATGTATATTTACAATTATACGAAAACTAATTCTCGAACACCAAACAAGGCACCAAACGAGGCATCACGTTAATCCCCCGAACACCTAAACCCTAAAACCCTAAAACGCTAAAATAAACAAAATATGCAGAAACTCTTTAGTCCCGGTCTGTTTTATGACCCGGGACTAAAGGTCCTGCCCGTGATGGCTCTCCCAGGCGCCCACGTGGAGCTCCTTTGGTCCCGGCTCGTAACAGGGCCGGGACTAAAGGTTAGGCCTTTAGTCCCGCCTGTTTGGTCCCGGTTGGGGAACCGGGACTAAAGCCCCTTACGGGCCGGGACTGTAGGCTCTGTCCCCACTAGTGAAAGTACCAATTCCTTGCAAACTTGTAGGATTGCATGAAGCTTTTGAAAAGAATTTCGATTGGATTTGTCCTGAAAACCCTTTTGATGAAAGTAGTGAACCAAAGAGTGTTCACAAGGGATCTTCAAAAACTCATTTGGACACAATACAATTCATCGGTTAGAAGACTTCTACAATTGATCTTTAATGCCTCATCTATCTATTATATTATTAAAATAACTAACAATCAACGGTGAAGATTGATCAGCGTAAAGTTAAGATGTCTCAATGGCCTAGATTTACCATGAACCACGGCTGACACGTTTGCGATTTCATGTGAGACGTATACAAGCTGGACTTACAGGCACGTTTGCAATCTTCAAGATGGACTTCTAGACATGCACGTTTGCAATCTCCATATATAGGAGACGTATAAAAGATGGACTTTGATTGAATAGAGAAAGGAGAAAGAGCAAGGGCACGTGAAACCAATCTAGAGGCAATGAAGCGGCACGTCTGTCAAGGATCGACTCGAGCAAGGGCGACCAGTCCGGTACCAGCCGATTGGAAAATATGTCCGCGGCGTTCAATATCAACGCGGGGAGAGGACCAGGACCAGCCACGAACCAGGAAGAAATCGAGGGCGACCAGTCCGGCAATTGTGGAGCACCTGCTGATTGGAAAACAAGTCGGCGGCGTTCAAAATCAACGCGGGGAGAGGACCAGCAACAAA
The DNA here is from genome assembly GCA_007115705.1 of Dactylis glomerata. Classification (NCBI taxonomy): domain Eukaryota; kingdom Viridiplantae; phylum Streptophyta; class Magnoliopsida; order Poales; family Poaceae; genus Dactylis; species Dactylis glomerata. Next base: position 242,418 of record QXEO01001630.1, on the reverse strand, counting down.
CCAGGAAGAAATCCAGGGCGACCAGTCCGGCGTTCGTGGAGCACCAACCGATTGAAAAACAAGTCGGCGGCATTCAAAATCAACGCGGGGAGAGGACCAGCCACGAACCAGGAAGAAATCGAGGGCGACCAGTCCGGCGATTGTGGAGCACCTGCCGATTGGAAAACAAGTCGGCGGCGTTCAAAATCAACGCGGGGAGAGGACCAGCAACGAACCAGGAAGAAATCCAGGGCGACCAGTCCGGCGTTCGTGGAGCACCAGCCGATTGAAAAACAAGTCGGCAGCGTTCAATATCAACGCGGGGAGAGGACCAGCGACGAACCATGAAGAAATCCATGCAAACGTAGCATAGATCATAGGACTGTCGATACGGACGACAACCGGAATTGACCGGCGACAACTGAATCGATCTCAATTTATCGAAGATGAACTTCAGTAGAAGCCTCGTGATTAGATGACCGACAGAGATGCATAACAGATTAACAGCAACAAGATGAAGAGCGCGCGATATCATGTCCTGCTCTTGCGGCACACACTGGAGAGGAGGCCGTCGGCATGGAGCACTCGACCAGATGGAAGGCATCACACAATAGCTGCATGGCCAGCGGGTGTAAAACCTTATTAGCATGCACACGTCATACAACACAGAGCGGAATACCTTTGTGCAACGTGAATTACTTATAGTACAACCATGCACGTCAGATTTTCACAAGATTTTTTTTTTGATTTTCAGATTTTCACAAGATTGATTATGCAAGAGGAACTCCAGCAGAAAAAAAGGTAATAAATTGTTTCAGTTATTTCTCAACAGAAACTTTTTTCTTTGAGCGTTGAATTGGTGCTGCTCGCAAGATGAACCCTTGGCGGAAATTTCAGGCTACCTGTTTACATGGTGTAGTAGTGGATAGATGATTGATTGATCCCGCGTACGAACAAGCTCAGGCAGCCGGCAGAAACAACGTCCGTACTGTCCATCCGAAGAGGCAGCATCTCTGGCATAAATCCTCCGATAAGCTGAAGGTGAGCGCTAATGAAGGAGCTCGAGACGACAACAGCCATGTCGCGCCGGCGAAACTAGCTCAAGGCGACAACGAAGACATCTGAAGCCCTCAAGCCCACGAGGTGGATCGAAACTTTGAATCAATAGCGATCTTCCCAGCGCAAGGACCAAACAGATTTGTTGACCCAGCATGTCAGTTTGCATCTTGGCTTTATTATTCCGATTATTCTAGCATGTTATGTCCACTCCAAAAGCATTTGCATCCAGACAGTTCAATGAACAATGAAGGCATGTATACATACAGAAATATGCAAGAGAGGTTGTAGTGCATCTATGGAAGACATTGTAATTAGTTCCAAAGTAAGAAGTAAACTAATGCCCCCTATAGGCTGATTATAAGGCTGAAAGAAGCACCGCACTTGATTACATGATTTTATCCATTAGTTATTCATCTGAAAAGGAGACATCACATTCAACAACGACGAGCACAAGATGCACACCCAGCCTGGCATGACAAGAGGTAATTCTAGCACAATAAATAACTTTTTTTGGTTAAATTAAATTACGTCTAATCCATAATCAATTACTATATGAAACAAATATCCACCAAATTGATCTTTATACATAACCATTCCATCAGTTGCTTTAGTATAATAATGATAGTAAACAAGGCACCACATTCCCGTAGGATCGATGAAATATGTTCCTACAGAATTGGTGGTCTATCCAAAGAATAACTTTGTAGACTAATTGCTAAGCTCACAAAATTTATACTACATTATTAGCATGGTTGAATTTTTTTTGCACATATGCATATATATAATGTGGACGGATATATTGCATTAATTGACAAAGGCAAATAACAATCGACATGCATTGATAATTATAACAAATCATTTACATGCAATACATTCATATTTAGATCTATTTCTTTGTCAAGAACTACTCAGTAAACATTAGTGAAAGAATACACAATGAGAGACGTGAATAAGTGGGTCAAAGAGGGAACATATGAAGATCACAATCGAAGTCTATATATAGTTTTGTGTTAACGATAAAAGTTTATAGAAAAACTAGCCGCGCAAATGCGCGGGCAAGCCAGCTAGTTTGATATTACTTGATTTGCACTTTCTGCGCCTAGCTCAAAGGCGTTAAAAAAAAGCACTCTTGGGAGATAACCCAATGTTTTCTTTTCAGTACTTTTTTCTTTTATTTGAGTCTTGGAAGTTATTACTACTGTAATGACCTATCCTTATCATTTTTGTTTCGTTTTTGTGCCAAGAAGAACATCTAATTTGAGGGAGGTAAGATTTGGGGAAGTTGCTGTCCTGAGACAGATTTCGGTGCTGCACCGTAAAAATTCGTGAAAATTCTCAGAATATCTTTTTGATCTGAAATTTCTTGAGAATATGCCCCAGGTTATATCCAAACTTGCATTAGTTTTGCAATTTTCTATTTGAGCAACAGAACGTCCTCGAAAATATCGACCTTTGTCAGCTGTTCTGTTTTGAAAGATTTTTGCCAATATTTGTGTTTGCCTCTCGATCGCTTTCTTTTTTAGTTCTTTTGATCACAGAACTTTTGAGGAACTTTCTACAGTAGTATATGCTTTATATGTGGTATATTTGAGTTTGAAACTGAACCAAAAAGGGAGATTTATTATCATGTTTATACTAATGTTGCTAATAGAATTGTGTGAAGTTTTGTATGAAGGAAGTTTTCAAGTGTAGGGAATGGAGAGTGATGAGATGAGATGAAGTATGGACAAAAGCTCAAGCTTGGGGATGCCCATGTCACACCAAGAAATATCCAAGAGGTACAAGCGTGAAAGCTTGGGGATGCCCCCGAGGCACCCCTTCTTCATCGGCAAAAATCAGGTCACCTTTCAACACACTATATTTTTATTGCTTCATATTCTATGCGTTTTTCTTGGAACGTCTTTACTTTTGCTTTAAGTTTTCTTTTGTTTTTGTTTGCTGCAATAAATGGTTGGACCCCAACAAATTTCTTTTGGAGAAGACATACTTTGCTTTTCATTGCCAAGAACACTCTAGTTTTCACACTTATCGTTCAATGAGTGTTCTCTTTTTCTAGAACTGCGTTTAGCTTTCATTTTTCGCCTTAATTTTTGTTCAGATCTTGTTATATCTTTGCATCAAGATGTATTTAGGCCTCTGGTCTATGTTGGTTCATCAAAGGAGTTGTTTCAAAAAGGTTTGAATGGTGTTGGAAAAGAGAAAAAGTTTTCATGCAAAAAGTGGTACAAAAAGGAGCTTGTTTAGACTGCGGCTTAGACTTTTGCATGCCATCCTTGATGTCATTTTCATAGTATGCTTAGTAGTTTTTTCTGTAGCATGACTTGTCTCAAATGACTGAGATTTCTTAATGAGCCTTTAAAAAAATTATGCATTTTTTTATTATATGGAAGCATTTTATGTGGTTTTCTCCTTGATGCTTTATTTGGGTTGACTTGGCGCATGCTTACAACATGTTTGACTCTAACAAGTCGCCATAAGCCTCTATGATCATTTGGTTTTTGACTTGTGATACCACTTTATGCTTCGGTTTAATGATGTTTTGTCGCTATGCATGATTATGGCCGTTATTGCTCTCTTAGTTGGTCGCTCCCAGTCTTTTGCTAGCCTTCATTTTGTACTGAGTATGAGCTCTACTCGTGCATCCAACTTCCAAAAACCAAGTATTCCAATGTGTCCACTATAAATTCCTATGCATGGTATTTGCAAGCCATTCCAAGTAAATTTTCATGTGCTACCTTAAAAAAAAACATCAAAATACTTCTCATTTTGTGACACTGTTTTCAGCTCATGGGGACGTAGTGGTCGGATTTGCTATCTTTCATATTGTTTTATTCCAAAAAGAAAAAAAGGAAAAAAGAAAAGAAAAAAGGCACTCCTCCATGGTATGTGAAAGTTGGTGGGCACCCGATGGAATTGGTTAGCTATGGTTTGAGAAAGGAAAAGTGGGGAGGAGTGCCAAGCTTTATAAAAGAGCACCAAAGTGCCAATCTCTCTCTCTCAAAACTTGCTTTGTATGGAAGATAGTAAGAATCCCATTGCCAGTCGTTGACAAAGACGACGACCTCTCAAAACCAATTTTTATCTCTCTGTTTTACAAATGAAAAGCTCTAGCACATGTTTAATCACTGCTTCCCTCTGCGAAGGGCCTTTCTTTCACTTTTATGTTGAGTCTCCACCTTCTACCTTTATGCACCGTCTAAGAGAGCATAGTTGCCATTCTGAGTTTAATGTGCATAGTCCCAAAGTTTATCATTGATTGATTCATGATCATGGTTTCGCTTGTTCTTAAATTATTTGTATCTAGTCGCGCTCTTAAACTTGAAGGTGTCCTATGCATTTATGCTTTGCTATTCCATGAGCGACAAGCTGAAAACCACTTTGCTATGTTTTTCCATATGATTTGAACACACACTTGACTTTCAATGTTTCATTGTTCATGATCTTTCGTTTGTGTTACTTTTCATGTTATAACATGGTTGCTAAGTTTTTATTGTCAAGATTATATCTCTTATGCCCATGTTTTAAGTACTTTGATCCTAGAACTCAATGCTTTACATCGTTGATCAAGATTGTGATGGTGCATGTCACCTCAATAATTATTCTTTTGTTATCACTTACCTACTCGAGGACGAGCAGGAGTTAAGCTTGGGGATGCTTGATACGTCTCAAACGTATCTATAATTTTTGATGCTCCATGCTTGTTTATACACCATTTGCTTTGAGTTTTGTTACACTTCGTGGCGTTTTTATGCATTTTCCGGAACTAACCTACTAACGGGACGCCACAGTGCCAGTTTCCTGTTTTCTGCTGTTTTTGTGTTTCAGAAAATCTACACGGGAAATATTCTCGGAATTGGACGAAACAAAAGCTGAACCTCCTATTTTTACCAAAGCTTCGCGAAGACTGAAGATGAGACGGAGGGGGGCCACAGGCCGGCCACACCCTAGGGTGGCGCGGCCCAGGCCCTAGCCGCGCCACCAGGGGGTGAGCCGCCCTGGTCTACCTCCTGACGCCGCCCTTCCGCCTATATATTCCCCTCGATGGGAAAATACTAAAGACCCGATCAATTTTCCTCGAAACATACTGCAAGCCGCCGCCGTCGTCGACATGAGATCGGGAGGATCCAGGAGCTCTTCTCGGCACCCTACCAGAGAGGGGAATCCCTGCCAGAGGCCTTCTCCACCACCATGGTTACCTCCGGAGTGATGTGTGAGTAGTATACCTTGGACTAAGGGTCCATAGCAGTAGCTAGATGGTTGTCTCCTTCACCATGTGCTTCATGTTTAGATCTTGTGAGCTGGCCTACATGATCAAGATCTTCTTTGTGTAATTCTACATGTTGTGTTTGTTGGGATCCGATGAGTATTGGTACTATGTCAAGTTGATGTGCTGAATCATTTTCTTTATGTTATCTCTATATTGTTTATGATCTTGCATGCTCTCTATTGCTAGTAGATATCTTGGCCGAGTAGATGCTAGTGACTCTAAGAGGGAGTATTTATGCTCGATAGTTGGGTTAATGCCTCTAGTAATCTGGGGGAGTGATAGAAACATCTAAGGTTGTAGATGTGCGGTTGCCACTAGGGAGAAAACAACATTCTTATGTTCAAGGACATTTGCATTGTTTACATTATGCACTTTGCTTAAGGCGATAATCTGTTGTTCGCAACTTAATACCTGATGGTTGCTCGGACGACATCCGGACGGTGGATTATTAGTCATAGATGCAGTTGGATTACGGTCTATATATTTTGTTGTAATGCCCAGAGTGAATCTCATAGTGATCCTTATGACATATGTACGTTATCTTTATTCTATCAATTGCCCAACTGTAATTTGTTTACCCAGCATGTTGTTATTTATCTTATGGAGAGACACCACTAGTGAACTGTGGACCCCGGTCCAATTTCCTTTACATTGCTATACCATTTTACTTTTACTCGCACAGTTTACTTTCTTGCATACTATTACCTTTTACCAATCGATACGCTCAATCCTTTGTTTACAGCAATCCGGTGAGATTGACAACCTCATCGTAAGTTGGGGCAAAGTTCTTGGTTGTGTTGTGTGCAGGTTCCACGTTGCTGCTAGTGAAAAGCCACGCACTAGATTCATCTGGCGCCATTGCTGGAGTGTCGTAAAGCTAGCGTGCATCAACCTTCGGAAGTGTGGTTCTTTCTCCTACTGGTTCGATAACCTTGGTTTCACCACTGAGGGAAGACTTGCTGCTGTGCTCATCATACCTTCCTCTTGGGGTTCCCAACAGGGTGTTATCTACACGCCATCATCTTCTAAGAAGCAAAATTGCATATCTCTCCACCGCCGAAGCCGAATACATTGCCGCCGCAAGTGTATGCACTCAATTGTGATGGATGAGGCAAACTTTAAAGGAATATGGTGTCAATTGTGACAAAGTGCCTCTTTTATGTGACAATGAGAGTGCTATCAAGATAGCCTATAATCCGATGCAACATTCAAGAACCAAGCATATTGAGATCCGGAATCATTTTATTAGAGATCATGTTGCCCGTGGTGATATTGAGCTTGCATATGTTTGCACCAAGGATCAACTTGCCGATATATTCATGAAGCCTCTTGATGAAGCAAGATTTGGATATTTGAGGAATGAGCTAAATATCATTGATTCAAGGAGTGTGGCTTGAGCATCTTGCAAATACATCTATATTTCAATAATTGTTTGGTTTAGGTGTGGGCATGGAGATAGGGGGAGTGCAGTCTTAATTAATTGGGTTATCCCTCCCCCCATAATGTCGATAGTATTTATATCATTCTCTTAATATCATTTTTGTGATATATGAGCTTCTATGATGAGTAGTGGTTATGGACCCAAGATACATCTTCGCGGTCCAATGCCATAACACTCATACATGGTGGCCTCGGCCACCGACCTCTTCTTTTCGAAGAGTTGATTCCTTGCAAATCTTATTTGAAGTCTTATTGTGCTTTCTCGGCGTTGTTTCTATCTATGATATGGGAAGGCACTTGTATTGGATTTTCCGATGATTTTTTTGCAATGTCAAGTGCCGAGAACCACTCCGTGTTTGCTCTCTCCTAAGCCATCCTATCTCAAAACATCTGCTCTATGCACATGAGTTCAAATTTTTCATCAAAAATAATTTCTATTTTATCAAAATTTGAGTGGAACTGCTCTCTGGCATTCCAGGCCGGAATATCCGCCCCCTGGGCGGAATATCCGGGGGGCCGGATAATCCAGGCTAACTTTGGCCGGAATATCCGGCCGGCTCGACGGCTGGGTATAAAAGGGTGGGGTAGGGCTGCCCACTCGGGCAGTTCCAATCCCCCCCACCCAGGTTCTTCCTTGTAGCCGCCGCTGCCTCTCCCTAGCCGCTGGTGGAGCTCCGGCCATCCCCTCGGCCGGCCCTCGCCGGATTTGGTTCTCTTCCTCCTCAGGAAGGCTTTCCCCAAGCCGTTTCTGCAATGGATGCGGGTATTGTTCATATCTCCTAACCCTAGGGTGTGGCTTTGTATGAATTTTATTTTTTAATTTCTTGGAGATTGGCCTTCCCCAAGTTGTTATTTGTTGTCATGAATCATTTTGTATGGTACTCCTTCACCCGATCTATCTAAGGTTGTAGATGTGCTGTTGCCACTAGGGAGAAAACAACATTCTTGTGTCCAAGGACATTTTCTTTGTTTACATTATGCACTTTGCTTAATGCAATTATCTGTTGTTCGCAACTTAATACTCAAGGGGTACTCGGACGACTCCCCGCGAGTGGATTTTTAGTCATAGATGCAGTTGGATTACGGTCTATGTATTTTGTTGTAATGCCCAGAGTAAGCCTCATAGTGATCCTCGTGATGTATGTATGTTATCTTTACTCTATCAATTGCCCAACTGTAATTTGTTTACCCAGCATGCTATTATTTATCTTATGGAGAGACGCCACTAGTGAACTGTGGACCCTGTTTGCTTTACTTGCATACTATTATCCTTTTACCACTCGATACACTCAATCCTTTGTTTACAGCAAACCGGTGAGATTGACAACCTCATCTTAAGTTGGGAGCAAAGTACTTGTTTGTGTTGTGTGCAAGTTTCATGTTGCTGCTGGGGGAAGACACGCCAACAAGCAGTTGATCTGGCGCCCTTGTCCTGAGTGTCACGAAGCTAGCAAGCATCACCTTCTTAAGTTTGGTTCTTTCTCCTACTGGTTCGATACAACCTTGGTTTCATAACTGATAGAAGACTTGCTGCTGTGCTCATCACACCTTCTCTTGGGGTTCCCAACTGGTCGGTCATCTACATCAACACCGCACCATCAACAAGTTTTGTGGCGCCGTTGCCAGGGAGAAAGAAGACTTTTGCAAGGGGAGTCTCGCACGCACAATCTTTTACTTTGTTTTTAGTTTTGCTTTACTTTATTTTTGCTTGCATCTTTTTATCAAAATATACAAAAAAATTAGCTTCCTTTATAGTTGTTACTTTATTACTCTTAGCTCATTATGTAGTTCCCTAAGTATGTTTTGGTGGACCTCTCAATAGGTAGTGGTTCTATTATTGGGAAAGGTAACATTGAGGAGTTCTTTAATCATATTAGTATGCATAAAGATGTTGAGGATAGATCTTTGGCTGAGCTTGCTCCTAGTTATGAAGTTGCTGCTGCTTATTTAGTTCATATGTTGGAGGCTAGGTTTGTTAACCTTAATCCTTTTATGCAACAAATGTTTCTTAAGCTTCATGATATCGAAGACTCCGAAAAGAAAGATTTTATTTTGGAGACTTTGCATAGAGAATTTAGAGATGTTGCTATTGAAGCTAGGAAAGTTTTTGAGCGTTTTAATATGCTTGGATCTCCTGTTAATGTTGTTGGTACAAACAATGAAGACATCAAAGTACCAATTCCTTGCAAACTTGTAGGATTGCATAAAGCTTTGGAAAAGAATTTCGATTGGATTTGTCCTGAAAACCCTTTTCATGAAAGTAGTGTACCAAAGCATGATCACAAGGGATCTTCAAAAACTCATTTGGATACAATTCAATTCATTGTTGAGAGGACTTCTGCAATTGATCTTAATGCATCACTTGATATTACTTGATTTGCACTTTCTACGCCTAGCTCAAAGGCGTTAAAGAAAAGCACTCTTGGGAGATAACCCAATGTTTTCTTTTCAGTACTTTTTCTTTTATTTGAGTCTTGGAAGTTATTACTACTGTAATAACCGCTCCTTATCCTTTTTATTTCGTTGTTGTGCCTAGAAGAACCTCTAATTTGAGAGAGGTAAGATTTGGGGAAGTTGCTGTCCTGAAACAGATTTCGGTGCTGCACCATAAAAATTCGTGAAAATTCTCCGAATGTCGTTTTGACCTGACATTTCTTGTGCATATGCCCCAGGTTATATCCAAACTTTCATTAGTTTTGCACTTTTCGATTTGAGCAATAGAAGGTCCTCGAAAAAATCGACCTTTGTCAGCTGTTCTGTTTTGACAGATTTTTGCCACTATTTGTGTTTGCCTGTCGATCGCTTTCTTTTTGAGTTCTTTTGATCACGGAACTTTTGGGGAAGTTTATACAGTAGTATATGCTTTATATGTGGTGTTTTGAGTTGAAAACTGAACCAAAAAGGGTTGATCTACTATTATGTTTATGCTAACGTTGCTAATAGAATTGTGTGAAGTTTTGTAAAAAGGAAGTTTTCAAGTGTAGGGATTGGAGAATGATGAGATGAGATAAAGAATGGACAAAAGCTCAAGCTTGGGGATGCCCATGTCACCCCAAGAAATATCCAAGAGGTACAAGCGTCAAAGCTTGGGGATGCCCCCGAGGCACCACTTCTTCATCGACAAAAATCAGGTCACCTTTCAACACACTATATTTTTATTGCTTCATGCACTATGCGTTTTTCTTGGAGCGTCTTTACTTTTGCTTTTAGTTTTATTTTGTTTTTTTTGCTGCAATAAATGGTTGGACCCCAACAAATTTCTTTTGGAGGATATTTACTCACTTTTCATTTGCCAAGAACACTCTACTTTTCACTCTTATCGTTCAACGAGTGTTCTCTTTTTCTAGAACTGCGTTTAGCTTTCGTTTTTTGCCTTGATTTTTGTTCATATCTTGTTATATATTTGCATCAAGGTGTATTTTGACCTCTGGTCTATGTTGGTTTTCATCAAAAGAGTTGTCTCAAAAAGGTTTGAATGGTGTTGGAAAAGAGAAAAAGTTTCATGCAAAAAAGTGGTACAAAAAGGAGCTTGTTTAGACTGTGGCTTAGACTTTTTCATGCCATGCTTGATGTCATTTTGATAGTATGCTTAGTGATTTTTGCTGTAGCATGACTTGTCTCAAATGACAAAGATTACTTAATGAGCCTTTGAAAAATATCATGCGTTGTTTTTATTTTATGGAAGCATTAATTTGGTTTTCTCCTTGATGCTTTATTTGGGTTGACTTGGCGCATGCTTACAACATGTTTGACTCTTACAAAGTCGCCATAAGCCTTTATGATCATTTGGTTTTTGACTTTTGATGCCATTTTATGCTTCTCTTAATGATTTTTTGTCGCTATGCATGATTATGGCCATTATTGCTCTCTTAGTTGGTCGCTCCCAGTCTTTTGCTAGCCCTCATTTTGTACTGAGTATGAGCTCTACTCGTGCATCCAACTCCCAAAAACCAAGTTATTACAATGTGTCCACCATACATACCTATTAGCAATTTACTATTCCAAGTACATTTGACTTGCTTTTATCTATCCTTCGAATTAAACTCTTTTGGTGTTATACGAAAATTAGTCAGTAAAGCTCTCACAAACCTGATGGCACACTTTACTTCTCTCGATTTGAAAATCTTGACATTGTGGCTCTTTTATGTTGATGTTATGCTTGCAAGTCGTAAGATGGAAATTAGCCAAACCATGCCGTCATGGGGTAAGATTTAAACATTGCACTTCTCTTATTTGACTTGGTATCGTGATCTTTTATTTATGGATACTCGCAATGTGAAATAAGTTGGGAATCTTGCGGGATCATGGAGTTTGTATACGTGTTAGAGAAACGCCTAGGCCGCTAAACTAAGCCTTGCATCATTCATGGTGGAAATTTACAGCATGCCCATAGTGGACATTCGATGACGCATCCCAAAATAAAAAGCTATACCAATGGTAAATAAAAGAGATGCCGAGGTGTTCATTGTCTGTTTGTCCTGTCATTTTGATGTGGGCTTGTTCCATGTCATCGGGCAAGGAGGTACCCCGTTGGCGGTTCTCGATGATACGTGTATACTTACAATGACAAGAGCTTGCTTGGGACCCTAAGTCGAGTAGCATGAGGTTTGGGTATTCGTACTTCACGGGACACGAGGTTTTCAACTTATGATTTGTCAAGCATATGCTCATAAACGTTCTTGCATTTACTTTAGCCATTCAAGATGACTATGATGGGGACAATGAGAGCTCAAAGCTAGTAAGTACCATAATTTTTGAAGGTTTATAAAACTTGCAATCACTGCTTCCCTCTGCGAAGGGCCTTTCTTTTACTTTTATGTTGAGTCTCCACCTTCTACCTTTATGCACCGTCTAAGAGAGCATAGTTGCCATTCTGAGTTTAATGTGCATTGTCCCAAAGTTATCATTGATTGATTCATGATTATGGTTTCACTTGTTCTTAAATTATTTATATCTAGTCTCCCTCTTAAACTTGAAGGTGTCCTATGCGTTTATGTTTTGCTATTCCATGAAGGACAAGCTGAAAACCATTTGCTATGTTTTTCCATATGATTTGAACACACATTTGACTTTCATTGTTTCATTATTCATGATCTTTCGTTTGTGTTTCTTTTCATGTTATAACATGGTTGCTAAGTTCTTATTGTCAAGATTATGTCTTTTATGCCCATGTTTTAAGTTCTTTGATGCCAGCACTCAATGCTTACTTAGATGATCAAGATTGTGATGGTGCATCTCACCTAAAAAATTATTCTTTTGTTATCACTTACCTACTCGAGGACGAGCAGGAGTTAAGCTTGGGGATGCTTGATACGTCTCAAACTTATCTATAATTTTTGATGCTCCATGCTTGTTCTTACACCATTTGCTTTGAGTTTTGTTACACTTTGTTGCGTTTTTCTGCATTTTCCAGAACTAACCTATTAACAAGACGCCACAGTGTTAGTTCCCTATTTTCTGCTATTTTTGTGTTTCAGAAAAGTTACATAGGAAATATTCTCGGAATTGGATGAAACAAAAGCCGAACCTCCTATTTTTACCGAAGCTTCGTGAAGACCGAAGATGAGACGGAGGGGGGCCAGGGGCCAGCCTCACCACCAGGGGGCGCGGCCTAGCCCCTGGCCGCGGCCACCTGTGGTGAGACCACCTGGTCCACCTCCTGACAATGCCCCTTCGCCTATAAAGTCCCCTCGACGAGAAAAACCTAAGGGACGGATCGCTTTTCCTCGAAACATACTACTAGCCGCCACTGTCGTCGAAACGAGATCGGGAGGATCCAGGAGCTCTTCCCAGCACCCTGTCGGAGGCCTTCTCCACCCCCATGGTCGCCTCCGGAGTGATGTGTTAGTAGTCTAACTTGTATTATGGGTCCATAGGAGTATCTAGATGGTTGTCTTCTCCACGATGTGCTTCATGTTTAGATCTTGTGAGCTGCCCTACATGATCAAAATCATCTTTATGTAATCATATATGTTGTGTTTGTTGGGATCCGATTATTGGTACTATGACAAGTTGATGTGCTGAATTATATATTTTATGTTATCTCTATGTTGTTTATGATCTTGCATGCTTTCCATTGCTAGTAGCTATCTTGGCCGAGTAGATGCTAGTGACTCCAAGAGGGAGTATTTATGCTCGATAGTTGGGTTCATGCCTCTATTTAATCTGGGGGAGTGACAGAAACTGATACGTCTCAAACGTATCTATAATTTTTGATGCTCCATGCTTGTTCTTACACCATTTGCTTTCTGTTTTGTTACACTTCGTGGCGTTTTTATGCATTTTCTGGAACCCTGTTTTCTGTTATTTTTGTGTTTCAGAAAAGTTACACAAGAAATATTCTCGGAATTGGACGAAACAAAAGCCGAACCTCCTATTTTTACCGAAGCTTTGCGAAGACCGAAGATGAGACGGAGGTGGGGCCAGGGGCCAACCACACCACAGGGGGGCGCGGCGCAGCCCCTGGCTGCGCCCACCCATGGTGAGGCCGCCTGGTCCACCTCCTGACGATGCCCCTTCGCCTATAAAGTCCCCTTGACAGGAAAAACCTAAGGAACGGATCGCTTTTTCTCGAAACATACTGCAAGCCGCCGCCGTCATCGAAACGAGATCGGGAGGATCCAGGAGCTCTTCCCGGCACCCTATCGGAGAGGGTAATCCCTGCCGGAGGCCTTCTACACCACCATGGTCGCCTCCGGAGTGATGTGTGAGTAGTCTACCTTGGACGTTCATAGAACTAGCTAGATGGTTGTCTTCTCCACCATGTGCTTCATGTTTAGATCTTGTGAGCTGCCCTACATGATCAAGATCATCTTTATGTAATCATACATGTTGTGTTTGTTGGGATCCGATGCGTATTGGTACTATGTCAAGTTGATGTGCTGAATTATATCTTATGTTATATCTATGTTGTTTATGATCTTGCATGGTTTCCGTTGCTAGTAGCTATCTTGGCCGAGTAGATGCTAGTAACTCCAAGAGGGAGTATTTATGCTCGATAGTTGGGTTTATGCCCCTATTTAATCTGGGGGAGTGACAGATACCTCCAAGGTTGTAGATGTGCTGTTGCCACTAGGGAGAAAACAACATTCTTGTGTCCAAGGACATTTGCTTTGTTTACATTATGCACTTTGCTTAATGCAATTATTTGTTGTTCGCAACTTAATACTCAAGCGGTCCTCGGACGATTCCCCGTGAGTGGATTTTTAGTCATAGATGCAGTTTGATTATGGTCTATGTATTTTGTCGTAATGCCCAGAGTAAGCCTCATAGTGATCCTTGTGATGTATGTACGTTATCTTTACTCTATCAATTGCCCAACTGTAATTTGTTTACCCAGCATGTTATTATTTATCTTTTGGAGAGACACCACTAGTGAATTGTGGACCCCGGTCCAATTTTCTTTACATTGCTTTACCGTTTTACTTTACTCGCACTGTTTACTTTACTTGCATACTATTATTACCCTTTTACCATTTGATACGCTCAATCCTTTGTTTACAGCAAATCAGTGAGATTGACAACCTCATCGTAAGTTGGGAGCAAAGTACTTGTTTGTATTGTGTGCAGGTTTCACGTTGCTACTAGGTGAAGAAGCTCCTACATCAACTACGCACCAGCAAGTTGTCTGGCGCCATTGTCCAGAGTGTCACGAAGCTAGCAAGCATCACCTTCTGAAGTTTGGCTTTCTCCTACTGGATTGATTACCTTAGTTTCATAACTGAGGGAAAACTTGCTGCTGTGCTCATCACACCTTCTCTTGGGGTTCCCAACTGGTCGGTCATCTACATCATCAACACCGCACCATCAACAAGTTTTCTGACGCCGTTGCGGGGGAGAAAGAATACTTCTGCAAGGGGAGTCTCGCACGCACAATCATTTACTTTGTTTTTAGTTTTTCTTTACTTTATTTTTGCTTGCATCTTTTTATCAAAAATACAAAAAATTAGCTTCCTTTATAGTTGTTACTTTATTACTCTTAGTTCGTTATGTTGTTCCCTAAGTATGTTTTGGAGGACCTCTCAGTAGGTAGTGGTTCTATTATTGGGAAAGGTAACATTGAGGAGTTCTTTAATCATATTAGTATGCATAAAGATGTTGAGGATAGATCTTTGGCTGAGCTTGCTCCTAGTTATGAAGTTGCTGCTGCTTATTTAGTTCACATGTTGGAGGCTAGGTTTGTTAACCTTAATCCTTTTATGCAACAAATGTTTCTTAAGCTTCATGATATTGAAGACTTCGAAAAGAAAGATTTTATTTTGAAGACTTTGCGTAGAGAATTTAGAGATGTTGCTATGGAAGCTAGGAAAGTTTTTGAGTGTTTTAATATGCTTAGCTCACCTGTTAATGTTGTTGGTACAACCAAAGAAGATATCAAAGTACCAATACCTAGTAAACTCTTAGGATTGGATGAAGCTTTGGAAAATAATTTTGATTGGATTTGTCCTGAAAATCTTTTTAGTGAATTGAGTGAACCAAAGCGTGATCACAAGGGCTCTTCAAAAACTTATTTGGATGCAATACAATGTCTTGTTGAAAAAACTTCTGCAATTGATCTTAATACCTCTTTCGATATTACTTGATTTGCACTTTCTGCGCCTAGCTCAAAGGCGTTAAAGAAAAGCACTCTTGGGAGATAACACTTTGTTTTCTTTTTAGTTCTTTTTCTTTTATTTGAGTCTTGGAAGTTATTACTACTGTAATAACCGCTCCTTATCCTTTTTATTTTGTTGTTGTGCCAAGAAGAACCTCTAATTTCAGGGAGGTAAGATTTGGGGAAGTTGCTGTCCTGTAATAGATTTTGGTACTGCACCATAAAAATCCGTGAAAATTCTCAGAATATCTTTTTGACCTGCGATTTCTTGTGCATATGCCCCAGGTTATATCCAAACTTTCATTAGTTTTGCACTTTTTGATTTGAGCAACAGAAGGTCCTCGAAAAAATCGACCTTTGTCAGCTGTTCTGTTTTGACAGATTTCTACCACTATTTGTGTTTGCCTCTCGATCGCTTTCTTTTTGAGTTCTTTTGATCGCAGAACTTTTGGGGAAGTTGCTTCAGTAGTATATGCTTTATATGTGGTGTTTTTGAGTTGAAACCTAAACCAAAAAGGGTTGATCTACTATTATATTTATGCTAACGTTGCTAATAGAATTGTGTGAAGTTTTGTATGAAGGAAGTTTTCAAGTGTAGGGATTGGAGAATGATGAGATGAGATGAAGAATGGACAAAAGCTCAAGATTGGGGATGCCCATGTCACCCCAAAAAATATCCAAGATGAGATGAAGAATGGACAAAAGCTCAAGATTGGGGATGCCCCCGAGGCACCCCTTCTTCATCGGCAAAAATTAGGTGACCTTTCAAAACACTATATTTTTATTGCTTCTTGCACTATGCGTTTTTCTTGGAGCGTCTTTACTTTTGCTTTTAGTTTTCTTTTGTTTTGTTTGCTGCAATAAATGGTTGGACCCCAACAAATTTCTTTTGGAGGATATTTACTTGCTTTTCATTTGCCAAGAACACTCCGTTTTTCACTCTTATCGTTCAATGAGTGTTCTCTTTTTCTAGAACTATGTTTAGCTTTCATTTTTCGCCTTGATTTTTGTTCAGATTTTTTTTATCTTTGTATGAAGGTATATTTGGACCTCTGGTCTATGTTGGTTTTCATCAAAAGAGTTGTTTCAAAAAGGTTTGAATGGTGTTGGAAAAGAGAAAAAGTTTCATGCAAAAAAGTGGTACAAAAAGGAGCTTGTTTAGACTGCGGCTTAGACTTTTTTGTGCCATGATTGATGTCGTTTTGATAGTATGCTTAGTGATTTTTGCTGTAGCATGACTTGTCTCAAATGACTGAGATGGCTCGACGGTGGTGACGATGGGTCCGGCTCGGGATTGTGCCAACGGAGACACCTCGGTTTACCCAGGTTCAGGGCCCTCCCGGGTGGAGGTAAAGCCCCTACTTCCTGCCTGCTTCGTATTGACTAGACAGTAGAGATTACAATGCTACTCGAGCTGTTCGGGCTAGAGGAGGAAGAAGAAGATCAGATCTCCCCAGACTAAGGGTCCAGGCCCCCTTATATAGGCGAGGGCCTGGTTACAGGTTAGGTAGCGTTTCGGCCGGCTGCCGGCTCCTCCGTGGTCACGTCTTCGGCGTGATCCTCTGACCCTGCTCTGACAAAGGCGCTTTATAAAGCGCCTTTCCCCTGGACCGGCATCTGGGAGGCATATCCCCTTCCTTTTGCCTCGGATCCCGTCGTGGGGAAGGGTCTTTGATCGCTGATTGGCTGAGGCCGATCGTGGTGCTCGTCACTCCCGTCCTTGGCCTCTGTCGCTCTTGTCGGGGCCAGCCCACTTTCGGCAAAGCAGCCGTTAGGAGGCTTTTATCTTCATCGCCCGGCTCTAGCTCTCCTCGGTGGAATCGCCAGCCAGCTGCTGGCGCAGCCGGCCCTCCGGACGGAGCCGGTCTTCTCGTGCTGAAGCCGCGAGGACTCCTGGGACGCCAGCCGGCATATTGCTCGGCCCGTGGTACGCCCTGTAAGTCATCCCCACGACACTAGCCCCTGAAACTGGCGAAGTCTCATGGGTTAGCATGGGGCTTCGGCGGGTTCTTCTTCTCGCCGAAGTCTTGCTCGTTTTCGTCTAAGTCCCAGGATTCTCCGTCGGGTCTGGAGGTTGCTGGCTTCGAGGCCAAGTCACGCGGAATTCCTCCGGCCGTCTCGAGACGTGCCGGCTCCGGGCTTAACCCAGCTAGCAGCCGCGAGCCGGCGTGCTGCCTCCTTGGAACTTGTGCCGCTTCGGGTTTTGCTCCTACGCTGTGGCCAGCGCAGTGCGCCAGTGGCAAGTCTTGTCATTTTGACTTCGGAATCACCACCGTCATAACTTCCCGAGTCGTCACGTGGGATGGGCTGGCATACGTCAGCGACGTGTCCCATCGACTCCTCCCACGATCCGCTGCGGCAACTGCAGCGGTTGCACACGATGCGGGGGTGGTTACCGAAACGTCGGGGGGTTATCCCCTTCACCGCTCTTCTTTAAATGCTGAGCGTGCTTGCTGCCGAGGGCATCCCCCCACTTCTCCCCTCACCTTGAGCTTCTCCTTTCCGAGCCCGACCCGATCATGTCGTCCCTTAGCGGTTCCGCTGCCAGTGGTGACAAGGTCCCGGAGGGGAGCAAGGAGAAGGTCAAGGCGCCGGAGACAGCGCCTTCCACATCTCGGAAACGCGGTCGCCCGAAAGGGAGTCGCAACAAGAGTACCTTGGAGGCCCTTGCGGCGAAGGCCGCCGCCGCCACCTCCGTCGCGCCCCAGGCAACCGGGGCTCCCAGCGATGAGGGCGTCCCGGAGAAACAGAGGCCCGGCCGTCCGAAGGGGAGTGGGAGGAAGACTGCTTCCGCAGCGGCTGCTGCTCCTTCGTCGCCCCGCCGTCGCGGACGACCACTAGGCAGCAAGAACAAAATGGCCCCCGTTGCCTTCGGGGCCACCGCCTCCACTTCCGCGAGGCCCCGAGCGGCGGCTTCACCTCCAGTGGGGCCGTCACGGCCCTGGCTGGAGAAACTGGCACTCCAGCCGCCGGCCTACATCTCAGCCGAGGGATGGTCCACCTGCATCATCCCTGTGCTTGCCGGTGCCCGGGACCTCCTCCGCCTTCCGTCCCAGTTTACGAGCTCGATGGAAGACCAGGAGATGGCTTATGCCAAGCTGCGGGAATGCAGCGGCGGCCAGCCCACGTACCGCGTTGAGGTCTACTACGACGGCCAGGGGGTGTGCTACTTCCGCGACGGGTGGGCAAAGTTCTTCATCGACTACGGCGTGCACGAGGGTTGGTTCATCCTTCTCACCCGCCAAGATGGGAAGGAGGACTTCACCATCTGCCTCTTCGACGGCACCCTCTCTGAGGTGACCCAACATATCACTGCATGTGTAGTATGCAAGTCGTTGACATAACACTAATGAAACACCATCTCACTAGTATTACATCCATCAGAGTGGTACAACAGAAACATCGCAGGTCCACGGTATGTCTATAGGATTACAATTTCAGCATACAGAAGATCTTCAGAACCTCCTCAACATGTAGAGGTTTAGTCCTGGCGACTAAAATCGAGAAAGAAACTAGGAAGACTAAACTAAACTATAACTAATGCAGTTGGTTTGCTAGAGAAATATTCTAGCTACTTAGGTTCTAGGAATAGGGAAACTGGTTCCTTTCTAACCCTATTCTAGTTTTTCTCCAAGCTTCACACAATTGTAGGCTCCGCTGATAATCATGACATTGGTAGAATGCTTCATCGTCATCTTCAATGTCTTGAGGTTGTCTCCTTGGGTTGCCTTCAATCTAATTCTTCATAGTCTAGCAAGGGTTTAAGAGATTGGGGTGAGTAACGAGCGTTACCCAGCAAGTTTCTTTAGAAAGAAGTTGTGTGATATGCACTAACTAAAGCCATGGACCCAAAAGAGTCGTAGGCCAATGCAAGGTTTTATCAAAGTTTCTTGAAAGATTGCTTTTACTTATGAAAACTATGCCTAATAGCCAACACAGGGTATTAGTGCCTTGAGAGCACCTTTCCTGCCGCGTTCGCAGCTCCTTCCCGGAACAAGGGGTAACATGTCACATCCTTTTACACTCTGCAGAGGTGTGTCCTCCCAAAAGAGATCAAAGCCTTGTTGCATAACCGAGTTGCATGCTCGTCCACACTTCCTTGGTGTGGGGCCCAGTCATTGATCCAAGCCAATCACTGCCTTCTCCGCACAACGCATGCCCACCCAATTCACGCATAGCAGGTTATGCCCCTGATATTCACCCCCAACGATGAAGTACCTAGGCGCCTCGTGCGGACCATCATAGACACCAGTGCCGTGAGAACTGTGGTGTCCCACCCATGTGCAAGTAGTCCCGCAAGATCTACCGCGACGGGCAACTGGCTGCCCGTTGACATGCGAACGAGAGAAGATACAGCTGACTTTCCCATCCCATTCCAGGTCTCTTGGATGACACGGTTTTTATAGCACCGGAATAACTGTGGCATTGGTAATTAGTCCTAGGTTATCTTTCCCGTGCAAGTGGAACCTCCACCACCACAATCTTACCGTGGTTCCACCTGCCAGCCCTCCTAGGTTATCACCACAAGTCGATAACCACTAGTCATATTACTTATGAAAATAGGTTTTCCATCTTTTTTTGAAATGTTAGAGTTTGAAGTCAACACTTTGCAAGTAGTTTCAAACCAGTGCAACCAAGAGATATGAGCAAGATAAACTTGCTTTTTTGACTGCAAGATTATGCAAGTCAAGGTCTTCGATACGTAGGAAATCCAAATATTGAAGTAGCACCATCATCTGGTAAAGATGATATTAAAAGAACTGCAGCATGATATGCAAATTATATGCTATGCATCGCTCTAAGCGTATCTTAACCCCCAATGGTTCAGTATAAAAAGTTGTGATGATTTCTTTATACTGAGTTGCACTTTTAGATTCACTCCACAACAAGGTTGTTAAGGATTTTAGATTGATTGACAAACTTTTAAAGTAATAGAATAAAGCTTCATACAAGAATTATTGCAAAAGACTATTATAGCAATGAGTGAAAACTTGAAAGTAACACTTTTAAGTGGTATCATATTTTTAGCAAACAAGTAGTTGGTTAGGAACAAGCAAAGTGGTAGTAATTCTTATTTGATAAGAATACCTAGTTGATCTTAGGGTTGACAACAATCTTAACACAAAATAGAGTTATTCATGTTCAAGCTTAATGGAATGATTTGTTACTTTAAATGTCTCTTGAAAGAATAACATTTGAAGAACATGTTTATTATTGATTAGAAGCACTACACCTAAGGTTTAGTGTTCTAGTGATTAGCATGATTCCATCATAACTAGAAAGTAGTTAATAGATGAGCATATCAAGGAAACAAATTAAGGTTGATTCAATATTGGAAGAGTTTTAGTGAAGCATGTTGTGATTAGTACTCGATTAGTTAGTCATGAGCAAGTAATGCTAAAGTAACAATTCATAGTTGATTCCAGGGTTATTTAATAATCTTAATAAGCATATATCATTGCTTATTTTAGGGCATATGAATTGGTGTGATGCTTGTTTGATATGTTCTTTAAAAGAATTACTTTTGAAGAACATGTACCCTAATGGTTTATTTTTATTACATAAAGGAATGGTGATTAAGGTGATGACATGAAAATATCTTTTAGAGCTCACATCAATCTTCTACTACCTTATCACATGGATATGCATTCCATGCTTGGTAAAGATTCTAAAGTAATTAATTGATAAATAAAGGATTCAAGTGAAGGAATAACTTATAACATGATTTATTATTTATTTAAGACTTTCCTCAATTTTTAGTATAAAAATAATATTTTTAGGGTTTAAGTCTTAACACTCAAGATTGAAGAACCAATGCTCAAGTAACAAAGTAAATAGTATATCATAGGTCTTAGACTTAAGAAGTACTTAGTTGCTATTTTTACTTATTGTTAATAATTTCCTATTATCAAATAACCTTGAGTTTGTTGGATTTGTTTCATTTTCTTAAAGGATTTTATTTTCTAAGGAAATATAGCCAAATGGAATGACAATGGGCTGAGCCCAGCTGGTCCAGCTGGACCAAATCGGCCTACCAGGCTCGGTCGGACTGGAGTCAAGACCCCGACCCGCCCCAACCCGACCACCCCCTCTATCCGCTCGCTCTCTCCCAGACGCACGCTCGAGCGCCCCCTCAAATGCCGCTGCATCACCGCCATGTCCCCTGCGGTCCCCGGCCCTCTCCGGTGCCGGTGAGGTGGGGCTCTAGTCCGCCTCGACGAGCTCTACCTCCCCTGCCTTTTCGATTTGATTCCCGCGGCCTAGCTCGCACGGCCACGATCCCGAAACCCTAGCTCGAATCCGCCAACGATTTACTGGCTAGTGCCAGCCTTCTTCCCCGTCGTGCCCTCCTCGAGTATCTGATCATTCTTGAACACCTCCTGTTGGACTAACTCCTCCTTCTTCTGGGCACCGGTGGGATTGCAGTACTTGACGGCAACCTGGCGTCCTCGACCCGGTGAAGTGCTGTTGGTATGGATGCGGTGGTCAGATGGTGTGGTGCTACTAATGAGGGTGGTGTTGCTGATTGTGAGGTTGGGGATGGCGCTGTGGTGGTGTTGTCATGGGGTGTGTGCTGACTACCTCAACCTCGACACCGACGGGACGGTGCTGCAGACGCAACCCCGGCGTCGGCCTCTTCGTCTACTCCATTACAGCGCTGTGAGCTAAACTTCCCTTTGTCTCACTACTGCAATAACTATGAATTGGTGGCTGTGGGCTTGTGCCTCGAAATTCAGTTATGCTTGCAATTTCTGTCAGTGATACATCCATGTAAAGGGTGTGTGCAGAATTAGATCACAGTGGTGGCCTGTGGCATTATTGATGGATTAATTGATTCTTCACTAAAGATATGAACTGAATAAGTAATTCGGTGATGATTAAATTTAGCTTTTTCTAGAAACCCTATCTAGATCAAAGGCTAATAATAAAATGACTGCTACTCTGCTGTTATAAAATTACTGTGGAGCCTCCCAGAGAGTGTGCATAGTAACTGTGTAACATGATTGAGTTCGCTGCTTTGATCTGATGTGTTCCTCTGGTTGTGGAGGTGAATTCTGGATCATCTATATGTATGATTTGGGTAGATTCCTATTGATGTGTACAAAAACACTGCCTAGACCATTTAAATTGATGAGAACAGATATCAACTGGATTGCCTGATCTTGTCTATGATGCAAAGTCTGAGACTAGTTTCTTTTGAAAGAACAGATGCACACTTTTGTTGGATTTATAATTCAGTGAGGATTTAACATAGCATCTCTATGTCAATCTGAGAATACCCCTGCTACCCCCTATTTTCTTTATTAATGATAAGAACAGAAACTATTGCTTGTTCTTGGTTTGTTCACCTTATTGCTGGAATTTTTGGGAAGTGAAGTTGGTATTAGATCCTTGGATTTGGTGCCCTTCTTCTTCCTCTTGATCTTATTATTCTAGTAGCCTTACTCCTCCTTCCTGGCAGCCCTGCTCCTCCTGGTTAGCTAGCCTGCTTCTTGTTCCTGATGCTTGCCCTTCCTGGTTGTGGGTCGACTCTTCCTTGATCTTGATAAGGTCTTCATCTTCACTAAGTGATCATGGTGGCTGTTGTGTTTGGCTGGATTAAATGGTTGTGTTCTTGGGTGAGCTTGGTTGTTCTGGAGGTGTTGTGCGTAGCTGAGCAAAGTGAGTGGTAGTGTGCTGTGAACTGTCCCCCCTGGTGGTTTTGTATCTATATATTGCGCCTGCTATGCGGACAGCACAGAGCTTGCATGTGATGTGTGAGCTACTAGGGAGTGTGCTTGTGCCCAGGTGCAAGATGCCTAATTGATTTTCTTCACCTCCTTTTGCAAGCTACGGTGTTGATGATTATCCTTTGGTTGGTCTTTATTTTTGGTACTGCCAACTCTATTACTCATATTTGGTTTCCTGATAATTACTTGTTGCCTAAACTAGATATGTGAACAGTGAACTATATTGCTACTGGTGGAAATATAATTAAGTCTTCGACTTAATTATACATGAGCTTAATGATTTATTATTAGTAGACTAATGGTTCATCTTGACCATCTATTGTCAATGGTGAATCCTTAAATCTGGAAACACATGGGCTTGCCAAGGACCCTAGCTAGATTAGAGGGAGATAACACTGTTGCCTTGATGCCTAAATATAAATAGGATCATTGTGGTTGCCTTTTCCCTATTCTGATATGGATCAATCAGTGTTGCCTCTAGTCCCTGTTGCCTTCTTGATAATTGTTGCCTCTTGATCCAAGTGTGTGGTCAGTGTTGACCCAATTATGCTCAAGTGACCCTTATGTTGCCAAAATAAGATTTCTCCCTCTAATCACCATTTGGGGATCAAGACTAGTTCTTGATTCCCTGCTAGCTAGTTTCCAACACTAACAATGTCTCACCAAAGGTGAAGACAAACAATTTAACATTAACACACACCATTTCTTTTGTCTTTGTTGTTTTGGTTTGCAGGAAAAGAAGATAAGAAGATGGAGAAGATTAGTTTAGGATTTTCCTTTTCTTTTTTAATCTTTTAATTCAAGTTTGTAATTTTTATTTCATTCTTGTAACTTATCTCACTATTTGAGATTTGTAATATAACAAACTCATTTATAATAAAGAACATTATTCTTTATTCAATGTTGCACTTTACTTTATTCATTTAAATTTTAATATCAATATTTGTGATTTGAATTCCCAGTCAATTATATTTGAATTATTCTCTTTCAATTTTGAATTATGAATTCAAATTGTTTCCTCTCAATTTAAGAAAATCAACAAAGGTTATGTCGAAATTTATCGCACTCATGTCGATGACTAACTCAATTCCCATTGACATAAGCGAAACCTCGATCACTTTGACAGTTTTAATTAAAAGCGCGAAAATTCTTCGGATTTTCTGATGCATGAATGCAATGCACACTTCGGTGTTCTCTTTATTTCTAGCCTCACATCCTGGGATGTTACAGACTCTCCCCCTTAAAATCAACTTCGTCCTCGAAGTTCGAACTCTCTTACATATGGGCTGAGCTTATCATCGATAACATCTTGCTTGCAACTTCTTCTCCAACTGACTGGATATAGATGATATCATTTGTTTAGAGTATCTCTTAAATCCTCTTTCTCCATCTCTGAACAATTGTTACTTGAATGAGTCCTATGTTATCTTCCAACACTCTTGGGGAATCCAATAGTCTTTGGCACCTTAGTTTACTTAGTTTTACAAACTATTCTTGGTTAGGTTTTAGCACTCGAGTATCAACTTTCTATCAATAGACTAATTACTGTCTATAAAATAAGGTTTCACGGAGCTCAAAATAACATTAAGAGGTCCGCTAAGGCATAGGCATACCTAAAGATTCAATTCCCAGGAATGGATTAGACTTATTTAGCCTATCCAACCTAGGGTTTTGACTTACTTTCCTAAGTTTAACCTTGGTCCTCTATGCTTGAAAAGCTCAACTGTGGTTATACTAATGGTGGTTCATGGTCCACGATTGTCTAACTCCTTCACTGCTCTCCCAATGGAGCTACGGTGAATCTTAGGGAAGTGTTGTTCAATTATACTTCATCCAACTTCCATCATCTTTGGTTTCTCCCCCAATTTCTGCTTCTTAAAAGTATTAATTACTCCTTTGGTCAAGTCTAAGGTCTAGTTGTTGCTTCCATGAGGTATAAACCTCAACTTCCATTCTGATGAACTTCCGAGGCAAGTATCAATACAGTACCTCGACATCACCTTATGGAAATAAGGCTAATCTCATTTCAGTCTAGACCTCCTTCTTACTCTAACTTATTTGGTCTCTTTCCAACTTAAAGCCTACTCCCCCCCTTAGACTTTTCTAATGGTCTCTCGAAGAAATCTGCGGTGTACCCACACAATTGTGGATATCCGGTATGAATTCTTTGATTATGTGCCTAAGTAGGGTGTCCTATTCCACCTTTGGATGTACCTTCATACCAAAAGTTCTAAAGGTTGATGAGAATTGGATCTTCCCATCGCTATCCATCCTAATTCAGATGGTAGGGTATATATACAAAGCCACGGGAGAAATCCGGCAGAGTTTCTCTTGTACCGGAGGACATCCACGACAGGCAGTTGTACATATATTGATCAAGATAGGAACTAACATGGATATAAACGAACAAATGGCTTCAACGGATCACTATCAATATGAGGACCTATAAAAACCTCACAAGTCTTGGTCCATAGACAAAGACTACACTTGAAGATAAGAAAAGATGTTGTTAACGTCTTAACCACCAATCTACAATTCAAGATTTTGGGACTAGGGATCAAAGTTATACAGAAATGTTATGTGTCTTAGTCACGCTATCAACGAGGGTTACTGGGGTTACCACTCCCAGGCTAAATAAAGCAGCAGGCAATACCGGAATGGATCATCGGTATTACAACACCTCAATCAACCCGTGATGTACTAAGCATAACCAAGGCTGCATAACAACGAGCTCAAATACCTTAAACTCAATTGCGGTTACCTAATCAGTGGTTCTACTTAGTAACCTAGAGTGACCTCTAGTGTTTTACGACCTAGAGTACAACTACTAAATTCCAATACTTCATCTTACTACCACTTCATGATGCTTCCATGAAGATCACTTGCTAGCTTTCTTCTATTGGCTTCCATTATCTGGTGATACTTCATCTTTTGGCTTGATTGCCTTCGGAATTCGTCTCTCCTTCACATGAATCCCCTAACCCTCTAGAACTAAAACATCAAGTAAGAACTCGATGATGCAACATGTACTTGCACATCAGGGTCAAACTTCATGCATAGATCTAGTCACACAATAAAATCCAAGAAAATCCAAATTTGTGCAGGCAACATACATCATCATAAGCCTGTGAGATAGTAATAAGTGAAACTTCTCTAGATTCCAGGCTTAGATGTGTACCTTATAGCACCAAATAATATAGGTTTATATTGTGCTATATTGCACGTAGTGGTGGACTACTACGCTTTGTCTCAATATTTACTCCAATTGCCCATTTGCAATCGAATAAATTTGAGCAAAGGGGTTTGGGAATAGTTGTAGTTGATCTATTGTCCATTAGGACTTCTACTTCTAGCTTACCTTCCGTTCTGTTGAAGGCGAATCTCACAAGATCTCTCGAAACTTCAGGTATTCCTATACATTGTACTACTTCACTACACATGGTTCCCATAACTCCATTACTTTTATAAGGTTTCTCCATTGTGCTTCGAAGAATATTCTCCGACTAGGACTATGGTTTTGGTACACTTGACCAAGTTACCATTGTTGAGAATACTTCATTCACCAATCTTCTTGAGCATCTACCTCCTCAGCTTGAAATTGCTGGTCTACTACAAAGTTTTACTCCATCATATGAAGATACTCAGGTGAGTCCAACATGATTAAAATGTTTATACTCTTAGTGCATCTTAATTGTATATGGCATCCTTGAGTAACCACATACAAGACTATACCTGAGGTCCTACTACCTCATATAACTTCACATGACCACTTAACATCACCCTACTACAATTTTGGATGACTTAAGTTTAACAAATTGCCCTTGGTATACTTCTTCCAATAGGATAGTTCCCATTCCGGTTATATCCTCTCTTTGGACTACCATGTATTGTATACCAAAGTTGATCTACTTCCAACCTTTATGTAAGGCTCTAATGATGTCATACAACTAGGTATGGAACAAGATGTCAACTTCCCTTAAGAATAATAGGTAAGAAAATTTGACTCGAGTGTGTCAGGATTATTCTTTTGTTGAATATCCATCCCAAGTCATCAGAAGAGTTGGTTTAGATAAGATGGCTTCCTATAGTCACTACTAAACCTACAGGTCTCCTATTAAAGGTTTTTAGTCCTAGGGTCAAAGCATTGGCTCTGATACCAGCTGAGGTGACCCAACATACCACTGCATGTGTAGTATGCAAGTCGTTGACATAACACTAATGAAACACCGTCTCACTAGTATTACATCCATCAGAGTGGTACAACAGAAACATCGCAGGTCCACGGTATGTCTATAGGATTACAATTTCAGCATACAGAAGATCTTCAGAACCTCCTCAAAATGTAGAGGTTTAGTCCTGGCGACTAAAATCGAGAAAGAAACTAGGAAGACTAAACTAAACTACAACTAATGCAGTTGGTTTGCTAGAGAAATATTCTAGCTACTTAGGTTCTAGGAATAGGGAAACTGGTTCCTTTCTAACCCTATTCTAGTTTTTCTCCAAGCTTCACACAATTGTAGGCTCCGCTGATAATCATGACATTGGTAGAATGCTTCATCTTCATCTTCAATATCTTGAGGTTGTCTCCTTGGGTTGCCTTCAATCTAATTCTTCATAGTCTAGCAAGGGTTTAAGAGATTGGGGTGAGTAACGAGCGTTACCCAGCAAGTTTCTTTATAAAGAAGTTGTGTGATATGCACTAACTAAAGCCATGGACCCAAAAGAGTCGTAGGCCAATGCAAGGTTTTATCAAAGTTTCTTGAAAGATTGCTTTTACTTATGAAAACTATGCCCAACAGCCAACACAGGGTATTAGTGCCTTGAGAGCACCTTTCCTGCCGCGTTCGCAGCTCCTTCCCGGAACAAGGGGTAACATGTCACATCCTTTTACACTCTGCAGAGGTGTGTCCTTCCAAAAGAGATCAAAGCCTTGTTGCACAACCGAGTTGCATGCTCGTCCACACTTCCTTGGTGTGGGGCCCAGTCATTGATCCAAGCCAATCACTGCCTTCTCCACACAACGCATGCCCACCCAATTCACGCATAGTAGGTTATGCCCCTGATATTACCCCCAACAATGAAGTACCTAGACGCCTCTTGTGGACCATCATAGACACCAGTGCCGTGAGAACTAAGGTGTCCCACCCATGTGCAAGTAGTCCCGCAAGATCTACCGCGACCGGCAACTGGCTACCCATTGACATGCGAACGAGAGAAGATATAGCTGACTTTCCCGTCCCATTCCAAGTCTCTTGGATGACACAGTTTTTACGACGCCGGAATAACTGTGGCATTGGTAATTAGTCCTAGGTTATCTTTCCCGTGCAAGTGGAACCTCCACCACCACAATCTTACCGTGGTTCCACCTGCTAGCCCTCCTAGGTTATCACCACAGGTCGATAACCACTAGTCATATTACTTATGAAAATAGGTTTTCCATCTTTTTTTGAAATGTTAGAGTTTGAAGTCAACACTTTGCAAGTAGTTTCAAAACCAGTGCAACCAAGAGATATGAGCAAGATAAACTTGCCTTTTTGACTGCAAGATTATGCAAGTCAAGGTCTTCGATACGTAGGAAATCCAAATATTGAAGTAGCACCATCATCTGGTAAAGATGATGTTAAAAGAACTGCAGCATGATATGCAAATTATATGCTATGCATCGCTCTAAGCGTATCTTAACCCCCAATGGTTCAGTATAAAAAGTTGTGATGATTTCTTTATACTGAGTTGCACTTTTAGATTCACTCCACAACAAGGTTGTTAAGGATTTTAGATTGACTAACAAACTTTTAAAGTAATAGAATAAAGCTTCATACAAGAATTATTGCAAAAGACTATTATAGCAATGAGTGAAAACTTGAAAGTAACACTTTTAAGTGGTATCATATTTTTAGCAAACAAGTAGTTGGTTAGGAACAAGCAAAGTGGTAGTAATTCTTATTTGATTAGAATACCTAGTTGATCTTAGGGTTGACAACAATCTTAACACAAAATAGAGTTATTCATGTTCAAGCTTAATGGAATGATTTGTTACTTTAAATGTCTCTTGAAAGAATAACATTTGAAGAACATGTTTATTATTGATTAGAAGCACTACACCTAAGGTTTAGTGTTCTAGTGATTAGCATGATTCCATCATAACTAGAAAGTAGTTAATAGATGAGCATACCAAGGAAACAAATTAAGGTTGATTCAATATTGGAAGAGTTTTAGTGAAGCATGTTGTGATTAGTACTCGATTAGTTAGTCATGAGCAAGTAATGCTAAAGTAACAATTCATAGTTGATTCCAGGGTTGTTTAATAATCTTAATAAGCATATATCATTGCTTATTTTAGGGCATATGAATTGGTGTGATGCTTGTTTGATATGTTCTTTAAAAGAATTACTTTTGAAGAACATGTACCCTAATGGTTTATTTTTATTACATAAAGGAATGGTGATTAAGGTGATGACATGAAAATATCTTTTAGAGCTCACTTCAATCTTCTACTACCTTATCACATGGATATGCATTCCATGCTTGGTAAAGATTCTAAAGTAATTAATTGATAAATAAAGGATTCAAGTGAAGGAATAACTTATAACATGATTTATTATTTATTTAAGAGTTTCCTCAATTTTTAGTATAAAAATAATATTTTTAGGGTTTAAGTCTTAACACTCAAGATTGAAGAACCAATGCTCAAGTAACAAAGTAAATAGTATATCATAGGTCTTAGACTTAAGAAGTACTTAGTTGCTATTTTTACTTATTGTTAATAATTTCCTATTATCAAATAACCTTGAGTTTGTTGGATTTGTTTCATTTTCTTAAAGGATTTTATTTTCTAAGGAAATATAGCCAAATGGAATGACAATGGGCTGAGCCCAGCTGGTCCAGCCAGACCAAATCGGCCTACCAGGCTCGGTCGGACTCGAGTCAAGACCCCGACCCGCCCCGACCCGACCACCCCCTCTATCCGCTCGCTCTCTCCCAGACGCACGCTCGAGCGCCCCCTCAAACGCCGCTGCATCGCCGCCGTGTCCCCAGCGGTCCCCGGCCCTCTCTGGTGCCGGTGAGGTGGGGCTCTAGTCTGCCTCGACGAGCTCTACCTCCCCTGCCTTTTCGATTTGATTCCCGTGGCCTAGCTCGCACGGCCACGATCCCGAAACCCTAGGTCGAATCCGCCAGCAATTTACTGGCTAGTGCCAGCCTTCTTCCCCGTCGTTCCCTCCTCGAGTATCTGATCATTCTTGAACACCTCCTGCTGGACTAACTCCTCCTTCTTCTTGGCACCGGTGGGATTGCAGTACTTGACGGCAACCCGGCGTCCTCGACCCGGTGAAGTGCTGTTGGTATGGATGCGGTGGTCAGATGGTGTGGTGCTACTAATGAGGGTGGTGTTGCTGATTGTGAGGTTGGGGATGGCGCTGTGGTGTTGTTGTCATGGGGTGTGTGCTGACTACCTCAACCTCGACGCCGACGGGACGGTGCTGCAGACGCAACCCCGGCGTCGGCCTCTTCGTCTACTCCATTACAATGCTGTGAGCTAAACTTCCATTTGTCTCACTACTGCAATAACTATGAATTGGTGGCTGTGGGCTTGTGCAATGAAATTTAGTTATGCTTGCAATTTCTGTCAGTGATACATCCATGTAAAGGGTGTGTGCAGAATTAGATCACAGTGGTGGCCTGCGGCATTATTGATGGATTAATTGATTCTTCACTAAAGATATGAACTGAATAAGTAATTCGGTGATGATTAGATTTAGCTTTTTCTAGAAACCCTATCTAGATCAAAGGCTAATAATAAAATGACTGCTACTCTGCTGTTATAAAATTACTGTGGAGCCTCCCAGAGAGTGTGCATAGTAACTGTGTAACATGATTGAGTTGGCTGCTTTCGTCTGATGTGTTCCTCTGGTTGTGGAGGTGAATTCTGGATCATCTATATGTATGATTTGGGTAGATTCCTATTGATGTGTACAAAAACACTGCCTAGACCATTTAAATTGATGAGAACAGATATCAACTGGATTGCCTGATCTTGTCTATGATGCAAAGTCTGAGACTAGTTTCTTTTGAAAGAACAGATGCACACTTTTGTTGGATTTATAATTCAGTGAGGAGTTAACATAGCATCTCTATGTCAATCTGAGAATACCCCTGCTACCCCCTATTTTCTTTATTAATGATAAGAATAGAAACTATTGCTTGTTCTTGGTTTGTTCACCTTATTGCTGGAATTTTTGGGAAGTGAAGTTGGTATTAGATCCTTGGATCTAGTGCCCTTCTTCTTCCTCTTGATCTTATTCTTCTAGTAGCCTTACTCCTCCTTCCTGGCAGCCCTGCTCCTCCTGGTTAGCTAGCCTGCTTCTTGTTCCTGATGCTTGCCCTTCCTGGTTGTGGGTCGACTCTTCCTTGATCTTGATCAGGTCTTCATCTTCACTAAGTGATCATGGTGGCTGTTGTGTTTGGCTGGATTAAATGGTTGTGTTCTTGGGTGAGCTTAGTTGTTCTGGAGGTGCTGTGCGTAGCTGAGCAAAGTGAGTGGTAGTTTGCTGTGAACTGCCCCCCTGGTGGTTTTGTATCTATATATTGCGCCTGCTATGCTGACAGCACAGAGCTTGCATGTGATGTGTGAGCTACTAGGGAGTGTGCTTGTGCCCAGGTGCAAGATGCCTAATTGATTTTCTTCACCTCCTTTTGCAAGCTACGGTGTTGATGATTATCCTTTGGTTGGTCTTTATTTTTGGTACTGCCAACTCTATTACTCATATTTGGTTTCCTGATAATTACTTGTTGGCTAAACTAGATATGTGAACAGTGAACTATATTGCTGCTGGTGGAAATATAATTAAGTCTTTGACTTAATTATACATGAGCTTAATGATTTATTATTAGTAGACTAATGGTTCATCTTGACCATCTATTGTCAATGGTGAATCCTTAAATCTGGAAACACATGGGCTTGCCAAGGACCCTAGCTAGATTAGAGGGAGATAACACTGTTGCCTTGATGCCTAAATATAAATAGGATCATTGTGGTTGCCTTTTCCCTATTCTGATATGGATCAATCAGTGTTGCCTCTAGTCCCTGTTGCCTTCTTGATAATTGTTGCCTCTTGATCCAAGTGTGTGGTCAGTGTTGACCCAATTATGCTCAAGTGACCCTTATGTTGCCAAAATAAGATTTACTCCCTCTAATCACCATTTGGGGATCAAGACTAGTTCTTGATTCCCTGCTAGCTAGTTTCCAACACTAACAATGTCTCACCAAAGGTGAAGACAAACAATTTAACATTAACACACACCATTTCTTTTGTCTTTGTTGTTTTGTTTTGCAGGAAAAGAAGATAAGAAGATGGAGAAGATTAGTTTAGGATTTTCCTTTTCTTTTTTAATCTTTTAATTCAAGTTTGTAATTTTTATTTCATTCTTGTAACTTATCTCACTATTTGAGATTTGTAATATAACAAACTCATTTATAATAAAGAACATTATTCTTTATTCAATGTTGCACTTTACTTTATTCATTTAAATTTTAATATCAATATTTGTGATTTGAATTCCCAGTCAATTATATTTGAATTATTCTCTTTCAATTTTGAATTACGAATTCAAATTGTTTCCCCTCAATTTAAGAAAATCAACAAAGGTCATGTCGAAATTTATCGCACTCATGTCGATGACTAACTCAATTCCCATTGACATAAGCGAAACCTCGATCACTTTGACAGTTTTAATTAAAAGCGCGAAAATTCTTCGGATTTTCTGATGCATGAATGCAATGCACACTTCGGTGTTCTCTTTATTTCTAGCCTCACATCCTGGGATGTTACACTCTCCGCCCGTGCCTTCGCCGCCCAGCCGTGAAGGGCGAGACTCGTCGACTTCCAACGCGGACTTCTCCGGGGCGAAGTCCATGCGGCGCTCGCGCCGGGCCGAGGAAGGCGAGCATCCCCCGGGCTAGGAGTATTTGGCACTCTTAGGGTAGCGATTTAGGAAGCTTTTGTAATCATCAAACTTTCGCTTAATGAAAACTTGTCTTTCTTCATTTGCTGCGTGAATGCCCTCTGCTTGTATCGCCGCGCCGCGACGATTCCTCGGCTAGGATTCTTCCTTGGATAGAACCGTTACCGCGCGAATCCGTAGGTAGGGACCGTGATGGTGATTGGCCTACACAGGCACTTCGAGCGAGATCCTCCGGTCTCAGCGCGAAAGGAGCAGTGCTTCTGCTGGCCGGCTCTGGGAAGGATGGACTAGTTTCGGCCTGGCGGGGTCGGAGTGGAAGCTGAGTCCTGTACCGGCTCGAACGGGGCCGGAGCCGGTACGTCTCCCTTCCTAGGCCTTCGCACGTCCCTTGCTGCGGTTGGAGTAAATCTCCAAGTTTCTGGCTCTAGCCATTACTTTGCGAGTGTTTGGTTTCGATTTCATCGCTCGTTTGCTGATCATGTTGCAACGTTAGCTGATCGGACAGCCGGCGAGGTACTGGAGCCGGCTCACTTCTGAGGGCCAATTCCCTTTCCCCCTAGCCCCCGAGTTTTGGGCTAGCTGGACTGACAGCTGGCTCGAAACTAACCTTCCGCGTACGATGCCAACGTCGATCGAGGCAGCTCTAGCTTCGAACCTCTTTGACGTGGCTTCTCAGCCCAAACATCGAGAGACTGTGATCATCAACCATTCGCTGGCTTTGCCTTTGTCCGGTTCCCTCAAATTTTTCCTTAATCTTCCCACCCTTCGGCCCTTCTACCCCCAACCGGCAGCCTGGTGCCGGTTGGTCTCCCTTGGGCCGGCAGCCGAATGCCGGCCTAGGGTGGGAGCGCACCGCGGAGTGAAAAGTAGTACTTCGGTTTATCGGGTACCCGACTCGTGCTAGCCAACGCTTAGTTAACAAACACTGTCCCTAACGCCTGTTTGAGCGACTTTTATATCGTTTACGGTTCTGCTCTGCGGTTTTCCTTCGTATGTGGCCTGCTGGCTCCTATCCGTCCGGCTGCGCGAAACCGGAAGGTGGAGGTTGGGCTCGAGACCTTCTTCATACGTAGTACTCATTCGGCTGACGAGAAATCGATCGTTTTTTAGGGCTGCCGGCTGTGGCTCGGTGCCCGGAGCCGGCTGTCGGTCAAGTGAATAACGCAGGAAGCAAAACATGCACGAAGTGTTTTCCTCGGAGCCGGCCGTAACTAGCCGCTCCGTTTTCCTTTATTCATTGACAAGTTTTTCGGGGTACAAGCTTTTGCCTCAGCAGAAGAAAGGTCTTAGGGGACTGACATTCCAGGGACGCTCCGTCTCCTTGTTAGAGTTATCTGCCTCGTTCTTTCTGGGCTCTTGTGCGTCGATGAGGTAATATGCCCCATTGCCCAGCACCCGGCTGACAATGAACGGTCCCTCCCAGGGAGGAGACAGCTTGTGCATGCCCTTAGTGCTTTGG
This sequence comes from Dactylis glomerata, assembly GCA_007115705.1. Taxonomy (NCBI): domain Eukaryota; kingdom Viridiplantae; phylum Streptophyta; class Magnoliopsida; order Poales; family Poaceae; genus Dactylis; species Dactylis glomerata. The sequence goes on along the minus strand of QXEO01001630.1, from coordinate 207,931 downwards.
ACCAGCCGGAGTACGAGATCTCCTTCGCAAAAGCGAGCGGGCGAATTTTTCGGCTATGATATCATCGCAGCTGCTGCTGATAGAGCGCTGATCTGGCCAAAGCCTGCTCTCATGCCTCCTCAAGGAGGTCGACGCCATCTTCGCGAGCTTCTTTTGCTTGCTTCTCTGTGTACTGGACAATTCTGGGCGCATCGAACTCGATGTCCGTGGGCAACACCGCTTCTGCTCCATAGACCAGAAGAAAGGTGTGAAGCCAACAGAGCGATTTGGAGTGGTGCGCAGGCTCCAGAGCACTGAGGGTAGCTCCTCGACCCAACAGCCCGCTGAGCGTTCGAGAGGCTCGACCAGCCTTGGTTTGATGCCGGCCAGGATCAGCCCATTTGCCTTCTCCACTTGCCCATTTGTCTGAGGGTGCGCTACTGATGCTAAGTCCAGCCGGATGCCCTTCTTGCCACAGTAATCAGCAAAGACTCCCTTCGCAAAGTTTGTCCCATTGTCAGTGATGATGCTGTGGGGAAGTCCATATCTTGTGATGATCTCGTTGAAGAACTTGATGGTGAACAAGCCGTCGAGTTTTTTGATTGGCTTGGCCTCGATCCACTTGGTGAACTTGTCCACAGTAACCAACAGATGCGTCAAGCCCCCGGGTGCGGTCTTGAATGGCCCTACCATGTCCAGGCCCCAGACAGCGAACGGCCAGGTGAGCGGGATGGTCTTGAGGGCTGCCGCTGGAGTGTTTCTGTGCTTGGAGAAGCGCTGGCAGCCATTGCACTGTTTCACCAGTTGCTCTGCATTCTGCTTGGCCGTTGGCCAGTAGAAACCGTGGCGGAAGGCTTTAGCCACCAAAGCTCTCGAAGATGCGTGATGTCCACACCCCCCTTGGTGTATTTCTCTTAGCAGCTCTATCCCTTCTTCCGACTCGATGCACTTCTAGAAGATGCCTGACACGCTACGCTTGTACAGCTCGCTGTTGATGATGGTGTACACCCCTGCGCGGCGTTGAATTCGCCTAGCTTCCGCTTCGTCTTGCGGCAAGTCCCCAGTGATGAGGTAGTTAGAGAATGGCTCCGCCCATGACGGTATCTCCCGTATGTGGAAGACACTGGCGACCAGGGTATCTGCAGCCCCCGGGTCCATCGTCGTGCCGGCCTCGTCTGATTGTCCGGCTGGGGGAGCGGGCGTGGAGCCGGCAGCCCCCGTGTCCTTCGTCGAGCCGGCCGCGCTGGGCTGGCCGGCTGCCTCCTTCAGCCCCGAAGTGGAAGCCCCCGGGTCTGGTGGTGGGACCTGAGTCGGGGTGGGGTCTCCAGGCACGTAGATGTACGTAGATTCCAGCGAAGGCTTGATGGATGGCTTGCGGATGATCTCCAGCGACACCCCGGCTGGGATATCCTGCCTGGTGGAGCCGATCTTTGATAGCCGGTCTGCCTCGTCGTTGTTTGCTCTGGGGACATGGTGGAACTCGCAGCCCTCGAAGAATCCGCTGAGCTGCTGCACGTAGAAGCGGTAGGAGGCCATGTTGGCATCCTTGGTGTCCCAATCCCCCGAAACCTGGTGCGTTACCAGGTCGGAGTCTCTGAAACAGAGGATCCTCCTGATGCCAATCTGCTTGGCCATCTTAAGCCCATGTACCAGGGCTTCATATTCGGCAACGTTGTTCGACGCACGAAAGTGCATCTGTAGCACGTACTGCAGCTTGTCTCCCTTAGGAGAGGTGAGGACGACGCCAGCTCCCAAGCCCCCGAGCAACTTGGAGCCATCGAAGTGCATGCACCAGTGGGTGGAGTCTGGAGCTGGCGGCAGGTACTGGTGCTCTCCCCAGTCAGCGAAGAAATCTGCTATGATCTGCGATTTGATCATCGTCCTGGGCTTGTACTGAATGGTATGAGCAGCGAGCTCAATCGCCCATTTGGCCACTCTTCCTGACGCGTCCTTGCACCCGATGATCTCCGAGAGCGGAGTGGTGCTCACCACCGTGATTGGGTGCTCCTCGAAGTAGTGCTTCAGCTTCTTGGCCGCCATGTACATGCCGTACGCGACCTTCTGGTAGTGCGGGTAGTCTGCTTGGAGAGAGTGAGCACCTCACTCAGGTAGTACACCGGGCGCTGAACCGGCAGCTCCTTGCCTTCTTCGGTGCGCTCCACCACGATCACGACGCTGATAACTCGCGGAGTAGCCGCGATGTAGAGCAGCATTGGCTCTCGCGGAGCCGGTACAGCCAAGATTGGCGCGGTAGACAAGGCTCGCTTGAGGTCATTGAAGGCATCATCAATGCGCTGGGACCAAACGAAGTGGTCAGTCTTCTTCATCAGCTGGTACAGTGGCATGGACTTCTCCCCGAGCCGGCTGACGAACCGGCTGAGCGAGGCCAAGCATCCAACAAACTTCTGCACGTCTCTGAGCTGGGTGGGCTTCTCTAGGGCCTCGATGGCTTTTATCTTCGAGGGGTTAGCCTCGATCCCTCGCTGGGAAACGATATAATCTAGGAGCTGTCTAGCCGGCACACCAAAGGTGCACTTCTCTAGGTTGAGCTTCATGCGATAGCGCCGCAGGTTAGCGAAGGTCTCCTTGAGGTCGTCCAAGAGCGTGCCGCTCTGCTTGGTCTTCACCACCACGTCGTCCACATAAGCGTGCACGTTCCTCCCAATCTGCCCTTGCAGACATTGCTGCATGGTTCGCTGGTAAGTGGCTCCAGCATTCTTCAGGCCAAATGGCATGGTGACGTAGCAGTAGGCTCCATATGGGGTGATGAAGGACGTCTTGATCTGATCCGGCTGGAAGAGCAGGATCCGGTGGTAGCCTGAATAGGCATCCAGGAAGGACAGCAGGTCACAACCGGCTGTGGAATCGATTACCTGGTCGATGCGTGGTAGCACAAATGGATCCTTGGGGCAAGCCTTGTTGAGGCTGGTGTAGTCGATACACATTCGCCAAGTGTTGTTCTTCTTCAGAACCAAGACTGGGTTCGCAAGCCAATCAGGGTAAAACACCTCCATGATAAAGCCGGCTGCAAGGAGCTGGGCAATCTCCTCGCCAATAACTTTCCTTTTCTCTTTTGCAAAACGTCGTAACGGTTGCTTGACCGGCTTAGCATCCGGCCGGATGTTGAGTGAGTGCTCAGCCGGCTCCCTCGGCACACCTGGCATGTCCTTTGGAGACCATGCAAAGATGTCCCGATTCTCACGGAGGAAGCTGGTGAGCTCGCTTTCCTATTTAGCAGAAAGGCCGGTGCCGATGATGACGTACTTGGAGGGATCGCTCTCATCCAGCAGGATCTTCTTGGTGTCGTTGGCCAGCTTGAACTGCTCCACCGGCGACTGGCGAACCGGCACATCTTGCTGGGCAAGCTCCACGCGATGTAGAAGCTGCCGCTTCTCCTCGGCAATGACCAGTGCCTCTGCCAGCTGCGAGCTCTCCTTTGCGCAAGCCATGGACTTCTTGAAGCTTCCCGTCACAGTGATCACGCCTCTGGGCCCTAGGAGCTTCATCTTCAGGTAGGCGTAATGCGGCACCGCCATGAACTTGGCCAGGGCTGGACGGCCAAGCAGCGCGTGGTAGGGACTGCTGATGTCCACCACCTCGAACCAGATGGGCTCGCGGCGGCTATTCCCCTTCTTTCCGAAGAGAACCTCCAGCTGCACCTTGCCCAAAGGGGTGCAAGAATGCCCAGGCACGATGCCATGGAAGGTGAGCCGGCTCGGTTTCAGCTGAGCAAGTGTGATGCCCAACTTCTCCAGAGAGCTTTGGTAAAGAAGGTTGATACTACTACCGTCGTCGATGAGCACGCGGGAGAACCGGCACATGTGCGTATCGGAGCACACAACAGGGTCCAGGACCAGAGCGTATTCTCCAGGACTGGGCATCAGCCTCGGATGGTCCTCGCGCCCCCAGTGCATGAACTGGGGTTCTGCAGGCATTACAGCGTTCACCTCTGCCTCATGCCAAAGGTCGTTCCTTTTATCCTTGCCGGGGGTAGTAAAGATGTGATATTGCTCAACATCCGCCGGGAAGTCATCATCTTGATCCGGCTCGCCTCCAGCCGGGTCTTGCTATTGGTCCTCCTGACCTCCAGCCGGCTGTGCTTGCGATGCACCAGGGATCTGCCGAGCGCGTTGCTCCAGCTCTCTCATGAAACGACACTGACGCATGGAGTGGGTCGCTTCCCTGCCCGGGGAGGTGTGGAACTTACACGGCTGATCAAGTGCGGCATCGAGGATGTACTTGTCCTCTTTGCACCTATGACCGCTGCCGGCAGCCCCCGGGCCTCCTTGGTCAGAAGCTGCTCGCTTTGAGCTAGCAGATCCTCTGGGAACGTGTCGACGTGGTCAAGCCACAGGTGGATGTGCAGCGCCGATGGGCGAGTCTGGGACTCCGACCCTGGCACTGGCACCAGGATCTGGCATGGCCTGCTTGCTCCGCCGCCTTGCTGGGCGCGGTGGCCTTGGGCGTTGCCGCTCGGAACACGGCCGCCCTGTCCGCGCCCTCCGCGGCCTCGCCTTGTCGGTGGCGACCGCTGGATCTGGCCGGGGGCAGCGGTGGTGAAGCTGCGCCGCAGGTCACGAGCGAGCTCGGTCGGTGCGTCTCCATGCACGTCTTAGAACTCGCTTAGCGTGGTGCTCGCGCGGCACCGGTTGGCCTCGTCCTCAGCCACCTTGCTGAGGAGGACGAGACGCGTCCGTTCCAGGGCCTCGGCGACCCGGGCGGGGTCGATGATGTGGCTGAGGGGTGCGCACAGGTCCACCATGGAGACGTCCGGGGCATCCTGCTCTAGGAGCGGAGCATCCTGCTCCTGTGGAGGAAGGCGTTCGGGCGACGGGCGCTCGGGGCGCAAGGAGTCGCCGCCTTCCTCTTCTCCCAGGGCCATCACCTTGACCATGGCACCAAGACTGCTGCTTTCACCGCAGCTCGAGCCTCCGTCGCAGAGAGGGTCGGAGATGTCGGTCACCTCCTCCGGGAAGGGCTTGGCGACGTAGAAGCGGTGGCTGCCGATGTCGAGGAAGGAGCCGCTGTTGCCGAAGCCGTTCTCGAAGTGGGACAAGTTGTCGCTGACGCAGTCGAAGGTGCCGAACCTCCAGACAAGGCCGGAGGCGACCTTCTCGCCGAGAGCCGATGAGGGTCCCGGCCGGAACTTGACTCCGCTCGCCGCCACGCTTTGCCCCACGGTGGGCGCCAATTGTCGTGGGAATTTAGAGATAGTAGCCATGGGGTGGCTTATCGAGGGAGCTCGACGGTGGTGACGATGGGTCCGGCTCGGGATTGTGCCAACAGAGACACCTCGGTTTACCCAGGTTCAGGGCCCTCCCGGGTGGAGGTAAAGCCCCTACTTCCTGCCTGCTTCGTATTGACTAGACAGTAGCGATTACAATGCTCCTCGAGCTGTTCGGGCTAGAGGAGGAAGAAGAAGATCGGATCTCCCCAGACTAAGGGTCCAGGCCCCCTTATATAGGCGGGGGCCTGGTTACAGGTTAGGTAGCATTTTGGCCGGCTGCCGGCTCCTCCGTGGTCACGTCTTCGGCGTGATCCTCTGACCCTGCTCTGACAAAGGCGCTTTATAAAGCGCCTTTCCCCTGGACTGGCATCTGGGAGGCATATCCCCTTCCTTTTGCCTCGGATCCCGTCGTGGGGAAGGGTCTTTGATCACTGATTGGCCGAGGCCGGTCGTGGCGCTCGTCACTCCCGTCCTTGGCCTCTGTCGCTCTTGTCGGGGTCAGCCCACTTTCGGCGAAGCAGCCGTTAGGAGGCTTTTGTCTTCATCGCCCGGCTCTAGCTCTCCTCGGTGGAATCGCCAGCCGGCTGCTGGCGCAGCCGGCCCTCCGGACGGAGCCAGTCTTCTCGTGCTGAAGCCGCGGGGACTCCTAGGACGCCAGCCGGCATATTGCTCGGCCCGTGGTACGCCCTATAAGTCATCCCCACGACACGTTGTTTTTATTTTATGGAAGCATTAATTTGGTTTTCTCCTTGATGCTTTATTTGGGTTGACTTGGCGCATGCTTACAACATGTTTGACTCATACAAAGTCGCCATAAGCCTCTATGATCATTTGGTTTTTGACTTTTGATGCCATGTTATGCTTCTCTTAATGATGTTTTGTCGCTATGCATGATTATGGCCGTTATTGCTCTCTTAGTTGGTCGCTCCCAGTCTTTTTCTAGCGCTCATTTTGTATTGAGTATGAGCTCTACTCGTGCATCCAACTCCCAAAAACCAAGTTATTCCAAGTATCCACTATAAATTCCTATGCATGGTATTTGCAAGCCATTCCAAGTAAATTTTCATGTGCTACCTTTCAACAAAACCTTCAAAATACTTCTCATTTTGTGACACTGTTTTCAGCTCATGGGGACGTAGTGGTCGGATTTGCTATCTTCCATATTGTTCTATTCCATGGTTTGATGGTATGTGAATGTTGGTGGGCAACCGATGGAATCGGTTAGCCATGGTTTGTGAAAGGAAAAAAAGGTGGGGAGGAGTGCCAAGCCTTATAAAAGAGCACAAAAGTGCCAATCTCTCTCTCTCTCAAAAACTTGCTTCATTTTTGTGTGGAAGATAGTAAGAACCCCATTGCCAGTTGTTGACAAAGACAACCACCTCTCAAATCCAAATTTTTATCTCTCTGTTTTACAAATGAAAAGCTCTAGCACATGTTTAATCACTGCTTCCCTCTGCGAAGGGCCTTTCTTTTACTTTTATGTTGAGTCACCAACTTCTACCTTTATGCACCGTCTAAGAGAGCATAGTTGCCATTCTGAGTTGAATGTGCATAGTCCCAAAGTTTATCATTGATTGATTTATGATTATGGTTTCATTTGTTCTTAAATTATTTGTATCTAGTCGCCCTTTTAAACTTGAAGGTGTCCTATGCATTTATGTTTTGCTCTTCCATGAAGGACAAGCTGAAAACCATTTGCTATGTTTTCCATATGATTTGAACACACGTTTGACTTTCAATGTTACATTATTCATGAACTTTCGTTTGTGTTTCTTTTCATGGTTATAACATGGTTGCTAAGTTTTTATTGTCAAGATTATGTCTTACGTTTTCCATATGATTTGAACACATGTTTGCCCATGTTTTAAGTTCTTTGATCCCAGCACTCAATGCTTACATAGATGATCAAGATTGTGATGGTGCATGTCACCTCAAAAATTATTCTTTTATTATCACTTACCTACTCGAGGACGAGCAGGAGTTAAGCTTGGGGATGCTTGATACGTCTCAAACGTATCTATAATTTTTTATGCTCCATGCTTGTTCTTACACCATTTCCTTTGTGTCTTGTTACACTTCGTGGCGTTTTTATGCATTTTCTGGAACTAACCTATTAACAAGATGCCACAGTGCCAGTTCCCTGTTTTCTGCTGTTTTTGTGTTTCAGAAAAGTTACACATGAAATATTCTCGGAATTGGACGAAACAAAAGCCAAACCTCCCATTTTTACCGAAGCTTCGCGAAGACCGAATTGAGACGGAGGGGGGCCAGGGGCCAGCCACACCATAGGGGGGCGCGGCCCAGCCCCTGGCCGCGCCCACCCATGGTGAGGCCGCCTGGTCCACCTCCTGACGATGCCACTTCGCCTATAAGGTCCCCTCGACGGGAAAAACCTAAGGGACATATCGCTTTTCCTCAAAACATACTGCAAGTCGCCGCCGTCGTCGAAACGAGATCGGGAGGATCCAGGAGCTCTTCCCGGCACCCTGCCGGAGGCCTTCTACACCACCATGGTCGCCTCCGGAGTGATGTGTGAGTAGTCTACCTTGGACTACGGGTCCATAGCAGTAGCTAGATGGTTGTCTTCTCCACCATGTGCTTCATGTTTAGATCTTGTGAGCTGCCCTATGATACGTCTCAAACGTATCTATAATATTTGATGCTCCATGCTTGTTTTTACACCATTTTTATGCGATTTTTGGAACTAACCTACTAACAAGATGCCACAGTGCCATTTCCCTGTTTTCTGCTGTTTTTTCAGAAATGTTACACAGGAAATATTCTCAGAATTGGATGAAACAAGTTCCAGAAGTCTTATTTTTCCCAGAAGAGGACCGAAGACCGAACGAGAGCCGGAGGGGGGCCAGGGGCTGCCCACACAATAGGGGGGCGCGGCCCAGCCCCGTGCGATGCCCACCTATTGTGTGACCACTCTGGTCGCCTCCTGACGATGCCCCTTCGTCTATAAAAAGCCTCCTGACAGAAAACCCTAGGGGAATTGGCAAAAATTTCCAGAACAGTTCCACAGCGCCACCGCCATCGAAGACAAATTTTGGGGGACAGAAGTCTCTGTTTCGGCACCCTGACGGGACGGGGAAGTGCCCTCGGAGCCATCTCCATCGGTCTCCATCGCCGTCTCCGCCGTCTCCATCGACCTCACCACCATCTTCATCAACCTTGCTGTCTCCTATGATGAGGAGGGAGTAGTTCTCCCCCGGGGCCGAGGGCTCTACCGGTAGCTATGTGGTTCACCTCTCTCTCCCATGATGTGATCTTTATGTGATTGTGAGCTTTGTATCTAGTTGAATTGGTAGATGTTATTATTCAGATATTATGCTACTCCCGTGCTTATTATTTGTAATCTCCGGAGATACCTTGTATCATGGTGTGAAGGTGACTAGTGTGCCATCATGTGTATCTTTTTGGTTAATGTCTCTATGAATTGTTGGTGTTTGTTGGAACCATCTAGTGCGTTCACGGTGATAGTGTGGGACAATCTAGTTTGGGTACATACGGACTTTGAGGAGTGCTTCGTAGCCCTACGCATGATTAGTGTTTGTTTTCCATTGGAGAATTTTTTTGAGTTGCATATTGATGATAGTATCTATTGGTTCAATTATGTTATATTTGTTGGGAGTGTGTCCACTAGTGAAAGTATGATCCCTAGGCCTTGTTTCCGTGCATTGCACACCATTTCCTTTCAGTTTTGTTACATGTTTGCTCGCAGCGATATTTATTTCAGAATACATTTACTACTTATAATCATCACTACTACTTGTATTTCACTATCTCTTCGCCGAACTAGTGCACCTATACATCTGACAAGTGTATTGGGTGTGTTGGGGACACAAGAGACTTTCTGTATCATAATTGCAGGGTTGCTTGAGAGGGATAGCTTTGACCTCCTCTTCCCTGAGTTCGATAAACTTGGGTGATCCACTTAAGGGAAACTTGCTACTGTTCTACAAACCTTTACACTTGGAGGCCCAACACTGTCTACAAGAACAGACACGTGCATAGACATCAAGCTCTTTTCTGGCGCCGTTGCCGGGGAGGTAAGGTAAAAGGTACTCGCATCCTCCTGTGTGAGTGCTCGGAGTTATTTCCTTTAGATTCTGTAATTATATCTTTTTGTTTCTTGTTTTTATTTTCACTAGTTAGGATTAATGGAGAGTAAAGAGTTCTTTAGTCTTTTTCCTGAGTTTAGATTTGAAGAGAAAATTGAAAAACCTTTGGAGCTTAATTTGCATGCTAATAGTGTTGTTAGTATGAATGCTTTGAACACCGTTATTGCTAATGCTATAGAAAAGTCTAAGCTTGGGGAAGCTGGTTTTGTTAAGCATGATATTTTTAGTTCCCCAGCTTTAGTGGAGAAAATTTGCTCTGATGATATTTTATCTCCCATATGTGATAATTCTTATGATGCTTGTGCTCCTCATCCTTTTAAAATACCTATGAAGATTGTTGAACGTGCTATGGATAACTGCTATTTAGGAGATGGAACTGTCCATCCTGGTGATCATTTGCTCTTTATACATGAATTATGCGAGTAGTTCCAGTGTGCAGGTATTTCAATGAACCAAGTTAAGAAGAAGCTATTCTCTTTATCACTGAAAGGCAGAGCTGAGGAATGGTATAAAACATTGAAGGATGGCCGACCTATTGATTGGGAGGAAATTGTACCTCTCTTTTATTCTAAATTCTATCCTTCTAGTGAGGTTTATAAAGATAGGAATTACATTTATAATTTTCATCCGCATGAGGGAGAAAGCATTGCCTAAGCGGGGGGAAGATTGAAGTCACTAATGCTCAAATGTCCTATTCATGATCTTCCTCGTAATATTGTTATTGATAATTTTTATGCAAGGCTTTTAGGATATTACAAGGACCATCTAGATGCATGCTTGGATGGGTCTTTCACAAGGAAGGATGTTGACACCAAGTGGGATCTGCTTGAAACAATTCAAAGCAATATTGAAGGTTGGGATAGCGACAAAGGTAAAGGATCAGGTATGAATTACGATTTTGATTGCATTAAGACTTTTGCTGAAACTGCTAATTTTCAAGAGCTTAGTGCTAAATATGGGCTTGATCCTCAAATTATGATTGATTGCTTCCCATATTAATGCTCCTAAAGGAAATGGGGACGTGTATCATGAACCTTTTAAAGACACTTGCATAGAAAGTGATATTGTTGTTGATGATTGCAATAAACATGCTCGAACCTCTGAAAGTCCTATTTCCTATAAGCATGTTAATTTTTGTGGAGTACATAGACCTTGTGAACAGAGTCACAACAAGGAAGATTACTGTGTCCACCATGCAAATGAAGAAACCCGAATGTGGCACAAGGCTATAGGCGAGCTCGGTAAAAAGGTTTGTAAGCTTTATCCTTTTCTTTGTAAACATTGCGATGACATAGGTCATTTTAATTTCCAATGCTCAAGCCCTAATAGTTACTCTTCTAGTACCGCAAGTTTGTATTGTGATGACAAGATTACTCTCAATCAGCATGATGAGCTTACTTTGTTTTTGGGGTGTGAAGAGATATCTAGAAAGATTTCTTTGGTTGATATGAATGATGCTGATATTAATAGCACCCTTCGTGGTTGTCGTCTCTATTGTGTTAAAGATTGCCTCGTAAATACTTACATACAAAACCTTATAAAACATGATGTTTTGCCAAGCTATGACAGGACTGATAGATGTTTTTATCTTATTAATAGAGAGGAGGAATCCTCCAAAGTTTCTTCTGTTGTTTCTGTCAGTAAACCAGATTATGTGGAGAAGATGCCTTTCCGTCCTAAAGGATATGTGGATAAGATGCCTTTCCCTCCTAAAGGAGAGAGTAAGGAGAGTAAGAAGTGTAAGAAGAAGAAGAAGAGGAGTAAAAGGCGAGAGGAAACGGTATCTTCCCCTAAGCATGTTGCTCCTATTATAGATTATGATAATTCTGATTGGGATGATGTTCCTATGCCTGTTACCTATGTTAGTGATCATGATTGGGAAAAGCACTCTACTTTTGATATTGAAAATCTTTTTGGTACCAATTCTAAGGTTAATAATTGTTGTATCATTAGTACTATCCATGTTCCTTCCTATGATGATATGTTTGATGAGTATGCTTTGCGAAATAGTTGTTCCCTCGCTTATGATGATACTAAACCTCTAGTTTATGATGGTTATGATGATGAGTATAATATTTTCAGTTCACCTACTTTTGAGGAGAAAAATAGTTATGATTACGATATGCCTCCTGTTTTTGATGATTATGGTGATGAGAATAATTATTCTGTTGAATCTGCTCCTACTACGATTGTTCATGTGGGGAGTATTAATTCTTTTATGCATGTGGCTCATGATAGGGATGCTTTATGCGATAGCTATATTGTTAATTCTATTCATGATGCTACTGAAAGTTACTATGAGAGAGGGAAACATGGTTTGATGGATCTCAATAATATTGAGTTTCCCCTCTTTATGTTGCAATTCTTGAAGTTGTACTTGTTTTGCCTTCCTATGCTTTTTGCTTTGCGCTTTTATGACTTGTCTCTTTACAAGACTATTTTTCATAGGAAGTGGTTTAGATTTAAATGTGTTTCATATCTGCTTTTTGATGCTCTCTCTTGCTTCAAGTTATTATATAGCACCTTTGCCTTAAGCTCTTTTATGGCGCCTACATGAGCATCTTTGCAAACTACTACGCCTAGCTCAAAGGCGTTAAAGAAAAGCACTCTTGGGAGATAACCTATTGTTTTATTTTCAGTAATTTTTATTTTATTTGAGTCTTGGAAGTTATTACTACTATAATAACCGCTCCTTATCCTTTTTATTTCGTTGTTGTGCCAAGAGAAACCTCTAATTTGAGGGAGGTAAGATTTGGGGAAGTTGAAACAGATTTTGGTGCTTCACCGTAAAAATTCGTGAAAATTCTCAGAATATCTTTTTGACCTGAGATTTCTTGTGCATATGCCCCAGGTTATATCCAAACTTTAATTAGTTTTACACTTTTTGATTTGAGCAACAGAAGGACCTCGAAAAAAATCGACCTTTGTCAGCTGTTCTGTTTTGACAGATTTCTGCCACTATTTGTGTTTGCCTCTCGATCGCTTTCTTTTTGAGTTCTTTTGATCCGGGAACTTTTTGAGGAAGTTGCTACAGTAGTATATGCTTTATATGTGGTGGGCTCTAGTTGAAACCTGAACCAAAAGGGTTGATTCATTATTATGTTTATGCTAACGTTGCTAATATAATTGTGTTAAGTTTTGTATGAAGGAAGTTTTCAAGTGTAGGGATTGGAGAATGATGAGATGAGATGAAGAATGGACAAAAGCTCAAGCTTGGGGATGCCCATGCCACCCCAAGAAATATCCAAGAAGTACAAGCGTCAAAGCTTGGGGATGCCCCCGAGGCACCCCTTCTTCATCGGCAAAAATCAGGTCACCTTTCAAGACACTATATTTTTAGGGATTTCTATTTTCGTGCCCTCGAGTCCTTAGTTGTACTCAGTTTTCCCCAGCTCCTTAGTTTTTCCTCAGTTTTATCCAAGCCCTTGTCTGAAACCCTCACAAGTGCTGGAACGGCCGGTTGCCCGATGGGTCAACAACTTTGACCGTTATCTGCTGACTAGTGGGGCCACGTAGAGCCCGCAAAGACACGTCAGACCATCCATCTTTGTTTGATCGTAAGCATCGCTGTATCCCTGACCAAAACGCGGACGAGTGGGGCTTCGGTATATCGAATGAAAAGTGGGGCCATGATGCTGATACAAGGGGCAATACACGGGTAGGATTAGAGTTTTAAACGGAGCTCTACAGCGATGGCACGGAGGAGGTGGCCTGCGGGGTGCCGAGATGAGATCGACGTCCACAAAGAACTGCATGAAGTGAGACCAGACGCATTAGATAGATATGAACTAGACGCGTTTAACCATGCAAAGAAGAGAAGAAATGGTCGAGGACATCGACGACGACCTCAACACTTTGAGTGACGGTGTCTGACACGAACGCGAGCAATATAGAGAAAACTAGTGTCTCTCCTTTCTGGCGTGTATAGATGGGTGCTAGGGGAGTGTGGTGGCGAAGGTAAAGACCTCACGGTGGTCTGTGGTGTCCAGCATAGCGGGGCGGCATGGCCGTGCCCATAACGTCGTGCATGTTCGGCATTGGCATCAGCATGTACGTTCGTCATTGGCCTCGGCGGTATCTCTGGTGTGTCAGTGATCAAATGAGGGGACGGGATTGAGGGTGCATCCCGACGGTGACCGAGCAAAGGCGACGAGCATGCATAGCCGTTCTGACCATGCCGATATCGGCATCGGCATCGTTTGGAGGCTGTGGTGCTCGAATCATGGTGGAAATTGCGATTGACGAGGTTCAACCCCGGCAATAACCATGTTTGCGGGCTTTCGATTCATGGAGCGCTTTGTGGGATCCGGCGAACTCGACGGCGATCAGACGAAAGCAGAGGGACACGGGATTTTACCCACGTTCGACCCCCTTGGTAGGGTAATGACCTACGTCCTGCTTGTCTGACTTTTATTGATGGGGTGGCTACAATAAAGGTGTTACAATGGTGGCGTAGATTAGATCTAGCCGAAGGCAGAGAGCTCTAATGTATCGAGCACTCCAGCGTGAGGTGGTGGACAAAGTGTCTCGCGCTTCGGGACCTCCCTCCCAGCCTTTTATATGCAAAGGCTGGGTCTCAGGATTGTCCACCAAGCAAAGTAAAGATAGAATCGGCTTTGAATAAACCCTAATCGAAAACTAATCCAACTTGGACTCTTCGAGCCTTTGCTTGTACGCCAAGTACTGCTCCTGAGACGCATCAGGCCGATATCTTTATGGGCCTTGCGACCCCTTCGACAGTGATCCCTCCTGGGCCGAAAACCAGGTAGGCGAATATCGAGGGCCTATTTGTCATTCCTTCGTCAGTAGCCCCCGAGTGCCTGGTGTAACACCCCAACTTTTCAAACCATGTTTTAGTAGTCTTTAGTAAGCCAAATATGAGGGCCAACAAAAAACTTTTTACCAGTAGATAAATAAAATAGAGTTTCCTGTATGTTTGCCCTGATTGTTGTGAAAAATCTTGGTTGCAAAGTTTGGATTGATGAATAAGTGTGCGGACCAACACATCCTGGTGTTGTTGTGATCATGCGCTCACTTGCACTTCTAAATTTTTTTTCTCCAAACAAAGTAACTTGGCGCCTCCTTTTATTTTCAAATTGTTTTATTTTTCAAAACAGGGGCCAAGACCTATTTTTAAAACCAAAGCTTTACCAAAACTAAGTATGTACAAAACTATAGGGACATACTAGGTGGTGTGGTCCCACTATTTTACAAACTTATATTTTGTTGATATTTATAAAAGTGTTTCAAACACTTTTAAGAAAACTTGCTGAAGGTGACCTTTATGTCTCCACTAGTTTCTGAAATGTTTACAAAAGCTTTACTCCTTTATTTGAAAATCTTTTCAACTTCACCAAGGCATGATCCCCATTGAGCACTTGGTCAAACCATTGCTCTCATGATGAGTTATTTGTTGCATGTGTTTGACTGTGTTTGACTATGCTTGACCTTGCTTGACTTCTTGTGTGTATGAATGCCTTGCATTGAGAATTTCCTTTAGTCCCTGTTATTACTCATAAAACCTTATTTATGCTTGATAGCATCTAGGGGAAGCCAAGAAGTATTAGAGAGGAAAGTTAGAATGCCAAACCATCAAAATCCCAAACTTGGCCCTATCTTCACTTCTGTTAGCAGATTCAATTTTTAGACACTTGTATTAAGCTCATATGTTATATCTATGGCAATGCACCTTCCTAGAACTCATCTTTGTCATCAGATCTTTCATTCCCTCTATTACCACTTTGTTATTTGAGGTCATTTGCTACTTGTTCGAACCTAGTTTCTAACCCTAATCAAATCAGCGACCATTTGACTTTCAACAGATTTCCTTTTCTCCACTCTTTTAAAATTCAAAATAAATTCAATAGGGACTCTTGTATGCCCTACTTCTCTTCTTATTGGCCTAACCTAACCATTCCTGCCCTTGCTAGTATCTTTTGGAGTTTTGCTCTAACTTATGTGGGTTAGTTTTGAGCTCTAGTCAAAACTATTTACATTCTTGCTATTTCTTTATAAACTTTGGATCATTTTTTTTGCACTCACTATCAATTCTCTCTCAAATGCAACCCTTCCCAAACAACACTTGGAAATTTTATTTGTTCCTATTATCATCCCCATTCCATCAAAAATGAATTTCTATAAAACTTTATTTTTATTATTAACCAAAATGCATGAATGTGGTAGCTATGCCATTCCTTGATTTCTTGCATCTTTCCAATCGGAGGAGAATCTACTAGGCATGGGGTTGCAAGTAGGACCCTTGTAGCCAAAAACCCCAACTTGTTATTTCCAAAAATTTCAAAGGCTAACTCAAATGATTTTCAATCAAATTTGGAGCATGCTCGCTTATAGAAATCTAAACCGGTGCCAATTAAATTTTTGTGTGAATGACATCATCTCTACACCAACCCCACCTCTCTAATCTACCATCTATATTTATCACTTTAGCAAAACAAAAATATGTGAACTTATGCCATCATGATCATCATGGGCATTAATCTCTACTTCCATATTTATCCATCCAAACCTTCTCTAATTTTCACCAAAGCCTCCTAGCTGGCAAACCATCATCAGAACCATTTCATGGTCGATCTTCATTGACCATATGGCACTTTCCCTTGGCCATTTGCGCTTGGCATGGAAGAGATGTTGGCCATGCCATGGCATTGTCCCATGCATGCAATCTCCTTCCCTCTCTCTCTCTCTCTCTCTCTCTCTCTCTCTCTCTGTCTCTCTCTCTCTCTCTCTCTCTCTCTCTTTCTCATGCAAACCGACCAATGGAAGAAAAATCAGCCTGCCATCCCTCTCAGCCCTCCCTGGCACTGTATCTAGCCCCTCTCTCTCCCTTCTCTTTGTCTCTTTCGGTTGGACACATAGGAGAAGGGGAGCCCGAGGCAAACCTAGTCTAGGTTTCACTCCACCTCTCCCCCTCATCTACCCCCAACTAGAGGCCGCCGTCTCGCCCAGCAGAGCCCCACAACCCCACCATCCAGCCACCTGGGCTAGCACCTTTGCTTGCCCGCTCCTTGCCCGTGTGCGCCCGCTGGCCATGCTCGATCGGACGTGACGGTGCAGCGGCGTCACACCACTCCCGACCGTGCCAGAAGCATCCCCTGCACCCCTGTAGGCCCATTGACACGCTGCCCAAGCCCTAAACCGCTAGCCTGCCCCGCACGGTCTCATGCCCACGATGCGCCGAGGTGCACCGGGAGCGCACGCGCGTTCCGAGCCATGCGTGCATGCTCGCGGGTCGCACTTGGCCTACCTAGACAAGGCACCGTCCGTAGACCCTCGAACCACCCTCCATCTCCCCTGCGGTCGAGCCAAACCACGGGAAAACATGTTAGACTTTAGGCTACCAAACTGAAGTTTCGATGTTTCTGACCGAAGCAGTGCACCACCGACACCACCGACCTCACCCCTAGAATCAGCCTACAACACCGCCCCGGAGCACCGCCCAAACCGCCCAATAGCTTCCGAAGTGGTGCACCCTAAACCGAGACCATAATCTCTGTATAAAGCCTCAAGCCCGAGCCTAACGCCCTCATGGCGATCCATTCTATCCCTCCCTCACTCCTCTCACTCTCCAAATACAGGGGAGGCAAATCCCTATCTCTCCCCTGCCGAGGGGAGCTCTCCATCATCGCCGGCTCCGGACAGTAGAGTGGAAGATTGCCGTTGATGCGGCCTCTCTTTCCCTTCCTCTCTGCATCTTCCTGTACCCTTACTCGAGCTTAGATCACCCTGCGTTTCCTCTGCCTTGTAGCCAACCATGGTCGACGCCATCTCCATCATAGACGGAAGGCCACCCAAAGAGAACTCCCTCACCGGCCCCTGCATGCAAGATCTGAGCCTGTGCCTACGATCCAGCACCCCACCGCGACCGATTCCCAACCCCGCCTGGTCTACGTGACCCTCGGTGAGCTCCGGTTACTCCCCCTTGATCTCCCTAGGGTTTGGTCTCGCTCTTGCATGACCCAACGAGGAAGACGACTTCCTGTCGTTGATCTTCTCCTAATCGGACGGCAGGGGCGAGCCCGTACCCCTTCGGCCTCCTGCCAGGCTAGCTAGCGAGCCTCTGGGCCAGCCTGGCTCTGAGCTGGTCAGGTCTGCCAGATCCGGCCCGGTTACTTTTTTTTAGTATGTTTAATCTTTGCTGCAAATCTGAAAACTTGTTAAATCCATCAAAAATTCCTCCAGCATGCAAAATGGATGATTCAAATTTTTATGATCATCTTATTCAAATGTATTTCTTATGGCACTGGTCCCATGCAAAATAGATCACTGTTTGTGCATTAATATTTTAAATGGCAAAACTAGTCACTTTTCATTCAAAATTCCAAATTTTTAGTTCTGTAAGTTGGAATGGTGTGGATCCAATTTTCACTGATACTCTGGTGTGTTAATTTGCTTTTCACCTTGGGTTTGGTATTTTAGGGACTATATATCTGCAGTAGTAATTAAAATGGCAAATAGTTTAATTAGTCTTAGTTGTTTTCTCATTTGAATTAGAATAGGAATTTTTGTATGAATCCAACTTCTAGAATTTGTGTTCAGTAAGAGCTTTCCAAAACATCCTCGGGCATGTTTTTCTAAATTCCAGAGAATATCTGGGAATTATTCTAGTGTTACAGCTACAATAGTTGCTAGGAAATTCATAGAAAATAAACCACAAGGTGTTTTGTGGTGAAACCAACTTTGTTGGGTTCCTAAACTTGTTACCTACCTACTGATGTGTTGAGAGTGGTCTTTGACCCATTTTAGCACTTGCATGCTTGTTGGAGTGAAATGGTGCTTTATTTGCTATGTTTGGAAAACCCTAGTTCTAATAGGATTAACTTGCTACTAAAAATCTATGAAATCTTATTTTAGATTCTAAACATGTTTGTTTCTGATACTCTCTGTTTATGTGATGTTGAGTGATGAAGTGCTTGTGACTTGTGTATGCATATATGCTTATTGTGTGCTTTTATTTTTCCGGCGATAGAATCAAACGAAGAGTGTGCGGAGGAAGGGGAGATCTTTGAGTATCAAGAGGAAGGAGATCAGGGACAAGCCACTCAAGGCAAGCCATCTACTTGTTGCATATCTGAATCCTACTATTACACCTTGCATTGCTTTACTTCTGTTTCTAAGTATGCATTGTTTTTCTATATTGCTATTATTCTCTTGATAGCAATACTTGGCGACTTAGCTCCACAAGTCGACTTGATATCATCCATAGAGATGACACCTCTTGTGACCTACTCAATAACCCTCTTATTAGAGACTTTATGGTTAGCATCAAAGTCTTTGGAAAACTTGTAGTGGAGCCAAAAACTCTAGGATTGGGAATACTCTCTGGAAAGATTTCGAAAATGTTTTCAAAAACCTTGGAGTAGTTGCTACTCCATTGAAATGTTTTCAAACGGTTTTATAAACATGGAGTTGGACATGGGGAATGAAGGAGTTGGTGTAAATTCTAAAAAATGACATTGTGTATCAGTGTTCGCCAAACCTATTACTCCCGTGCAACCACATTACCCCGGTATGGGACGGGGCATAGTTTGAAGTTTATTTTCTTTAGTGCGGGGAGCCTCACAACTATATAAGGGTCTGTAGGACCCCGGAATCCGGGTTGACGCCAAATGAGGGTCAACACATATCACGGCATATCCCGAGCCGCCGAAAGATACTTGGGTTCTCCCGCCATGGCGCCGGAGTTACACTCTGAAGGAGGAACTGTCGGGGCATGCCGAGGAGGTAAACTCCACAGGGTAGGCACCCGTACTAAGGTAGATAGAAGGAGGGCTTTGATCGATTATCCAAACCCCGCATACTTGTGTATGCCGGTCCGTGGTGGTATCCCGGCGGATTTATCGATGGTGTGGGTAAAGTGTACAACCTCTGCAGAGTGTAATCTATTCGAATAGCCGAGTCCTCGGTCATGGATGGTTGGAATGGCCATACTTAACCTGTGTCAAGTTTTGGTTTTACAAAGTGCTTTAGGAAAGATGGAGTTTGTGCCGGACGAAGTACTTGGAGGGTACTGCCGTGGCACGGAAAAAGGTTCGGAGTACTCGAAGGGTACTGCCGAGGAGATGGGAATGGTCATGTGTGATTGACCATGATTGCCTCGGAGCAATCGATAACGGAGTTTCCCCCTTTCCTAGAGCTTTTTCTAAAAATGTTTTACAAAACTTTTCTTTAATAAGGATATAGAGATGTCGTATGACATGCTATATCGACAAGAGAAACTATGATATAGAGATGTCGTATGACATGCTATATCGACAAGAGAAACTATGATATAGAGATGTCGTATGACATGCTATATCGACACGAGAAACTTACTAGCATAGAGCTATCTCAAATCAAGCCAACCCTTGCTACAGCCAAATAGCATGTGAATACTTTTCTCTTAGATGGTTTGCGAGTACAATTCAAAATGTACTCACGGCTTTGTCCCTGGCTATTAACTTGCTCAGATTATGAAGAAGGTTATGAGGATGATGGTGAGGAGGTCGATGATGCCGATGCGAACTCGGAATGTCTCCCAGTCAGTTGCCTGTAGGGTAGTAGGCATGACGTGGGTCATCAACACTGCTTGGTATCTGCTGCTTAGTTGTTGACTTGCCCTGCGTGGCAATATCATACTTGGTCATGTGACCAATTGTAAGTATATTATTCGGTACTGTAATGGATGATGTAATTCTGTTATCAACTTGGATATGTGGATTCACGACACACTGATCATGGGATCGTGAATTGTATGCATATCGGGTATTCCGGATGGGTAATCTGGGGTCCCCACAGAGTTGGTATCAGAGCCATCCTGACTGTAGGAGACCTTAGTTAGCATGGGCGTTAGATAGGAAAGGAATATTTTGCTAAAACTAATTGCAAAAGTTATTTCCTCTAAGTAGCCAATAGTATGGTTTTACCTTTCTCACCTCTTCAAAAACTTCTAATCTTATCTCTCTAGTTTCCAAAGATGTTGAAGATTATTACTCCATCTGTCTCATCTTCTTCAAAACTACCTGTTGGACGATGTCCCAAAAAAAAGATCTGGAGCTTAGCAGCACAAGATGAAGCAAATATTCAGAAGGACGTCTTGAAACCTCCCCAACCGCAAAGAAGGAAGAGTGTTGACAATTATTTTGCCTTTGGTTGACACCAATGGCTCTGCCAAGAAGCTGACCTTGTTCCTCCCTCGACTCGCACCTTTGCAGTCGTCAAGGACCAAGTTCTTGGTTGCTTGACTAGAAATTTTTAGGCCTGGCATGAGGCATCATCGCATAGGAAGGACTTCAACAACCTTTCAGAAGACCTCACATCCGTGTAATGTGAACAAGAGTACCTACAAGATCTGCACTTCCGAACTCAATGTCAACAGCTCAACAACACTGCGGCTACCTCATCGACTACCATCAAATCTCAACTAAAGCAAGAGTTAAGCAAGTGAAGGAGTCAACAACGATGACCAACCATGACCCTAGGATGAATAGGATAAGCTCATTTGTCTCATATGAGCTACTCCCAACTACCGCATGTATTAGGCGTCGTTGGTACTTGAAGTACCTAGTGTGGTTCTTGCAATTGTCTGTTGATTGCCTTGTGTGTTTCTTGAGTGTGTGTTGTGCTTGTGCTTGTGCTTGTCTTTGGCCTCTCGGCCTTAACAACCCTATTGCGTGTAAAACCCTAAATAGGAAACCTCTCTAAAACGTGTTTCCCTCTCATTTATCTATGTCAGCTCGAGTAGCCTACGTGAGTTAAAAGTAAAACTCTAACTCTAACCTTGATAATAGTGGATTATGACTCTTCTCGCAACACATACCCGAGATCTCATACAACAATTTGTGCTGAGTGTCTCAAGCTTCATCAAGACCTCTCTACAACGTCAAGGGAGCAGAAGATAGACCCGCCTGGACTACAAGGGACCTCTAGAAGACAAAGACTTCACTAACCCAGATCGCCTAACCTTAAAATCTAGAGTTTCGCTAACATTGATGATACTCTCTCAACCCCCCCCCCCCCCAACACTCGCTAATCATCTAACAAGCCAACTAACATTGTGCATAGGAGTATTAAAGCCAAGACTAACTCTTGTAGTTCAGCATGTTATCGCCACTTGAAGCCCGAAGACTCACGTGCTTGATCTCCACTGGGCAAATAGAAGGGTGAAGACCCTCCCAAAATCAAGCCATCAATGTCGACTCTGCATTTAGGAGATACCAAGGGAGGTAGCAACAAGAAGAAGTGAAGACTTTTCTAACTAAGTCACTCGCTCGTTCAAAATTTGACGGGTTTGAAACCAAAACTAACTTATGCCACGGGTAGAAATCCACATGAAGATTTCTCAGAAGATGAAGTCGACTCAAGGTGTCCCAATATACCTCAAGAACGTCAAGGCTACAAGAAGATGGGGAAGCAAGAGAATCCTCAATGGTCTCCACCAACCCAAAGACAAGAAGAAATAGATCATTAACTACTGGAAGACACACCATTGGTGGTGCGCCGCCACCTGAAGAGATTTTTTAGCTCAATCACGAGACAACCCAGAAGAATGGGTTCTATTAGGACTAACCTACGCCTTGGTTGTTAGGAAGCGTAGAGGACTAAGTCGACAGTTATGGCGTGCCTATCAAGATCGAAGCATGAATGCTCTTGTCTACCGTCCTCAGGGGACCCCAAGACAATAAAAGATACCCGAGAAGCCTCGACTCTTCAAGACCTCAATTTGCATGCTGGAAACCTTCTAACTCTCGAAAAATCTTTTTGGGCATACTAGATAGCCTAACCCCGCTAACTTAAAAGTGTCCCAACGAAGTTTCGACATGATACTTTGGCAACCCCAACTCTTCAGCCATCAACTTTAGCAAATGAAGACGATCTACACCTTCGGCAAAAACAAGTCCTTGATGCAACTCAGATCATCACCGGTGAGTTGGAAGAGCAACCGTTGAGGCCTAACTGTAACTTAGTCTCAGCACCTCTTACTACTACGCTTAGGAATCTCGGGACGAGATTCTTTTTAAGGGGGGAAGAGCTGTAACACCCCAACTTTTCTAACCATGTTTTAGTAGTGTTTAGTAAACCAAAAATGAGGGCCAACAAAAAACTTTTTACCAGTAGATAAATAAAATAGTTTCCTGTATGTTTGCCCAGATTGTTGTGAAAAATCTTGGTTGCAAAGTTTGGATTGATGAATAAGTATGCGGACCAACACATCCTGGTGTTCTTGTGATCATGCCCTCACTTGCACTTCTAAATTTTTTTCTCCAAACAAAGTAACTTGGCGCCTCCTTTTATTTTCAAATAGTTTTATTTTTCAAAACAGGGGCCAAGACTTATTTTTAAAACCAAAGCTTTACCAAAACTAAGTATGTACAAAACTATAGGGACATACTAGGTGGTGTGGTCCCACTATTTTACAAACTTATATTTTGTTGATATTTATAAAAGTGTTTCAAACACTTTTAAGAAAACTTGCTGAAGGTGATCTTTATGTCTCCACTAGTTTCTGAAATGTTTACAAAAGCTTTACTCCTTTATTTGAAAATCTTTTCAACTTCACCAAGGCATGATCCCCATTGAGCACTTGGTCAAACCATTGCTCTCATGATGAGTTATTTGTTGCATGTGTTTGACTATGCTTGACCTTGCTTGACTTCTTGTGTGTATGAATGCCTTGCATTGAGAATTTCCTTTAGTCCCTATTATTACTCAGAAAACCTAATTTATGCTTGATAGCATCTAGGGGAAGCCAAGAAGTATTTGAGAGGAAAGTTAGAATGCCAAACCATCAAAATCCCAAACTTGGCCCTATCTTCACTTCTGTTAGCAGATTCAATTTTTAGACACTTGTATTAAGCTCATATATTATATCTATGGCAATGCACCTTCCTAGAATGCATCTTTGTCATCAGATCTTTCATTCCCTCTATTACCACTTTGTTATTTGAGGTCATCTGCTACTTGTTCTAACCTAGTTTCTGACCCTAATCTAATCAACGACCATTTGACTTTCAGCAGATTTCCTTTTCTCCACTCTTTTAAAATTCAAAATAAATTCAATAGGGACTCTTGTATGCCCTACTTCTCTTCTTATTGGCCTAACCTAACCATTCCTGCCCTTGCTAGTATCTTTTGGAGTTTTGCTCTAACTTATGTGGGTTAGTTTTGAGCTCTAGTCAAAACTATTTACATCCTTGCTATTTCTTTATAAACTTTGGATCATTTTTTTTGCACTCACTATCAATTCTCTCTCAAATGCAACCCTTCCCAAAAAACACTTGGAAATTTTATTCGTTCCTATTATCATCCCCATTCCATCAAAAATTAATTTCTATAAAACTTTATTTTTATTTTTATTATTAACCAAAATGCATGAACGTGGTAGCTATGCCATTCGTTGATTTCTTGCATCTTTCCAATCGGAGGAGAATCTACTAGGCATGGGGTTGCAAGTAGGACCCTTGTAGCCAAAAACCCCAACTTGTTATTTCCAAAAATTTCAAAGGCTAACTCAAATGATTTTCAATCAAATTTGGAGCATGCTCGCTTATAGAAATTTAAACCGGTGCCAATTAAATTTTTTTATGAATGACATCATCTCTACACCAACCCCACCTCTCTAATCTACCATCTATATTTATCACTTTAGCAAAACAAAAATATGTGAACTTATGCCATCATGATCATCATGGGCATTAATCTCTACTTCCACATTTATCCATCCAAACCTTCTCTAATTTTCACCAAAGCCTCCTAGGTGGCAAACCATCATCAGAACCATTTCATGGTCGATCTTCATTGACCATATGGCACTTTCCCTTGGCCATTTGCGCTTGGCATGGAAGAGATGTTGGCCATGCCATGGCATTGTCCCATGCATGCAATCTCCCTCTCTCTCTCTCTCTCTCTCTCTCTCTCTCTCTCTCTCTCTCTTTCTCATGCAAACTGACCAATGGAAGAAAAATCAGCCTGCCATCCCTCTCAGCCCTCCCTGGCACTATATCTAGCCCCCTCTCTCTCCCTTCTCTTTGTCTCTTTCGGTTGGACACATAGGAGAAGGGGAGCCCGAGGCAAACCTAGTCTAGGTTTCACTCCACCTCTCCCCCTCATCTACCCCCAACTAGAGGCCGCCGTCTTGCCCAGCAGAGCCCCACAACCCCACTATCCAGCCACCTGGGCTAGCACCTCTGCTTGCCCGCTCCTTGCCCGTGCGCGCCCGCTGGCCATGCTCGATCGGACGCGACAGTGCAGCGGCATCACAGCACTCCCGACCATGCCAGAAGCATCCCCTGCACCCCTGTAGGCCCATTGACACGCCGCCCAAGCCCTAAACCGCTAGCCTGCCCCGCACGGTCTCGTGCCCGCGACGCGCCGAGGTGCACCGGGAGCGCACGCGCGATCCGAGCCATGCGTGCATGCTCGCGGGTCGCACTTGGCCTACCTAGACAAGGCACCGTCCGTAGACCCTCGAACCACCCTCCATCTCCCCTGCGGTCGAGCCAAACCATGGGAAAACGTGTCGGACTTTAGGCTACCAAACTGAAGTTTCGATGTTTCTGAGCGAAGCAGTGCACCACCGACACCACCGACCTCACCCCTGGAATCAGCCTACAACACCGCCCCGGAGCACCGCCCAAACCGCCCAATAGCTTCCGAAGTGGTGCACCCTAAACCGAGACCACAATCTCTGCATAAAGCCTCAAGCCTGAGCCTAACGCCCTCGTGGCGATCCATTCTGTCCCTCCCTCACTCCTCTCACTCTCCAGATAAAGGGGAGGCAAATCCCTATCTCTCCCCTGCCGAGGGGAGCTCTCCATCATCGCCGGCTCTGGACAGTAGAGTGGAAGATTGCCATTGATGCGGCCTCTCTTTCCCTTCCTCTCTGCATCTTCCTGTACCCTTACTCGAGCTTAGCTCACCCTGCGTTTCCTCTGCCTTGTAGCCAACCATGGTCGACGCCATCTCCATCATAGACGGAAGGCCACCCGAAGAGAACTCCCTTACCGGCCCCTGCATGCAAGATCTAAGCCTGTGTCTGCGATCCAGCACCCCACCGCGACTGATTCCCAACCCCGCCTGGTCTACGTGACCCTCGGTGAGCTCCGGTTACTCCCCCTTGATCTCTCTAGGGTTTGGTCTCACTCTCGCATGACCCAACGAGGAACATGACTTCCTGTCATCGATCTTCTCCTAATCGGATGGTAGGGGCGAGCCCGTACCCCTTCGGCCTCCTGCCGGGCTGGCTAGCGAGCCTCTGGGCCAGCCTAGCTCTGAGCTGGTCGGGTCTGGCCAGATCCGGCCCGGTTACTTTTTTTTAGTATGTTTAATCTTTGCTGCAAATCTAAAAACTTGTTAAATCCATCAAAAATTCCTCCAGCATGCAAAATGGATGATTCAAATTTTTATGATCATCTTATTCAAATGTATTTCTTATGGCACTGGTCCCATGCAAAATAGATCACTGTTTGTGCATTAATATTTTAAATGGCAAAACTAGTCACTTTTCATTCAAAATTCCAAAATTTGAGTTCTGTAAGTTGGAATGGTGTGGATCCAATTTTCACTGATACTCTGGTGTGTTAGTTTGCTTTTCACATTGGGTTTGGTATTTCAGGGACTATATATCTGCAGTAGTAATTAAAATGGCAAATAGTTTAATTAGTCTTAGTTGTTTTCTCATTTGAATTAGAATAGGAATTTTTGTATGAATCCAACTTCAAGAATTTGTGTTCAGTAAGAGCTTTCCAAAACATCCTCGGGCACGTTTTTCTGAATTCCAGAGAATATCTGGGAATTATTCTAGTGTTATAGCTACAATAGTTGCTAGGAAATTCATAGAAAATAAACCACAAGGTGTTTTGTGGTGAAACCAACTTTGTTGGGTTCCTAAACTTGTTATCTACCTACTGATGTGCTAAGAGTGGTCTTTGACCCATTTTAGCACTTGCATGCTTGTTGGAGTGAAATGGTGCTTTATTTGCTATGTTTGGAAAACCCTAGTTCTAATAGGATTAACTTGCTACTAAAAATCTATGAAATCTTATTTTAGATTCTAAACATGTTTGTTTCTGATACTCTTTGTTTATGTGATGTTGAGTGATGAAGTGCTTGTGACTTGTGTATGCATGTATGCTTATTGTGTGCTTTTATTTTTCCAGCGATAGAATCAAACGAAGAGTGTGCGTTGGAAGGGAGATCTTTGAGTATCAAGAGGAAGGAGATCAGGGACAAGCCACTCAAGGCAAGCCATCTACTTGTTGCATATCTGAATCCTACTATTACACCTTGCATTGCTTTACTTCTGTTTCTGAGTATGCATTGCCTTTCTATATTGCTATTATTCTCTAGATGGCAATAGTTGGCGACTTAGCTCCACAAGTCGAATTGATATCATCCATAGAGATGACACCTCTTGTAACCTACTCAATACCCCTCTTATTAGAGACTTGATGGTTAGCATCAAAGTCTTTGGAAAAATTGTAGTGGAGCCAAAAACTCTAGGATTGGGAATACTCTCTAGAGAGATTTCGAAAATGTTTTCGAAAACCTTGGAGTAGTTGCTACTCCATTGAAATGTTTTCAAATGGTTTTATAAACATGGAGTTGGACATGGGGAAGGAAGGAGTTGGTGGAAATTCTGAAAAATGACATTGTGTATAAGTGTTCACCAAACCAATTACTCCCGTGCAACCACATTACCCCAGTATGGGACGGGGCCTAGTTTGAAGTTTATTTGCTTTAGTGCGGGGAGCCTCACAACTATATAAGGGTCTATAGGACCCCGGAATCCAGGTTGACGCCAAATGAGGGTCAACACATATCACGTCATATCCCGAGCCGCTGGAAGACACTTGGGTTCTTCCGCCATGGCGCCGGAGTTACACTCTGAAGGAGGAACTGCCAGGGCGTGCCGGGGAGGTAAACTCCACAGGGTAGGCACCCGTACTAAGGTAGATAGATGGAGGGCTTTGATCGATTATCCGAACCCCGCATACTTGTGTATGACGGTCCGTGGTGGTATCCCGGTGGATTTATCGGATGGTGTGGGTAAAGTGTACAACCTCTGCAGAGTGTAATCTATTCGAATAGCCGAGTCCTCGGTCATGGACGGTTGTAATGGCCATACTTAACCTGTGTCAAGTTTTGGTTTTACAAAGTGTTTTCGGAAAGATGGAGTTTGTGCCGGATGAAGTACTTGGACGGTACTGCCGTGGCACGGAAAAAGCTTCGGAGTACTCGAAGGGTACTGCCGAGGAGATGGGAATGGTCATGTGTGATTGACCATGATTGCCTCGGAGCAATCGATAACAGAGTTTCCCCCTTTCCTAGAGCTTTTCCTAAAAATGTTTTACAAAACTTTTCTTTAATAAGGATATAGAGATGTTGTATGACATGCTATATCGACAAGAGAAACTATGATATAGAGATGTCGTATGACATGCTATATCGACAAGAGAAACTATGATATAGAGATGTCGTATGACATGCTATATCGACAAGAGAAACTATGATATAGAGATGTCGTATGACATGCTATATCGACAAGAGAAACTATGATATAGAGATGTCGTATGACATGCTATATCGACACGAGAAACTTACTAGCATAGAGCTACCTCAAATCAAGCCAACCCTTGCTACAGCCAAATAGCATGTGAATACTTTTCTCTTAGATGGTTTGCAAGTACAATTCAAAATGTACTCACGGCTTTGTCCCTGGCTATTAACTTGGTCAGATTATGAAGAAGGTTATGAGGATGATGGTGAGGAGGTCGACGACGCCGATGCGAACTAGGAACGTCTCCCAGTCAGTTGCCTGTAGGGTAGTAGGCATGACGTGGGTCATCAACGCTGCTTGGTATCCGCTGCTTAGTTGTAGACTTGCCCTGCATGGCAATATCGTACTTGGTCATGTGACCAATTGTAAGTATATTATTCGGTACTGTAATGGATGATGTAATTCTGTTATCAACTCGGATATGTGGATTCACGACACACTGATCATGGGATCGTGAATTGTATGCATATCGGGTATTCCGGATGGGTAATCTGGGGTCCCCACAGAGTTGGTATCAGAGCCATCCTGACTGTAGGAGACCTTAGTTAGCATGGGCGTTAGATAGGAAAGGAATATTTTGCTAAAACTAATTGCAAAAGTTATTTCCTCTAAGTAGCCAATAGTATGGTTTATACATTTCTCACCTCTTCAAAAACTTCTAATCTTATCTCTCTAGTTTCCAAAGATGTTGAAGATTATTACTCCATCTGTCTCATCTTCTTCAAAACTACCTGTTGGACAATGTCCCAAACAAAAAGATCTGGAGCTTAGTAGCACAAGATGAAGCAAATATTCAGAAGGACGTCTTGAAACCTCCCCAACCGCAAAGAAGGAAGAGTGTTGACAATTATTTTGCCTTTGGTTGACACCAATGGCTCTGCCAAGACGCTGACCTTGTTCCTCCCTGGACTCGCACCTTTGCAGTCGTCAAAGACCAAGTTCTCGGTTGCTTGACTAGAAATTTTTAGGCCTGGCACGAGGCATCATCGCATAGGAAGGACTTCAACAACCTTTCTAAAGACCTCACATCCGTGTAATGTGAACAAGAGTACCTACAAGATCTGCACTTCCGAACTCAATGTCAACAGCTCAACAACACTGCGGCTACCTCATCGACTACCATCAAATCTCAACTGAAGCAAGAGTTAACCAAGTGAAGGAGTCAACAACGATGACCAACCATGACCCTAGGATGAATAGGATAAGCTCATTTGTCTCATATGAGCTACTCCCAACTACCGCAAGTATTAGGCATCGTTGGTACTTGAAGTACCTAGTGTGGTTCTTGCAATTGTCTGTTGATTGCCTTGTGTGTTTCTTGAGTGTGTGTTGTGCTTGTGCTTGTCTTTGGCC
The DNA here is from genome assembly GCA_007115705.1 of Dactylis glomerata. Classification (NCBI taxonomy): domain Eukaryota; kingdom Viridiplantae; phylum Streptophyta; class Magnoliopsida; order Poales; family Poaceae; genus Dactylis; species Dactylis glomerata. Next base: position 178,692 of record QXEO01001630.1, on the reverse strand, counting down.
TCTCGGCCTTAACAACCCTATTGTGTGTAAAACCCTAAATAGGAAACCTCTCTAAAACGTGTTTCCCTCTCATTTATCTATGTCAGCTCGAGTAGCCTACGTGAGTTAAAAGTAAAACTCTAACTCTAACCTTGATAATAGTGGATTATGACTCTTCTCGCAACACATACCCGAGATCTCATACAACAATTTGTGCTGAGTGTCTCAAGCTTCATCAAGACCTCTCTACAACGTCAAGGGAGCAGAAGATAGACCCGCCTGGACTACAAGGGACCTCTAGAAGACAAAGACTTCACTAACCCGGATCGCCTAACCTTAAATCTAGAGTTTCGCTAACATTGATGATACTCTCTCAACCCCCCCCCCAACACTCGCTAATCATCTAACAAGCCAACTAACATTGTGCATAGGAGTATTAAAGCTAAGACTAACTCTTGTAGTTCAGCATGTTATCGCCACTTGAAGCCCGAAGACTCACGTGCTTGATCTCCACTGGGCAAATAGAAGGGTGAAGACCCTCCCAAAATCAAGCCATCAATGTCGACTCTGCATTTAGGAGATACCAAGGGAGGTAGCAACAAGAAGAAGTGAAGACTTTTCTAACTAACTCACTCGCTCGTTCAAAATTTGACGGGTTTGAAACCAAAACTAACTTATGCCATGGGTAGAAATCCACATGAAGATTTCTCAGAAGATGAAGTTGACTCAAGGTATCCCAATATACCTCAAGAACGTCAAGGGTACAAGAAGATGGGGAAGCAAGAGAATCCTCAATGGTCTCCACCAACCCAAAGACAAGAAGAAACAGATCATTAACTACTGGAAGACACACCATTGGTATTGCGCCGCCACCTGAAGAGATTTTTTAGCTCAATCACGAGACAACCCAGAAGAATGGGTTCTATTAGGACTAACCTACGCCTTGGTTGTTAGGAAGCGTAGAGGACTAAGTCGACAGTTGTGGCGTGCCTATCAAGATCGAAGCATGAATGCTCTTGTCTACCATCCTTAGGGGACCCCAAGACAATAAAAGATACCCGAGAAGCCTCGACTCTTCAAGACCTCAATTTGCGAGCTGGAAACCTTCTAACTCTCGAAAAATCTTTTTGGGCATACTAGATAGCCTAACCCTGCTAACCTTAAAAGTGTCCCAACAAAGTTTTGACATGATACTTCGGCAACCTCAACTCTTCAGCCATCAACTTTAGCAAATGAAGACGATCTACTCCTTCGGCAAAAACAAGTCCTCGATGCAACTCAGATCATCACCGGTGAGTTGGAAGAGCAACCGTTGAGGCCTAACTCTAACTTAGTCTCAGCACCTCTTACTACTACGCTTAGGAATCTCGGGACGAGATTCTTTTTAAGGGGGGAAGAGCTGTAACATCCCAACTTTTCTAACCATGTTTTAGTAGTGTTTAGTAAGCCAAAAATGAGGGCCAACAAAAAACTTTTTACCAGTAGATAAATAAAATAGAGTTTCCTGTATGTTTGCCCAGATTGTTGTGAAAAATCTTGGTTGCAAAGTTTGGATTGATGAATAAGTGTGCGGACCAACACATCCTGGTGTTCTTGTGATCATGCCCTCACTTGCACTTCTAAAATTTTTTCTCCAAACAAAGTAACTTGGCGCCTCCTTTTATTTTCAAATTGTTTTATTTTTCAAAACAGGGGCCAAGACCTATTTTTAAAACCAAAGCTTTACCAAAACTAAGTATGTACAAAACTATAGGGACATACTAGGTGGTGTGGTCCCACTATTTTACAAACTTATATTTTTTTGATATTTATAAAGTGTTTCAAACACTTTTAAGAAAACTTGCTGAAGGTGATCTTTATGTCTCCACTAGTTTCTGAAATGTTTACAAAAGCTTTACTCCTTTATTTGAAAATCTTTTCAACTTCACCAAGGCATGATCCCCATTGAGCACTTGGTCAAACCATTGCTCTCATGATGAGTTATTTGTTGCATGTGTTTGACTGTGTTTGACTATGCTTGACCTTGCTTGACTTCTTGTGTGTATGAATGCCTTGCATTGAGAATTTCCTTTAGTCCCTGTTATTACTCATAAAACCTTATTTATGCTTGACCTTGCTTGACTTCTTGTGTGTATGAATGCTTAGCTTGGTTTGCAGGGGGATAGGCATAACCAGCCTGAGACTCACACCGGGTCTCAGTTAATTGCATAGCCGCAAAAGCTTTCGGTTAGCTTACTCAGATTCGAGTCCCCCGACTCGAACCCGCGTGGGCTGGCGCTACTTCGACCCGAGCCGTGTTGGACTTACCAGGTCGAAGCCTAGTTCATTGTGAGGCACCCGATGCGTCCATCGGTGCAAACTTCATACCATAGTTATGGAAATTTCTAGACAGAGCGTGCTTGATACGAATACCGGGCCATCTGGTGTTGCAAACCGTGGACTTACCTTCGTATTTGACATACAGCATCCGAATTGGTATATTGCCACCAGAATTTGGGCATTTTGAGTGTATGCGTGAGCATAAAATTGGATTCGGAGGGCTAAAGCTGCTCCCGAATCGTAACTGAGGCACTGCTGGCCCTAAATCGAAAATAACTTGGGGACTGAAGCCCATGATTAGACGCAGAGTTGATCGTGATTGTACAAACTGATGGAATCATTATTCGAATGAACTTTCGACACTGCAGGTCGAACTTGGAGAATCGATAGCCATAACTCGAATAACGAGAGGGTGCTGCCAGCCAAAGCATAATTCGAGGGATCAAAATTCTCCGCTCGAAAGTCGAAGCGACACATCCTGCTCGAATGCGGGAATCTAGGAGAATCGACACCTTCGACCAGAGGTGCATGGAGGCTCTTCTGGCCCGTGACGAATAACTCGAGAATGAAAACTCACCACTCAAATGCCAAAACGATACCGAGTAAAGCGAGAGAATCTCTTTGAGTGGTCATGCCGAAAACCTCACTCGAAAAGCTCTGAAGGCTCGAAAGTATGGGGAACAAAGCCGCTCGAAAGGCAATATTTACATTCAGACGACACAAAGAGGACAAAAAAAGCTTCGAGAAAAACCCAGTTCCAAAGGAGTTTAGCCTTGAAAGGTACGTACCTCGAAAGTATGGGGGCCCGAAATTGAGCTTACCCCTTAAGCCAGAAGGAAATCGCTTTGCGAGCCATGACGTCAGTGACGACGCTTGGATTCTTCAAGTTGTCACGCCATCCTCTACCAGGATAGCCTGACATTGACAAGACCAAACGTCTTGTGGGCTCCACGCCCGCGTGTCTCGGTTGTTGACTGAGTTTGACCGCACGTCCCGCGCGTGGGTGAAAAAAGTCCGCCCTGTCTCCTCAATTACCGTGCGTGGTGGAGGCCGCGGCGCCCGTGGTGCTGACACGTGGATGGCTAGTCTGTTCAGCCGTTTGCTCTATGTAGTGAGCGGCTAGGATGAACCGACAATTCCCAGGAATGAGATAAAAATGGCCGCAGAGCGGTAACTGTTCACCCCACTCCGCCGCCATCGTCTTATTCCTCGCGTTCTGCTCTAGGTACTCCTCTCTTTCATCTCCATTCCCACAGAGCTTCTGCTACGCGCCGCTTCCATTGGCAAGAGAGGCTCAACCGCGGCCGGCACCACCGCTAGCGCCACCGCTAAGAAGGCCAAGACCGCGGACACCGACACCTCCGTCGTCGGCAACTGGGTCCAGACCAAGATCGGGGACAAGGAATAGTCCAACGCTGAGAAGATTGGCCTTCTCAAGAATGATCCGGCGGAGTCGCTCGCCGCCAGTCCGGAAATCATTCCCCGGCCACCTCCAAGCTTCCGGGTAATTTTCCTGGCTTTCATGCTCCGAGGTCTCTTGCTTCCTCCTCATTCCTTTCTTCATGGCCTTCTTTTTGCGTATGGGATTCAGCTCCATGATCTGAATCCCAATACGATTCTACATATCGCGTGCTTCATCACGCTTTGCGAGTGCCTTTTGGGGATCGAATCCCATTGGGCACTCTGGCACCAGATTTTCGCCGTCCGGCACCCACTGCGCTATCAAACTGGCGGCTTCAGCTGCCAGGTGCGCCCAGACATTCCGGATTTCAACCTCCAGACGCCCGAAAGCAATCCCGGCTCTAGGACAAAATGGTTTTATGCCAAGGATAAGTCCTCCGCTGGCGAAGACTTCGGGTTCGAGGAATTTCGAGCCACCACCGTTCTTCGACCCCAGGTGTCTTGGAGGCACGAGCTTTCTGATGAAGAAATGAAGATCACGGAGCCTCTAATGGAGAAAATCCAGCAGCTTTGAGCCACGCTGAAGAAAGAGATTTTGGGCATCCAGCTCATTCGCACATTCATAGAGCGTCGGGTCCAACCGCTCGCTGCTCGGGCCCACTGCATGTGGGACTACACCGATCGCCGGGACCTGACCCGAATCTCTTCTGAAGAGTTGAAAGAAGCGGAGATCAATGACAGTGTTCGCGCTGTCACCAACATAAAGAAGAAATCGATTGTGCCAAAAGTCTTCGGCGCGGTGGCCTTCAGCAAGGCCTTCCCCCGCACTGAGGTACGCTTTTCGTCTTAGCCGAATGTTTCTGTTCTACTGCACCCTAGTTGATCAGGATCAAATGTGATGGGAGTTTTTGCTCAGGTTGTCAACATAGCTCGATGCTATCCGCCCCAACCTGAAGATGGTGAATATCCTGGGCGTGACTTCATCGAGGTTCCGGAAGAATCGACTTCTGCTGCTCCATCGCCATCGCGAGCACCAGCAAAGAAGAAAAAGGCTGTGGATACTGACATCGTCGAAGATTCAGAAGATCTTAGCGACACCCACTTCTCTTCTGGTGACGATGATGATAGCGTGATTCCCGCCGAACCTCTGGACAGCCGCCCTCCTCTTTGAGCTGGGAAGAAGATTCTTCCGAAGTTTGGCCTCGACGCATCGTAAGTTTCTTTATCGAACTTCATTCTTTTATGATTTCGTCTTGAGTTGACTGCGTCGTATTGACTTCGACGCCTGCTTCAGATCTTCCACCGAGGATACTTCGGCGAGCCAGGGTGATCGTGATCGATATCAAGTTCGACCCCACGATTCCACCCTCGAGCAGACTGCAGACTCGCAGGAGAAGGCAGTTGGAGATGCCGCGCCAGGGGATGATCTCCCGAAGCCATCGCCCCCTCCGAAGAAAAAGATGATCAAGCCCGAGCTTGTTCTAGTCTCCTCCTCCGGCGAGCCTTCCGGCCCCAAAAGCCATGTAAGCCCGAAAATCCTAGCTTTATGATTCTAATGTTTGCCTATCAGTAGCCCCCGAGGGTGAGTCTAAGTGTTTACACTTGGGCTTGCCCTCCAAACAATTATTCGAGATCTCATCTTTGGTTCTGCTTGTTTAGCCCGTTGTCAGGGATTTATCTAAGGTGTGCAGGAGCTTCCTTGCACTCGAGGAAGAAAACCGGCAGTTATCCGCACAGCTGGAAGATGTGCAACGTACGTGACGTTTTCATCCATCTGAGATCTTGTTTCGACACCTTTACTTCCTTTTTTAGCGTGCTACTCCTCGAATGAACAGGGATTGCAGCGCAAGCTGCCACCGACAAGACGTCATTGAAAGCACAACTAGACGATCTTGCGGCAGAGAAATCCGAGCTGAAGGCCAAAGCTGATGGGTTGGTCGACGAGGTTGCCCGGCTTAAGGCTGAATCGACCAAGGCCCAGGAGCTTGCTAACACGCGTCGTCTGGAAGCTGAGTCGAGGGAGAAGGACCTGCATCAGCGCTTGCAGACCTCCCTCGATATCTTGCATGGTAAGCCTTCGCTATCCTTTGAGTGAGCATTTCGTGCCGATTAAATCCACCATTGACTGGGGATCTTGCTTTTTCGTGAAGCCGCTGCCGAATTGGACGCCGGGGCGATGAAGGAGCCCGCTGGACTCGAGTCCAGCGTTGGTAGCACCGAGCGCCTATGTCAGGAAGCGCGCGATATCCTGTCGAAGGTACGGTCGACACTTGACCGCGTTCACGATGTCTCCATCCCTGACTCGACCAGCAACACCATGGCCGGCATCCTCGAAGCCCTGGCGGTGAAGACGGATGGCGAGGATCCTTTAGTTGCTGCGGTTTGCTGACAGGTAATTATTGGCTCCAAGTCTGTCTTCTCTATGCTGATGATGCACGGGGTTTAGTTCGACACCGACAAGGTCACGGGCACATACCCGAAGGACAAGGACGGACGCGACATTGCTTCGAAGGGCTATCTTGAGCGCGCCCGCAACTTGTCTGCTCGGATGACGAGCTTTCTAGCGGAAAGGAATGAGAAGAGAGTGGCAGCGAAGGCTCAAAAGCGTAGTGCATCCAGCGCACCGTCTAGCAAGGCCGCTGGCAGTTCAGCGTAGTTTGATCGATGCATTTACTGTTTTCTGTAATTGACTTTGTAGTGCCATCTCGAAGGCTGTGGCTAACTCGTGAACATTGCTTGCTGTAAATCCGCTGCTTCTATTTTGTCATCTTCCTTCGATGTATTGTGCACCTGTTTGCTGTTTGGTTGCCAATGACTGTGTGTGACCGGGGGCCTCCTGTGCAGGGTTCGTCTGTGGTCTCTAATTCCTAGCCTGTTTCATATGAGACAGTCGCTAGCTCTTCCAGCGCCAATGAGAGGAGAGCACCTTCCACGAGCGAACTATCTCTAATTCGATCCTTGCGCGATCAACTCAAGAATACTCAGCATAAACTGAAGACAGTTACTGCTAAGGTCGATGTTGCTCTTTCCAAGGCATCGCGGGCTGCGGATGCCGAAAGGTTCCTTCTTGAGGAAGTTGAGAACCTTGGGAAAGCTATGAAATGTGAGTCTTCCGAGCTCTTGATCTGCTTGTGCTCCAAACCTGTTAAGTATGACATTCTTCCCTCTTCTGCAAATGTATGCCTTGATAACAAAGCCGAAGCCCGGCGCATAAATGCGCATCTTCGTGCAGCTCAGACGCACGCTAATTCGATTAGTGATAACTTCTGGGCTGACCGATCGAAAGCATTGAAACTGATAGTACTCCAGGATCGGATTGCCCAGGCTGGAGTTCTGGCCGAGACGAGCCGCGCCGCCCTCGCACTTGTGCACGAGGCGATGTTTTCTCTAAACAATCAGCCCGAAGGCCTTCCGGCGCTGCTTGATCGATTTGAGAACGGCGACGCTGTTTATCGCTTCGTTCGGGAACATCTGCGCTGCGGGGCTTTAGTCGCCCTTTCCTTTGTGCACATTCATTATCCTGAGGTCGACTTGGAATTGTTGAAGGTGCTCCCTCCAACTCCCAGCGGCCGTGTTGATATGGACCCTCATTATGCTGCTTGTAGGGACACGGCCGATTGTATCGCCCGATAGATCATCACCGAGAGTGATCGTCAGAGGGCGAATCGGGGTGTTGTGGTGCAATGACTCAGCCAAACGTATGAATCTGGCTTGTCTCTTGTGTATGCATCTGCGAGATTTTCTGTTGCGTTCTTTATTGCGGGTGTTGTGTAGTTTTGTATGCCTTTGTTGGATTGCGCGGTCAAATTACGAAGCCCCCGAGCGTAGGTCAAAGGGCGGAGCCTCCGAGCGTAGGTCGAAGGGCGGAGCCCCCGAGCGTAGATTGAGCGATTTTTTAAGGCAAAGCCCCCAAGTGTGGGTCGAAGGGCGGAGCCCCCGAGCGTAGGTCGAAGGGTGGAGCCCCTGAGCGTAGGTCGAAAGGCGAAGCCCCCGAGCGTAGGTCGAAGGGCGGAGCCCCCGAGCGTAGATTGAAGCGATTTTTTAAGGCGAAGCCCCCAAGTGTGGGTTGAGTAAATTTTTAAGGCGAAGCCCCCAACTATGGGTCAGACAATGATATGAGGAAGTGTACTTTATTGCTTGGCGCCGAGGGCGCAATGGTTGAGCGTGGTCTGCTGCCGACGCTTAATTACATAGAGATAGGAGGGGGAGGAAGTGTGCTGATTCTAAGGATAGAATCGATGCAACTGCTGTGCGTTCCACGAGTTTTCGACGTCCTTCCCTGTCTTGGGGTCACAGAGCCGATACGCGCCTCCTGGGATTGCTTCGTGGACGAGGTATGGCCCTTCCCATGGTGGTTCCAGCTTCGACATGCTTGTTTGCTTAAGGCGAAGTACGAGGTTGCCGGGCTTGAAGGACCGTCCACGTACCCATCTACTGTGGTAATTGCGGAGGCTTTGCTGGTAAACTGCCGAGCGGGCGAGAGCGACGTCTCGAGCTTCATCCAGCAGGTCTTGGGCATCTGCCAATGCCTTTTCTACGTCTTCTTCGATGTATGCGACCACACGGGGCGTGCAGTAGCGCACATCTGTAGGTAGCACTGCCTCTGCTCCAAAAAGCAGGAAGAATGGCGTCTAGCCGGTCAAAGAATTGGGTGTTGTCCGCAGGCTCCATAGAACCGACGGTAGTTCTTCGACCCAAGCGCCTGCCGTGCGTTTGAGGGGCTGAAGGAGTCGCTTCTTCAGGCCTGCGCAGACGAGCCTGTTGGCCTTTTCGACTTGGCCGTTGGACTTGGGATGCGCCACTGAGGCGTACTTGATCTTGATGCCGAGCTTTTTGGCGAATTCTTGAAATTCGCCCGAGGTGAAGTTGGTGCCGTTGTCGGTGATGATACTATTTGGTACGCCATACCAGTAGACGATGGATTCGAAGAACTTGACCGCCGTGGTCGCCTCTTGGTTGGTGATAGGGACAACTTCGATCCACTTGGAGAATTTATCCACGGCGACCAGTAAGTACGTGTGGCTTCCTCGAGATGACTTGGGCAAGGGCCCTACTTGATCGACGCCCCATTGCATGAAGGGCTAGGCAACAGGTATGGTGTGTAGTTCTGACGCGGGCGCGTGCGGCTTAGTGGCGAATAGCTGGCATGCTTCGCACTGCTGGACGATGTTCCTGGCGTCATGGAGGGCCGAGAGCCAGTAAAACCCCGATCGGAAAGCCTTAGCGATGAGAGTTCGACTGCTGGCATGATGCCCGCAGGTTCCTTCATGAATCTCTCGAAGGAGGGCGATTCCGTCTTCTTGCGCTATGCACCGCTGGAGAACACCTATAGTGCTACGCTTGTAGAGCTCTCCATTCATTATCGTGAAGGCCTTGGAGCGCCGCATGACCTGTCGACGATGCATGGGGTCTTCTGGGAGTTCGCCTCGCGCCAGGTAGGCTAGGTATGGCTTCGTCCAAATTGCTTCGACAAGCATGATTGTGGCCGCTTCCTTGGGGAGATCTTATGTTCCCGCTGCTGGGGCGGGACCTGATTGCTTAGCCCCCGACTGTGTTGCTAACGCCGGATCGGTGGCTGGCTTGATCTTGACGGAGCGTTCGAATATTTCCTCGAAAAAGACTCCTGGTGGTATCGGCAAACACTTGGAGCCGATGTTGGCTAGGTTGTCTGCCTCTTCATTGCTGTCCCTGCCGATGTGCGTCACCTCGCACCCTTCGAACACTACAACAAATGTGATATTATATGACACTCATTATGTGACGATTTGGTAAAAAACGTCAGAGAATCCCAGAAACTGTGACGTTTTAAAGATAAATGTGACATTTTTTTACTACATCGTCATACAATGTGCGTCATAGAATATCATAATTGTTGTAGTGGAAGTTGCCTTCGAGCTTGTCGTACATGGCGTGGTATGCAATCATGTTTGCACAGGTCGCATCGCACTCCTTCATGACTTACTGGGCGATGAGATTCGAGTCTCCGTGGATCTTGATGTGAGTGGCTCCGCATGCTTTCGCCATTCTCATTCCGTGCAGAACGGCTTCATACTCCGCTTTGTTGTTCGAGAGGTTCGCGAAATGCATACGGAGGACGTAGCGCATCTTGTCCCCCTGTGGTGACACGAGTACCACTCCTGCTCCTGCTCCCGAAACCCGCTTAGACCCGTCGACATAAATGGTCCAACAGTTTGACAGGTCCAGGAGTTCGGGCATCTGTGCTTCCGTCCATTCGGCTATGAAATCTGGCAGGACTTGTGACTTGATTGCCGACTGGCGCTGGTACGTGATCTCCCAGGGACCCAAAGTGATCCCCCATAGCAACACACGCCCTGTGGCATCGGGATTGTTGAGGATGCTGGATACTGGATTCGAGGCCACTACTATGATGGAGTGACACTCGAAGTAATGCGGCAGTTTTTTCCCTGTCATGTAGATGGCGTATGCTAGCTTCTGGTAATGCGGGTACCTTTGCTTGGTTGGAGAAAAGACTTCGCTGAGATAATATACTGGTCTTTGTACTTCGTGCTCTTTGCCATCCTCCGCACGCTCGACCACCAGGGCCGAACTGACGACTTGATTTGTGGCCGCTATGTACAGCAACATCGGCTCTTTCTCTTGAGGAGTGATTAGGACTGGGGACGTCGAGAGGCGACGCTTAAGATCGTTGAACGCGGCTTGCGCCTCTTCTGTCCATGTGAAGCTGTCCGTCTTCCGGAGTAGCTGATAGAAGGGGAGAGCTTTTTCACCGAGCTTGCTTATAAAGCGGCTGAGTGCTGCTAGTCGACCTATCAGCTGCTGGACATGTCGAAGCGTCTTTGGTGGCTGCATGTTGACGATAGCTTGGATCTTCTCTGGGTTGCCCTCGATTCCTCTTTCAGAGATGAGGTAGCCCAGCAGCTGGCCTGTAGGCACCCCGAAGGAGCATTTCTTCAGGTTTAGCTTGATGCTGTAGCGGTCGAGGTTGGCGAAGGTTTCTCACAAGTCGTCAAGCAGGCTGTCTGCTTTCGTGGTCTTGATGATGATGTCGTCGACATAAACTTCGATGTTGCGGCCGATCTACTCCTTCAGACACGCCTGCATGCACCATTGATAGGTGGCTCCCGCGTTTTTTGAGCCCGAAGGGCATCGTCATGTAATAGTACACCCCATGTGGGGTGATGAACGCCGTCTTGTCTTCGTCTTCGACCTTTAGTCTTATCTGGTTGTACCCAGAGTACGCGTCGAGGAATGAAAGGCGCTCGCAACCAGCGGTAGAATCAATAATCTGGTCGATTCGAGGTAGAGGGAAGTAATCCTTCGGGCAGTGCTTCTTCAGTGCCGTGAAATCGATGCACATCCTGTAGATCTTGGTGTCCTTTTTCTCCACCATGACTGGTGGTGAAAGCCACGTGGCCTCCTTTATCTCTCTGATGAACTTCGCCTCGAGAAGGCGATTTATTTCTTCGCCCATTGCTTAGGCCTTCTCTGGGTTGTAGCGACGCATCGACTGTTGATTCGTTTTGCGTTCGAAAAGATCTTGAGCTCATGCTCGGCGAGTTCCCTTGGGATGCCTGGCATATCTGCTGGACACCAGGCGAACATCCTCCAGTGCTCACGAAGGAACCCGACGAGCGCGCTTTCCTATGCGGGAGAGAGAGAAATCGACACCCGCGCGGTCTTGGTTGGATCCGTCGGGTGGATCTGGTGCTATCGAGTGTCTTTGCTGGCGTCGAATGAGAGCTCTGGGGCGTTCTGCTGCGATCGACGTCCATGTTAGTGCTCTCCCTAATATGGTTGAGCTCTTCGTGTACCCTGAATGTCTGGGACATGCTCTTGAAGTCCTTGTTACAGTTTTCTGAGCGGGCGAAGCTTCCGCTGATCGTCAGTGGTCCTTTATTCGCTGGCATCCGCAGCTTTAGGTAAGCGTAATGTGGAACCGCCATGAATCGGGCGAACGCTGATCGCCCGAGAATAGCGTGATACTGCGAGGGCCAATCAATGACCTCGAATTTGATCTTCTCCTTCCTGAAGTTTGATGGAGTTCCGAAGATAACGTCCAGGTGTATAGCCCTCAACGGATACGTTGGTTTTCTTGGGACGATTCCATGAAAGGACGTCTCTGTCGGCAAGAGGTTGTCCATCAGGATCTTGATCTTCCGTAATGTGTCTGCATAGATGAGGTTCAAGCTGCTCGCTCCATCCATGAACACTTTTTTGGAAGTGAAGCCTCCTATCTGTGCTTCGAGGACCAAGGCGTGGTGTCCAGGGCGTGGGATCTTCGGTGGATGATCTGACCTGTCGAAGCCGATCGGATGCTCTGACCAATTCAGATATTCAGGCATGGTAGGTGGTGCGTGTTTGGCATGGAAAACCTCCCTTGCACGCTTCCGCTGGACTTTGTTCATCGGGCGCCCTCTCTGAATCATGGGCACGAAACCTCATGGTGGCGGGAATGCCTCATCTTCGACGGCCGGCTGCCGTGGCTCGACATGCTGGATCGTGGCGGCTTGGTGGCCCTGTTGTACCACGTTTGCTGGCGGATTAGGCGGTGGTGGTGGAGCGTTGTAAGCTATCGCACCTGCCACTAGCTGCTCGGTTTGCATCCTCTCCTAAAGTGCTCGACTGAGGCGAAGGAATTCCCTGCACTCAATGAGGAGATGAGTGGGTCTTCGGATTCCATCTTTATCGAGGTACGTGTGTCTTGTGCACCCCCCATCGAGCATCTCTTCTACTGATAGCTGTGGCTGATCACGTCATCGGCGCCACCCCGTTTTTGGCCTCGAATCGTGGCCAGCGCTCCTGCTACTACTGCCATAGTAGTTGTTTCCTCATCGCGGTCCGTCGCGATTATCATCACGGTCCTTGTTCACGTAGCCTGCTGCTACCATATATGTGGCGGTTGCGTCGTCGCAGCGGTTCCAACGACCTTTCTTTTGGGAGCTGGTGTGAAACTGATCTTTTGCATCGATGTCACGCTCTGCTGATCGGCGGCGGCTTCTAGGTGCCGCGATGGAATCTTCTCCATCAGCCCACTCGTTCGCCAAGCTCATGAGATGGTCAACGGTCGTCGGCTTGCAGCGCCCCAACTCTTCCTTGAAGTCGCGTCGGATGAGACCATCCCGAAAGGCGTCGATGGCTCTCTCGGGCAAAATATTTTCCGCCGTGTTGCGGAGACTGATCCATCGTGAGATGTATGACCTCAGATTTTCTCCGGTCCTTTGTACGCACAAGCGCAACTCTTCAAACGACATGGGCCGTCGCGAGGTGCCTCGAAAGTTGGCGATAAACGCTTGCCGAAAGTCCTCCCAAGAGCGAATGCTGTCCGGAGCAAGGTTGTTCAGCCACGCCCTTGCATTGTCCTTCAAGTGCAGTGATAGCAACTGGAGAGCATTATCTCTAGATCCACCGCCGATGGTGACGGCGGTCATGAAGTCATCAAGCCGAATTCGAGGGTCCTGCTGCCCATTGAACTTGACTACACCGTCGCTAAGCTTGACCCCTTTCGGCAATGGTGTGGAACGGATCAGGAGGCTAAAACACTCCGCTCCGCACAGCCCATCATGATTACCGGCGAATGCCTCCAGATCGCGTTCCTCCTCGAAGCGACGCGCATCGCGTCGCGCATGTCCGTTGTCGACTCTGTTTTGAGCCAAGCCATGTCGAAGCTCCCCGTTGATAGGCTCCACCACTTGGGTCCTGGGCGCGACTGCTGGCGCTGCTGCTGGGTGTCTAGGCTGTTCGACTGGCGGGATGGCCCTTCTCGGCGTCATTTCGCGCCCTTGGTTAGCTGTGCCTTGAAGCACCCTAACTCCTTCGAGCGCCAGATTCCGCAGGTGCCTCATATGCTCGTTGTCGTTGGCTGCGTTCACGGCAATGTACGCTGTTGTTGCCATGATCGTAGCTTCCTTGGTCTTGGGCAGTAGATCTGCTTCGTTGAACTCTACTTCCAAATTTCGGGCGACGTTGTGCACATCGGCCCCAGGCTGGATATGCGACCGTGTCCTATGTTGGACACTCGACGAATAGTGAGACGGTCGTTCGGCCCGCCTTCTGCTGGACGCGTCGGCCTCATCTCTACGTCGCTCCAAGATGCGCCTATCGGCGCTAATCTGGTCCTTCTTCTCCTGGACAACGAACCGGAGCGCAGCTAGCTCCTGTGGGCTCGAGTTAGGGCCCATACCTGCTTTTCCCACATACACTCTCCTTGCGTACCGGATCTGGTCTTGTGTTATGAACTGTCGACCGGTATTTGACCGGTTTCGACCGTCATTGGCTCTGTTCCTATTCCCATCTCCGTGCGATGCCATCATGCAGTGTCCTCCGAACGGTGGGATCGAGTCATCACTGATTTCGCCCAGAGTTGGAGGATGGATGTCGTCATCTCTGATGTAAGATCCGACCTCGATCATGATGTCGGAGTCGAAATCGACCATGTATCCATTGCTTGATGTGATAGATTCGCTCGAGTATGAGCTAACCGAATTGCCTATTTTCCCCTTAGCTTCGGGGTAGACCTCATCGTCGTCTGAACATGTGTAATCTGAGTACAATCCTTCGACATAATCAGGGTCATAGGGCATAGTACGGAGCGTGAGGGCATTGAGAGCCTGCTCGCACTTGGATATCGTCGGGTAGACAGCTGCAGTCCCTCCCCGGGGGTCTTCACAGCCGGCGATCTCGTGAGACGAGAAATCTCTAGCGCCCACGAAGTGGTACGCGTCGTAGTCGACGCAGTAGGCGGTGGTTGGGGATGGAGGTGGGGCTTCGAAGTCATTCGACCCTACTGATGGGGTCAAAACTTTCGGCCTTGGTTCTTCCTCCAATGGCGCCAGCGGCATGGTCGCCGAGGGATTGCCCTCAGTAACTGGTGACGTGCTTGGGGCCGTTGCAGGCGACATCGAATCATTGACGGAGATCAGGTCATGTAACATCCCAAGTTTTTAACAAATTTTAGAATAAAAAAAATTGTTTTGTTTTTGTTGATTGAAAAATCACAGGGAATTAAAACTTTTGAGTTTAATTAAATGCCTTTCCCTAAATAAAGTTTTCTTAAACCTTCAAACCAAACTAATTTTTTTTTATTCCAAGGTTTCCAATTCATAAATTAGTTCCTTATAAACTTTCCCAATTCAAAAGTTAGTTACAAAAACTATTTATAAACTTTCTATTAATATTTGAAGTACTCCTTTGAGAAAACATAAAATAAAAAATACTATTTTGTGTTTATTCGAACCTATGCAAGCTATCTTGCAAAGAGATATTTACAAAATGATTAATACAAAAGGAGGTATGTATTATCAACAAGGTGTTTGAAAAGGAATTTCAAAATCTCATAAATTATTTCCCTGATTTCAAAGAATTAATTTAAAAACCTTATTTTCCATATATGAATGTATGCAAAGAAACTCTAGGAGTTAAATGCGTACCTTGCTGCCAAATTTTATTTTTGGAATCAAAAAGTGTTTCTTACTGTTTTATATTGATGTGCTAAATTGTAGAAAGTTGCACAAATTGGTTTGATTTAATTCTGAATCAAAATGCAAAAGTTATAGAGAAAAAGAGAAAACAGAAAAGAATAAAGTAAGAAGAAAAAAAGGAGAAAAGGATTTGGACCGAGGCAGCCCAGCCCGATCCAAATACGGCGGCTCAACTACAAACCCAAACGGTTACCCCCTTCTCTCTCCCTGTTCCCCTGACAGGTGGGCCCGTGTTGTTGGAGTCGTCTTCAACCGGCCGTTACTCCCGCCCGAGATCTCCGTGCCCGTTTCCACTCCCTCCCTCACCTCCAGAGCACCAACGGCGCCCACGTCGATGCCCTCGTAATCCCCTCCTCCTCCTATCCTCTTCCCCTCTCATCCTCGAACACGAGGCGCCTCCAGGCCTTGTTGATAGCTCGCCGGAGATCCGCATTTCCGCCGCCAGGCTTCCTTGATTCCGGCCACCCCAGGTGGCCCCGCCTCCGTTTCTTGGTACCCATCTCCTCCTCTTGCCCGTTCTCATCTCCCTGTCCCCTTAATTCGTCTCATTTTGCAGCTAACCATCGCGACCGAAGCTCACCAACGACTGGAGCTTCTCTGGCTGCTCCCTGGCGCAGTTCTGGGAATCTCCCAAGTGATTGGACCCCGCCGTTGTCTTCCCCGAGTCACAACGCCCCTCGTCGACCTATTTTCTGACACCGGTGACCACCGGAGCACCTCCGTCGACCTTCGCTGGAGCGCAACACCGCTTGATCTTCAACTTCGGCGACCTGAGCCGCACGGTGAGCTCGCCCCCACTCCCTATCCTTGGATCTCGCATCAACGGCTGCGATTAGATTCGACCGAGCCAACTTAAACGCCGAGCCGCGAGCCGAGCCACGAGCCGAGCCGTGAGCCAGTTAGATCTAGACCATAAGTTTTATGAAGATCTAACGACCAGAAATCCTGATCCGGCTCAACCGGTACCCTCCTATCAGATACAGCCAGATGTCAAGCCTAGATTTAAATAGATTCAAATAGAGTTCAAATAGCTGAAAACTTGCAAAATTCATATCTTCTGAACCACAGATCCAAAAATAGAAAATAATATATCATTGGAATCCTACAAATGTGTAGAATCCAAATGTGCAATAACATCACTTGCTTACTGTATAAAATTTTGAAGTGAAATTCAAATGGTTTAAATAGCACTTTATTACCAATTAATTCATAACTTTTGTTCTGTAAATCTAATTGCTACAAGTTTGTAGTCTATGGATTCCTCAGAACATGTACAACACTCTAGAATAAAAAAATTCAAACTTGAAATGTGCACACACTTGCTACTGTTAAATTTAACCAAATCACTATTTTGATCATCATTTGAATTCTTAATATGATTTTGGAGTGAAACCACTTGAAGTAGCTTTGTGTTACTGTCTCCAATCCAGTAGCATCACTATCCAAAATTATTGAAACACCTTGCAAATATTCAAATTCAATTATGAGAATTTGAGTATTTTCATTATAGAATTAATTCTATAATTCTTTTCAATATGATTCCTTCTACAAAAGTGAATCTTATGATCATAACTATCTATTACTACCATGCTTAATCTTGATCATCACCCAATATCCGGCCATCCTATTCTTGTGGGCCTGGTTCATAATATTCAAACTACACTTGAGTAATTTGAGTAATTGGTGATTACTCCAATTAGGGTTTTTCTCTGATACTAGTGTATGCCACACTTTAACTCGTATCACATCTATCCTAAACCAGTCCAATCCAATATCAGACTTGATCCAAGCCACCATCTTTCTAAATACCTTCATACTTGTCTAACCCCATGCCAACTTGACCATATTTGTTTATATTGAACTATTTTAATTTACAGAAAGGTTAATTGAGTAATTCAATGTACCACCAATATATGCCCAATGCCTATGTGTAACTATACTATTATGAGTAAGTGTTGTCACACTTTATTCAGTAGTGTTCTGTTGCACTATTCAATACTCATGTGAATCTATCCACATGAGTCATCTCTAAACTCTATCTTTGCTTATGCCAAGCACAAGATTTTTATCATTACATTGTATCTTGGAGGATCATTCTTACTAATATTTTGACCTTGCCATCCAAACTCTCAATTCCATGCCTATCAAGCCAGGAATTCATGCTATATCCCTCTCATCACAAAATCATAAGAAATCTAAAAATATTACATCAACCCTTGTCAATTGTTTGCATTGTCTGATTGTGTTTGCTTGGATCAGTGTGTTTATGTTGTGTTACTCCTGTTGCTATAGATTGAAAGGAGAGAACGTGTATTGTTGAGAGAAGAAAAAGAATTTGAACTTCAAAAAGGCAAGTGACACACATACTTCCACCTATCTTTTATTATATGCATTAGTGGTTTCAATACTGTGCATGATATGAAATTTTCAAAGTGGTTATGAAATGCTTAGCTCCTAGTAGTGGTAGCTATCCCTTAAACCCCACTTGCTAGGATTGCAAACTTACTATGGAAAATGATGCCAAGCCTTGTTTTCAAATTGTTATGAAAATTAAAATACAATCCCAATGAAACACCTGGGTGGAAATGGCATTGCTTGGTTTATGTTGAGTGGCTACCCAGGGCTACACACCTGGCTATCAACCCAGGATTTGTGTGGTTGTCGTCGCCTGGGGGTACACTTGTGGATGGCCACCCAGGATCAAAGAGACTACCATATCTTCCTTGCTTTAGAGAGCTTCCAGTGCAGCCTTATGACAATATGGGCTCTGTCTTGATTGAGTATGTTGTGAGGGTTCATCTATGGGTACTGACAGAGGGTGGTATTTGGGCATGGTCAGATCTGGATGGTTGAATGCTCCTTCTGAAAGGTCTTATCTCATTTTATGTATGGGCGTAAAATGAGTCTTAAGGTGAAAGTGCACAACCCCTGCAGGGTGTCAAACTAATCGATTAGCCGTGTCCCCGTTTATGGACAACTTGAGTTCCTAGACATGGATGTACAAAAGAGTCTTATCACCATTTCTAAATAAAATAAAATTGTTTAGAAACACTCAGGACAGGGGCTGCTCAGGGCTACACACCTGGCTATCAACCCAGGACTTGTGTGGTGGTTTTCACCTGAGGGTTATCCTGGTTTTGTTGAGTCACTACTCAGGGCTACACACCTGGCTATCAACCCAGGATTTGTGTAGTGGTTTTCACCTGGGGGTTATCTTGACCCTTAAAGTCTTAAATGATTAAAAATATTTTGGTTTACAAAATGATAGGATAAAACTTGCTTTATGCAAATTTAGCCAAAAGCTCCACCAGCCAATTACCATGTAGATAGCTCTTTCACAACAGCCACCAAATATGTGTCATTTGCCAGTACATCATTGTACTGACCCCCCTCTATGGGGCTGCATATTCAAATGTGCAGGTTTTTCAGAGAAGGAGTAAGTTGATAGGATCTCGAGTCTACATTCCAACATGACTGCTTGTGGCGCATGGTGAAGATGGAGGCTCACAGCTACCTTAGTTTCTGCTGTGTTTGTGATGTGTTGAACTCTGTCCCTTGAGCTAGTCCATGTGACTAAGTTGGTTTGTAAGTTTTGAAGATGTATGTATCTGGATCCACGTTGTAATCTTGATGCTATGCAATGAATACTTTATTTTGTTCTGTGGTGCTATCAGTGATCCAGGGAATAGCACTTAACACAGGTGTTCCACCTTAATCCAAAGGTGGGGCGTTATAGCTCAGCGACTCCGTCGTTGTCCACGTGGAAGTTGAACAGTCCGAAGGCCATGTCGAAGCCTCCGGTCGTTGCCGAAACTGCTCCCACCGTGCCTAAGGTATGGTCGATGATGATCGTGGCCAAAATAAGATCGGCAGCGCTTGGCAACGTAGTGTCGATGATGGTCGATCCAATGATGTCGACCTCCGGTTCTGGTGAGGTGGTGCTGATGACGTTCGGCACAGGGATGCCGACGGTGGTGTCGATGGCAGAGTTGATGTCAATCTTGGCGCTAGTGTCAATGACGGCCGGCACAGCGATGCCGATGTCGGTGTCGATGGCGAAGTCGATGT
The DNA here is from genome assembly GCA_007115705.1 of Dactylis glomerata. Lineage (NCBI taxonomy): Eukaryota > Viridiplantae > Streptophyta > Magnoliopsida > Poales > Poaceae > Dactylis > Dactylis glomerata. The sequence continues at coordinate 159,466 of QXEO01001630.1, read as the reverse complement.
CGATCTTGTCGTTGGTGTCGAAGTTGATGACAGAGTCGACGTCGAGCGGCGATGCAAAATCGATAGCCATGGCTGATGTCGGGCTGTCGAACCTTATCGATGCGGTGAGGTTGTCGATGGTTGGTGAAGGAGCCGGCGAATCCATAGATCCAGATCCTGTCGTCCCCACGGTCGGCGCCAATTGACGAGGTTCAACCCCGGCAATGCCCATGTTTGCGGGCTTTCGATTCATGGAGCGCTTTGTGGGATCCGGTGAACTCGACGATGATCAGACGAAAGCAGAGGGACACGGGGTTTTACCCAGGTTTGGCCCCCTTGGTAGGGTAATGACCTACGTCCTGCTTGTCTGACTTTTATTGATGGGGTGGCTACAATAAAGGTGTTACAATGGTGGCGTAGATTAGATCTAGCCGAAGGCAGAGAGATCTAATGTATCGAGCACTCCGGTGTGAGGTGGTGGAAAAAGTGTCTTGCGCTTTGGGACCTCCCTCCTAGCCTTTTATATGCGAAGGCTGGGTCTCAGGATTGTCCACCAAGCAAAGTACAGATAGAATCGGCTTTGAATAAACCCTAATCGAAAACTAATCCAACTTGGACTCTTCGAGCCTTTGCTTGTACGCCAAGTACTGCTCTCGAGACGCATCAGGCCGATATCTTTGTGGGCCTTGAGACCCCTTCGACAGTGATCCCTCCTGGGCCGAAAACCAGGTAGGTGAATATCGAGGGCCTATTTGTCATTCCTTTGTCAGCGATATTATTTTTACATGCATAATATATAGAAAATAGCTAGATCTCTAAATCGATGCATATGAAGCTACATATATATTCTTGGTCATAATCCCCTTATCTAAAGGGGATGGATGCATGGCTTCACATCATTGTCGCTTTCATCGTCAGTATCTTCGTCGTCCGTGTAATAGTACTTCCTGCATATTGTTCCGTCGAATACCTTCACTGTGAGCACATCATCGCCTTCATATTTGAAGTGTAGGATGCCGCCGAAATCCACACCGTGCATGATGGCGAAATTCTCCCAGCCCTTGTCGAGATACATCCGGCCTTGTCCGTCAAATAGGACCTCCACGGTCCAGAGATGAGGACCGCAGTCAGCTGCTCGCAGATACACCTTAGCGGGCTCCTGGCCATCAAGATAGTCCGCAAACTTTTTTGGGAGTGCCTGCAAAGAGATCGAGCACCGATCGTTTGAAATTAAAGGTTTTTTAGAACATGCACATAATTAATCACATGCATCATATATGTGGGAACGCGTACGTACCTTCTTGGCCAAAGGGTCTTCATAGATGACGATTACGAACTCCTCTATGATCAATGGCAGTGTTGACGGTGGTGGTGGCAATGATGATGATCCACCACCCCGGCCGCCCCTTCCCCTTCCCCTCGGCATCCGAGACGTGGAAGCCATGGCAATGGATCAAGTGTATGTGAACGAAGAAGAGAGAGGCAAAACCTATTGACATGAGGGATGGCCGTTGTGGGGGTTTATAAGGGAAAGATGACCGTTGTGGGGTTTACACCATAAATTAAGGTAGAGATGACCGTTGTGGGGTTTACACAATAAATTAAGGAGGAGATGACCATTGTGGGGGTTTATATCTCAACAAAAAAGTAATGCCTAAAAGAAATGGAAATTCGTGATAGTTTATCATTTTACCGTGAAAAGTAATACCTAAAAGAAATGGAAATTCGTGATAGTTTATCATTTTACCGTGAAAAGTAATGCCTACAAGAAATGGAAATTCGTGATAGTTTATCATTTTACCGTGAAAAGTAATGCCTACAAGAAATGAAAATTTGTGATAGTTTATCATTTTACCATGATAAGTAATGCCTACAAGAAATAGAAATTCATGATAGTTTATCATTTTACCGTGAAAAGTAATGCCTAAAAGAAATGGAAATTCGTGATAGTTTATCATTTTACCGTGAAAAGTAATGCCTATAAGAAATGGAAATTCGTGATAGTTTATCATTTTACCGTGAAAAGTAATGCCTACAAGAAATTCGTGATTACCAAACTTGTTGAATCCGGTGGCAAACGTGTTATTTAGCATACATAGAGGGGTAGTAGTTTGCCACCGACAGATAAAGAGAGGGTGGCCATGATGAGAGAGAAAGAGGGGTTATCTTGCCCGTTAGATCATAGGATCGACGGTAGGTGGGCACGATCCGTGTGACAACAGCTCGACCAATCAGGCCAAGTTTGGGATTCTGTGAGAAGGGAGAAGGTAAAACTGAGTAGTATCAAGGATCCAAGGGTAAGTAAATAGTAAACAGGCTAAGGAATTCAAATAAGAGATTTAGAAAAAGAAAAACACAGGTTTTGTATAATGAAACCCAGGTTGGCCTACCTCAAAGTATTAGCAATTCAAATATACATGAGTGTGAAAATTATGGCCTCATTCAGACAAACTATGTTTTGGGTATAGATGTTTTGAGAAGGGGTTTGAGTGGAAAGCCATGAACCTTCATAGCTACTAGTGATTTGAGAAGTGGCCATTTGTGTTAAAACTTGATTTATATATGATTGTTATGATTTCCTACGTGGCAGGTCGCGTAACAAGACTCCATGAGTAGGAGGCACTATGATTTTATTTTTTTGAATTTTTTTGTGCATGAAATGACTCAATTAGATACCTTAATCCCATTTGTTGACTCTCTGTTGACCAGCCACTTGAGGGTAAAACTGAGTATATTGCACTAGCCAGTATTAGTACTCGAGGGGAAAACTGAGTACATATATTTTTCCAGTGTAAGACTCGAGGGTAGAACTGAGTACCACAGACGCGTGTTGAGACCAAACGTCTAGTTTTTTTGAGAAACTGCTGAGACGAACCGTCACTTTGCCTATACAGAGCCCCTCTCTCCCTCCCTCTGCACACAGTCTCATTCTCACTCACGCACGCAACCACGCCTCTCACGTCCCATCACCTTCTCCAAATCGAAGGAAAAAACCCCAACCGCCCTACGCGCGCTCCCCTACCGGCGATGGAGAAGAAGAATGCGCCGGCGGCCATCGCCCCCGAGCCCATCGCCTCCGAGCCCATCGCCTTCGAGCCCATCGCCTTCGAGCCCGTCGCATCCGAGCCCGACGCCGCCGAGCCCGTCGCATCCGAGGCCGTCGCCGCCGAGCCCGTCGCCTCCGAGGGCGGCGCATCCAAGCACGGCGCCTCCGTGAACTGGGCCTCTCTTAAGGGTGACGGACCACTTCACAAGATCGGCGACTGCTTACTGGCAAACGAGGAGTACATGGACACCTACTCTGCTTTGAGGTAAGTTTGTAGAAATTGGCGCTCAGATTTACCTGAGCCCGACGTGCACCTGCACGAATGGATCATGGTAGAACACGCCCTTCCACGCGCCGCTGAGTTCTCCTTCCTCAACCTCCGCACATCCCGCTACGTCACCATCTATCTAACGGAAGTTCATGCAAGGTTCAAATTCCTCCATATCTATAGAGTTAATCTATTTTTATTTTCAATCATAAACATCTTAGTGCTGAATGTTATCTTCATCAATATATTTTAGATACTACTTCGTCGGCTTTTTCCATGGCATCATCGTGCTTGCCCAGAAGAACCAGCCGCACAAGATACGGCTTCTGAACCCACTCACAAAGACATTAAACACTATGTTTGAGGCGCAGATGCTATCTGTTATTGTGGAGTCAGTTGCTGTAATGAAGTCCCTGACTATGGTCTTCGTTTGCACAGGTCACCCCATGGAAATTGCTTGGGTCGATGAGAGCACTCCAACTAAGGATATAGATGAAGATTGGGGAGAAGGAAGATTTTCGATCGAGCACCATTCTCTGCATTGCATTACCCCATTCAATGGTGAATTGTATGCAATAGCTGTGAACAGTTTTGAGGTCGGAAAATTAGTGTGCACCAACAATGTCCAGTTGGAGCAGCGCGCGAGCACTATCAACATGGAGACACTATTTTCATTTCCAGAACTTGGAAATGATTCCAAGTTCTACCTTGTGAAGTCGGATGGTGATCTGCTGCTTGTGTTGTTGGGCGGCAGCATTGACAACAGGCATTTGGAGGAAGGTCAACCATTGGTGTACCGTGTGGATACTGAGAGCCGCTCTCTCCGTGCCGTCAGTAACATTGGCAGTCGTGCCTTCTTCGTCAATTATATTCGGTGTATCTCCATCGACACCAGAGTGCACCCGACACTTTGACCTGGCTGCATCTACTACGTGGATTTGGGTTATATCAGAGAGTACTTTGATGATAGAAAGGCCTGGGATGAGTGGCCATGACATGTGGATAGATTAGGATACTACGGTCTAAGAAATGAACAAAGGCCATACCGTTTGGAGGACGTATTGGCTGCACACTGCAGACGGCAGGAGTTCAGTGAATATTTCCTTCATCTCATGGAATGTAGCGACGACGAAATATATGATGAATGAAGAACAGATTCATTCATCCTGGGGTATCCTAATCTTCATGTTGGCCATACATTGCATCTTGCATTATTTTCAGCTTAGTTTGTCGTGAACATTAACATCGTTATTGGCTGCTTTTGGATGCTGTATGCAGTTTATGTATTATACTTAGTTTTCTGGATTTATTATGCTGTTGTGAATTTATCCTATACTAGCTTCTAGATTTGCTACTAGATTTGTTACCATATTGGGCAAAAAACGAGGGCCAAAAGGCAACAATCATTGAAGAAAAGACAGAAATAGAAGCTTCTCTAGATTTGATACTAATTTGGTGAAAAGAGAGAGAACTGTTACAGAGAGAGAGAGGGGAAAAAGGCGCTCTGAAAAGGCGCTCTGAAAAATGCCAATTTGGACCGAGAGAAACAGAACCGAGCTCTCACGTACAATCAAACGCGGTCTCGTCCTGTCCCACGCGGTCCCTTTCTACCAGCCCCACGCGACGTGGCCCCACATGACGCGGCCCCACACGTTAGCACCGAATGGTCAACTAAACGGGAATCCTCCCGTCTGAGCTCCTTCTGAGGGTTTCCGACAAGGGCTTGGGGAAAACTGAGAAAAAACTAAGGAGCTGGGGAAAACTGAGTACAACTAAGGACCTGAGGGCACGAAAATAGAAATCCCATATTTTTATTGCTTCATGCATTATGCGTTTTTCTTGGAGCGTCAGTTGTTTTTGCTTTTAGTTTTCTTTTGTTTTGTTTGCTGCAATAAATGGTTTGATCATATCATGTTGTTTTGGAGAGAGACTTACTCCGTTTTCCATTGCCAAGAACACTCTAGTTTTCACTCTTATCGTTCAACGAGTGTTCTCTTTTTCTGCTACTGCATTTAGCTTTTGTTTTTCGCCTTGATTTTTGTTCAGATCTTGCTATATCTTTGCATCAAGGTGTATTTGGACCTCTGGTCTATGTTGGTTTTCATCAAAAGAGTTGTTTCAAAAGGGTTCGAATGGTGTTGGAAAAGAGAAAAAGTTTCATGCAAAAAGTGGTACAAAAAGGAGCTTGTTTAGACTGCGGCTTATACTTTTTCATGCCATGCTTGATGTCGTTTTGATAGTATGCTTAGTGGTTTTTCTGTAGCATAACTTGTCTCAAATGACTGAGATTGCTTAATGAGCCTTTGAAAAAAATCATGCATTGTTTTTAATTATTTGGAAGCATTATTTTGGTTTTCTCCTTTGATGCTTTATTTGGGTTGACTTGGCGCATGCTCACACATTTTTGACTCATACAAAGTCGCCATAAGCCTCTATGATCATTTAGTTTTTGACTTGTGATACCACTATATGCTTCTTTTAATGTCGCTTTGTCGCTCTGCATGATTATGGCCGTTATTTCTCTCTTAGTTGGTCGCTCTCAGTCTTTTGCTAGCCCTCATTTTGTACTGAGTATGAGCTCTACTCGTGCATCCAACTCCTAAAACCAAGTTGTTCCAATGTGTCCACCATACATACCTATTAGCAATTTGCTATTCCAAAGTACATTTGACTTGCTTTTATCTATCCTTTAAATTAAACTCTTTTTGGTGTTATGTGAAAATTGGTCAGTAAAGCTCTCACGAACCTGACGGCACACTTTACTTTTCTCATTCTTAAAATTTTGACATTGTGGCTCTCTTATGTTGAGTTGTTATGCTTGCAAGTTGTAAGTTGGAAATTAGCCCAGCCATGCCGTCATGGGGCAAGCTTTCAACATTGCACTATCTTTCATTTGAGTTGATATCGTGATCTTTTGTTTATGGATACTCGCGATGTGAAATGAATTGGGAATCTTGCGGGATCATGGAGTTTGTATACGTGTTAGAGAAACGCCTGGGCCACTAATCTAAGCCATGCATAATTCATGGTGGAAATTTACAGCATGCCCATAGTGAACATTCGACGACGCATCTCACAATAAAAAGCTATACCAATGGTAAATAAAAGAGATGCCGTGGTGTTCATTGTCTATTTGTCCTGTCATTTTGATGTGGGCTTATTCCATGTCATCGGGCACGGAGGTACCCCGTTGGCGGTTCTCGATGATACATATATACTTACAATGATAAGAGCTTGCTTGGGACTCTAAGTAAAGTAGCATGAGGTTTGTGTATTCGTACTTCACGGGACACAAGATTTTCAACTTATGATTTGTCAAGCATATGCATCATAAGTGTATTTTCACTAACTTTAACCATTCAAGATGCCTATGATGGGGGCAATGAGAGCTCAAAACTAGTAAGTACCATAATTTTTTAAGGTTTATAAAACTTGCAATCACTGCTTCCCTCCGCGAAGGGCCTTTCTTTTACTTTTTATGTTGAGTCACCACCTTCTACCTTTATGCACCGTCTAAGAGAGCATAGTTGTTATTCTGAGTATAATGTGTATTGTCCCAAAGTTTTCATTGATTGACTCATGATGTTGGTTTCACTTGTTCTTAAATTATTTGTATCTAGTCGCCCTCTTAAACTTGAAGGTGTCCTATGCATTTATGTTTTGCTCTCTCACAAAGGACAAGCTGAAAACCATTTGTATGTTTTTCCATATGATTTGAACACACGTTTGACTTTCAATGTTTCATTATTCATGATCTTTCGTTTGTGTTTCTTTTCATGTTATAACATGGTTGCTAAGTTTCTTCTATGAAGATTATGTCTTTCATGCCCATGTTTTAAGTTCTCTGATCCCAGCACTCAATGCTTACTTCGATGATCAAGATTGTGATGGTGCATGTCACCTCAAAAATTACTCTTTTGTTATCACTTACCTACTCGAGGACGAGCAGGAGTTAAGCTTGGGGATGCTGATACGTCTCAAACGTATCTATAATTTTTGATGATCCATGCTTGTTTTTACACCATTTGCCTTGTGTTTCGTTACACTACGTGGCGTTTTTATGCGATTTCCAGAACTAACCTACTAACAAGATGCCACAGTGCCAGTTCCCTGTTTTCTGTTGTTTTTGTTTCAGAAATGCTACACAGGAAATATTCTCAGAATTGGACGAAACAAGTTCCAGAAGTCTTATTTTTCCCGGAAGAGGATCGAAGACCGAACGAGAGCCGAAGGGGGGCCAGGGGCTCCCCACACAATAGGGGGCGCGGCCCAGCCCCTGGCCGCGCCCACCTATTGTGTGACCACCCTAGTCGCCTCCTGACGATGCCCCTTCACCTATAAAAAGCCTCCCGACGGAAAACCCTAGGGGAATCGGCAAAAATTTCTAGAACAGTTCCGCGGCGCCGCTACCGTCTAAGACAAATTTCAGGGGACAGAAGTCTCTATTCCGGCACCCTGCCGGGACGGGGAATTGCCCCCGGAGCCATCTCCATCGGCCTCCATCGCCATCTCCATCAACCTCACCGCCATCTCCATCAACCTTGCTGTCTCCTATGATGAGGAGGGAGTAGTTCTCCCCCGGGGCTGAGGGCTCTACCGGTAGCTATGTGGTTCACCTCTCTCTCCCATGATGTGATCTTTATGTGATCATGAGCTTTGTATCTAGTTGAATTGGTAGATATTATTATTCAAATATTATGCTACTCCCGTGCTTATTATTTGTAATCTCTGGAGATACCTTGTATCATGGTGTGAAGGTGACTTGTGTGCACATCATGTGTATCTTTTTGGTTAATGTCTCTATGAATTGTTGGTGTTTGTTGGAACCATCTAGTGCGTTCACGGTGATAGTGTGGGACAATCTAGTTTGGGTACATACGGACTTTGAGGAGTGCTTCGTAGCCCTACGCCTGATTAGTGTTCGTTTTCCATTGGAGAATTGTTTTGAGTTGCATATTGATGATAGTATCTATTGGCTCAATTATGTTATATTTGTTGGGAGTGTGTCCACTAGTGAAAGTATGATCCCTAGGCCTTGTCTCGAAACATTGCACACCATTTTCCTTTCAGTTTTGTTACATGTTTGCTCGCAGCGATATTTATTTTAGAATACATTTACTACTTATAATCATCACTACTACTTGTATTTCACTATCTCTTCGCCGAACTAGTGCACCTATACATCTGACAAGTGTATTGGGTGTGTTGGGGACACAAGAGACTTTCTGTATCGTAATTGCAGGGTTGCTTGAGAGGGGTAGCTTTGACCTCCTCCTCCCTGAGTTCGATAAACCTTGGGTGATCCACTTAAGGGAAACTTGCTGTTGTTCTACAAACCTCTGCACTTGGAGGCCCAATACTGTCTACAAGAACAGATACGTGCGTAGACATCACCCTACATGATCAAGATCATCTTTATGTAATCATACATATTGTATTTGTTGGGATCCGATGAGTATTGGTACTATGTCAAGTTGATGTGCTAAATTATATCTTATGTTATCTCTATGTTGTTTATGATCTTGCATGCTTTCCGTTGCTAGTAGCTATCTTGGTCGAGTAGATGCTAGTAACTCCAAGAGGGAGTATTTATGCTCGATAGTTGGGTTCATGCCTCTATTTAATCTGGGGGAGTGACAGATACCTCCAAGGTTATAGATGTGTTGTTGCCACTAGGGAGAAAACAACATTCTTGTGTCCAAGGACAGTTGCTTTGTTTACATTACGCACTTTGCTTAATGCAATTATCTATTGTTCGCATCTTAATACTCAAGGGGTCCACGGACGATTCCCCGCGAGTGTATTTTTAGTCATAGATGCAGTTGGATTACCGTCTATGTATTTTGTCGTAATGCCCAGAGTAAGCCTCATAGTGATCCTCGTGATGTATTTACGTTATCTTTACTCTATCAATTGCCCAACTGTAATTTGTTTACCCAGCATATTATTATTTATCTTTTGCAGAGACACAACTAGTGAACTGTGGACCCCGGTCCAATTTCCTTTACACTGCTTTACCGTTTTACTTTACTCGCATTGTTTACTTTACTTGCATACTATTATTATCCTTTTACCACTCGATATGCTCAATCCTTTGTTTACAGCAAACTGGTGAGATTGACAACCTCATCGTAAGTTGGGAGCAAACTACTTGTTTGTGTTGTGTGTAGGTTTCACGTTGCTACTAGGCGAAGAAGCTCATACGTCAACTACGCACCAGCAAGTTGTCTGGCGCCATTGTCCAGAGTGTCGCGAAGCTAGCAAGTATCACCTTCTGAAGTTTGGCTTTCTCCTACTGGATTGATTACCTTAGTTTCATAACTGAGGGAAAACTTGCTACTTGATGTCTACGCACGCGTCTGTTCTTGTGGACAGTGTTGGGCCTCCAAATGCAGAGGTTTGTAGAGCAGCAGCAAGTTTCCTTTAAGTGGATCACCCAAGGTTTATCGAACTCAGGGAGGAGGAGGTAAAAGCTATCCCTCTCAAGCAACCCTGCAATATGATACAGAAAGTCTCTTGTGTCCCCAACACACCCAATACACTTGTCAGATGTATAGGTGCACTACTTCGGCGAAGAGATAGTGAAATACAAGTAGTAGTGATGATTATAAGTAGTAAATGTAATCTGAAATAAATATCGCTGCAAGCAAATATGTAACAAAACTGAAAGGAAACAGTGTGCAATGCTTGGAAACAAGGCCTAGGGATCATACTTTCACTAGTGGACACACTCCCAACAAATATAACATAATTGAACCAGTAGATACTAACTTCAATATGCAACTCAAAACAATTATCCAATGGAAAACGAACACTAATCATGCGTAGGGCTACGAAGCACTCCTCAAAGTCTGTATTTCCCCAAACTAGATTGTCCCACACTGTCACCGTGAATGCACTAGATGGTTCCAACAAACACCAACAATTCATAGAGACATTAACCAAAAGAGACACACATAATGCGCACATTGTCACCTTCACATCATGATACAAGGTGTCTCCGGAGATCACAAATATAAAGCATGGGAGTAGCATAATATCTGAATAATAGCATCTACCAATTCAACTAGATACAAAGCTCATGATCACATATAGATCACATCATGGGAGAGAGAGAGGTGAACCACATAGCTACCGATAGAGCCCTCAGCCCCGGGGGAGAACTACTCCCTCCTCATCATAGGAGACAGCAGCGGCGATGGAGATGGCGGTGAGGTCGATGGAGATGGCGAATACAGCGATGGAGACCGATGGAGATAGCTCCGGGGGCACTTCCCTGTCCCGGCAGGGTGCCGGAACAGAGACTTCTGTCCCCCGAAATTTGTCTTCGACGGCGGCGGTGCTGCGGAACTGTTCTGGGAAAAACGCCGATTCTTTTAGGGTTTTCCGTCGGGAGGCTTTTTTAGGTGGAGGGGCATCATCAAAGGTGGAGCAGGCTAGCCTCACCATGGGTGGGCCCGGCCAGGGGCTGGGCCGCGCCCCCTGTGGTGTGGCCAGCCTCTGGCCCCTCTCCGGCTCCCATTTGGTCCTCGTCCTCCGTCCGGGAAAAATAGGAGTTTCCGAACTTGTTTTGTCCAATTCCGAGAATATTTCCTGTGTAGCTTTTCTGAAACATAAAAACAGCAGAAAACAGGGAACTGGCACTATGGCATCTTGTCAATAGGTTAGTTCCGGAAATCACATAAAAATGCCACAAAGTGTAACGAAACACAAGGCAAATGGTGTAAAAACAAGCATGGAGCATCAAAAATTATAGATACGTTTGAGACGTATCAAGCATCCCCAAGCTTAACTCCTGCTCGTCCTCGAGTAGGTAAGTGATAATAAAGAATAATTTTTGAGGTGACATGCACCATCACAATCTTGATCGTCTAAGTAAGCATTGAGTGCTAGGATCATAGAACTTAAAACATGGGCATAAAAGATTTAATCTTGACAATAAGAACTTAGCAACCATGTTATAACATGAAAAGGAACACAAACGAAAGATCATGAATAATGAAACAATGAAAGTCAAACGTGTGTTCAAATCATATGGAAAAACATTGCAAATGGTTTTCAGCTTGTCCCTCATGGAGTAGCAAAACATAAATGCATTGGACACCTTCAAGTTTAAGAGGGCGACTAGATACAAATAATTTAAGAACAAGTGAAACCATAATCATGAATCAATCAATGATAACTTTGGGACAATGCACATTATACTCAGAAAGGCAACTATGCTCTCTTAGGCGGTGGATAAAGGCAGAAGGTGGAGACTCAACATAAAAGTAAAAGAAAGACCCTTCGCAGAGGGAAGCAGTGATTGCAACTTTTATAAACCTTCAAAAATTATGATACTTACTAGCTTTGAGCTCTCATTGCCCTCATCATAGGCATCTTGAATGGTTAAAGTTAATGCAAGTACAATTATGAAGCATATGCTTGACAAATCATAAGTTGAAAACCTTGTCTCCTGTGAAGTACGAATACCCAAACCTCATGCTACTCGACTTAGAGTCCCAAGCAAGCTCTTGTCATTGTAAGTGTATGCGTATCATTGAGAACCGCCAATGGGCTACCTCCGTGCCCGATGACATGGAATAAGCCCACATCAAAATGATAGGACAAACAGACAATGAACATCTCGGCATCTCTTTTATTTACCATTGGTATAGCTTTTTATTTTGAGATGCGTCGTCGAATGTTCACTATAGGCATGCTGTAAATTTCCACCATGAATGATGCCTGGCTTAGATTAGCGGCCTAGGCGTTTCTCTAACACGTATACAAACTCCATGTTTCCGCAAGATTCCCAACTTATTTCACATTGCGAGTATCCATAAACAAAAGATCACGATATCAACTCAAATAAGAAGTGCAATGTTGAAAGCTTGCCGCATGACGGCATGGCTGGGCTAATTTCCAACTTACAACTTTCAAGCATAACAACTCAACATAAGAGAGCCACAATGACAAAATTTTAAGAACGAGAAAAGTAAAGTGTGCCATCAGGTTCATGAGAGCTTTACTGACCAATTTTCGCATAACACCAAAAGAGTTTACTTTGAAGGATAGATAAAAGCATGTCAAATGTACTTTGGAATAGCAAATTGCTAATAGGTATGTATGGTGGATACATTGGAATAACTTGGTTTTTAGGATTTGGATGCACGCGTAGAGCTCATACTCAGTACAAAATGAGGGCTAGCAAAAGACTGGGAGCGACCAACTAAGAGAGCAATAACGGCCATAATCATGCATAGCGACAAAACATCATTAAGAGAAGCATAAAATGGCATCAAAAGTCAAAAACTAAATGATCATAGAGGCTTATGGCGACTTTGTATGAGTCAAACATGTTGTAAGCATGCGCCAAGTCAAGCCAAATAAAGCATTAAGGAGAAAACCAAATTAATGCTTCCAAATAATAAAAACAACGCATGATTTTTTCAAAGGCTCATTCAGAAATCTCAGTCATTTGAGACAAGTCACGCTACAGCAAAACTACTAAGCATACTATCAAAATGATATCAAGCACGACATGCAAAAGTCTAAGCCGCAGTCTAAACAAGCTACTTTTTGTACCACTTTTTTGCATGAAACTTTTTCTCTTTTCCAACACCATTCAAACCTTTTTGAAACAACTATTTTGATGAATACCAACATAGACCAGAGGTCCAAAACAACTTGATTCAAAGATAAAACAAGATCTGAACAAAAATCAAGGAGAAAAACGAAAGCTAAATGCAGTAGCAGAAAAAGAGAACACTCGTTGAACAATAAGATTGAAAAGTAGAGTGTTCTTGGCAATGAAAAACGAAGTATGTCTCCCTCCAAACCAACATAATGTGATCTAACGATTTATTTCAGCAAGCAAAGAAAAAAGAAAAACTGAAAGCAAAAACAACTGACGCTCCAAGAAAAATGCATAATGCATGAAGCAATAAAAATATAGTGTGTTGAAAGGTGACCTGATTTTTGCCGATGAAGAAGGGGTGCCTCGGGGGCATCCCCAAGCTTTGATGCTTGTACGTCTTGGATATTTCTTGGGGTGACATGGGAATCCCCAAGCTTGAGATTTTTTCCATTCTTCATCTCATCTCATCATTCTACAATCCCTACACTTGAAAACTTCCTTCATACAAAACTTAACACAATTCTATTAGCAACATTACTGTAAGCATAATAATGAATCAACCTTTTTTGGTTCAGATTTCAACTCAAAACCACCACATATAAAGTATATAATACTGTAGCAACTTCCCCAAAAGTTTCGTGATCAAAAGAACTCAAAAAGAAAGTGAATGAGAGGCAAAAACAAACAGTGGCAGAAATCTGTCAAAACAGAACAGCTGACAAAGATCGATTTTTTGAGGGTTTTCTATTGCTCAAATTAAAAAATACAAAACTAATGAAAGTTTTGATATAACCTGGGGCATAAGCTCAAGAAATCCAGATCAAAAAGATATTCTTAGAATTTTCACGAATTTTTACGGTGCAGCGCAGAAATCTGTTTCAGGACAGCAACTTCCCCAAATCTTACCTCACTCAAATTAGAGGTTTCTCTTGGCACAACAACGAAATAAAAAGGATAAGGACCAGTTATTACAGTATTAATAACTTCCAAGACTCAAGAGGGGGTATTTATGCTCGATAGTGGGTTCATGCCTCTATTTAATCTGGGGGAGTGACAGAAACCTCTAAGGTTGTAGATGTGCTGTTGCTACTAGGGGGAAAACAATATTCATATCCTTGAGGGCATATGCTTTGTATACATTACACAATTTGCTTAATGCAATTATCTGTTGTTCGCAACTTAATACTTGTGGAGTTCTCGGATTGATTCGCCACAAGTGGATTATTAGTCATAGATGCAGTTGGATGGCGGTCTATGTATCTTGTTGTAATGCCCAGAGTAAATCTCATAGTGATCCTCTCATCATATGCACGTTGTCTTTATTCTATCAATTGCCCAACTGTAATTTGTTTACCCAGCATGTGTTATTTTATCTTATGGAGAGACACCACTAGTGAACTGTGGACCCCGGTCCTATTTCCTTTATATTGTATCACCTGTTTGATTTACTCGCACTGTTTACTTTACTCACATACTATTACTATTGCTTTCCACTCGATACGCTCATACCCTTTGTTTCAAGCAAACCGGTGAGATTGACAACCTCATCGTAAGTTGGGAACAAAGTATTTAGTTGTGTTGTGTGCAGGTTCCATGTTGCCGCTCGCAAAGCAAAGCTCGGACGAGGCGCCCTATAAATTGTCCGGAGCTGTCGCAAGCTAGCGGGCATCACCTTCAGTTGTATTTCGTCCTCCTACTGGATTGATAACCTTGGTTTCTTACTGAGGGAAAAACTTGCTGCTATATTCATCACACCTTGCTCTTGGGGTTTCCAACTGGCCGGTCATTTACTTCATTAATTACATGCCAACAAGTTCTTTGGCACTATTCATCACTGCACCATCAACAAGTTTTTCTGGCGCTGTTGCCGGGGAGGAAGAAGACTTCTGCAAGGGGAGTTTTCACACACACATCCTTTACTTTGTTTTAAGTTTTGCTTTACTTTATTTTTACTTGCATCATTTTAGCAAAAACCCAAAAAATTAGTATCCTTTATAGTTGTTATTTCTTTACTCTAGTTCATTATGTTGTTCCCTAAGTATGTTCTGGAGGACCTCTCAGTAGGTAGTGGTTCAATTATTGGGAAAGATAACATTGAGGAGTTCTTTAATCATATTAGTATGCATAAAGAAGTTGAGAAAAAGTCTTTGGCTGAGCTTGCTCCTACTATTGAAGTTGCTTCTGCTTATTTAATTCACATGTTGGAAGATAGGTTTGCTAGCCTTAATCCTTTTATGCAACACATGTTCCTTAAGCTTCATGAAATTGAGGATCCTGAAAAGAAAGCTTTTATCTTGGAAACTTTGCGCATAGAATTTAGAGATGTTGCCATTGAGGCTAGGAAAGTTTTCAAGAAATTTAATAAGCTTGGCTCGCCTGTAGTGGTTGTTGGTACACCCAATGAAGATTTTAGAGTGCCAATACCTTGTAAACTTGTAGGAATTCATGATGCTTGGGAAAAGAATTCTAGTTGGATTTGTCCTAAAAATCCTTTTGATGAAAGTAGTGTACCAAAGCGTGATCATAAAGGATCTTTAAAAACTCATTTGGACACAATTCAATTCATTGTTGAAAAGACTCTTATAGTGGATCATAATGCTTCTTTCATAATTACTTGATTCGCACTTTCTGCGCCTAGCTCAAAAGCGTTAAAGAAAAGCACTCTTGGGAGATAACCCAATGTTTTTACATTTAGTTCTTTTTCTTTTATTTGAGTCTTGGAAGTTATTACTACTGTAATGACCTCTCCTTATCATTTTTATTTCGTTTTTGTGCCAAGAGAAGCCTCTAATTTGAGCGAGGTAAGATTTGGGGATGTTGCTGTCCTGAAATAGTTTTCGGTGCTGCACCGTAAACATTCGTGAAAATTCTCTGTATATCTTTTGGACCTGCGATTTCTTGTGCATATGCCCCAGGTTATATCCAAACTTTCATTAGTTTAACACTTTTTGATTTGAGCAACAGAAAACCCTCTAAAAATTCGACCTTTGTCAGCTGTTCTGTTTTGACAGATTTCTGCCAATATTTGTGTTTGCCGCTTTATCGCTTTCTTTTTTAGTTCTTTTGATCACAGAACTTTTGGGAAAGTTGCTACAGTAGTATATGCTTTATATGTGGTGGTTTTGAGTTGAAACCTGAAGCAAAAAGGGTTGATTCAATGTTATGCTTACACTAATGTTGCTAATAGATTTGTGTTTAGTTTTGTATGAAGGAAGTTTTCAAGTGTAGGGATCGGAGAATGATGAGATGAGTTGAAGAATGGACAAAAGCTCAAGCTTGGGGATGCCCATGCATCACCCCAAGAAATATCCAAGAAGTACAAGCGTCAAAGCTTGGGGATGCCCCCGAGGCACCCCTTCTTCATCGGCAAAAATCAGGTCACCTTTCAATACGCTATATTTTTATTGCTTCATGCATTATGCGTTTTTCTTGGAGCGTCAGTTGTTTTTAGTTTTCAGTTTAGTTTAGTTTTGTTTGCTGCAATAAATGGTTGGACCCCAACAAATTTCTTTTGGATAAGTTTCCTTGCTTTTCATTTGCCAAGAACACTCCGTTTTTCATTCTTATAATTTCAACGAGTGTTCTCTTTTTCTAGAACTGCGTTTAGCTTACGATTTTCGCCTTGATTTGTGTTCAGATCTTCTTATATCTTTATATTAAGGTGTATTTTTGCCTCTGGAATATATTGGTTTTCATCAAAAGAGGTGTTTATAAAAAGTTTGAATGGTGTTGGAAAAGAGAAAAGGCTTTACGCAAAAAAGTGGTACAAGAAGGAGCTTGTATAGACTGCGGCCTAAGCTTTTGCATGTCGTGCTTGATGTCTTTTTGATAGCATGCTTAGTGGTTTTGCTGTAGCATGACTTGTCTCAAATGACTGAGATTGCTTAATGAGCCTTTGAAAAAATCATATGTTGTTTTTATCGTTTGGAAGCATTATTTTGGTTTTCTCCTTGATGCTTTATTTGGGTTGACTTGGCGCATGCTCACACATGCTAGACTCATACAAAGTCGCCATAAGCCTCTATGATCATTTAGTTTTTGACTTTTGATGCCATCTTATGCTTCTTTTAATGTTGCTTTGTCGCTTTGCATGATTATGGCCGTTATTGCTCTCTTAGTTGGTCGCTCCCAGTCTTTTGCTAGCCCTCATTTTGTACTGAGTATGAGCTCTACTCGTGCATCCAACTCCTAAAAACCAAGTTTTGCCAAAGTGTCCACCATACATACCTATTAGCAATTTTCTATTCCAAAGTACATTTGACTTGCTTTTATCTACTCTTTAAATTAAACTCTTACCAGTGTTATGCGAAAATTGGTCAGTAAAGCTCTCACGAACCGGATGGCACACTTTACTTTTCTTGTTCTTAAAAATTTGACATTGTGGTCTCTTATGTTGAGTTGTTATGCTTGCAAGTTGTAAGTTGGGAATTAGCCCAGCCATGCCGTCATGGGGCAAGCTTTCAACATTGCACTTCTTATTTGAGTTGATATCGTGATCTTTCGTTTATGGATACTCGCGGTGTGAAATGAATTGGGAATCTTGCGGGATCATGGAGTTTGTATATATGTTAGAGAAATGCCTGGGCCGCCAATCTAAGCCATGCATAATTCATGGTGGAAATTTGCAGCATGCCCATAGTGGACATTCGACGACGCATCTCAAAATAAAAAGCTATACAAATGGTAAATAAAAGAGATGTCGAGGTGTTCATTGTCTGCTTGTCCTGTTATTTTGATGTGGGCTTGTTCCATATCATCGGGCACGGAGGTACCCCGTTGGCGGTTCTCGATGATACGTATATACTTACAATGACAAGAGCTTGCTTGGGACTCTAAGTAAAGTAGCATGAGGTTTGGGTACTCGTATTCACGGAACACGAGGTTTTCAACTTATGATTTGTCAAGCATATGCAGCATAAGTGTTCTCGCATTAACTTTAATCATTCAAGATGCTTATGATGGGGGCAATGAGAGCTCAAAGCCGGTAAGTATCATAATTTTTGAAGGTTTATAAAACTTGCAATCACTGCTTCCCTCCGCGAAGGGCCTTTCTTTTACTTTTATGTTCAGTCACCACCTTCTACCTTTATGCACCATTAAGAGAGCATAGTTGTCATTCTGAGTATAATGTGCATTGTCCCAAAGTTTTCATTGATTGATTCATGATCATGGTTTCACTGGTTCTTAAATTATTTGTATCTAGTCGCCCTCTTAAACTTGAAGGTGTCCTATGCATTTATGTTTTGCTCTCCATGAAGGACAAGGTGAAAACTATTTGTATGTTTTTCCTTATGATTTGAACACACGTTTGACTTTCATTGTTTCATTTTCATGATCTTTTGTTTGTGTTCATTTTCATGTTATAACATGGTTGCTAAGTTTCTTCTATCTAAATTATGTCTTTCATGCCCATGTTTTAAGTTCTTTTGATGCCAGCGCACAACGCTTACATATATGGTCAAGATTGTGTAGGTGCATGTCACCTCAAAAATTCTTTCTTTTGTTATCACTTACCTACTCGAGGACGAGCAGGAGTTAAGCTTGGGGATGCTAATACGTCTCTAACGTATCTATAATTTTTGATGCTCCATGCTTGTTTTTACACCATTTGCTTAGTGTTTCGTTACACTTCGTGGCACTTTTATGCATTTTCCGGAACTAACCTATTAACAAGTCGCCATAGTGCCAGTTCCCTGTTTTTTGCTGTTTTTGTGTTTCAGAAAAGTTACACAGGAAATATTCTCGGAATTGGACGAAACAAAATCCAAACATCCAGAAATTCACCGAAGCTTTCAGAGAACCGAAGAGGAGACGGAGTGGGGCCATGAGGGCCCCACACAACAGGGCGGCGCAGCCTGGCCCCTAGCCGCGCCCCCTATGTGTGAGGGTGCCTCAGCCCACTCCTGACGATGCCCCTTTGCCTATAAAGACCCCTCGACGGGAAAAACCTAAATACCCGATCACTTTTCCAGAATACATCGCGATCCGCCGCCACCATCGACCCGAAGATTGGGAGGGTCCAGAAGCTCTTCCCAGCACCCTGCCGGAGAGGGGAATCGCCACCGGAGGTCTTCTTCATCGCCATGCTTGCCTCCAGAGCGATGAGTGAGTAGTCTACCTTAGACTATGGGTCCATAGCAGTAGCTAGATGGTTGTCTTCTCCACCATGTGCTTCATGTTTAGATCTCATGAGCTGCCTTACATGATCGAGATCACCGTTATGTAATTCTACATGTTGTGTTTGTTGGGATCCGATGAATATTGGTGTTATGATTGAGTTGATGTACTAAATATTATCTTATGTTATCTCTATGTTGTTTATGATCTTGCATGCTCTCCGTTGTTAGTAGCTATCTTGGCTGAGTAGTTGCTAGTGACTCCAAGAGGGGGTATTTATGCTCGATAGTGGGTTCATGCCTCTATTTAATCTGGGGGAGTGACAGAAACCTCTAAGGTTGTAGATGTGCTGTTGCTACTAGGGGAAAACAACATTCATATGCTCGAGGGCATATGCTTTGTTTACATTACACACTTTGCTTAATGCAATTATCTGTTGTTCGCAACTTAATACTTGTGGAGTTCTCGGATTGATTTGCCACAAGTGGATTATTAGTCATAGATGCAGTTGGATGGCGGTCTATGTATCTTGTTGTAATGCCCACAGTAAATCTCATAGTGATCCTCTCATCATATGCACGTTGTCTTTATTCTATCAATTGCCCAACTGTAATTTGTTTACCCAGCATGTGTTATTTTATCTTATGGAGAGACACCACTAGTGAACTATGGACCCCGGTCCTATTTCCTTTATATTGCTATCACCTGTTTATTTTACTCGCATACTATTACTATTGCTTTCCACTCGGTACGCTCATACCCTTTGTTTCAAGCAAACCAGTGAGATTGACAACCTCATCGTAAGTTGTGAACAAAGTATTTGGTTGTGTTGTGTGCAGGTTCCACGTTGCCGCTCGCAAAGCAAAGCTCGGACGAGGCGCCCTATAAATTGTCCGGAGCTGTCGCAAGCTAGCGGGCATCACCTTCAGTTATATTTCGTCCTCCTACTTGATTGATAACCTTGGTTTCTTACTGAGGGAAAAACTTGCTGCTATATTCATCACACCTTGCTCTTGGGGTTTCCAACTGGCCGGTCATTTACTTCATTAATTACACGCCAACAAGTTCTTTGGCTTTATTCATCACCGCGCCATCAAGGGGAAACTTAATATTGTTGAGATCCATTAAACCATGTTTCCCTCTCTCAAAAGGACTTTCAGTAGCATCATGAATAGAATTAACAATATAGCTATTACATAAAACATCCCTATCATGAGACACATGCACAAAAGGATTAATACTCCCCACATGAACAATCGTAGTAGGAGCAAATTCAACAAAATTATTCTCCTCACCATAATCATAAAAAATAGGAGGCATATTGTAATCATAACTAATTTTCTCCTCAAAAGTAGGTGAACTGAAAATATTATACTCATCATCGTAACCATCATAAACTAGAGGTTTAGTATCATCATAAGCTATAGAATAGCTATCTTGCAAAGCATATTCATCAAACATATCATCATAGGAAGGAACATGGATAGTACTAATGGTGCAACAATTATTAACCTCATAATTCTTAGAATCGGCACCAAAAAGATTTTCAATATCAAAAGTAGAGTGTTTTTTCCAATCATGATCACTAACATAGGTAATAGGCATATGAACATCATCAAGATCAGAATTATCATAATCTATAATAGGAGCAACATGCTTAGGGGAAGATACTGTTTCCTCTCTCCTTTTACTCCTCTTCTTCTTCTTCTTCTTACTCTTCTTACTATCTCCTTTAGGAGGGAGAGACTTGAAAGGCATCTTCTCCACATAATCTGGTTTACTGACAGAAACAACAGAAGAAACTATGGAGGATTCCTCCTCTCTATTAATAAGATGGAAAGATCTATCAGTCCTGTCATAGCTTGGCAAAACATCATGTTTTATAAGATTTTTATGTTAGTATTTGTGTGGAAATCTTTAACACAATAAAGACGACAACCCTGCAGGATGCTAATATTTTTAAAAGCACTCATATCTACCTAAGAAGTTTTTCTAGATAACTCTTCATACCCCAAAAACAAAGTAAGCTCATCATGCTGATTGAGAGTAATCTTGTCATCACAATACAAACTTGCGGTACTCATTCGATTAGAAAGGCCACTATGATGGCCTTTGCATTGAAAATTAAAATGACCCTTGTCATCGCAAAGTTCACAAATAAAAGGATAAAGCTCACAAACCTTTTCACCAAGCTCATCTAGAGCCTTGAGCCACATTCGGGTTTATTCATTCCTGTGGTGGATACAATAATCTTCTTTGTGGTGACTCTATTCACAAGATCTAAGTACTCCACAAAAATTAACATGCTTATAAGAAATAGGACTTTCAGAGGTACGAGCATGTTTATTGCAATCATCAACAACAATATCACTTTCTATGCAAGTGTCTTTAAAAGGTTCATGATACACGTCCCCATTTCCCTTAGGAACATTAATATGGGAAGCAAAGGCTCTAAAGCAATTTACCATAATTTGAGGATCAAGACCACAATTAGCACTAAGCTCTTGAAAATCAGAAGTTTCAGCGAAAGACTTAATGCAATCATACTCATAATTTATACCTAATCCTTTACCTTTGTCGCTATCCCAATCTTCAATATTGTTTTGAATTGTTTCAAGCAGATTCCACTTGACGTCAATATCCTTGCTTGTGAAAGAGCCATCAAGCATGCATCTAGATAGTCCTTGTAATATCCTGAAAGCCTTGCATAAAAATTATTAATGACAATATTACGGGGAAGCTCATGAATAGCACATTTGAGCATTAGTGACTTCAATCTTCCCCATGCTTGGGCAATGCTTTCTCCCTCATGCGGATGAAAATTATAAATGTAATTCCTATCTTTATAAACCTCACTAGAAGGATAGAATTTAGAATAAAAGAGAGGTACAATTTCCTCCCAATCAATACGTCGGCCATCCTTCAGTGTTTTATACCATTCCGCAGCTCTGCCCTTCAGTGATAAAGAAAATAGCTTCCTCTTAACTTGGTACATTGAAATACCTACACACTTTAACAACTCGCATAATTCATGTATAAAGAGCAAATGATCACCAGGATGGACAGTTCCATCTCCTAAATATCAGTTATTCATAGCACGTTCAACAATTTTCATAGGTATTTTAAAATGATGAGGAGCACAAGCATCATAAGACTTATCACATATGGGAGATAAAATATCATCAGAGCAAATTTTCTCCACTAAAGCTGGGGAACTAAAAATATCATGCTTAACAAAACCAGCTTCCCCAAGCTTAGAATTTTCTATAGCATTAGTAATAACGGTATTCAAAGCATTCATACTAACAACACTATTAGCATGCAAATTAAGCTCCAAAGGTTTTTCAATTTTCTCTTCAAAAACTTCATATCCTAACATAGGAAAAATACTAAAGAACTCTTTGTTTTCCATTAAGCCTAACTAGTGAAAATAAAAACAAGAAACAAAAAGATATAATTGTAGAATCTAAAGGAAATAACTCCGAGCACTCACACAGGAGGATGCGAGTACCTTTTACCTTACCTCCCCGGCAACGGCACCAGAAAAGAGCTTGATGTCTACGCACGCGTCTGTTCTTGTAGACAGTGTTGGGCCTCCAAGTGTAGAGGTTTGTAGAGCAGCAGCAAGTTTCCCTTAAGTGGATCACCCAAGGTTTATTGAACTCAGGGAGGAGGAGGTCAAAGCTATCCCTCTCAAGCAACCCTGCAATTACGATACAGAAAGTCTCTTGTGTCCCCAACACACCCAATACACTTGTCAGATGTATAGGTGCACTAGTTCGGCGAAGAGATAGTGAAATACAAGTAGTAGTGATGATTATAAGTAGTAAATGTAATCTGAAATAAATATCGCTGCAAGCAAACATGTAACAAAACTAAAAGGAAACAGTGTGCAATGCTTGAAAATAAGGCCTAGGGATTATAATTTCACTAGTGGACACACTCCCAACAAATATAACATAATTGAACCAATAGATACTAACTTCAATATGCAACTCAAAACAATTCTCGAATGGAAAACGAACACTAATCATGCGTAGGGCTACGAAGCACTCCTCAAAGTCTGTATTTTCCCAAACTAGATTATCACACACTGTCACCGTGAACACACTAGATGGTTCCAACAAACACCAACAATTCATAGAGACATTAACCAAAAGAGACACACATAATGCGCACACTGTCACCTTCACATCATGATACAAGGTGTCTCCGGAGATCACAAATATAAAGCACGGGAGTAGCATAATATCTGAATAATAGCATCTACCAATTCAACTAGATACAAAGCTCACGATCACATAAAGATCACATCATGGGAGAGAGAGGTGAACCACATAGCTACCGGTAGAGCCCTCAGCCCCGGGGGAGAACTACTCCCTCTTCATCATAGGAGACAGCAACGGCGATGGAGATGGCGGTGAGGTCGATGGAGACGGCGGAGACGGTGATGGAGACCGATGGAGATGGCTCCGGGGGCATTTCCCCATCCCGGCAGGGTGTCGGAATAGAGACTTCTATCCCCCGAAATTTGTCTTCGACAGCGGCGGCGCTGTGGAACTGTTCTGGGAAAAACGCCGATTCTTTTAAGGGTTTTCGTCGGGAGGCTTTTTATAGGCGGAGGGGCATCGTCAGAGATGGACCAGGGTGGCCTCACCATGGGTGGGCATGGCCAAGGGCTGGGCCATGCCCCCTATGGTGTGGCCAGCCTCTGGCCCCTCTCCGGCTCCCGTTTGGTCCTCGTCCTCCGTCCGGGAAAAATAGGAGTTTCTGAACTTGTTTCGTCCAATTCCGAGAATATTTCCTGTGTAGCTTTTCTGAAACACAAAAATAGCAGAAAATAGGGAACTGGCACTATGGCATCTTGTCCATAGGTTAGTTTCGTAAATCATATAAAAACGCCACAAAGTGTAATGAAACACAAGGCAAATGGTGTAAAAACAAGCATGGAGCATCAAAAATTATAGATATGTTTGAGACGTATCACTGCTGTGCTCATCACACCTTCTCTTGGGGTTCCCAATTGACGAGGGTTAACTCGACAAATGTCCTATATGAAGGACTTAGGATCGGGGAGATAGGGCGTCGGATGAACTCGAAGGTAAGGTTAGTCGAAATAGGTGTATATCGAAAGTAAACTTGGGCATTGAACCTGGCTCGCTTTCAATCTGGCCTACACCGTCCCCTCCTGGCCCCTATATATAGGTGGTCAGGTCTTGAGGATCGGGTAGGGTTTGATACAGATTACAATATCGACATACGGTAAGAACTCGTATCTCGACTATCATTACAATTGGGCATAGCTTAACGGGCCTCAGGGGTACACAACTAACGGGTTCTATTAGCTATACCCTTGTCAGTAGCCCCTAAGATTCTACCAAAATTGCAGATTTAGGTTGAATCTCTAATCTTTAAATCTTCAACTTGATCAACTCTTCGGCTTCTTCATATCTTCAAATCTTCGACTTGGTCTTTCGACTTATTTTCATGATAATATTTCGCAAGGGGTTTTAATGAACAAGCCTGACAACTCTGACCGATCAAGAGGTCAGTTAACTGCCGGAACAGATACTTGTCACCTACTTCAAATTCAATCCCCTTGGACTTGAATTCGGGATACTGGTCAAACCCACTCTTTTGCCGCATTTAGGACTTACAAAGAATGAATCCCAGTGATTCTCAGGGTACCCAGTGCGTCCACCAGGATTTTCTTCGCATCGTAGACACGGATACATACCAGCAGAGCGCATCCATGTGCGTATACTAGGCCACACAGGACAGATCCTGGGGTCTTACCTTCATGATAAATCACGGCATTCGAGTTTTGTTACGATAACGCAACTCGAGAATCTCATGTCGCAGTCAAATTTTGACTGAAAATATTCGGGTTATACAACCATAAAAAACTCGCTCCCGGTGGGAGTAACAATGTTCCAGTGCACACTCCTTCACTTCCCATGCTTTAGTGTTATGTCAATAAATATCGTCGGGTGCGCGCTCAGCGCTCCCGATGGGAGTAGCCCCCGAGGCTATAGTCAAACAATACATTTTTCGAGTATAGGCTCAAATATAATGTAGTCCATCATCATACTTCAACTTGAAATAGTTTAATGATAACTTTCGTCGGGTGCGCGTTCAGCGCTTCCGATGGTAGTAGCCCCCGAGGCTATAGTCGAATATTTTTCGGGTATAGTCTCATCAATTGATTTTTGTATTGTTGGCACCAACCTTGTTTGCTCTTGTCTATCCTCTTCGTATTTGATAGTCGCCATATCTGATACTCGCCAATTATATGCATCTGTTGAATTGATCTCTAACCTCTTCGTGACGTCAGTGGCCGAATTTAACTATACGTCATCTTTACTAAGCGCGTACCATTTCATGGGTAGCGCGGTAATTTTTATTTCTCTGCCCGTTAGTGGGCTGCCGTTTCCGCTCCTTGCGCCACGTCTCAGCCCACGTTCCTTCTCTGAGAAGGTATATAAGGGGCTAGTGGGGGATTTTTACTGTTTAGCAGCTCTTTCTCTCCGCCGCCGCCATTGTCGATCTCTGCTTCCTTCTCCTCTCGTGCATAGCCTCCAAGCGTGGATTGATAGATGCATGTAAAGCACCTAGCGACCAAGAACACCATGACCAAGGGAAAGGCAAACTCTGCGACCAGCTGGGTGACCTCTGCCATCACTAAGAAGGAGGTGGAGAAGGCCAGGACGGACGGCCTCATCTCCGGCAGCGACTCCATCAAATTCCCTAGCACCGAGCGGATCCCACAGCCCCCGAGAGGTTATCAGGTAATGTTCCTTGCCTTCCTCCTCCGCGGCCTTTCTCTTCCTGCCCACGAGTTTCTCTGTGGGCTTCTCTTTGTTTATGGTGTGCAGCTTCACCAGCTCACACCGAACTCCATTCTCCACATTGCTTGCTTCGTGACTCTTTGCGAGTCATTCCTGGGCATTGAGCCCCATTTTCTTCTCTGGAGGTCGATCTTCCGGCTCCGCCCCAATGTGGTGTCGTGCGAACCCTGCGGGTAAAGCACGATGCTCCCATCTCCTTTTCGTCGTCTTCATAGTCGCGCTTTCCATTTGGAGATCGAGATCTTCAGGTTCCTCCGTGTTGTCTTGGTGATGGCGATCGAGATCGTTGATTACTGCTTCTGTGCCGAGGACTATTGTGACGGCGGGGTGACCTTGGCTTGTGTGCTTCCTTGTGGTGATATGCTTCCTCTCCTTTTGCTGATAGCTTGTGGCCCACCATGTTTAGTCCGTTTAATGCTGCTCTGTGCATATGTTCCCTAGGATCCCCTGGACTTGGTCGAGTTGTAAGCAGATATGCTTGTGCTGCCACTAGTGCTGCTTTGGGGGTTTTTGGTACGATGTTCTCCTGCTCGTCGACCAATAGGAAGGACGAGTCGAGGTTTTTGGAGATGCTTTGCCTTTCTAAGTACTCTAGGTTTTCGTACCTTGAACCATGTCGACGATTTCTCCTTGCATTAGTGTGTGATGCGTCGCTTCGTGCTCTGCGAGTGGTGTTGCTAGCTGCAATGGCTAATTCTTTTCTTTGTTGTATCTCTATTTTCTCCTTTGCTAGTTGTTTTGCCTACTGCCTTAGGGCATAATGATACCCCAAAAGCATGTCCTTGCTGGAATTTGATGGTATTGGCGTGCCGTGTTCTACGGCTTCTCTTATTATTCTCCATTCGTCGACTGATAGTCGAATTTTTTCCTGGTTGTGAGGGATTCTGTTGTTTGCCCTTCTGCTAGGTAATTTGCTCCTTTGTTGATATTTGCTGGGTTTAGCACTGGATTGTTGTTTTCGTCGAATTCTTCTGAATTGTCTCCTACAATGGCGAGCACCTGGCATTGTTTGCCGATGTTACAATTGAAGCTTGAGAAGATCGAGTCACCATCTTCAGAAAGCTCTAACCATGTCTTCCATGTATCTGTTGACTTGTCTGAGATATCGTCGAGGCAGATCATGAGATCTTCGAGTTGGACCCCTGCGTCGGAATTTTCCATTGCTTCATCGTCTTCTGCAATTTTTCCTTTTTGCACTTCTTCTAAGCTGACCGGCGAGTTTACCTCGCTGGAAGAGCCTTCAGAATATTCCATCATTGCTACTGTTTCGGGCTCGCTTGCCGACGGATCTTGTTTCGTCGGATCTGAAAGGCGAGATGAACCCGATGGCCCGATGAGGATGCTTAAACTTCTAATTGTCAACTCCATCTCTTGATTTTCGTTGACTTCTGTACTGCTGTTGGCTAAAAGCAAAAAAGCCATCGAATTCATGATTCCAACGCCCAGAATCCCCACGGTCAGCGCCAATTGACGAGGGTTAACTCGACAAATGTCCTATATGAAGGACTTAGGATCGGGGAGATAGGGCGTCGGATGAACTCGAAGGTAAGGTTAGTCGAAATAGGTGTATATTGAAAGTAAACTTGGGCGTTGAACCTGGCTCGCTTTCAATCTGGCCTACACCGTCCCCTCCTGGCCCCTATATATAGGTGGCCAGGTCTCGAGGATCGGGTAGGGTCCGATACAGATTACAATATCGACATACGGTAAGAACTCGTATCTCGACTATCATTACAATTGGGCCTAGCTTAACGGGCCTCAGGGGTACTTAACTAACGGGTTCTATTAGCTATACCCTTGTCACCAACTGGTCGGTCATCTACATCATCAACACCGCACCATCAGAAACCTCTAAGATTGTAGATGTGTTGTTGCCACTAGGGAGAAAACAACATTCTTGTGTCCAAGGATATTTGCTTTGTTTACATTACGCACTTTGCTTAATGCAATTATCTGTTGTTCGCAACTTAATACTCAAGGGGTACTCAGATGACAACCTGTGAGTGGATTTTTAGTCATAGATGCAGTTGGATTACGGTCTATGTATTTTGTCGTAATGCCCAGAGTAAGCCTCATAGTGATCCTCGTGTTGTATGTACGTTATCTTTACTCTATCAATTGCCCAACTGTAATTTGTTTACCCAGCATGCTATTATTTATCTTATGGAGAGACGCCACTAGTGAACTGTGGACCCCGGTCCAATTTTCTTTACATTGTTACACCATTTTACTTTACTCGCACTGTTTACTTTACTTGCATACTATTATCCTTTTACCACTCGATATGCTCAATCCTTTGTTTACAGCAAACCGGTGAGATTGACAACCTCATCATAAGTTGGGAGCAAAGTACTTGTTTGTGTTGTGTGCAGGTTTCACGTTGCTACTGGGGAAGACACGCCAACAAGCAGTTGATCTGGCGCCCTTGTCCGGAGTGTCACGAAGCTAGCAAGCATCACCTTCTTAAGTTTGGTTCTTTCTCCTACTGGTTCGATACAACCTTGGTTTCATAACGGAGGGAAGACTTGCTGCTGTACTCATCACACCTTCTCTTGGGGTTCCCAACTAGACGGTCATCTACATCAACACCGCACCATCAATTCCTAGTGCGAAGTTTTTCTTCCATACAACCTGATTCTTGATCTCCTTTCAGTAACTTGTGTGCATATGCTTATCCCCGTGCTATCCATGCTTCTCTCTCACAGGTGGTTCGGGTTTACCGAAGCAAGCGTCGGTTGATTCCGAATGAAGAAGGAGTCCTTGTTGATGAGGTTGTGATTCGTCAGCGTCAGAGGGAGGCTGCTAGGAAAGTTGAGAAGGAAAATCTTGCAAAAGCTCAAGCTCGTCGTCGCAAAGGGAAAGAGACAAGACCCAACTACAAGACCATGCCCGAGCCTGACTACATTCTTGTGCGGCGCAATGATTGGTATGCCACACCCTATGATGAAGCTATTGAGGACCATGGTTTTTGGTGTGAGGAGCAATGGGCCATCTTCCGTGATGTTTATGATCGCCTGAAGAATCCAACCCGTCCTATGCATCCTATTGAGCTCGAGCACCTTCGCAGCAAGTCCTACTTTGATGATGCTATTTCTATGATTGACAAGTTGGGATTGACTGAGCTTGCTACTCTGAAGTGCAACTTTAACCCACACCTCATCATGCAGTTTTATGCCACTCTCGTGATCATGCCCAATCCTAAGAAGACAATGAAGTGGATGTCTGGAGAGCATTACTGTCAAGCGGATTTCTCTGTGTTTGCCTCTCTCTTGGGTTATGCTTATGATGGGGATAATCCAGTTGGTCGTTGACGAGGGGTTAACTCGACAAATGTCCTAGATGAAGGACTTAGGATCGGGGAGATAGGGCGTCGGATGAACTCGAAGGTAAAGTTAGTCGAAAAGGTATGCGTCGAAAGTAAACTTGGGTGTTTAACCTGGCTTGCTTTCAATCTGGCCTACACCGTCCCCTCCTGGCCCCTTTATATAGGTGGCCAGGTCTCGAGGATCGGGTAGGGTTCGATACAGATTACAATATCGACATACGGTAGGAACTCATATTCGACTATCATTACAATTGGGCCTAGCTATACGGGCCTTAGGGGTACTCAACTAACGGGCTCTATTAACTATACCCTTGTCAGTAGCCCCTGAGATTCTACCAGAATTGCAGATTCGGGTTGAATCTCTAATCTTTAAATCTTTGACTTGATCATTTCTTCGATTTCTTCTTATCTTCAAATCTTCGACTTGGTCTTTTGACTTATTTTCATGATATTCTTTCGCAAGGGGTTTTGATGAACAAGCCTGACAACTCTGACGGATCAAGAGGTCAGTTAACTGCCGGAACAGATACTTGTCACCTACTTCAAATTCAATCCCCTTGGACTTGAATTCGGGATACCGGTCAAACCCACTCTTATGCCGCATTTAGGACTTACAAAGAATGAATCCCAGTGATTCTCAGGGTACCCAGTGCATCCACCAGGATTTTCTTCACGTCGTAGACACGGATACATACCAGCAGAGCGCATCCATGTGCGTATACCAGGCCACACAGGACGGATCCCGGGGTCTTACCTTCGTGACAAGTCACGGCATTCGAGTTGCGTTGCGATAACGCAACTTGAGAATCTTATGTCACAGTCAAATTTTGAGTGAAAATATTCGGGTTTCTACAACCATAAAACTCGCTCCCGATGGGAGTAACACTCCTGCACTCCTCCAACTCTAATGCTTTATCAAGAAATATCGTCGGGTGCGCGCTCAGCGCTCCCGATGGGAGTAGCCCCCGAGGCTATAGTCGAAAAAGATTTTTTCGAGTATAGGCTTAAAATATAGTGTAGTCCATCATACTTCAACTCGAGATACTTCAACTTCGAGATACTTCAACTGGAGATACTTTTAAGAATATCTTGTCATCGAATATTAATCCACCACTTCAGAGAAAAGTTGTATTCACCATTCTTGAAAATAGTAGCCCCCATGGCTATAATCGAAACTCCTTCATATACAATCTTGTGCACCTATTTTGCACTTGTCGGTGCCATCTTTCTTCTTTCTTATATTATCTTCTTTATGACATCAATGAGTACGTCACTCTGTACCATTGCAAACAGTTGCGTGGGAAGTACTGTAAATTTCTTAATTTTTGACCGTTAGTGGGCTTACCGTTTCCGATCTTTGCGCCACGTCTCAGCCCACGATCCTTCTCTCAAAAGATATATAAGGGGGATCATGGGGAATTTTACTGTTTACCAGCTCTTTCTCTCCGCCACCGCCGCCGTTGTCGATCTTGCCTCCTTCTCCTTTCGTGCATAGCCCCCAGGCATAGATTTGATAGATGCGCGTGAAGCACCTAGCGAGCAAGAACGCCATGGCCAAGGGAAAATCGAACGCTACGACCAGCTGGGTGACCTCTGCCATCACGAAGAAGGAGGTGGAGAAGGCCCGGACGGACGGCCTCATCTCCGCCCAAGATTCGATCAAGTTTCCAAGCACGGAGCGGATCCCGGAGCCCCCGAGTGGTTATCGGGTAATGTTCCTTGCTTTCCTCCTCCGTGGTCTTCCTCTTCCTGCCCACGAGTTCCTTCGTGGGGTTCTCTTTGTTTACCGTGTGCAGCTTCACCAACTCACACCGAACCCTCTTCTGCACATTGCGTGTTTCGTGACTCTTTGCGAGTCATTCTTGGGCATTGAGCCCCACTTTCTTCTCTGGAGGTCAATCTTTCGGCTCCGCCCCAATGTTGCTTTGGCTAGAAAACCCGAACTGGGCGGAGCCGTCGTTTCTGTGCGCCCTGAAGCACAATACCTTGAATTTTCCATGGCCGCATCTGTCCAAGGGTGGAGGACAAAGTGGTTCTATATCAAGGACCGCAAATCCTCTCCTGAAGATGAATACGGCCTACCTCCTTTTGATGCTTCCCAGGATGTAAAGAAATTGGCGTCGTGGGATACGCTCCCCTCAGATGTGGAAGTCGAACAAATTCTTCCTCTTCTGTCTCACATCAAGGCTTTAAAAGGAGGTCAAGGAGGCGCTTTGTCGGGTATTCAACTCATGGCGTTTTTCATTCAACGTCGAGTTCAACCCCTACAACACCGCCTTACCAAATTTTGGAGTTACTCCGGCTTGGAAGATCCTACCCGCGTCTCTGAAGATCTGATATCGAAAGAAGATGTCGACAAGCGGGTCAGGAGTCTCACCAAGCTCACCAAGGATCATGCAGTTGCTGATTTGACCGCTGATTTCTTTGACTCTGTGCACCCTCTTCCTGAGGTATATATCTGCTTACTTCTTGGCTTCTTGTTGTCGATTTTTGTCTTTCTTAAACTATGTTTTCCTTTTCCTTACTTACTCTAGTAATGCATTCGCGTGCAGGGACACCAATTTCTTCTCTCGCGCCCCCCTCTTCCAGAGGCAGGGCCCCTTCCGGCTGATCTGGCCATGTCTGTATCTGAAGCCCCCGAGGCTGATGATAATCAGGACGGAGATGATGCCGAAGAATCAGAAGAGGATACTAGTTCGTCGACATCGTCTCCTCCTGTGCGGCCTGAAGACACTGGCTTGGACAAGAAGAGGAAACGAGTCGACGAATTTGCTTCTTCGAGTTCCTCTTTGCGACAAGCAGTTGCGGAGAAATCTCCTGTCTTGACAGAAGATATGGAATTCTTCGACCTCCTGGCGTCGTAAGTGCTTTATTTGAGTTCTTCATTTGCACCATTCTTGTCTTGTTTCTGTAGTATGGCATATAACGTATTTTGTTCTTTATAGAGATGACGAAGAGCCGCCAAAAGATGATTCAACTGCTCCTTTGATGTCGCCAATGACCGCTGCCGAGCCCCCTGAGCCAGTTGCCGCACCGAGGGTCACCAGGGCTTCTGTCAAGAAGGTTCTGGAAACTCGAAGCAACAAACGCTCAAAGAAAGCCAAAGAACCCGACGTTTCTCTTGAGGCCCATGTATCGACGGGTTCTCCCGACGATGTGAGCGACTCCTTTTGCTTTTCCTTTTCTTGTCTTTCCTTTGCATATACTTGTGCTCTTACACGTCCTTTCTCTTAGGCATTATTGAAGAGATTTGTCGCCTTAGGCACGGAATGTGCTGGATACCTGAGGGTTGCGAAAGCGTCCGAAGGTGCACTTTTGACGTCCAGTCACAACTTTTCCCTTGTACTTATCCTCTGCTGCTTATCTGACACGCTTGCCTCTTCTTCTGTAGTTGCTCTGGCGACGGCTAACGCTCGGATTGCGTCGCTGGAGGCGGAGCTCCGTGCTTCACAGAAAGCTTATGATGCTGCGGCCACTGCCAAGGCAAACGCTGAGAAGTCACAGAAATCTGCGCTTGGTAAGGCGAAGAAAGCTGAAAAAGCTTTAGCTGATGCCAACAAGGATCGTGCCCAGTGAGAGCAAGCCGTGGCGGAGCGTCTCCACACAATGTCCACTGCTGCTGAAAGTGAGTGTTTTGCCTTGTCTTCTATTTTCGACTTCTGTTGCACTGTTGTACGTGCTGACATCTTCCTCCTCCTTTTCTTTTCTATCTACTTTGTGTCGTGCAGGATTTACCGGGGTATCTCCGTCGGCCCTGCAACCGGACGATGACCCTCTGATGACTGCGGTTAACCTACTCGAGGAAAACTGGATATCTATCCAGGAAACTTTCGAGTTAGTTAACCGCGTTCTATCACGACTGTTTGTCGGGTTGTGGCCGAAGAAAAGGGCAGCAGTTCCGAAGGACGACTTGAGTAATCTTGCCAAGTCCTTCGATACAACTGAAGACCCCACCCTC
The DNA here is from genome assembly GCA_007115705.1 of Dactylis glomerata. Classification (NCBI taxonomy): domain Eukaryota; kingdom Viridiplantae; phylum Streptophyta; class Magnoliopsida; order Poales; family Poaceae; genus Dactylis; species Dactylis glomerata. The sequence goes on along the minus strand of QXEO01001630.1, from coordinate 126,306 downwards.
CAGCTGAAAGGGCTTTCTATTAAGCGTGCCGCCGAGGGTGCTATCGCACTGTCCCTTGCGCATGGTACGGACTTCGACTGGGAGAGGGTGAGCTCTCCCCATGGCCGCACCCGCGACGAGATGAAGGCTTTTTTCGAGAAGGCGAAGAAGTTAGCGCCTGCATTGGTGACACTTATTTCCCCTTCGGCATCCTCTGCGGCATCTGCTGCACCACCTCCAGCGGTGGAAGATCCAGTGCCGCCGTCGACTTCTGGCGAGGAACCTGCCGTGCCCTCTTCTGCCACGGAGCAAAATGCTGAGGTGGCATAGACTCGGCTCTTTTGTAGCTTCAAGGTTTTCCGTTTGAATGTAAAAACTTTTAGTTCCGTGCAACCCGAGAACTTTAGTCATAGGGTTGTGGTCTTATGTAAATGTATCTTCTTATGAAGTCCTGTGCTGCCTTTCTGAGATGTTTCTTCTTCCTCTTCTTTCGTTTTCAGTTGACGCATGTCGATGACCCTTTGACTTGCGGGCCTGCTCCTTTCTCTGCCAATACGTTCAATTCGAGGATTCCGTCGCCTCCTAGTCGATGCGATCAATGCGCAGAATATTCTTCAAGGGTTTTTGACCTTGAGGTTCGCTTGACTTCAGCCAAACGCCAAGCTCAGATGGCGTTTGATAAAGCTAGCAAAACTTCTGCCCTGACGAAGCAGGTATCGATTCTTGGTGATGAAGTGTCCAGCTTGACGGCAAAGATTTTGCATCACGAAGAATGCAATTCTTTTATTCTTGGTATCGTCGAATCCGCCTGTGAAATATTGCGATGTAAGTTTCCTCTCGACTTATTTTCTTCGCTTTTTGCTCCACTGCTACTTTTATGATATCCTTTGCCCTTATAGGCACTTGCTTGGATTTCGCTGCTGAAGATCGTCGGGTTACCGAGCGAAGTGCGGCTCTGGAAAAAATGTCCGCAGGTGTTGAAAATTTATGGTCTGATCCTCGACGCTGGAGCGCTATTGTATTGCTTCAGGACCGTGCCCAGCATATAGGCGAGGCAGTGGATGGCTGTAGGAGAGCTCTCGTAACTATGCATTCGGTTATGCTTCCTCGCAATCCTCTGCCTGCCACTTTTCCATTGCTTCTTGATGTTTTTAGATCCAGCCAGCGAGTCCATCGGTTGATAGAACTGAACTTAGTGGCAGGTGCCAATTTTGCTCTTGGGTGGATACGCAAGTGGCAGCCAAGACTCAATTATAGTTCTATGTCGCTGAGCTATCCTCCTGGTGGGGCAAGCCTTCGAGTACACTTAGAGAGTACCTTGCAGCCTGCCCGACGAATTATAGCCAGGCTGTTGCAAGAAGACTCCACGTTTTTCCGCGAGTTTCACTACTTAGACCCTTTAGGTGTAGATGATTCTGACAACCCGATGTTGTAAGGTGTATGTGGAACGCGAGAGTTTATTTATTTCGCGACTGTATGTCTGAAACTTATTCTCAGAGTGTTATTGTATGATTCGTGCGTTTGCCGTATTTTCTCTTTGAAAGACTCGTAAACTCGAATATGAGGAATGTTTCGTCTTTATTATACTTGTAATGTAAGATACATGGGGTGACCCAAAAGATCCGGCCTGTGACCTGTGTTCTGGATCAAGAGGGCATTGCCCCTGGTATAACTCGTGGCTTTTACAGCCTTACTGTTCTACTCTACTTTATTGTTTTTTTGATGCTTATGCCGCCATGGCTTTCCCTTTTTCCCCTTCGTCCGTGTCTTCTCCTGATGCTCCTACTCGTGGTTTCATCGTTTCGGGCTCCGCGACGCGTCCTTCGAGTAGCTTGATGCCCTCTGTAGTTGCGCTTTTTGCCTTCTCTGCATGGTTGGCTATTACGCCAAAATTTTGCGCCATCTTGTGGAACTCCCTGTCGCAGAGATCTGAGACTTCAAAACTCCCTTTGACTGTAATTATTCCTCTTGGTCCTGGCATTTTAAGTACCAAATATGTATAGTGAGGCACTGCCATGAATCGCGAAAACGCGGGTCGTCCGAGGATCGCATGATATTGAGATGGCCAGTCCATAACTTCAAAGTCTAGCTTTTCTCTTCTGTAGTTTTGTCGGTTGCCGAAGCAAACATTGAGTGCTATCCGACCCAGTGGGTAATTGGCACTTCCTGGCACGATCCCGTGGAAGGAACAATCTGTTGGTTTCAGGAATTCTAGCGATATGCGCATTGCCCTGAGTGTTTTTACGTATATCAGGTTAATTCCACTTCCTGCGTCCATGAATATTCTGTCGACATCATACGCGCCGATTTGAGCTTTGAGTACCAAAGGCGCATTTCCTGGCCGAGGTACTGTTATAGGGTGGTCTTCTCTGTTGAACTCGATTGGTTGTTCTGACCAGTGCAGATACTCTGTTGCGGCTGGAGGTGAGATGACTGCTAGATTGACTTGTCGAGTTATACTCTTCTCTTCTTTGTTCGACTTGGGCACATGTTGTATCATTGCTGTGATGTGTCCTTTTGATGGAACGTACCCTTCGTCGTCGTCGTGTCCCTGGTTATGCTGGTCTTGTCCTTGAGGAGCTCCGTTGTTTCCTTGCTATTTTGCCGGAGGATTGTTGCTTCCTTCAAATCCTTGTCGCCTTGCTTCGGTTTGCTTGTTTAGCGCTGCCTCTTGTAGTTTTAAGAATGTTGAACAGTCTTTCATTGCGTGTCTTGATACTCGCTTCCCATCGACGAACGCTGAGTGTATATGACAGGGTCCGTTGAGCATATCTTCTGCCGACGGGTTGTACTCTCTGGGTTCTCTTGCGGGAAACTTTTTATAATCCTCCTTTCCATAGCTTTGGTATCCCGAACTTCTGCGCTCGCCTCCTTGATAACTGTTGTCTTTGTATCCTGCGACGACTTGACTATGGGAGCCGTAGTTGTCGTAATTTCGAGACCGTCTCCTTTGACTTCCATATTTATTTCTTCTATCGTCCTCTGGGGATCGCGTTCGCTTGTTGTTGCATGCGTCTTCTCCATCTGCGAATCTGTTTGCTACGTCCATGAGGTCTAACACTGTTTTTGGCTTGATTCTACCCATCTCTTCGACTAGGTCTCTTCGCATTAATCCAATGATGAATGCATCTATTGCTCTTTCGTCTGAAACTTCGACTACCGAATTTTTGATAAGGCTCCATCTTTGGATGTATGCCCGCAGTGTTTCGTCGCGTTGCTGCACGCATGCTTTGACTTCTTCTATTGATGCTGGCCGCTTATATGTCGACCTGAAGTTGCCTGTAAATTGCTTTGCGAGGTCTTCCCAGCTCCCAATAGTTTCTTTCTCTAGCTTGCTCAACCATGACCTTGTTGCTCCGGTGAGGTGTAGTTGCAAACTTTGCATTGATGTTTCTTTGGTTCCTCCTAATATTTGCACTGCTTGTAGATAATCTGATAACCATGATTGTGGTTCCTGTGATCCGTCGTATTTTTGCTGATCATGAGGTAACTTGAATCCCTTGGGAACTGGAGTGGTGCGAACCCTGCTGGTAAAGCACGATGCCCCCATCTCTTTTTCGTCATCTTCATAGTCGCGTCTTTCATTTGGGGATCGCGATCTTCGGGTTCCACCGTGCTATTTTGGTGATGGTGATCGAGATCGTTGCTTGCTGCTTCTGTGCCGAGGGCTGTTGTGACGGCGAGGTGACCTTGCTTTGTGCACTTCCTTGTGGTGATATGCTTCTTCTCCTTTTGCTGATAGCTTGTGGCCCACCATGTTGAGTCCGTTCAATGCTGCTCTATGCATATGCTCTCTAGGATCTCCTGGACTTGGTTGAGTTGTAAGTAGATATGCTTGCGCTGCTACTAGTGCTGCTTCAGGGGTTTTCGGTAGGATGTTCCCCTGCTCATCGACCGATAGGAAGGACGAGTCGAGGTTTTTAGAAATACTTTGCCTGTCGGAGTACTCGAGGTTGTCGTACCTTGAACCGTGTCGATGATTTTTCCTTGTGTTACTATGCGATGCGTCGCTTCGTGCTTTACGAGCAGCTTCGCTAGCTGCAATGGCTGAATCTTTTCTTCTTTGTATCTCTATTTTCTCCTTTGCTAATTGTTTTGCCTGCTGCCTTAGGGCGTAATGATACCCCAAAAGCATGTCTTTGCTGGAATTTGATGGTATTGGCGTGCCATGTTCTACGGCTTCTCTTATTACCCTCCACTCGTCGACTGATAGTCGAATTTTTTCCCTAGCTGTGAGGGATTCTGCTGTTTGCCCTTCTGCTAGGTGATTTGCTCCTTTGTCGATATTTGCTGGATTTAGCACTGGGTTGTTATTTTCATCGAATTCTTCTGAGTTGTCTCCTACAATGGCGAGCACCTGGCATTGTTTGCCGATGTTACTATTGAAGCTTGAGAAGATTGAGTCGCCATCTTCAGAAAGCTCTAACCCTGTCTTCCATGTGTCTGTTGATTTGTCTGAGATATCGTCGAGGCAAATCATGAGATCGTTGAGTTGGACTCCTGCGTCGAGTTTTTCCTTTGCTTTACTGTCTTCTTCAATTTCTTTTAGCACTTCTTCCAGGCTGACCAGCGAGCTTACCTCGCTGGATGAGCCGTCGGAATACTCCATCATTGCTACTGTTTCGGTCTCACTTGCCGACGGATCTTATTTCGTCGGATCTGAAAGGCGAGATGAACCCGATGGCCCGATAAGGATGCTCAAACTTCCAATTGTCAACTCCATCTCTTGATTTTCGTCGACTTCTGTATTGTTGTTGGCTAAAAGCGAAAAAGCCATCGAATTCATGATTCCAACGCCCAAGTCCCCACGGTCGGCGCCAATTGACGAGGGGTTAACTCGACAAATGTCCTAGATGAAGGACTTAGGATCGGGGAGATAGGGCGTCGGGTGAACTCGAAGGTAAAGTTAGTCGAAATAGGTATGCGTCGAAAGTAAACTTGGGTGTTTAACCTGGCTTGCTTTCAATCTGGCCTACACCGTCCCCTCCTGGCCCCTTTATATAGGTGGCCAGGTCTCGAGGATCGGGTAGGGTTCGATACAGATTACAATATCGACATACGGTAGGAACTCGTATTCGACTATCATTACAATTGGGCCTAGCTATACAGGCCTTAGGGGTACTGAACTAACGGGCTCTATTAACTATACCATTGTCAGTCGTCGTGTTCACTCTCCGGGTACAAAGCCTGACAAGGACAAGCTTTATGATCTCTATGACTCCACAGGCATCGTCGGCTTTATCAATGGTTTGCATCCCCCCTATGATCAGCTTGTCCGCATTTTCAGAGAGAACATTGCTCCTAGTGGTGGTAACAATGATGCCATCCGCACCTCGCTTGTTGACCTTCTCTTCCTTGCCCATTAGTGTGCTACTTCTTCCGACCCGGATGAGGATTTCACCCTTGATGTGATGAATTTTATCTTTCATGAGATTAAGGATGCTATCATTCAGAGGAACACACTTCCATATGCTCCTTACATCATGCTCCTCATCAATCATTCCCTTCAGGAGTATGATCTTAGTGATGATTGTGTGGAGCACACCATCAAGAAGCATTACGTCAAGAAGAAGAAGACACCTGCCCCTTCCACTGCTTATCCTAGTACCTTCATGGCTGATGCAAGGTCGAGTGCTCCTACTCGTGCTCAGAGGGCTGCTGCTACTGCCATGTCTAGAGAGGTCAAGAAGCTCAGTTGGTTTGAGAGGAATGTTCTTTGCATGAAGGTTGAGATCCACCGTGAGAAATATCAAGCCTACGTGGAGAGGAAGACTATTCAGGACAATCAGCAGCTAATATTACACCGTCTTAGTGGAGCACAGACTGCTGAACCCACTCCTACCGCAGCTACTTCTTATGCAGCTTGGAACACTAATCGCTACAACTGGTGTGATTTGGAGAAGCATCTCTTTGCTCCTCCAGATGCCCCTGCAGGAGATGCTGATGCAGAGATTGAGGAGGTTGAGGAGGACGTGGATGCCGACGATGCTGGCGATGATGATGATGCTGACGGCTCCGACGACTTCGATGACTGGGAGGATTGATTCCTCTGGGCGTGTAGCAACGCTCTTCTCCCTTTTTGGTGTCTTGATGCCAAAGGGGGAGAAGTAGTTCTATTAGGCTTCTCTCGGGATTTGCATGGGTGGGGAACACAAGCTTGAGTGTTTATCATTCCTTTAGCGCTTGTGTTCCTTCTTATTTATTTGCTTTAAGTTTGGAACAATATTTGTGGTTTGTTTGCCACTATGGTGTGTATGCTACTATGTTCTATGTTCTACGTGTGCCTTGTGAAATATTATGCTTATAGAACTATTTGTGCCACTTTGATCTTGTGTGAGATCACGGTATGTTTGTGGGATGGCTATGGAATTTGGTTTCACAACATTCTCATCTTCGGAATTCCATATTGATTAAATCTACTATCGAGTGGTATGATCCCTACAAAATCTAGCCTCGACCCTTGTGGTTTTTTTTTCTTCGAACTTAAAAGTGGTGTTTGTGCTTTTCACTTCCATTTCTCAAGGATGCAAACTTTTAGGGGGAGCTTTGCTCCTTGCTCAAAAACTTGTTGTTCGAAATATATTTTTTCTCTTGAAAATCCTAGTGTTGTCATCTAACACCAAAAAGGGGGAGATTGAAAGAGCATACTTTGTATCCCTCATATTTTGTGTGTTAGATAACAACATTAGGAATTTAAGTGTGTGTTGAAATGGTGCAGGTTTTCAGTTCGAAGAAAACGGCTAAGGACTTGAGCCGGCGTCAACCAGATATGGGGCCGGATTATTCATCCCTGGCCGGATAATCCGCCCCCCTCCCTCAAGATTTCGGCAAAACGGCTAAGGACCTGGCTCGGCGTCAACCAGACATGGGGCTGGATTATTGGGCCGGATTATTCATCCCTGGCCGGATAATCCGCCCCCCTCGAGATTTCAGCAAAACGGCTAAGGACCTGGCTCGGCGTCAACCAGACATGGGGCCAGATTATTTGGCCAGATTATTCATCCATGGCCGGATAATCCGCCCCCCAAGAACTTCGAGGAAAAACGTCTAAGGACCAAACTCGGCGTCAACCAAAAGTCGGGTTGGATTATTGTCCCGGATATTTCATTCCGGGCCGGATAAACTGGCCGGCCGAATTATCCGCCCTAACTTTGGCCGGATAATCCCCCCCCCCCCGAGGCAGCAACGGCTACATTTTGGGAGGGGATATAAATACCCCTCCCCTTCTTCCACCTCAAGCTGCTCGTCCCAAGCAAGAAGACCATATTTGAAGCCACAAAATTCACAAGATCTCCTCCCTCAACCCACCAAAGCTCTTGATCTTTGGAGAATCGAAGGAGAAGGCCTTGATCTACATCCTCACCAAAGCGATTTACTTTCCCCTCTCATTTGCTTGAGGGCCCTTGTGTCTTGGTTTTCCTTGAATCCCTAGACCTTGATTTGTGTGATTGATATCTTGATACTTGTTGTTTGACAGCATTGTGTTGTCTTTGGGAGCCTCCAATTCGGTTGTGGATGCGTGCCCCAAGATTGTAAAGACCGGTTCCGCCTTGAGGAATCCCTTAGTGGAAAGTGAGCAAGGCCTTTGTGGCGAAAGCTTGCACCGGAGATTAGGGTGAGCCTTTGTGGCGTTGGTTAGGCCTTTGTGGCAACCACACCTCTCCAATGTAGACGTACTTTCCCTAAAAAGGAAGGAACTACGGGAATTACATTCGTGTCTCTGTGTGCTCCACTCTCGGTTACCTCTATCCTTTATTGCCTTTATATATCGTATCGTGCTTAGCTTGCTAGTTGTCATATAGGTAAATTCACCCTAGTTGCATATCTAGAGAATTTACCTTTTGTGTCAAGCCTAAATTGAAAAAGAATTAAAATTTGAGTAGCACCTATTCAAACCCCCCCCCTCTAGGTGCCCTTATGATCCGTTCAGCTAGTACATTCTGGCTGGTGTAGTGTTTCCTTCCTCTGTATGCTGCTGATTGGGATCTCGGAACTCTAGCAGTAACATGAGTGCCATCAATTGCCCCAATGCAGTCCTTTCATGATAATAATAGACAGAGAGTCAAGCTTATTTGCATTACAGAGTTCGAAATGAGTGTGCAAATGAGAATTCCAGCTCACCTTGAAGTACGGGTACCATCTCTTGCTCTATTTTATCTTGCTTGGAATGTCACCTGATGGAGACTTGATCATCTCTTGCCTAAGCTCCCCAATTGCATAAAGGACTTGATTGAAATAGTGAGATATAGTCTCTATGGATCTTCTAAAGGTGTTGTGCATAACTCTGACCCTCTGATGTCTACGCACTTCTATTCTTGTAGACACTTGTTGGGCCTCCAAGTGCAGAGGTTTGTAGAACAGCAGCAAGTTTCCCTTAAGTGGATCACCCAAGGTTTATCGAACTCAGGGAGGAAGAGGTCAAAGCTATCCCTCTCAAACAACCCTGCAATTACGATACAGAAAGTCTCTTGTGTCCCCAACACACCCAGTACACTTGTCAGATGTATAGGTGCACTAGTTCGGCGAAGAGATAGTGAAATACAAGTGGTATGGATGATTATAAGTAGTAAACACAATCTGGAATAAAAATGGCAGCAAGCAAACAAGTAACAAAACAGCAAGTAAACGGTGTGCAAGGCTTGGAAACAAGGCCTAGGGATCATACTTTCACTAGTGGACACACTCCCAACAAATATAACATAATTGAACAAATAGATAACTTCTCTTCACTATGGTACTCTGAATTACTCTCCTATTGAATAACACTAATCATTGCGTAGGACTACGAAGCACTCCTTAAAGTTCATCAAGTACTTGACAAACACCACTCATAGAGATATCCAAATCAAATCACAACTCAAGATAAATATTATTGCAACTTAGACCAAGTACTAACACGGTGCACACACTGTCAACATTACACCATGAAAGGAGGAATAGATCACTTCAATACTATCATAGTGATAATTATTCTCATAATCCATAAGAGATCACAATCATAGCCTAGACCAAGTACCACCATGATGCACGCACTGTCACCGTTACACCATGGCAGGAGGAATAGATTACTTTAATAACACACTAGAGTACACATAATGAAGAAGAGTAACATCTACTTATTCAACATGATACAAAGCTCACGATCACATAAAGATCACATCATGGGAGAGAGATGTGAACCACATAGCTACCGGTAGAGCCCTCAGCCCCGGGGATGAACTACTCCCTCCTCATCATAGGAGACAGCAAGGTTGATGGAGATGGCGGTGAGGTTGATGGAGACGGCGGAGACGGCGATGGAGATCGATGGAGATGGCTCCGGGGGCACTTCCCCGTCCCGGCAGGGTGCCGGAACAGAGACTTATGTCCCCCGAAATTTGTCGGTGGCGGCGGCGGAACTACGGAACTCTTTCTGGAAATTTGCCGACTCCCCTAGGGTTTTCCGTCCCGAGGCTTCTTATAGGCGAAGGGGCATCGTCAGGGGGCAGCCAGGGGCTCCTCACACCAGGGTGGCGCGACCAGGGCCTGGGCCGCGCCACCTATGTGTGAGGGCGGCCTCTGGCTCCCCTCCGGCTCTCTTTCGGTCTTCGGGAAGCTTCCGGGAAAAATAAGACTTCTGGAACTTGTTTCGTCCAATTCTGAGAATATTTCCTGTGTAGCTTTTCTGAAACACAAAAATAGCAGAAAACAGGGAACTGGCACTGTGGCATCTTGTCAATAGGTTAGTTCCGGAAATCGCATAAAAACGCCACGAAGTGTAACGAAACACAAGGCAAATGGTGTAAAAACAAGCATGGAGCATCAAAAATTATAGATACGTTTGAGACGTATCAGCATCCCCAAGCTTAACTCCTGCTCGTCCTCGAGTAGGTAAGTGATAACAAAAGAAATAATTTTTGAGGTGACATGCACCATCACAATCTTGATCATATAGGTAAAGCATTGAGTGCTGAGATCAAAGAACTTAAAACATGGGCATGAAAGACATACTCTTGATAATAGAAACTTAGCAACCATGTTATAACATGAAAAAAGAACACAAACAAAAGATCATGAATAATGAAACAATGAAAGTCAAACGTGTGTTCAAATCATAAGGAAAAACATACAAATGGTTTTCAGCTTGTCCTTCATGGAGAGCAAAACATAAATGCATAGGACACCTTCAAGTTTAAGAGGGCGACTAGATACAAATAATTTGAGAACAAGTGAAACCATAGTCATGAATCAATCAATGATAAACTTTGGGACAATGCACATTATACTCAGAATGACAACTATGCTCTCTTAGACGGTGTATAAAGATAGAAGGTGGTGACTCAACATAAAAGTAAAAGAAAGACCCTTCGCAGAGGGAAGCAGTGATTAAACATGTGCTAGAGCTTTTCATTTGTAAAACAGAGAGATAAAAATTGGTTTTGAGAGGTGGTTGTCTTTGTCAACGACTGGCAATGGGGTTCTTACTATCTTCCATACAAAAATGAAGCAAGTTTTTGAGAGAGAGATTGGCACTTTTGTGCTCTTTTATAAAGCTTGGCACTCCTCCCCACCTTTTTTCCTTCCACAAACCATGGCTAACCGATTCCATCGGGTGCCCACCAACATTCACATTCCATGGAGGAGTGCCTTTTTTCTTTCTTTTTTCTTTTTTTTTCTTTTTGGAATGAGACAATATGGAAGATAGCAAATCCGACCACTACGTCCCCATGAGCTGAAAACAGTGTCACAAAACGAGAAGTGTTTTGAAGGTTTTTTCAAAGGTAGCACATGCAAATTTACTTGGAATGGCTTACAAATACCATGCATAGGAATTTATAGTGGACACAATGGCAAACTTGGTTTTTGGGAGTTGGATGCATGAGTAGAGCTCATACTCAGTACAAAATGAAGGCTAGCAAAAGACTGGGAGCGACCAACTAAGAGAGCAATAACGGCCATAATCATGCATAGCGACAAAACATCATTGAAAGAAGCATAAGATGGCATCAAAAGTCAAAAACTAAATGATCATAGAGGCTATTGGCGACTTTGTAAGAGTCTAACATGTGTGAGCATGCGCCAAGTCAACCCAAATAAAGCATCAAAGGAGAAAACCAAAATAATGCTTCCAAATAATTAAAACAACGCATGATTTTTTCAAAGGCACATTAAGCAATCTCAGTTATTTGAGACAAGTCATGCTACAGCAAAACCACTAAGCATACTATCAAAAAGACATCAAGCATGACATGCAAAAGCCTAAGCCACAGTCTAAACAAGCTCCTTCTTGTACCACTTTTTTGCATAAAGCTTTTTCTCTTTTCCAACACCATTTGAAATTTTTATAGACACCTCTTTTGATGAAAACCAATAAATATCAGAGGCAAAAATACACCTTGATGAAAAGATATGACAAGGTCTGAACAAAAATCAAGGCGAAAAATGCAAGCTAAACGCAGTAGCAGAAAAAGAGAACACTCATTGAACGATAAGAGTGAAAACTAGAGTGTTCTTGGCAAATGAAAAGCGAGTTCATCTCCTCCAAAAGAAACATGATGTGATCTAACCATTTATTGCAGCAAACTAAACTAAACTAATACTGAAAACTAAAACAACTGACGCTCCAAGAAAAACGCATAATGCATGAAGCAATAAAAATATAGTGTTTTGAAAGGTGACCTGATTTTTGCCGATGAAGAAGGGGTGCCTCGGGGGCATCCCCAAGCTTTGACGCTTGTACTTCTTGGATATTTCTTGGGGTGATGCATGGGCATCCCCAAGCTTGAGCTTTTGTCCATTCTTCATCTCATCTCATCATTCTCCAATCCCTACACTTGAAAACTTCCTTCATACAAAACTAAACACAAATCTATTAGCAACATTAGTGTAGCATAACATATAATCAACCTCTTTTTGCTTCAGGTTTCAACCCAAAACCACCACATATAAAGTATATACTACTGTAGCAACTTCCCCAAAAGTTCCGTGATCAAAAGAACTCAAAAAGAAAGCGATAAAGCGGCAAACACAAATATTGGCAGAAATCTGTCAAAATAGAACAGCTGACAAAGGTCGAATTTTTAGAGTTTTTCTGTTGCTCAAATCAATACGTGTTCAACTAATTAAAGTTTGGATATAACCTGGGGCATATGCACAAGAAATCGCAGGTCCAAAAGATATACAGAGAATTTATACGAATTTTTACGGTGCAGCACCAAAAACAGTTTCTGGACAGCAACATCCCCAAATCTTTACCTCACTCAAATTAGAGGCTTCTCTTGGCACAACAACGAAATAAAAAGGATAAGGAGCGGTTATTACAGTAGTAATAACTTCCAAGACTCAAATAAAAGAAAAAGAACTGAATATAAAAACATTGGGTTATCTCCCAAGAGTGCTTTTCTTTAACGCCTTTGAGCTAGGCGCAGTAATTTGCAAAGATGCTCATGTGGGCGCCATACAAGAGCTTGAGGCAAAGGCGCCATATAGGAACTTAAAGCAATAGAGAGCATCAAAAAGAAAGTATGAAACACATTTAAATCTAAACCACTTCATATGAAAAATAGTCTTGTAAAGAGACAAGTCATAAAAGCGCAAAGCAAAAAGCATAGGAAGGCAGAACAAGTACAACTTCAAGAATTGCAACATAAAGAGGGGAAACTCAATATTGTTGAGATCCATCAAACCATGTTTCCCTCTCTCATAATAACTTTCAGTAGCATCATGAATAGAACTAACAATATAAATATCACATAAAGCATCCCTATCATGAGCCACATGCATAAAAGAATTAATACTCCCCACATGAACAATAGTAGTAGGAGCAGATTCAACAGAATAATTATTCTCATCACCATAATAATCAAAAATAGGAGGCATATTGTAATCATAACTAATTTTCTCCTCAAAAGTAGGTGAACTGAAAATATTATACCCAACATCATAACCATCATAAACTAGAGGTTTAGTATCATCACAAGCTAGAGAGCAACTATTTCGCAAGGCATACTCATCAAACATATCATCATAAGAAGGAGCATGGATAGCACTAATGGTACAACAATTATTAACCTTAGAATTGGTACCAAAAAGATTTTCAATATCAAAAGTAGAGTGCTTTTCCTAATCATGATCACTAACATAGGTAACAGGCATAGGAACATCATCCCAATCAGAATTATCATAATCAATAGCAGGATCATAACGCTTAGGGGAAGATACCGTGTCCTCTCGCCTTTTACTCCTCTTCTTCTTCTTCTTCATACTTTTCTTACTCTCTCCTTTAGGAGGGAGAGACTTGAAGGGCATCTTCTTCACATATTCTCTAGGAGGGAAAGGCATCTTCTCCACATAATCTGGTTTGCTGGCAGGAACAACAGAAGAAACTTTGGAGGATTCCTCCTCTCTATTAATAAGATAAAAACATCTATCAGTCCTGTCATAGCTTGGCAAAATATCAAGTTTTATAAGATTTTGTATGTAAGTATTTGCAAGGCAATCTTTAGCACAATAGAGACGACAACCACGAAGGGTGCTATTAATATCAACATCATTCATATCTATCAAAGCAATCTTTCTAGATATCTCGTCACACACCAAGAACAAAGCGAGCTCATCATGCTGATTGGGAGTAATCTTGTCATCACAATACATACTTAAGGTACAAGAAGAGTAACTATTAGGGCTTGAGCATTGGAAATTAAAATGACCTATGTCATCGCAATGTTTACAAAGAAAAGGATAAAGCTTACAAACCCTTTCACCAAGCACATCTAGATCCTTGAGCCACATACTGGTTTCTTCATTTGCGTGGGTGATGCAATAATCTTCCTTGTTGTAACTCTGTTCACAAGTTCTATGTATTCCACAAAAATTAACATGCTTATAAGAAATAGTACTTTTAGAAGTTTGAGCATGTTTATTGCAATCATCAACAACAATATCACTTTCTATGCAAGTGTCCTTAAAAGGTTCATGATACACGTCCCCATTTCCTTTAGGAACATTCATATGGGAAGCAAAGGCTTTAAAGCAATCAGCCATAATTTGAGGATCAAGACCATATTTAGCACTAAGCTCTTGAAAATTAGTAGTTTCAGCGAAAGACTTAATGCAATCAAACTCGTAACTCATACCTGATCCTTTACCTTTGTCGCTATCCCAACCTTCAATATTGTTTTGAATTGTCTCAAGCAGATCCCACTTGGTGTCAACATCCTTGCTTGTGAAAGACCCATCAAAGCATGCATCTAGATAGTCCTTGTAATATCCTGAAAGCCTTGCATAAAAATTATTAATAACAATATTACGGGGAAGATCATGAATAGGACATTTGTGCATTAGTAACTTCAATCTTCCCCATGCTTGGGCAATGCTTTCTCCCTCATGCGGATAAAAATTATAAATGTAATTCCTATCTTTATAAACCTGACTAGAAGGATAGAATTTAGAATAAAAGAGAGGTTCAATTTCCTCCCAGTCAATAGATCGGCCATCCTTCAATGTTTTATACCATTCCTCAGCTCTGCCTTTCAGTGATAAAGAGAATAGCTTCTTCTTAACTTGGTTCATCGAAATACCTGCACACTGGAACAACTCGCATAATTCATGTATAAAGAGCAAATGATCACCAGGATGGACAGTTCCATCTCCTAAATAGCAGTTATTCTTAACACATTCAACAATCTTTGTAGGTATTTTAAAAGGATGAGGAGCACAAGCATCATTAGAAACATCACATATGGGAGATAAAATATCATCAGAGCAAACTTTCTCCACTAAAGCTGGGGAACTAAAAATATCATACTTAACAAAACCAGCTTCCCCAAGCTTAGACTTTTCTATAGCATTAGCATTAACAGTATTCAAAGCATTCGTACTAATAACATTGCTATGCGAAATAAGCTCCAAAGGATTTTCAATTTTCTCTTCAAATCTAAAATCAGGAAAAAGACTAAAGAACTCTTTGTTTTCCATTAAGCCTAACTAGTGAAAATAAAAACAAGAAACAAAAAGATGTAATTGCAGAATCTAAAGGAAATAACTTTGAGCACTCACCAGCAACTAAAAGACTTAGTAGCCAAAGAATGTGAGTACCTTTTACCTTACCTCCCCGGCAACGGCGCCAGAAAAGAGCTTGATGTCTACGCACTTCTATTCTTTTAGACACTTGTTGGGCCTCCAAGTGCAGAGGTTTGTAGAACAGCAGCAAGTTTCCCTTAAGTGGATCACCCAAGGTTTATCGAACTCAGGGAGGAAGAGGTCAAAGCTATCCCTCTCAAACAACCCTGCAATTACGATACAGAAAGTCTCTTGTGTCCCCAACACACCCAGTATACTTGTCAGATGTATAGGTGCACTAGTTTAGCGAAGAGATAGTGAAATACAAGTGGTATGGATGATTATAAGTAGTAAACATAATCTGGAATAAAAATGGCAGCAAGCAAATAAGTAACAAAACAGCAAGTAAACGGTGTGCAAGGCTTGGAAACAAGGCCTAGGGATCATACTTTCACTAGTGGACACACTCCCAACAAATATAACATAATTGAACAAATAGATAACTTCTCTTCACTATGGTACTCTGAATTACTCTCCTATTGAATAACACTAATCATTGCGTAGGGCTACGAAGCACTCCTTAAAGTTCATCAAGTACTTGACAAACACCACTCATAGAGATATCCAAATCAAATCACAACTCAAGATAAATATTATTGCAACTTAGACCAAGTACTAACACGGTGCACACACTGTCAACATTACACAATGAAAGGAGGAATAGATCACTTCAATACTATCATAGTGATAATTATTCTCATAATCCATAAGAGATCACAATCATAGCCTAGACCAAGTACCACCATGATGCACGCACTGTCACCATTACACCATGGCAGGAGGAATAGATTACTTTAATAACACACTAGAGTACACATAATGAAGAAGAGTAACATCTACTTATTCAACATGATACAAAGCTCACGATCACATAAAGATCACATCATGGGAGAGAGAGGTGACCCACATAGCTACCGGTAGAGCCCTCAGCCCCGGGCATGAACTACTCCCTCCTCATCATAGGAGATAGCAAGGTTGATGGAGATAGCGGTGAGGTCGATGGAGACGGCGGAGACGGCGATGGAGATCGATGGAGATGGCTCCGGGGGCACTTCCCCATCCCGGCAGGGTGCCGGAACAGAGACTTTTGTCCCCCGAAATTCGTCGGTGGCGGCGGCGGAGCTACGGAACTCTTTCTGGAAATTTGCCGACTCCCCTAGGGTTTTCTGTCCGGAGGCTTCTTATAGGCGAAGGGGCGTCATCAGGGGGCAGCCAGGGGCTCCTCACACCAGGGTGGCGCGGCCAGGGCCTGGGCCGCGCCACCTATGTGTGAGGGCGGCCTCTGGCCCCCCTCCGGCTCTCTTTCGGTCTTCGGGAAGCTTCCGGGAAAAATAAGACTTCTGGAACTTGTTTCGTCCAATTCCGAGAATATTTCCTGTGTAGCTTTTCTGAAACACAAAAACAGCAGAAAACAGGGAACTGGCACTGTGGCATCTTGTCAATAGGTTAGTTCTGGAAATCGCATAAAAACACCACGAAGTGTAACGAAACACAAGGCAAATGGTGTAAAAACAAGCATGGAGCATCAAAAATTATAGATACGTTTGAGACGTATCACCCTCTGGTTATGGACGACAACATGAAGAAACAGAGCAACTTGCTCTTCCACAGAGGTGTGGATTCTATCTGACAGCAGTCCTCTCTCCCTAAACCTCTTGACTAGTTCATAGAATGGGGCTCTTCTCATCCTAAGCATCTGAACAGCCTCAACATCATTCCTGTTGTAGATCTAGTTCAGATTGGCAATCCTCTCTTGATCTTGTTGAAGAATCGGACCATAACTCACTTGTGGATACGCTACGCGCATGACTGCTCTTTTGTGGAGGAGGAGGAGGATCCAAGCCTGAATCACAGCAACTAGTGTTGCTGCCTAGTGGATCAGGCTCATCTGACCGCCAAAGGAATAGATCTACAATGAGGGTCTGCTAAATCTACCAACAGCGCTAACTAGCAATTACAGGGACAGAAGGAGCCTGAGGGCATGGTGATGTACCTGTGGCATCTGAGACCGCCGCCGCGGATTTGGAGGACAAGCCCGGAGTTGAAGAAGACCTCCACCGTGCCTCCCTCGGCCGAAGATGGAGTAGACCTCCGCCGCGCCTCCCTCGGCCGGAGATGGAGTAGATCTCTGCTGCATCTCCCTCGGCCGAAGATGGAGTAGATCTCCGTAACCGCCGCCGCCGCCGGTGTAGAGACTGCTATGGGGGATGTTCTGTTGGGAGGTGATCGAAAAGAGGAGAGGTGACACTAGTAGCCCGCGAAACGCTGCCGCCAATTTCGCTTTCTCCCGCGCTCTTTGAGGTGGTCTTCCGTGTGCATGCCGTTCCCACTTTTTGCACCGCTGGCGCCTGCTCCCGGAAAAATGGCCGATTCGAGAGTATCTAGCGGGCCTGGGCCGGAGATGCTTTACGCATCGTGCTAGCCACAATGCAGCCCGCCATATGGCATCCAATCAGTCGACTCTTGCATTTCAAGGGCTGTTCGGACTGCTTGTAGGCTACCAATCGCGCCCTAGAAGTCGTCCGCTGGTTCATAAAGGGACACAACGGTCAGTTTTTACGTGGAAACCTGGTTTCTTTTTTCTCACTAGTTAGAAAGTCTGGAGAGCACACATGGACTTGTCACCCGTTGAAAATCTAGATAAACGCCGACGTTTGTGCGTGGACCATTTAAATTAAATTACATATTTGGAAACCTTATAAAACTACACTGAAATGTAACATATATTTTCGAATCAAATCAACACACGTTTCATGTGCGCACGCACAAAGTTCTCTCACCCGTGAAAAAATTACTAGATCAAACGCCGTCGTTCCAACTTGGACCATTAAATTTCAAATCACAGATTTAAAAACCTTACAAAATTATACTCCCTCCGACTCATAATCCTCTTCACTAATGTAGATGTATATAGACACATTTTAATAGTAGATACATCCATATTAGCAAAGAGTAATATGGTCAGTAGGAATAGTGGAATGTACTTCTTCCGATTTAAAAAAAAAGTGTCAGATGATTTAGTGCTAAGTCACTGACATTCTTCTTCAATTGAAGAGAGTAACTTATATCTTCAATTGAAGAGAGTAACTTATATCATCGAATCGAATCAAATCAAACACACGTTTTATGTGTGCACACTAAATACTTTTTCAAATACTTTCACCAGCGGCTTTTAAACTTTGTCTTTCACGGTATTACTACTATTTCCTCCATCAAAAAATAAGTGATATGAATTTTTCTAGATTTATAGTATGTATCAATGTACTAAAACATATTTAGATATATGCAAACTAAAATAAACTCACATCATCTAAACTACTAATAAAAGAGCAAATTTGAATTTCTCTAAAGCCACACCGACAATTCTACATAGGATAACCCAAACCGTCAGATATAATTACCTTAAACTAATTAACAGTTCACGTTACATCCATTGTCCGTCAATCAAATCAACGGTTCTAACTAAATGTTCTGCCGGTGGACACGCAATGGATGAGCCAGATACATTGTGTACCGAGCGGACGCATCTTCTCTTCCCCTAATCTTCTCCCCGGCCACAAACCATGCCGCCTGCTCGCTCACGCCGCTATGACCTGCTCCCGGCCTAACCCAGTCTGACGAGGGGTTAACTCGACAAATGTCCTAGATGAAGGACTTAGGATCGGGGAGATAGGGCGTCGGATGAACTCGAAGGTAAACTCAGTGAAACAAGGTGTCAATGAAAGTAAACGTGGGTCCTGGCTTGCTTTCAATCTGGGCTACACCGTCCCCTCCTGGCCCCTATATATAGGTGGCTAGGTGACGAGGATTGGGTAGGGTCCGATACAGATTACAATATCGACATACGGTAAGAACTCGTATTTCGACTAGTATTACAATTGGGCCTAGCTTAACGGGCCTCAGGGGTACTCAATTGACGGGCTCTATTATCTATACCCTTGTCAGTAGCCCCCGAGATTCTACCGGAATTGCAGATTCGGGTTGAATCTCTAATTTTAAATCTTCGGCTTGATCATTTCTTTGACTTCTTCATATCTTCAAATCTTCGACTTGGTCTTTCGACTTATTATAACACCTCGCAAGGGGTTTTGATGAGCAAGCCTGACAACTCTGACGGATCAAGAGGCCAGTTAACTGCCGGAACAGATACTTGTCACCTACTTCAAATTCAATCCCGTTGGACTTGAATTCGGGAAACCGGTCAAATCCAATCTTTTGCCGCATTTAGGACTTACAAAGAATGAATCCCAGTGGTTCTCAAGGTACCCAGTGCATCCACCAGGATTTTCTTCGCGTCGTAGACACGGATACATAACAGCAGAGCGCATCCATATGCGTATACCGGGCCACACAGGACGGATCCCGGGGTCTTACCTTCGTTATAAATCACGGCATTCAAGTTTTAGTCGCGATGATGCAACTCGAGGATCATATGTCGCAGCCTTGTTTGACTGTTTCAGAGTATAAAATATTCGAGTTACTTAAATTGATAAAAAGGTCACTCCCGATGGGAGTAATAGAACTTTCTGATTGTTCTTTCACCTTTTTTGCTTCAGTACTCATGAATAAATATCATCGGGTGCGCGCCCAGCGCTCCCGATGGGAGTAGCCCCCGAGGCTATGGCCAAAATTTTCGGGTATAGGCTCAAGAAAATAGATAAGTATATTTTTTATACTTCTTCGTGCATCAATTGTCGACTTCTTTCACTTATGCAATGTAATCCTTTTTTTCGAATGTCACAAGCCCCCGAGTCGAAAACAGGGTAAACTTGTGCTTCTTTGACAGATATTTTTCGTACTCCCTGCTTCTTTATTTTCCTCTCTTCCTTCATCCTCTTTTTTCTCTTGTTCTTCTCTTTTTTTATGCATCCTTTTCCTGGATACGTTGACCTGTCTGTTATCGTCTGATCTGGGCAGGATATAAGAGCCTGTGATTATATTTTGGCCCCTGTAAAGGCCCATTATACGTGCTTATAAATAAAGCACGTCTGGCGATAGGTAAAAACCCTAATCCAGTATTTAGCTTTTCCGCCGCACCATCTTCCTCCTCTCAAACTCATCTAGGGTTTCTTTTCCCAACACCTACCTCCATGGCTGATGCAAGTGGATCTCGCTTGAACCTTGGCGCCCCGGTGGAGAAGCGGGGCCGCGGCCACCCTCGCGGCAGTAAGAACAAGGCTTCAACTGATGCTTTGGTGGCTTCGTTGTCCGCTCTGGTGAAGCGGCGCCCCGGCCATCCGACTGGGAGCAAAAACAAACCCAAGGTGCCTTTAGATGCACCTGGTCCAAGTGCTCCTTCTGCTAACATGTCTTCTCCTCCGCCCAGACTATTCTCGTTCTTCTGCATCGCCGGCCCGCAATGCCGTGAGATTCAGCATCTCCCTCTGAATTTTACCAAGTTCATGGATGGGCGAGAACTGCGGGAAGCTGTTCTTCGCGAGCACTCTGGGGGAGGAACTCCCTACGAAGTGGAAGTCTGGTACGACGGCACTGGTGAACAATACTTCAAGGGCGGCTTGTCGCAATTTGCAGAGGACCATGACCTCCATCAGGGTTTTTTCATGACTTTCGACTTCCACGTTGGGACGTCGAAGTTCGACGTGAAAGTCTATGATGGCACCCAATGCCAGAAGGAGTATGAAGCCGAAGTACATTTTCATTAAGTTCCTTTCTATGTAATCTTCTTCCCTGGTTGTATTTCTTCGCGTTTATCTGTAATCAGTAATCATGCCTTTACTATGTGCGCACTCTATTAATAGACCATGGGAACAAATTCTTGTTCCGAGGTATGTATATTAACATTTTATTGGGTTCCTTTGAACCATTTATATAGCTGCCGAAATATCGGGTTGTGATCAACCTTGTAGTACGTCGAGGATAACACCCATAGTACTTGATAATAACCTGTTACTCTATATTTCATACGACTCGAGGGTCCAAGCCCCCGAGTGGAAAAAATAAAATGTTTACATATATTGTCGAGTTGACCCAAGGAACCCGACCTGTGGCCTCATGTTCTGGGTTCGGAAGGTCAGAACTCAAAGAAATCTTATGCCGCCTATGCGTAGAATCGTCGTAGTTGCTCTGCATTCCACGGGTTACTCTCGTTTTGCCCCGTTTTCTTGTCTTGTAGTCGATAAGCTCCTCCTGGTATCGCTTCTGTCACGATGTAAGGTCCCACCCATGGGGTGATGCGTGGTGAATGACCAGCTTGTTGGGAACCCCAAGAGGAAGGTGTGATGAGTATATCAGCTAGTTTTCCCTCAGTTAAGAAACCAAGGTTTTATCGATCAGGAGAAGAGCGGGCAATACAACTGAAGGTGATGCTTGCTAGCTTGCGACAGCTTTGAACAATTTATATATGGCGCCTCGTCCAAGCTTTGCTTGCTAACTGCAACGCGGAACCTGCACACAACACAACCAAATACTTTGTTCCCAACTTGCGATGAGGTTGTCAATCTCACCGGTTTGCTTGAAACAAAGGGTATGAGCGTATCGAGTGGAAAACAGTAGAAGTATGCAAATAAGTAAACAGTGCGAGTAAAGTAAACAGGTGATAGCAATATGATGGAAATAGGACCGGGGTCCACAGTTCACTAGTGGTGTCTCTCCATAAGATAAACAACACATGCTGGGTAAACAAATTACAGTTGGGCAATTGATAGAATAAAGATAAACGTGATATGTCGAGAAGATCACTATGCGATTTACTCTGGGCATTACAACAAAATACATAGACCGCCATCCAACTGCATCTATGACTAATAATCCACTTATGGCGAATCAATCCGAGAACTCCACAAGTATTAAGTTGCGAACAACAGATAATTGCATTAAGCAAAGTGTGTAATGTAAACAAAGCATATGCCCTCGAGCATATGAATGTTGTTTTCTCCCTAGTAGCAACAGCACATCTACAACCTTAGAGGTTTTTGTCACTCCCCCAGATTAAATAGAGGCATGAACCCACTATCGAGCATAAATACCCCCTCTTGGAGTCACTAGCAACTACTCGGCCAAGATAGCTACTAACAACGGAGAGCATGCAAGATCATAAACAACATAGAGATAACATAAGATATATTTCAGTATAGCAACTCAATCATAACACCAATTGACGAGGGTTAACTCGACAAATGTCCAAGATGAAGGACTTAGGATCGGGGAGATAGGGCGTCGGATAAACTCGAAGGTAAAGTTAGTCGAAATAAGTGTGTGTCGAAAGTAAACTTGGGTATTCAACCTGGCTTGCTTTCAATCTGCCCTCCACCGTCCCCTCCTGGCCCCTATATATAGGTGGCCAGGTCTCGAGGATCGGTTCGGGTTCGATACAGATTACAAATATCGACATACGGTAATAACTCGTATTCGACTATCATTACAATTGGGCCTAGCTTCTCGGGCCTCAGGGGTACACAACTAACGGGCTCTAGTAACTATACCCTTGTCAGTAGCCCCTGAGATTCTACCAGAATTGCATATTCAGGTTGAATCTCTAATCTTCAAATCTTCGACTTGGTCATTTCTTCAATTTCTTCAAATCTTCGACTTGGTCTTTCGACTTATGTTTCATGATAATTCGTTCGCAAGGGGTTTTGATGATCAAGCCTGACAACTCTGACGGATCAAGAGGTCAGTTAAGTGCCGGAACAGATACTTGTCACCTACTTCAAATTCAATCCCCTTGGACTTGAATTCGGGATACCGGTCAAACCCACTCTTTTGCCTCATTTAGGACTTATAAAGAATGAATCCCAGTGGTTCTCAGGGTACCCAGTGCGTCCACCAGGATTTTCTTCGCGTCATAGACACGGATACATACCAGCAGAGCGCATCCATGTGCGTATACCAGGCCACACAGGACGGATCCCGGGGTCTTACCTTCGTGACAAGTCACGGCATTCGAGTTTCGTTGCGATAACATAACTCGAGAATCGCAGTCAAATTTTGACTGAAACAATTCGGGTTTCTACAACCATAAAACTCGCTCCCGATGGGAGTAACGCTTGTCCAATCTTCAATGCTTCACCAATCAACATCGTCGGGTGCGCGCTCAGCGCTCCCGATGGGAGTAGCCCCCGAGGCTATAGTCGAAAAAAGATTTTTTCGAGTATAGGCTCAAGAGATAATAGTGCTCGTCATACTTCAACTCGAACCACTTCACCTGCGAAGTTCTTCAACTCGAGATACTTTCAAGAACACCCTTTCGTCGAGTACCGACCCTCTCCTTCAAATGTAGAGTTCCATTCGATATTTTATGAAAGGAGCAGCCCCCAAGGCTGTACTCAAAAGATCCTTCTTATATGATCCTTTATATAATCTCTGCATTTGTCGGCGCCACCTTTTTACCTTTATATATACTAGTCATTAACCCGTGCGGCCGCACGGTCTAGGTGTTTGTAGATTTAAATGATAAAACAGTTTAATAATATGTAATTCAAGTTCAGTGGTTAACGGACATGTAGAGCAAACACTATCAACTGTTTAGTGTCTAATATAGTAGAATAAAATATATCGGTAACTTATCTCAAGCTAATCTCTGACCCTTCAGCATAAATTTATTAGAAGTTTTATAGGGCTTTCAGGTTGTAATGTTAAATTATATGAGCCAAAAATAAATGTAGGGCAGAAATTATTGCATACTTATCCCCTGTTTAGTGATTACTTTTACTGTTTAACAGATTCCTTACATCCTGCGGTTCATAGCAGTCCTTTGGAGAGGAGCAGTGTATGCACCCGTATATATGTTTGGTATCCCTTCTCTTACCGGTCTAAGTAAAGACCTTGTGTTCATCAGAATAATTTAGATATTAACCAACATACGATGTTTAGTAATGTGAACAGCTAAAAAGAGGACTGAATCTGAAAATTCTAAGAAATGATAGAGATATATGCTCAAAATTTCTCCGAATATGTACAAACTGTACACAGTGTAGTATGCAATGACCAAGGTATGTCATAGGAAATTATTTAATTAGAGTTCATAATTTGAGTAGAAGAATACAGATAAGTTAATATATCTGTGAAAACCCTTAAGCATGCTAAATCAAGAATTGAAATATATTATTTGCAAATTGTTGGTAAAGCCATTGTAAAATAATAAGGTCTGCTTACCAACCGCACGCTAGTGAATGTCTAGACATCATATACCTTCCAAATTTCGATGCAAAATGACATAAAATAATGATGAGATATAACATGTAACTAACAGGATATTTGGTCATGTCAAAAAAAAAACTGGATATTTGGTGTGTGTTCAAAAGACCACATACAGCACCTGAAAACACTACATTGTAAGTACCAATTGTCCTTATCCTTTGACGTGACTAACATGGTGTGACATGGAAAATCATCGGTGGTGCTTCTAGAGGCGACCCAGACCACCCAGCTTGGTCTTCTCCGCTGCCTAACGGGAAATAATCGGGTGAAGAGCAGTACTCACGGAAAGAGATATACAAAGTTGATTTATTTTTATTAAAACAGTCAACAGCAAACCAGTTTTTTGGGGTTTTTATTGTTGAGAACTCAACGATCGAGAGATTTTAGCAGAAAATTTAGCTATAACTCATTACTTACCGAAGAAGGGCAGAGAAATAGCCGACAATCACAAAAAGTATCGAGGGAACAACTGCTGCAACGAATGCTCTATAATGTTCTTCCACTTAAGCCTTCATTGCCCGATCTATTTGAAACTGTCATGGATAGACCTGTTGCTCTGCTGCAATATCCCTCGTGATATTACTGGATCATGGTACGTAGAAGATAGTATGAGAGTTGAATAGGATCAGGAAAGCGGCCGTCCATGAGCTTGACCCGTACATGCTATGGGATTAGGGAGACCTGGCCCGTACATGCTAGATTGGGATGTACCTTTTTTAAGATCAAATCCATTGTCGATGGAACCTTGAAACTGAGGACCACATGTTCCGCATTGAGAGAAGACACGTACTGCAGGGTCGCTCGACGATGTGCAGGCAAGGTGAGGCTGCGTAGAAAAGGCTGATGGGGCCTCGCCGCCTCGATGAGATTGGAGACGCCTCGTTCTCGATAGCTTTGACGGAATTTATTTCCCTAGCGCGAGAGTCCGAGGAGACGTCTGCACCCTCTCGGGCTAGCGTATAATTTTGGGATCCTTCTTTGATCCTAACCTTGCAAATTAAATCCTACGGTTTTGTATGTTGTTTTCTCTAGGATTAACGTGGAAGCTCCTATGGTGCCTCCAATTAGTAAATATAAGATTGCTTTTATCGCGTCAATGATGACGTAACTCTTCATTAGTGCGAACCGTTTTATTGGCAATACTGTAACTTCCACGATTTTGTGACCGTTGAACGGGCCGCACGATTTTTTTACCGTTGGTGGGCTGCCGTTTCCGATCTTTACGCCACGTCTCAGCCCACGATCCTTCTCCCAGAAGATATATAACTGGCATAGTGGGGAATCGTACTATTCACCAGCTCGTGACCTCCGCCGCCTCCATTGCTAATCTCTCCTGCCTCTTCCTCTCTTGCTGAGCCCCCGAGCGCACTTTTGTGCTGAATGCGAGTGAAGCATCTGGCCACCAAGAGCGCTATGGCTAAGTCCTCTGCCACCAACTGGGTTCGCTCCACCATCACCAAGAAGGAAGTGGAGAAAGCCACGGCGGACGGCCTCATCGCGGCCGAAGATTCCATCAAGTTCCCCAGCACCGAACGGATCCCGAAGCCCCCGAGCGGTTACCGGGTAATGTTCCTCGCTTTCCTTCTCCGCGGTCTATCTCTTCCTGCCCACGAGTTTCTCCGTGGGCTGCTATTTGTCTACGGTGTGCAGCTCCACCAGCTCACACCAAATTCACTTCTGCACATTGCTTGCTTTGTGACTCTCTGCGAGTCATTTTTGGGCATTGAGCCTCACTTTGCTCTGTGGAGATCGATCTTTCGACTCCGCCCCAATGTTTCTCTGGCAAGGAAACCCGAACTGGGCGGAGCCGTTGTTTCTGTGCGCCCTGAGGCACAATATCTTGAATTTTCTATGGCTGCATCTGTCCAAGGGTGGAGGACAAAGTGGTTCTATATCCAGGACCGCAAATCCTCTCCTGAAGATGAATTCGGTCTTCCTCCCTTCGATGCTTCTCAAGAAGTAAAGAAATTGAAGTCATGGGACTCGCTTCCCTCAGATGCAGAAGTTGCACAAATTCTTCCTCTTCTTTCCCGCATTCAAACTCTGAAAACAGGCCTAGGAGGTGCTTTGTCGGGTATCCAGCTCATGGCGTTTTTCATACAACGTCGAGTTCAACCCCTTCAGCACCGCCTCACCAAACTCTGGACTTACTCTGGCTTGGAAGATCCTACTCGCGTATCTGAAGACCTGATGTCGAAAGAAGATGTCGACAAACGAGTCAGGAACCTTACCAAGCTCACCAAGGAACATTCAGTTGCTGACTTGAAGGCAGATTTGTTCGACTCCGTGCACCCTGTTCCTGAGGTAGACATCACTGCATCTACTTTTTGTCAAACTTTCTTTAGTTTCGACTTGCATTATCCTTTGCCTTTGCACCTTGCTAATTTGTTAATATGAAGGGTCATGAATTTATTATTTCTCATCCTCCTCTTGCGGAGGCAGGGCCTCTACCAGCTGATCTCGCCTCTCCTGCATCTGAAGCCCCCGAGGCTGACGAAAGTCAGGACGAAGATGATGTCGAAGAATCAGAAGATGAGACTAGCTCGTCGACATCGCTTCCTCCCGTACTTGCTGATGAGGTTGGTGTCGATAAGAAAAGAAAACGTGTCGACGACATCGCTTCCTCGAGTTCTGCGGCGGCTGGTAAAGCCTCTGTTGAAGTGGAAGACCTTGAATACTTCGACATGCTAGCTTCGTAAGTATTGTAGTCACGCTTCTCAATTGTATCTTCTTCGACTTGTTTTCATAATTTGCCTTTGTCATGTAGTGACGACGAAGAGCCGCCGGCGTATGCTACGGCTGCTCCCTCGATTTCTCCTGTGGCTATTGATGAGCCTGATGAACCAGCTGTTGCGGTGAGGACTACCAGGTCCACTGTGAGGAAGGTGCCTCAATCTCAAACCCGAAACCCCAAACGCACGAAGAAGACCAAAGAAGCCGAGGTTTCTCTGGAGGCCCATGTTTCTGCGGTTTCTTCTGACGATGTGAGTGATTCTTTTTCCCTTCTTTTCTTTTTATACTCCCATTCTCTGATATATTCTTTTCCTTCAGGCTTTGATGAAGAAATTCGTCGCCTTGGGCACTGAATGCGCCGGGTACCTAAAGGTTGCCAAAGCTTCCGAAGGTGCGAATTTGATTTCCAGCCATTACTTTTCTTCTGGATTTTATCCTCTAATAACTATCTGCCGTCTCGCTATTCAATTTTGTAGCTGCTCTAGCCACAGCAAATGCCCGAATTGCGTCGCTAGAAGCGGAGCTTCGTGCTTCGCAGAAAGCGTATGATGCCGCAGCCGCTGCCAAAGCAAGCGCTGAGAAGTCGCAAAAAGCTGCGCTTGGCAAGGCGAAGAAAGCTGAAAGAGCTTTGGCTGACGTCAACAAAGAGCATGCCCAGCGAGAACAAGCCGTGGCAGAGCGCCTTCACACCATCTCGACTGCTGCTGAAAGTAATTATCTCTCGACTTGCCTTCTATTTTCGACTTCTATTGTACTGGTGTACTCTGCTGATACTTGTGTCTTCATTTGTTGTGCAGAATTCACCGGGGTGTCTCCGTCGTCTTTGCCAACGGATGATGATCCGCTGATGGATGCGGTTAACCTACTCGAGGCAAACTGGATATCTATCCAAGAAACCTTTGAGTTAGTTAGCCGCGTTTTATCACGTCTTTTTACAGGGTTATGGCCGAAGAAAAAGGCGGCGATGCCGAAGGATAACTTCACTGAGCTTGTGAAGTCCTTCGACACAGTTGAAGAGCCCACTCTTCATTTGAAGGCGCTTTCCATTAAGCGCGGTGCAGAGGGTGTTATTGCACTTTCTCTTGCGCATGGGACGGATTTTGACTGGGAGAGAGCCAGCTCCCCTCATGGCCATTCCCGTGATGAGATGAAGGTGTTCTTCGAGAGGGCGAAGAAGCTGGCGCCTTCATTATTGAATACGATTTCTCCTTCGGCAGCTTCTGCAGTGCCTGATGCACCACCTCCATCGCTGAAAGCACCGGTGCCACCATCGACTTCTAGCGAGGAACCGGCCGCACCCCCTTCTTCTATGGCGCACAATGCTGAGGTGGCGTAGGCTCAGCTTCTTTGTACCTTTTCTAGACTTTTCTTTTCGAATGTAAAGACTTCTATTAGGTACAACCCGAGAACTTTAGTCATAGGGTTGTACTCTTATGTAAATATATTCTCTTTGTATGATGCTTTATGCTGCCTTTCTGAGAATTGTTTCTCCTCTCCTTTCTTTTGTAGTCGATGAGTGCTCGTGATCCTTTGACTCATGATCCTGTTCCTTCCTCTGCTCGTGGATTCGATCCTCGGATTTCTTCGGCTCCTAGTCGATGCAATCAATGCACAGAATATTCTTCGAGGATTACTGATCTTGAGCTTCGCTTGACTTCAGCCAAACGTCAAGCTCAGATGGCGTTTGATAGGGCTAACAAAACTTCTGCCCTGACGAAGCAGGTGTCGATTCTTAGTGATGAAGTGTCAAGCTTGACAGCGAAGATTCTGCATCAGGAAGAGTGCAACTCTTTTGTTCTTGGTATTATCGAATCTGCCTGTGAGATGTTGCGATGTAAGCTTCCTCTCAACTTATTTTCTTCTCTTTGTACTGTTACTTTCGTGATATCGTTTGCCCTTATAGGTAGTTGCTTGGACTTTGCTGCTGAAGATCGTCGAGTTGCCGAACGAAGCGCAGCTCTGGAGAAGATGTCCACAGGTGTTGAGAATTTGTGGTCTGATCCTCGACGCCGAAGTGCTATTGTGCTGCTTCAGGACCGCGCCCAACATATTGGTGAGGCAGTGGATGGCTGTAGGAAAGCTCTCGTAACTATGCATTCGGTGATGCTTCCTCGCAATCCTCTGCCTGCTACTCTTCCATTGCTCCTTGACGTTTTTAGATCCAGTCAGCGAATTCATCGGCTGATAGAACTTAACCTAGTAGCAGGTGCCAACTTTGCTCTTGGGTGGATACGCAAGTGGCAGCCAAGGCTCAATTATAGTTCTATATCGCTGAGCTATCCTCCTGGTGGGGCAAGCCTTCGAGTACACTTGGAGAGTACCCTGCAGCCTGCCCGACGGATTATAGCCAGGTTATTGCAGGAAGACTCTGCGTTTTTCCGCGAGTTACTTAGACCCTTTAGGTGTAGATGATTCTGACAACCCGATGTTGTAATGTGTATGTGGGACGCGAGAGTTTACTTATTTCGCGACTATATGTCTGAAATTTATTCTCAAGGCGTATTTGTATGGTTCGTGCGTTTGCCGCATCTTCTTTTTGAAAGACTCGTAAACTCGAATATGAGGAACGTTTTGTCTTTATTTATGCTTGTAATATAAGATACATGGGGTGACCCAAGAGATCCGGCCTGTGACCTGTGTTCTGGATCTAGAGGACATTGCCCCTGGTATAACTCGTGGCTTTTACAGCCTTCATTGCTCTACTCTATTGTCTTTATGATGCTTATGTCGCCGTGGTTTTCTCTCCTTCTCCAATGCCTTCGCCTTCTCCTGGCGTTTCTACTCGTGGTTTCTTTGCCTCGGGCTCCGCGACGCGTCCTTCGAGTAGCTTGATGCCTTCTGTAGTCGTGCTCTTCACCTTTTCTGCATAGTTGGCTATCATGCCAAAGTTTTGCGCCATCTTGTGGAACTCCCTGTCGCAGAGATCTGAAACTTCAAAACTCCCTTTGACTGTAATTATTCCTCTTGGTCCTGGCATTTTGAGTACTAAGTATGTGTAGTGAGGTACTGCCATGAATCGCGAAAACGCGGGTCGCCCGAGGATCGCGTGATACTGTGATGGCCAGTCCATGACTTCGAAGTCTAGTTTCTCCCTTCTGTAGTTTTGTCGGTTGCCAAAGCAAACATTGAGTGCTATTCGACCCAGCGGGTAATTGGCACTTCCTGGTACGATTCCATGAAAGGAACAATCTGTTGGCTTCAGAAACTCTAGTGATATATGCATCGCTCGGAGTGTTTTTGCGTATATCAAGTTAATTCCACTCCCTGCATCTATGAATATTCTGTCGACATCATACGCGCCGATTTGAGCTTTGAGTACCAAGGGCGCGTTTCCTGGCCGAGGTATTGTTATGGGGTGGTCCTCTCTATTAAACTCAATTGGTTGCTCTGACCAATGCAGATATTCTGTTGTAGCTGGCGGCGACATGACTGCTAGATTGACTTGTCGAGTTATACTCTTTTCTTCTTTATTCGACTTTGGCACTGGTTGTATCATTGCCGTGATGTGTCCTTTTGATGGGACGTACCCTTCGTCGTCGTCGTCGTGTTCCTTGTTTTGCTGATCTTGCCCTTGGGGGGCTCCATTGTTTCCTTGCTTGCTTGTCGAGGGATTATTACTTCCTTCGAATCCTTGTCGCCTTGCTTCGGTTTGTTTATTGATTGCTGCTTCTTGTAGCTTTAAGAATGTTGTGCAGTCTTTCATTGCGTGCCTTGATACTCGCTTTCCGTCGACGAACGCTGAGTGTATATGACAAGGCCCGTTGAGCATATCTTCTGGTGATGGGTTGTAATCTCTGGATTCTCTTGATGGGAATTTTTTGTAGTCCTCTCTTCCGTAGCTGCGATATCCTGAGCTTCTGCGATCGTTTCCTTGATAATTGTTGTCTTTATATCCTGCGGCGACTTGGCTATGAGAGCCGTAGGTGTCGTAGTTTCGGGATCGTCTCCTTTGACTTCCATATCTGTTTCTTCTGTCGTCCTCTGGAGATCGTGTCCGTTTGTTGTTGCACGCATCTTCTCCATCCGCAAATCTGTTTGCTGTGTCCATGAGATCTGACACTGTTTTTGGTTTAATTCTACCCATCTCTTCGACTAGGTCTCTTCGCCTTAGTCCAAGGATGAACGCATCTATTGCTCTTTCGTCCGAAACTTCGACTGCTGAATTTTTGATAAGGCTCCATCTTTGGATGTATGCCCGTAGTGTTTCGTCGTGTTGCTGTACGCATGCCTTGACTTCTTCTATTGATGCTGGCCGTTTGTATGTCGACCTGAAGTTGCTTGTAAATTGCTTTGTGAGGTCTTCCCAGCTTCCAATGGATTCTTTCTCCAATTTACTCAACCAGGACCTTGCTGCGCCGGTGAGGTGTAGTTGCAAACTTTGCATTGCTGTTTCTTTGGTTCCTCCTAGTATTTGGACTGCTTGTAAATAATCTGCGAGCCATGACTGTGGTTCCTGTGATCTGTCGTATTTTTGCTGATCATGAGGTAACTTGAATCCGTTAGGCACTGGAGTGATGCGAACCCTACGGGTAAAGCATGATGCCCCCATCTCTTTTTCGTCGTCTTCATAGTCGCGCCTTGGGGATCGCGATTTTCGAGTTCCACCGTGCTGTTTTGGTGATGGCGATCGAGATCGGTGTTTACTGCTTCTATGCCGAGGACTATTGTGATGGCGAGGTGACCTTGCTTTGTGTGCTTCCTTGTGATGATGCGCTTCTTCTCCTTTTGCTGATAGCTTGTGACTTACCATATTGAGTCCATTTAGTGCTGCTCTATGCATGTGCTCCCTAGGATCTCCTGGACTTGGTCGAGTTGTAAGTAGATATGCTTGCGCTGCCACTAGTGCTGCTTCGGGAGTTTTTGGTAGGATGTTTCCCTGCTCGTCGACCGATAGGAAGGACGAGTCGAGGTTTTTGGAAATACTTTGCTTGTCGGAGTACTCGAGGTTGTCGTACCTTGAGCCATGTCGACGATATTGCTTCCTCGCGTTGCTGTATGATGCGTCGCTTCGTGCTCTACGGGCAGCTTCGCTGGCTGCAATGGCTGAATCTTTTCTTCTTTGTATCTCTACCTTTTCCTTTGCTAATTGCTTTGCTTGCTGCCTGAGGGCATAATGATACCCAAAAAGCATGTCTTTGCTGGAGCTGGATGGTATTGGTTTGCCGTGTTCTACGGCTTCTCTTATTATTTTCCACTCGTCGACTGATAGTCGAATTTTCTCCCTGGCTGCGAGGGTTTCCACTGTTTGCCCTTCTGCTAGGTGATTTGCTCCTCTGTCGATATTTGCTGGGTTTATCACTGGGTTGTTATTTTCATCGAATTCTTCTGAGTTGTCGCCCACAATGGCGAGTACTTGGCACTGCTTGCCGATGTTGCTTTTAAAGCTTGAAAAGATCGAGTCGCTGTCCTCAGAAAGCTCTAACCCTGTTTTCCACGTGTCTGTTGAATTGTTTGAGATATTGTCGAGGCAGATCGTGAGATCATCGAGTTGGACTTCTACGTCAGAATTTTCTTTTTCTTCGTTGTCTTTTGCGACCTCTCCTTTTTGCACCTCTTCTAGGCTGACTGGCGAATTTACTTCGCTGGAAGAGCCTTCAGAATACTCCATCATTACTGTCGTGTCAGGTCCTTGTGCCGATGGATCTTGATCTTGTTTCATCGTATCCGAAAGGCGAGAGGAACCTGACGGCCCGATGAAGATGCTCAAACTTCCGATTGTTAGTTCCACCTCTTGACTTCCGTCGACTTCTGGACTGTTGTTGGCTAAAAGCGAAAAAGCCGTCGAATTCATGATTCCAACGCCCAGAGTCCCCACGGTCGGCGCCAATTGACGAGGGTTAACTCGACAAATGTCCAAGATGAAGGACTTAGGATCGGGGAGATAGGGCGTCGGATGAACTCGAAGGTAAAGTTAGTCGAAATAAGTGTGTGTCGAAAGTAAACTTGGGTATTCAACCTGGCTTGCTTTCAATCTGCCCTCCACCGTCCCCTCCTGGCCCCTATATATAGGTGGCCAGGTCTCGAGGATCGGTTCGGGTTCGATACAGATTACAAATATCGACATACGGTAATAACTCGTATTCGACTATCATTACAATTGGGCCTAGCTTATCGGGCCTCAGGGGTACAGAACTAACGGGCTCTAGTAACTATACCCTTGTCACCAATATTCATCGGATCCCAACAAACCAAACATGTAGAATTACATAACGGTGATCTCAATCATGTAGGGCAGCTCATGAGATCTAAACATGAAGCACATGGTGGAGGAGACAACCATCTAGCTACTGCTATGGACCCATAGTCCAAGGTAGGCTACTCACTCATCGCTCTGGAGGCAAGCATGGCGATTAAGAAGACCTCCAGTGGCGATTCCCCTCTCCGGCAGGGTGCCGGGAAGAGCTTCTGGACCCTCCCGATCTTCGGGTCGACGGCGGCGGCGGATCGCGATGTGTTCTGGAAAATGGATCGGGTACTTAGGTTTTTTCCATCGGGGGGTCTTTATAGGCGAAGGGGCATCGTCAGAGGTGACCCGAGGGGCTCTCACACATAGGGGGTGCGGCCAGGCCCCTGGCCGCGCCGCCCTGGTGTGTGGGGCCCTCGTGGCCCCCCTCCAACTTCTCTTCGGATCTCTGGAAGCTTCCGGGAAAAATAAGACTTCAGGAACTTGTTTCATCCAATTCCGAGAATATTTCCTGTGTATCACTTCTGAAACACAAAAACAGCAAAAAACATGGAACTGGCACTGTGGTGACTTGTTAATAGGTTAGTTCCGGAAAATGCATAAAAGTGCCACGAAGTGTAATGAAACAGTAGGCAAATGGTGTAAAAACAAGCATGGAGCATCAAAAATTATAGATACGTTGGAGACGTATCAAGCATCCCCAAGCTTAACTCCTGCTTGTTCTCGAGTAGGTAAGTGATAACAAAAGAATAATTTTTGAGGTGACATGCACCTACACAATCTTGATCATATATGTAAGCATTTGTGAGCTGGGATCATAAGAACTTAAAACATGGGCATGAAGATATAATCTTGACAATAAGAACTTAGCAACCATGTTGTAAACATGAAAATGAACACAAACAAAAGATCATGAAAATGAAACAATGAAAGTCAAACGTGTGTTCAAATCATAAGGAAAAACATACAAATGGTTTTCAGCTTGTCCTTCATGGAGAGCAAAACATAAATGCATAGGACACCTTCAAGTTTAAGAGGGTGACTAGATACAAGTAATTTGAGAACAAGTGAAACCAACAATATGAATCAATCAATGAAAACTTTGGGACAATGCACATTACACTAAGAATGACAACTTTGCTCTCTTATGGTGCATAAAGATAGAAGGTGGTGACTCAACGAAAAAGTAAAAGAAAGACCCTTCGTAGAGGGAAGCAGTGATTGCAAGTTTTATAGACCTTCAAAAATTATGTTACTTACCGGCTTTGAGCTCTCATTGCCCCCATCATAAGCATCTTGAATGGTTAGAGTTAATGCGAGAACAATTATGATGCATATGCTTGACAAATCATAAGTCGAAAACCTCATGCCCCGTGAATACGAGTACCCAAACCTCATGCTACTCAACTTAGAGTCCCAAGCAAGGCTCTTGTCATTGTAAGTATATATGTATCATCGAAAACTGCCAACGGGGCACCTCCGTGCCCGATGACATGGAACAAGCCCACATCAAAATGACAGGACAAGCAGACAATGAACACCTCAACATCTCTTTTATTTGCCATTTGTTTAGCTTTTTTACTGTGAGATGCGTCGTCGAATGTCCACCATGGGTATGCTGCAAATTTCCACCATGAATTATGCATGGCTTAGATTGGCGGCCCAGGCGTTTTCCTAACACATATACAAACTCCATGATCCCCACAAGATTCCCAATTCATTTCACACCGCGGGCATCCATAAACAAAAGATCACGATATCAACTCAAATAAGAAGTGCAATGTTGAAAGCTTGCCCCATGACAGCATGGATGGGCTAGAATCCAACTTACAACTTGCAAGCATAACAACTCAACATAAGAGACCACAATGTCAAAATTTTAAGAACAGGAAAAAGTAAAGTGTGCCTTCCGGTTCGTGAGAGCTTTACTGACCAATTTTCGCATAACACTGGTAAGAGTTTAATTTGAAGAGAAGATAAAAGCAAGTCAAATTTACTTGGAATAGCAAATTGCTAGTAGGTATGTATGGTGGACACAATGGAAAACTTTGGCTTTTAGGAGTTGGATGCACGAGTAGAGCTCATACTCAGTACAAGGCGAGGGCTAGCAAAAGACTGGGAGCGACCAACTAAGAGAGCAATAATGGCCATAATCATGCAAAGCGACAAATCGACATTAAAAGAAGCATAAGATGGCATCAAAAGTCAAAAACTAAATGATCATAAAGGCTATTGGCGACTTTGTAAGAGTCTAACATGTGTGAGCATGCGCCAAGTCAACCCAAATAAAGCATCAAGGAGAAAACCAAAATAATGCTTCCATACAATAAAAACAACGCATGATTTTTTTCAAAGGCCCATTAAGCAATCTCAGTTATTTGAGACAAATCATGCTACAGCAAAACCACTAAGCATACTATCAAAAAGACATCAAGCATGACATGAAAAAGCCTAAGCCGCAGTCTACACAAGCTCCTTCTTGTACCACTTTTTTGCATAAAGCTTTTCTCTTTTCCAACACCATTCGAAATTTTTATAACCACCTCTTTTGATGAAAACCAATAAAGATCAGAGGCAAAAAATACACCTTGATGAAAAGATATGACAAGGTCTGAACGCAAATCAAGGCAAAAATGAAAACCAAAAGCAGTAGCGGAAAAATAAGAACACTCGTTGAACGATAAGAGTGAAAAACTGAGTGTTCCTGGCAAATGAAAACGAGTACATCTCCTCCAAAAGAAATTTGTTGGGGTCCAACCATTTATTGCAGCAAACAAAACTAAACTAACTAAGAAAACTAAAACAACTGACTCTCCAAGAAAAACACATAGTGCATGAAGAAATAAAAATATAGTATCTTGAAAGGTGACCTGATTTTTGCCGATGAAGAAGGGGTGCCTCAGGGGCATCCCCAAGCTTTGACGCTTGTACTTCTTGGATATTTCTTGGGGTGATGCATGGGCATCCCCAAGCTTAAGCTTTTGTCCATTCGTCAACTCATCTCATCATTCACCAATCCCTACACTTGAAAACTTCCTTCATACAAAACTAAACACAAATCTATTAGCAACATTAGTGTAAGCATAACATATAATCAACCTCTTTTTGCTTCAGGTTTCAACTCAAAACCACCACATATAAAGCATATACTA
Source organism: Dactylis glomerata (assembly GCA_007115705.1). Lineage (NCBI taxonomy): Eukaryota > Viridiplantae > Streptophyta > Magnoliopsida > Poales > Poaceae > Dactylis > Dactylis glomerata. The sequence goes on along the minus strand of QXEO01001630.1, from coordinate 90,000 downwards.
CTGTAGCAACTTCCCCAAAAGTTCCGTGATCAAAAGAATTCAAAAAGAAAGCGATAAAGCGGCAAAAACGAATAGTGGCAGAAATCTATCAAAACAGAACAGCTGACAAAGGTCGAATTTTTGAGGGATTTTCTGTTGCTCAAATCAAAAAGTGTTCAACTAACGAAAGTTTGGATATAACCTGGGGCATATGCACAAGAAATCGCAGGTCCAAAAGATATACAGAGAATTTATACGAATTTTTACGGTGCAGCACCAAAAACAGTTTCAGGACAGCAACATCCCCAAATCTTTACCTCACTTGAATTAGAGGCTTCTCTTGGCACAACAATGAAATAAAAAGGATAAGGAGCGGTCATTACAGTAGTAATGACTTCCAAGACTCAAATAAAAGAAAAAGTACTGGAAATAAAACATTGGGTTATCTCCCAAGAGTGTTTTTCTTTAACGCCTTTGAGCTAGGCGTAGAAAATTGCGAATCAAGTAACATCAGAAGGGGCATTAAGATCAACTGCAGAAGTTTTGTCAATAAGGCATTGTATTTCATCCACATAAGTTTTAGAAGCCCCTTTGTGATCACGCTTTGGTTCACTCAAATCACTAAAAAGATTTTGGGGACAGATCCAGTCAAAATTATTTTCGAAAGCTTCACACAATCCCAAGAGCTTGCTAGGTATAGGTATTTCGGCTCCTTCATCGTTTGTACTAATAACCTTTATAGGTGAACCGAGTTTATTAAAATGTTTAAGAACTTTTCTAGCTTCAATAACGACATCTTTAAATTCTAGGCGCAAAGCTTCCAAAATGAAAGCTTTCTTTTCAGGATCTTCAATTTCATGAAGCTTAAGGAACATGTATTGCATAAAAGGATTAAGACTAGCAAACCTAGTTTCTAACATGTGAATTAAATAGGCAGAAGCAACTTCAATACTAGGAGCTATCTCAACCAAAGATTTTTCCTCAACTTCCTTATGCATACTAATGTGATTAAAGAACTCCTCAATGTTACTTTTTCCAATAATTGAACCACTACCTACTGAGAGGTCCTCCAGAACGTACTTAGGGAACAACATGATGAACTAAAAGTAAAGGAATAACAACTACCAAGGATTCTAATTTTTTTGGGTTTTTGATATAAAACGATGCAAGTAAAAATAAAGCAAAACTTAAAACAAAGTAAAGGATGTGTGTGCGAAAAACTCCCCTTGCAGAGGTCTTCCACTCTTCCCCGGCAACGGCGCCAGAAAATTAGCTTGATGCATGGTGAATGACCAGCCCGTTGGGAACCCCAAGAGGAAGGTGTGATGAGTATAGCAGCTAGTTTTCCCTCAGTTAAGAAACCAAGGTTTTATCGATCAGGAGAAGAGCGGGCAATACAACTGAAGGTGATGCTTGCTAGCTTGCGACAGCTTCGGACAATTTATATATGGCGCCTCGTCCAAGCTTTGCTTGCTAACTGCAACGCGGAACCTGCACACAACACAACCAAATACTTTGTTCCCAACTTGTGATGAGGTTGTCAATCTCACCGGTTTGCTTGAAACAAAGGGTATGAGCGTATCGAGTGGAAAACAGTAGAAGTATGTGAGTAAAGTAAACAGTGCGAGTAAAGTAAACAGGTGATAGCAATATGATGGAAATATGACCGGGATCCACAGTTCACTAGTGGTGTCTCTCCATAAGATAAATAACACATGCTGGGTAAACAAATTACAGTTGGGCAATTGATAGAATAAAGATAAACGTGATATGTCGAGAAGATCACTATGCGATTTACTCTGGGCATTACAACAAAATACATAGACCGCCATCCAACTGCATCTATGACTAACTAGTCAGCAACCCGTGCACCCGCACGGGCTAGTTATTCAGAGAATACATTAAAAATGTTTTAATTTTTTACATGTCTATTAATGAAAGATTCTTAGAAGTATTTATTAGATGACTGTTTTGTTACCCTTATAGTGAAAAGAAGGATGTCTACATTTTATTTAAACATGATATATTTTTATTATGGGAGAAAAATAATAATAAAATCAGCTTGTACCAAGAGCACATGCTAAAACCAAAACAACAGAATTGCATATAAGTTTGTGGGTAGGAAAAAGTATGCAAACCGCGCCATAACAAAAATTAGGCAATAAATATTGCCCTATTTTCAGGTGATAAAAATAATATTAATTGTCGTCATGTTCTTTTTTGGAAGAGAAATACATTAATAATCAATATCACATACCTAGCTTCATAAACACAGTTAGTCTCAATTTTTGTTATAACGTATAGGCTTGCACTCTTTAAATTTTAATATTTTTTACCTTTAAAACTCAAGGCCGCAGTACTGGTACATCCTTCCACGCAAATGACACAGTTGCCCATATTTTTTGGTGTAAATAAAAGAAATACATGGTTAAATTGTTTACCTCCATTATTATCTAGTACTCCTTCGGTAGGAGCCACGTTTTCGTTATAAACTCAGGAAAATACACGGTGGAATTGAAGAAATTGGCAGTGCCAAATTGTACGGTTAGAGAGCTTTATCTACGAACAAAGACCTGTAGTGCGAATGAATTTCCCTTTTTTTTTGAAATAGCGAATGAAATTCTCTTGTGTCATGTGATTGACAGCAAGAGAAAAGGATAAATGGGCTAAGACTAATGTATTGTTTTTCTTCTTCTTCTGAACAACATGTACAAATGAACTATAAGCTTAATGACTATTTGAGAAACATAAATCTTGGATGTACGACTGAGTGAAGATATATGTTACTTGGCGTTGTACTGGCAGGCAACGGGAAGTAGTCACGGAGTTTATTTGCACTGGGCGTCATGGTAGGACTGCAGCACAAACCCGTCGCCGGTTCTTCTAGAGAGTGTGCATTACCCTGTTTTCGCATTGGAAGGATCAGATCAATTTGAATGGCAACAGGCTAGCTGATCTAACCCAACTTCTCCCTTCTTAGCTCAGTATCAGCCAATCCTATTACCATCATTTTATATGCAGTATTGCTCCCACTAAACCTGATTACTTCTCTGAGACCAGCTCAGCAAAAGTTGCATGCAGTAGAAATTCAAAGAGTAATCAAGGAAGAGACTACGTACACCGTTAAATCTGATGACTACAGTCCACCGGTCCAGTCTTTAGAAAATGTGCATCCATATGCTTAGGCGTGGGGAAAACAATACTTCACTGCAAGAAAATCAAGAGCACTTGAGGGGTGTTCAATTATATATCAATAGAACATACCATGCTAGGGAAATTTACACGACATGAAATCAGTAACACCTGATTAGATGGGCAATTAAATATATGAAGTTGATAGTATTTGGATGGCCAATTACCTCTGCTCCTTGCCGGCGCTCGAAGTGCCGCTGCATGCACCTATTGGCTATGCGATGCCGCGATCTTGGCATCAGCCGGCTGTGCGCCAATCTTCAGCTGTCGCTGGCGGGCAGCTGTGCACACAGGTAGTGGGAGATTGGAGGACGGCTCTCGGATCGAAATTGTCACGGCCAGATCGGGTAGTTGCAGATCGCTTAAGAGATGTAGCCTAACCTCCTCGTCCATTGGTCTTCTACCTCTACAACAGTTGTAGCTGGTTGAACCACATGTTGAATCGCCGATGATGGATGCAGCCGTGCCCATCGGTCGCCGTGCACATAGCCGCAGCTAAGGGTCACGGGCCAGTGCACCAGTGATGGCTCCGTCACGCGCGTCGTCCCAGTCGCTATGCGCGAGGATCGATTGATTTAGAAGGAGAGGAGTACACCAGATTCAGCGAAAACAGCTGAGACATGTCGATGGCACCAAGAGACATCCATGGCGGCGGTTTGGGGACATGAGGATAAAGGGAGTATACTACTATTGAGGAGACCAAGGAGATAACAACTCAAACGTGGGCGTGTCTCTTGGATTCATCTGATGGATGCGGACACGTTGTACATCAATCGGAGGGTTGAAAACTCTCATATTCTAGGATTAACGTGGTGCTTCGTATGGTGCCTCCAATTAGTAGATATAAGATAATCCACTTGTGGTGAATAAATCTGAGAACTCCACAAGTATTAAGTTGCGAACAACAGATAATTGCATTAAGCAAAGTGTGTAATGTAAACAAAGCATATGCCCTTGAGCATATGAATGTTGTTTTCTCCCTAGTAGCAACAGCACATCTACAACCTTAAAGGTTTTTGTCACTCCCCCAGATTAAATAGAGGCATGAACCCACTATCGAGCATAAATACCCCCTCTTGGAGTCACTAGCAACTACTCGGCCAAGATAGCTACTAACAACGGAGAGCATGCAAGATCATAAACAACATAGAGATAACATAAGATATATTTCAGTATAGCAACTCAATCATAACACCAATATTCATCGGATCCCAACAAACCAAACATGTAGAATTACATAACGGTGATCTCAATCATGTAGGACAGCTCATGAGATCTAAACATGAAGCACATGGTGGAGGAGACAACCATCTAGCTACTGCTATGGACCCATAGTCCAAGGTAGACTACTCACTCATCGCTCTGGAGGCAAGCATGGCGATAAAGAAGACCTCCAGTGGCGATTCCCCTCTCCGGCAGGGTACCGGGAAGAGCTTCTGGACCCTCCCGATCTTCGGGTCGACGGCGGCGGCGGATCGCGATGTGTTCTGGAAAATGGATTGGGTACTTAGGTTTTTTCCGTCGGGAGGTCTTTATAGGCGAAGGGGCATCATCAGAGGTGACCCGAGGGGCTCTCACACATAGGGGGCGCGGCCAGGCCCCTGGCCGCGCCGCCCTGGTGTGTGGGGCCCTCGTGGCCCCCCTCCAACTTCTCTTCGGATCTCTGGAAGCTTCCGGGAAAAATAAGACTTCAGGAACTTGTTTCATCCAATTCCGAGAATATTTCCTGTGTATCACTTCTGAAACACAAAAACAGCAAAAAACATGAAACTGGCACTGTGGCGACTTGTTAATAGGTTAGTTCCGGAAAATGCATAAAAGTGCCACGAAGTGTAATGAAACAGTAGGCAAATGGTGTAAAAACAAGCATGGAGCATCAAAAATTATAGATACGTTGGAGACGTATCAAGCATCCCCAAGCTTAACTCCTGCTCATTCTCGAGTAGGTAAGTGATAACAAAAGAATAATTTTTGAGGTGAAATGCACCTACACAATCTTGATCATATATGTAAGCATTTGTGAGCTGGGATCATAAGAACTTAAAACATGGGCATGAAGATATAATCTTGACAATAAGAACTTAGCAACCATGTTGTAAACATGAAAATGAACACAAACAAAAGATCATGAAAATGAAACAATGAAAGTCAAACGTGTGTTCAAATCATAAGGAAAAACATACAAATGGTTTTCAGCTTGTCCTTCATGGAGAGCAAAACATAAATGCATAGGACACCTTCAAGTTTAAGAGGGTGACTAGATACAAGTAATTTGAGAACAAGTGAAACCAACAATATGAATCAATCAATGAAAACTTTGGGACAATGCACATTACACTAAGAATGACAACTTTGCTCTCTTATGGTGCATAAAGATAGAAGGTGGTGACTCAACGAAAAAGTAAAAGAAAGACCCTTCGTAGAGGGAAGCAGTGATTGCAAGTTTTATAGACCTTCAAAAATTATGTTACTTACCGGCTTTGAGCTCTCATTGCCCCCATCATAAGCATCTTGAATGGTTAGAGTTAATGCGAGAACAATTATGATGCATATGCTTGACAAATCATAAGTCGAAAACCTCATGCCCCGTGAATACGAGTACCCAAACCTCATGCTACTCAACTTAGAGTCCCAAGCAAGGCTCTTGTCATTGTAAGTATATATGTATCATCGAAAACTGCCAACGGGGCACCTCCGTGCCCGATGACATGGAACAAGCCCACATCAAAATGACAGGACAAGCAGACAATGAACACCTCAACATCTCTTTTATTTGCCATTTGTTTAGCTTTTTTATTGTGAGATGCGTCGTCGAATGTCCACCATGGGTATGCTGCAAATTTCCACCATGAATTATGCATGGCTTAGATTGGCGGCCCAGGCGTTTTCCTAACACATATACAAACTCCATGATCCCCACAAGATTCCCAATTCATTTCACACCGCGGGCATCCATAAACAAAAGATCATGATATCAACTCAAATAAGAAGTGCAATGTTGAAAGCTTGCCCCATGACAGCATGGATGGGCTAGAATCCAACTTACAACTTGCAAGCATAACAACTCAACATAAGAGACCACAATGTCAAAATTTTAAGAACAGGAAAAAGTAAAGTGTGCCTTCCGGTTCGTGAGAGCTTTACTGACCAATTTTCGCATAACACTGGTAAGAGTTTAATTTGAAGAGAAGATAAAAGCAAGTCAAATTTACTTGGAATAGCAAATTGCTAGTAGGTATGTATGGTGGACACAATGGAAAACTTTGGCTTTTAGGAGTTGGATGCACGAGTAGAGCTCATACTCAGTACAAGGCGAGGGCTAGCAAAAGACTGGGAGCGACCAACTAAGAGAGCAATAATGGCCATAATCATGCAAAGCGACAAATCGACATTAAAAGAAGCATAAGATGGCATCAAAAGTCAAAAACTAAATGATCATAAAGGCTATTGGCGACTTTGTAAGAGTCTAACATGTGTGAGCATGCGCCAAGTCAACCCAAATAAAGCATCAAGGAGAAAACCAAAATAATGCTTCCATACAATAAAAACAACGCATGATTTTTTTCAAAGGCCCATTAAGCAATCTCAGTTATTTGAGACAAATCATGCTACAGCAAAACCACTAAGCATACTATCAAAAAGACATCAAGCATGACATGAAAAAGCCTAAGCCGCAGTCTACACAAGCTCCTTCTTGTACCACTTTTTTGCATAAAGCTTTTCTCTTTTCCAACACCATTCGAAATTTTTATAACCACCTCTTTTGATGAAAACCAATAAAGATCAGAGGCAAAAAATACACCTTGATGAAAAGATATGACAAGGTCTGAACGCAAATCAAGGCAAAAATGAAAACCAAAAGCAGTAGTGGAAAAATAAGAACACTCGTTGAACGATAAGAGTGAAAAACTGAGTGTTCCTGGCAAATGAAAACGAGTACATCTCCTCCAAAAGAAATTTGTTGGGGTCCAACCATTTATTGCAGCAAACAAAACTAAACTAACTAAGAAAACTAAAACAACTGACTCTCCAAGAAAAACACATAGTGCATGAAGCAATAAAAATATAGTATCTTGAAAGGTGACCTGATTTTTGCCGATGAAGAAGGGGTGCCTCAGGCGCATCCCCAAGCTTTGACGCTTGTACTTCTTGGATATTTCTTGGGGTGATGCATGGGCATCCCCAAGCTTAAGATTTTGTCCATTCTTCAACTCATCTCATCATTCACCAATCCCTACACTTGAAAACTTCCTTCATACAAAACTAAACACAAATCTATTAGCAACATTAGTGTAAGCATAACATATAATCAACCTCTTTTTGCTTCAGGTTTCAACCCAAAACCACCACATATAAAGCATATACTACTGTAGCAACTTCCCCAAAAGTTCCGTGATCAAAAGAACTCAAAAAGAAAGCGATAAAGCGGCAAAAACGAATAGTGGCAGAAATCTATCAAAACAGAACAGCTGACAAAGGTCGAATTTTTGAGGGATTTTCTGTTGCTCAAATCAAAAAGTGTTCAACTAACGAAAGTTTGGATATAACCTGGGGCATATGCACAAGAAATCGCAGGTCCAAAAGATATACAGAGAATTTATACGAATTTTTACGGTGCAGCACCAAAAACAGTTTCAGGACAGCAACATCCCCAAATCTTTACCTCACTCGAATTAGAGGCTTCTCTTGGCACAACAATGAAATAAAAAGGATAAGGAGCGGTCATTACAGTAGTAATGACTTCCAAGACTCAAATAAAAGAAAAAGTACTGGAAATAAAACATTGGGTTATCTCCCAAGAGTGTTTTTCTTTAACGCCTTTGAGCTAGGCGTAGAAAATTGCGAATCAAGTAACATCAGAAGGGGCATTAAGATCAACTGCAGAAGTTTTGTCAATAAGGCATTGTATTTCATCCACATAAGTTTTAGAAGCCCCTTTGTGATCACGCTTTGGTTCACTCAAATCACTAAAAAGATTTTGGGGACAGATCCAGTCAAAATTATTTTCGAAAGCTTCACACAATCCCAAGAGCTTGCTAGGTATAGGTATTTCGGCTCCTTCATCGTTTGTACTAATAACCTTTATAGGTGAACCGAGTTTATTAAAATGTTTAAGAACTTTTCTAGCTTCAATAACGACATCTTTAAATTCTAGGCGCAAAGCTTCCAAAATGAAAGCTTTCTTTTCAGGATCTTCAATTTCATGAAGCTTAAGGAACATGTATTGCATAAAAGGATTAAGACTAGCAAACCTAGTTTCTAACATGTGAAATAAATAGGCAGAAGCAACTTCAATACTAGGAGCTATCTCAACCAAAGATTTTTCCTCAACTTCCTTATGCATACTAATGTGATTAAAGAACTCCTCAATGTTACTTTTTCCAATAATTGAACCACTACCTACTGAGAGGTCCTCCAGAACGTACTTAGGGAACAACATGATGAACTAAAAGTAAAGGAATAACAACTACCAAGGATTCTAATTTTTTTGGGTTTTTGATATAAAACGATGCAAGTAAAAATAAAGCAAAACTTAAAACAAAGTAAAGGATGTGTGTGCGAAAAACTCCCCTTGCAGAGGTCTTCCACTCTTCCCCGGCAACGGCGCCAGAAAATTAGCTTGATGCATGGTGAATGACCAGCCCGTTGGGAACCCCAAGAGGAAGGTGTGATGAGTATAGCAGCTAGTTTTCCCTCAGTTAAGAAACCAAGGTTTTATCGATCAGGAGAAGAGCGGGCAATACAACTGAAGGTGATGCTTGCTAGCTTGCGACAGCTTCGGACAATTTATATATGGCGCCTCGTCTAAGCTTTGCTTGCTAACTGCAACGCGGAACCTGCACACAACACAACCAAATACTTTGTTCCCAACTTGTGATGAGGTTGTCAATCTCACCGGTTTGCTTGAAACAAAGGGTATGAGCGTATCGAGTGGAAAACAGTAGAAGTATGTGAGTAAAGTAAACAGTGCGAGTAAAGTAAACAGGTGATAGCAATATGATGGAAATAGGACCGGGGTCCACAGTTCACTAGTGGTGTCTCTCCATAAGATAAATAACACATGCTGGGTAAACAAATTACAGTTGGGCAATTGATAGAATAAAGATAAACGTGATATGTCGAGAAGATCACTATGCGATTTACTCTGGGCATTACAACAAAATACATAGACCGCCATCCAACTGCATCTATGACTAATAATCCACTTGTGGTGAATAAATCCGAGAACTCCACAAGTATTAAGTTGCGAACAACAGATAATTGCATTAAGCAAAGTGTGTAATGTAAACAAAGCATATGCCCTTGAGCATATGAATGTTGTTTTCTCCCTAGTAGCAACAGCACATCTACAACCTTAGAGGTTTCTGTCACTCCCCCAGATTAAATAGAGGCATGAACCCACTATCGAGCATAAATACCCCCTCTTGGAGTCACTAGCAACTACTCGGCCAAGATAGCTACTAACAACGGAGAGCATGCAAGATCATAAACAACATAGAGATAACATAAGATATATTTCAGTATAGCAACTCAATCATAACACCAATATTCATCGGATCCCAACAAACCAAACATGTAGAATTACATAACGGTGATCTCAATCATGTAGGGCAACTCATGAGATCTAAACATGAAGCACATGGTGGAGGAGACAACCATCTAGCTACTGCTATGGACCCATAGTCCAAGGTAGACTACTCACTCATCGCTCTGGAGGCAAGCATGGCGATGAAGAATACCTCCAGTGGCGATTCCCCTCTCCGGCAGGGTGCCGGGAAGAGCTTCTGGACCCTCCCGATCTTCGGGTCGACGGCGGCGGCGGATCGCGATGTGTTCTGGAAAATGGATCGGGTACTTAGGTTTTTTCTGTCGGGGGGTCTTTATAGGCGAAGGGGCATCGTCAGAGGTGACCCGAGGGGCTCTCACACATAGGGGGCGCGGCCAGGCCCCTGGCCGCGCCGCCCTGGTGTGTGGGGCCCTCGTGGCCCCCCCTCCAACTTCTCTTCGGATCTCTGGAAGCTTCCGGGAAAAATAAGACTTCAGGAACTTGTTTCATCCAATTCCGAGAATATTTCCTGTGTATCACTTCTGAAACACAAAAACAGCAAAAAACATGGAACTGGCACTATGGCGACTTGTTAATAGGTTAGTTCCGGAAAATGCATAAAAGTGCCACGAAGTGTAATGAAACAGTAGGCAAATGGTGTAAAAACAAGCATGGAGCATCAAAAATTATAGATACGTTGGAGACGTATCATGGGGACTCGAGTATTCCATGCCCATCTTGCTTGAGTCGTAAGACTAGGTCTCCTACAACGAAAGATCATGGACGAACTCGACTGCTATGGTAATTTTGCAGGCTTTGCTGATACTGAGTGGCTATGGCTAATGCTACGTCCCTTGCTTCATCGAGCGCATCGACATCGTCCTGAAGTGCCTCTGTAGAAGTTGTCTCATCATATGTCGTGATTCTTGGGGCTTCATGCGTGATCTCTACTGGAAGCACGGCTTCTGCGCCGTGAACCAGGAAGAAAGGTGTTTCTTGAGTAGCGGCATTGGGCATAGTTCGCAGACTCCAGAGCACGGAGGGTAACTCGTCTACCCAAGAGTGCTTGGCTTTCTCGAGGGGTGCCAACAATCATTTCTTTATCCCGCTTCATATTAAGCCATTGGCTTTTTCGACTTGCCCGTTCGTCTTTGGATGTGCTACGGATGCAAATTTCAATTTGATTCCCAATCCTTCACAATAGTCCTTGAACTCTTTTGACGTAAAGTTTATACCGTTGTCTGTGATGATGCTGTGTGGCACCCCAAAGCGAAAGACTATAGACTTTATGAAGTTTATTGTTGCTTTAGAGTCTTGAGTTGTTACTGGGGCTGCTTCTATCCACTTCGTGAACTTGTCGACTGCCACCAGCATATAGACATGCCCTCCTGGCCAGGATTTGTGCAATTTCCCCACCATGTCGAGACCCCACTGTGCAAAGGGCCAAGATAGTGGTATTGGTTGTAACTCTGCTGCTGGCGCATGTGGCCGAGACGTGAACCTTTGACATGCTTCACACTTTCGAACTATGTCTTTTGCGTCCTCGATGGCTGTTAACCAATAGAATCCTGCTCGAAAGGCTTTGGCTGCGATAGCTCTGCTACTTACATGATGTCCGCATACTCCTGCATGGATATCCTTTAAGATTTCTTGTCCTTCTTGAGGAGTGACGCATCGTTGCAAGACGCCTGATATACTTTTCTTGTATAATTTTCCCTATAACATGACGAAAGCCTTGGATCGTCGTATTATCCTTTTGGCTTCTACCGTGTCTTCGGGTAGTGTTTTGTTTATTATGTATGCCAGATATGGCTGCATCCAAGTTTCTTCTATCATCATGACTTCTTCCGGTTCTGCTGTACTTATTTTTCCAGCCCCCGAGCCTATTGCTTGTCCCTCTGTAGTCGAGGTTTTGCTATTCTTTATTGATCGCTCTATTATTTCCTCCCAGAAAACTCCTTGTGGTACGGGCAAGCATTGGGACCCGATATTTGCTAAATTGTCGGCTTCCTCATTGCTGGCTCTGCTGACATGCGAAACTTCGCATCCATCGAATGTTCCTTTGAGATAGTAGTATAAGTTTCTGTATGCTGTCATATTATCACTGATGGCGTCGCCTTTGTTCATTACTTGCTGGACGACGAGGTTCGAGTCTCCAAATATTTTAAGTCGAGTGGCTCCACAAGCTTTTGCCATTTTCATTCCATGGAGCAACACCTCGTATTCGGCTCGTTGTTAGAAGCTTGGGGAAAACTCATCTGTAACACATATTTCAATTTGTCGCCTTGCGGTGATATCAGGACTATGCCTGCTCTTGCGCCTTGGATTCTTTTTGAGCCGTCGAAATACATCGTCCAAACACTCGATAAATCTGGAGGACCTGCACTTTGTAATTCCAGCCACTCTGCTGTGAAGTCTGGCAGAATTTGCGACTTGATTGCCTTTCGCTTTTCATACATGATGTCCAGGGGTGATAATTCAATTCCCCATAAGGAGACACGTCCTGTTGCCGAAGGGTTGTTCAATATATTGGAGAGTGGTGCTTCGTTGACCACTATAATTGGGTGCACCACAAAGTATTGCCGTAGTTTCCGAGCTGTTGTGAAAACACTATATGCGAGCTTTTGGTAGTGCAGGTACCTTTGCTTTGTTGGAGATAGTACCTCGCTGATGAAATATACTGGCCTTTGAACGCCATGAGCTTTTTCTTCTTCACTTCTTTCGACTACCAGTACTGTACTCACCACTTGATGTGTTGCCGCAATGTATAGTAGTAGTGGTTCTTTTTCCTTTGGTGCGACCAACACTGGAGGTGTGGAGAGCACTTTTTTCAACTATGCGAAGGCTACATCCGCTTCTTCCGTCCATTCGAATTTATCATCTGATTTTTTCATGAGCGCGTAGAAAGGTAGTGCTTTCTCTCCCAATCGAGCCACAAATCGACTCAGCACCGCGACGCATCCTGCGAGCTTCTGTACATCGTGTAGCTTTGTTGGTTTTCCCATTGTTAATATTGCTTAGATCTTTTCTGGGTTTGCCTCTATTCCTCTTGCTGATACTAAGAACCCCAAGAGTTGCCCTGCTGATACACCAAAGGAACATTTTGTCGGGTTGAGCTTGAGCTTATACCTGTTCAGGTTGTCGAAAGTTTCCGCCAGGTCGCTGATCAGAGACTCTTCCTTCCTTGTGGTGATGACCACGTCGTCGATGTAGACTTGGATATTGCGCCCTATTTGACTTCCGAGGCAATTTTGGATCATCCGCTGGTAGGTTGCTCCAGCATTTTTTAGGCCAAAAGGCATGACTTGATAACAGAACACGCCGTATGGTGTGATGAAGGCTGTTTTTTCTCGTCTTCCTTTTTTAATTTGATCTGATTATAACCAGAATATGCATCTAGGAAGGAAAGCCTTGCGCACCCCGCTGTTGAGTCAATTATTTGGTCAATGCGAGGTAGGGGGAAGGGATCCTTTGGACAATGCTTGTTGAGAGATGTGTAGTCGACACATACTCTTTGTATGTCTGTATTTTTCTTGGGGACTATAACTGGATTAGATACCCAAGTCGATGTTTTGATTTCTCAGATGAACCCTGCGTTTTCCAGCCTATGTAGCTCTGATGCTATTGCTTTCCTCTTGGGTTCATCAAATCGTCGAAATGGTTGCTTGACCGGCTTTGCTTTAGGATCCACGTTTAGTGCATGCTCGACGAGTTCCCTGGGAACACCTGGCATATCTGAGGGACACCAGGCGAAGATTTCCCAGCGCTCACGGAGGAACTCGACGAGTGCGCTTTCCTATGCGGGATCCAAGTTTACCGCTATGGAGGTGGTCTTGTTTCGGTCCGTCGGATGGACCTGTATTTTCTTCGAGTCTTGAGTTGCATCGAAAGCCTGATCTGGCAGGGATCGCCCGACGTCGGGTAGCACGTTGTGGTCGGTTTCGCCTTTTAGCCTTGCGTACTCTGCTGTCATGCCGAAGGTTTGCGCCAACCTGTTAAATTCTTTGTCACAGGTGTTGGATACTTCGAAGCTTCCTTGTACTGTGATCGTTCCTTTAGGTCCTAGTATCTTGAGTGTGAGATATGCATAGTGAGGTACTGCCATGAATTTTGCAAATGCTGGGCATCCCAGGATTGCGTGGTATTGTGAGGGCCAGTCCATGACTTCAAACTCCAGCTTTTCTCTGCGATAATTGCTGCTGTCGCTGAAACAGACGTCGAGTTATATTTTGCCCAAAGGACAATTTGCGGCTCCTGGCACTATTCCGTGGAAAGAACAATCTGTTGGCTTTAGATTTTCCAATGATATGCACATTGCTCTCAACGTTCTGGCGTATATTAGGTTTATACCGCTTCCTGCATCCATGAATACTCTTTCGACATCATATCCTCCTATCTGAGCTTTGAGCACCATTGGTGAGTGACCTGGTCTGGGGACTTTCCTCGGGTGGTCTGCTCTGCTGAACCTAACTGGTTGATCGGACCACTTTAGATACTCCGTAGTAGCTGGTGGTGATGTTATTACCAGGTTGACCTGTCTTGATATGCTCTTCCTTTCTTTCTTTGACTTTGGTACTGGTTGGATCATTGCTGATATATATACTTTTGACTCCAGCTGTTTTGCGAGTCATTGCATCTGATATCCTTGATTTATGCTTTTTCCTCCCTACCGTGCCCCTTGGCTTGAATCCATGGCGTTTTGCAACCTTAAGAAGGTTCTGCAATCCTTCATCTGGTGGTTGGAAACTCTTTTCCCGTCTAGGTAAGCATAATGGATGCGACAAGGACCATATAACATATCTTCTGCCGAAGGACCTGGGTACCTTGGCTTCTCTTTTCCCCTACTGTCTCTCGTAGGAAATTCGATGTTTTCATAGCCTTCTTCATTCCTTTCGTTATATCATGCGGCTATCTGATTTCTCCTTCCGTGGTTGTCGCCATTGCGGTATCTTCGCCTTTGCCTGCTCGTTTTGTCGACTTCCGGTGAACGCCCCCTTTTGTTATTGTACGCGTCTTCTCCATCGGCAAATCTGTTAGCTGTTTCCATTAGCTCAGATACTGTTTTTGGCCTTGCTCTTCCTATCTCTTCCACTAGGTCTGTATGACGAAGGCCGCTCGAAAAAGCATCTATCGCTCTTTCGTCGGAGATGTCTTCTGCTGAGTTTTTGATTACACTCCAGCGTTGTATATAAGAACGTAGTGTTTTGCCTTTTTGCTGTATGCATGACTTGACTTCTTCTAGCGATGCTGGGCGCTTATATGTTGAGCGAAAGTTTCTTGCGAATTGACTCTCTAATTCTCCCCAACTTCCAATGGAATCGTTGGGTAGGATATTTAACCAGGACCGTGCTGCGCCGGTGAGGTGTAACTGCAAGCTTTGCATGGTTGTTGCTCTTGTTCCTCCTAGTATTTGTACTGCTTGTAGGTAATCTGATAACCATAGAGTTGGCTCTTGCGACCCATCATACTTCTCTTGGTCATGCGGCAACTTAAAGCCTTTGGGTACCCGCGTTTTGCGAACCCTTCGGGTAAAGCATAGCGCGCCCATCTCTTTTTCGTCGTCTTCATAGTTTTCTTCTCTCCACTCGTAACGTGAATTATTTATCCTTGCTTGTGCTATTACGTTCCTTGCATCCTCCTTCCTCTTTTGGCTTATCTCGTCTTCTGAGGACTCGCTAGTTTCATTCCGCGAAGATTTGCGCTTGACCTCTTCTTTTTTCTTTTTACTGTGGTGAGTCGACTTTTTCTCTGAAATACTGCCTTTTAGCTTTTCTTTGACTATCCCGAGGCTCCATATCGCGGCTTCATGCATTTGTTCCCGTGGGTCACCAGGTTTTGGTTGCGTGGTTAGTAGATATGCCTGTGCTGCTATCAATGCTGCTTCTGGTGTTTCTTGTACGAATTCTTCCTCCTCTTCTGGCTGGTTCGCGCTTGGGCTCCTTGTATAGCTTTCTTCTACTACGCGCGCTGTTGTCCTTCTTTTATGCTTGGGTCTTTGTGCCTCTCCATGCTACTTTCTGATGCGTCATTGTACTCATCCCAGTGTTCTTCGCTTGACATACTATCGTCACCTCGGCTTCTCATAAACATGTCTCTTTCCTCCCTTACTTTTTTCCTGCGCTGGTGTAGCGCGTACTGGTACCCCATTAAAACTTCCCTTCTTGAATCTGCGGGTACATCGGTCCCACGGTTAACAGCCATCATGATCATTCTCCACTCTCCAGCCGAAATATGCACTTTCTCCTTCTCTTTCTTGCCATTGCTCCTTAATTTGTCGACTTGCATGTCGACCTCCTTGTTGCCAGTGTGATTGTTTTCTTCTTCTGCTGCTTCTATGATGATAACACATAACTGGTGTACGCTCTTGGAGACGCCGCTGCTTCTGCTGGCGATGTCCCTTGACTTATCTTCTGCTTCTTCTACCATGGTCTCTTGCCCGATTTCGTCGGGTTCTTCTAACTTTTCCTGCAAATTTTCTGTTGCTGTTAAGCTAACTGGCGAGTTT
This sequence comes from Dactylis glomerata, assembly GCA_007115705.1. NCBI lineage: Eukaryota > Viridiplantae > Streptophyta > Magnoliopsida > Poales > Poaceae > Dactylis > Dactylis glomerata. Next base: position 73,777 of record QXEO01001630.1, on the reverse strand, counting down.
GCCTCGCTAGAAGAGCCTACAGATGATCCAGATGCTGTCATCCTCTCTGCTTTGCCCGCCGATGGAACTGATTTCGTCGAATCCGAAAGGCGAGTTGTACCCGAAGGTCCAATGTAGAAGTTTAAACTTCCAAACGTCAATTCCACTTCTTGATTTTCGTCGACTTCTGGACTGCTATTGGCTAAAAGCGAAAAAGCCATCGAATTCATGATTCCAACGCCCCGAGTCCCCACGGTCGGTGCCAATTGACGAGGGGTTAACTCGACAAATGTCCTAGATGAAGGACTTAGGATCGGGGAGATAGGGTGTCGGATGAACTCGAAGGTAAACTCAGTCAAACAAGGTGTCAATGAAAGTAAACGTGGGTGTAAAACCTGGCTTGCTTTCAATCTGGGTTACACCGTCCCCTCCTGGCCCCTATATATAGGTGGCCACGTGACGAGAATCGGGTAGGGTCCGATACAGATTACAATATCGACATACGGTAAGAACTCGTATTTCGACTAGTATTACAATTGGGCCTAGCTTAACGGGCCTCAGGGGTACTCAACTGACGGGCTCTATTATCTATACCCTTGTCATAGTCTGACGCCTCCTTCTTCCAGTGCGACGCCGACCAGTGCCACCCTCCCACGCCCCGTTTGCCGCCGGCCGGACGAATCGGCCTTCTTCCAATGACCTTGATCTGGTCGCTGCAGGTTCTCCACGATCGTGCTGGCCCTCTCATCCATCCGTTTTTCTAGAACGTTAGCTGAGTTCTCTTCCATCTGAAACTTGCAGTACGCAACTGCCCTTGCAACAGTGTATTTTTTTTCCTTTTGTGATCTCACATTGATTGTCAGCCTGAAAAAAAAATCGCGTCTTTACTTAGGGTGTGTTCGGTTGGTGTCATCGGGTGGAATGTAATGGAACCGTTCTGCACCTGGCATCCATCCCTGTGTTCAGTTAGGCAAAAAAGTGGAATGGAACCATTCCTTGAAACCGAATATTCTCCTCAGATGCGGAACCGGGTCGTTCCACCGAATTGGTGGAATGTGCTCGTTCCACCCACACATAATCCCTCTCTGACCGAAAACAAGAAAATCACCCACCCCTAATCTCTTCCTGCCCCCACGATCTCACTCCTCAATCCACCCATCCCGGTGGCACACAGACGAATCTGGCGGGCGACAGGCGAAGCTGGCGACGGCGGCGCAAGCTGGCGGGCGGACCAATCAAAGCGCGCAGGCAAAGCGCGCACGCAGAGCAAGCTAGAGGGCAGGCGAAGCGGGCGGCAGGCAAAGCAGGCGGCAGGCGAAGCGCGCAGGCGGAGCAAGCGGCGGGCAGGCTGAGCAAGCGGAGCGGGCAGGCGGAGCAAGCGGGCGCGCAGCCGGCGGCTAGCAAGAGGCTGAGAATCGGTCAATGGCGGACGGGAATAGGTCGACGGCAACGGGAATCGGTTGATGGCGACGGGAATTAGTCAACGGCGACGGGAATTGGTCGATTGCGAACGGGAATTGGTGGAGGATGGATGCGCAAGCACTGTCCAACAGCAGGGAAGAAGAGAACTGTGCAGTATGGTCTTTTTTGTTTGACATTTTTATTTAGGAGAAAAATTAGTCTTCAACTAAATTGACTGTCTGAGTCCTAGAATGTAGCTATTCCATTCCACATATTTATCTTCAACTAAACACCAGACGGAACCGTTCTGTTCTACTTTTTTGGCTCAACTGAACACGAGAATGAAACCAACTCATTCTAATGGAATGGAACCATTACATTCCGTTCCACTTTGTTCTCGAATCGAACACACCCTTATGGAATGGCACATCACTACATCAGCGCACCGTTGCTGATGTTCACCTCCATCATTGACGACGGCAGGTAACTGAATGAAGGCATGGACAGAGATGCTAGCTAGCATCCAGTCGATAATGGGCATGCTACTGATTCACTCAAACAATTATTGCATAGTACGAGCACGACACTACAATTTCTGCATGCAATTGTTGTTCGTGTTGGAGTTTGTCACTTGGAAGAAGAACATATGAACGAGACCAAAAAATTTGCCAATTAATTTGATCTCATACTTCTTGGAAATAATATATATAGCTAAAGAAATATTATATTGTACATAAACTACATACCTGATATTTCCCAATTAATTTGATTTTACAATGCCAAAAGATCTTGATTTTACATTTTGTTCTAGAATGAGTTTCTGAAACAATTTAAAATAAAGTATAAAAAACAAGGAGGGCAGAATTTTGGCTCCCGAGCTAATCTGGGCTCAATATCTGGACCTTGGAAACGCGCGTGCGGATCGACGAATGTGCCAAAATCGTGTTGAACGCGAGCGCGGAAAAAAGAGGAATACGTACCGGCTTGTCCACTACTGCTGACGACATCATATAAGGGCGGGACGGCGTTGGGCGGCGGGTGGACATCTGGACCCGTGGTCCAGGGCAGCAGGACGGGCGTGGACCATGGTACAGGTACATGTGTTCAGCCGCGGGATCGCGCACATGTCGGCGGATCTGTGCATCCGGCGTCCCCCCTCCCCCATTCGGTCAGTTGTGCATGTAGGATGGAGGAGAGGAGCGGTGTCGCCCTCAGTTGGAGCTTTGCATTTGATTGTGATAAAATTCTTGTATTGAGCATTGCCATCTGGTTTCTATTCAATAATTTGTTTGTTATCATGTGTATTTTTTCCTTTTGTTCGTGTTGTCTCTCTATCAGTACATTGTTAGATCCTCTATTGATGTTGTTATGTTTTGACAATAGAAGCGGAGTTTCAATAGAAGACCCCTTTATCTCTTTGTTGATGTTATTTAAATATTTATAAAATGAAAAATTATTAATTACACATATGTGCACGTGCCCATTTACTAGTAGTTTATTTTAAAGCAGAGGTAGTATTAGTTGTACCCGTACGCAAGCAAGGAATTAAGCGGAGGTATGACCATGTCTTCCTACACTGCTTCTGGCCGGTGTGTCTCGCTTCCGTGCGTGCGTGCATGAGGACGCCTACGTGGCTACGTGCAGCGGACGCCGTCCATGTGCACCGAACGTGCCTGGTTGCTTGCTTTGATTGTCTTGGACTGTCACCGACGCAGTAAAAGTCCAGCGGCGACCTGCCGGGACCAAGCCACCTTGCGGTAAAATTCGAAACGGCGCCTTCTTTTACCTTACTTTTTACACAGCTATTTTCTCGTGTCGTGGTCGAAGTCGATTCTGGCGTTGGCGCACGCGAGAACTCCCCGCCGCTCAATTTCGCCTCATCCCCTCCGAGTCCGAGACGATTCTCTGCTTGCCCATCTCTGTCTCTCATCTCATGTGCAGGTTCCGTTCCCGCCGTTGATGCGGGGCTATATAACTGAAGCACTCTGAGTTGTTTGGCCAGACTCTACGAATGCGAGTGTACAGATTATACTACAGGTACTCTTTTCTATCTATAATACTCTTCGCTAATGTAGATGTGTCTAAATATATTTTAGTAAAGAGTTATATAGATCAGAGAAAGTATGTAATTTAAATCTAAAATATCTACTTTCTCTGACCCATGGTATCTTTTACAAATATAGATATATCTAGATAATATAAATCATAGGAGTAGTGATTTTGCCTCCGCTACCATGACCATCTCTTCCGAATTGGTTTTGGAGTGGCTGCCTGTGATCCTAACTTTGATGCCGAGCCAATTGGTCAGAAATGGAAAGGTAACGGATTCAGTGATTCGCAAAAAAAAAGTGCAACGGTGCAAGCAACGCTGTGCTTGTGTATTTTCGGTAGCACTCCCACGATCGCACAACGATTGCTGAGAAATGATCCGGAGACAGACATTACTCATTACTCAAATGGAAAAGGTCTATTTTAAAACCCTAAACTCTATCGGTTCGGCAAAATAATATTATATCCAAACTATTAAATCATAATCTAAATTAAACCCCACCCGCAAAAAAAATCCCAAAGCTTTTTGACCAAGTAGACTAACGACACATAGGTAAAAAAATTACAAAAAGGTCCTAGCTCTCTCATGTTGCTCCATTTCTGGACTCGACCCTTCGGTGGGAACGAACATGGAGGGAGTCGAGTGGGAGCTCTACATCATCGCTGCACACCTCTTCTTCCTCAACAATCGGCATCCATGCTACTGGCGCTTGAGAGCTAGGGCTGCAAAATCCGGCCGTCAGAGCCATCCCCTCCTCGACCCCCTCTGACCAGCATAGGCCCTGCTCTTCCCGCACGCGGTAGCCTTTCTCGGTCAGTGCAAGTAGCAGCGCGACACCCTCGTTCCCTACATGCGAGTAGCAGCGGCGGCGTGACGCCCTACTTCCGTACGTGTGAGCAACGAAGGCCTGCGAGCTCTGGCCAAAGAAAAGGAAGCAGCGGCGGCGTGCAAGCTCAAGCCGTCGCACCTTGCCATTTTTAACTTTGGGAAAAAGATTGGATTAGGAAAGAAGATGAAGATGATAGGCAGACCCATCTAGTTAGTATTCCCGGCTGGTATTTTTTTCCCCTGTCTACCAAGTAGTTGCGGGGTTTGATTTAAACCGAAATTCAATAGTTTAGAGTACAAGCGATAAAGATCTAAATTTTGAGGTTTATACATTTCGACGATCCAGCACAAGCCACGTTGAAATAGACCTTTTCCTACTCCAACCGCCGAAGTGCGCAGAGCACCGGAGACGCGACTTCCCATCGGAAAACTCCAGAACGTCTCGCATCCCAAATCGAAATATCGCGGCGGGACCGCAGCGGATCTTGCGACGGCCACGACGATGCCTCCGTCGCCACACATCGCCCAGCCGTTCACAGTACACAACATGGCGCGGCGTCACGTCACAACGTGCGGATCGGGACAGCTCCGTCCGGTTCCGCTCGAAAGCTGTTTGCCAACCAAAGATTTCCTGCGTTGCGTAGGTCATGAAAAAGGGTAGGCGTTCGCTGCCTGCATCGCATTCGCACTCCCCTTTTCATTCGTTCTAGGATCCGGTATTATTTCCCTTGATTGTTGTGCTAGCAGAAATAGCTGTGCCCATAAAAAGGATGATTAGGATGTACCAATGAATGGGTTAAATTTTGTCGAAGAAGTTACAAGAAAAATACATTAATTATATTTAACATAAAAAGAGATAAGTTTACGGGATTATTTGATTCAAAAGATTTACATAGGAAACTTGTAGGATTCAATCCTATAGTGTAAATTTTTTCTATGATGATTGTTTTATTTGTAAGATTAACTCCATAGGATTTTTTGTGAGGAATCCTTGCCACTAGATTTCATAGGAACTCTTACATCCACTCGTACCTCTTTTTCAGAATCCTTTGCTTTTCCTGTGGTGGAACTGAAAAAAGTTTGGTTCATATAAGATTATGTCGGATTAGAGTAGGCATGATATTGCAACTTATTTCTACGTTTTTCTTATCCTCAAATTAAACAATGCCCTAATGCAATCCTGGAAGTTGATCTAGATGTCCACGCACGTTATTCCTAAATACAAGTCCCTACCGTATAGCAGTGATGTGGCAATTAAGTGGCCTGTTACGTTGCACCGGGTTGGATCACGATGACAGAAATGCATCTATGGTCCGGAAACTTATGAGCCGTGTCTAAAATGGTCTGAAACAAAAAATGTTGTGAACATTAATTTTTCATACGCCCTTCGTTCCAAATTAGTTTATAAACTAGATATACATGTATTAGACACATTTTAGTGTGTAGATACATGTGTATCTACATAAGCAAAATAGTCTCCTACCACCGGTGATAGCTATGCACCCACCATCCATCATTAGATTTTTTATAGAGAGCATGACTTTTCCTATCAGAAGCACAAGATTTAATAGACGGAAGCAACGGTGTTAGCAATATATCTCCATCTCACACCACCTCTCAACACAGCCACCCCAACACACCACACCATGCAACCTATTGGCTTCTCCACCCAAACTAACCACACACACACGCCTACTACACTATCCACTCAACCCATCTATCCAAAGCCACCATGCCATGCAACAATACAAACAAACCATCTTATCTCACTGCCCCATTGTGTACTCATAGCTGCCCTCCCCTTTTTTATTTAGCATTTTCTGATACATGGCATGGCTAGTAGGTTACTTGGTTAGGAAAGTGTGCAAGGCAACTTGGTATGGCATGTCCGAAACCACCACCTGCTCGGTTAGGAAAATGTGCAAGGCAACTCGGCATGACATGTCCTAAATGATGAGGATACAATCATGGATCATGCTGATTTTGAGTGTTTGAGCTGGAAGGAAATATTGAGTCTAATTGATGATTATTATAAGGTGAATTCTTTCCTAGTTGAAAAGAATGTCTTGATATCTCCGAATTATATACTACCTAAAAGTGATGTACTATGTTGTATTTAGGTACGTCATCTGTCAAGATATCGCCAGCGGGAGGAGAGGGAGGACGGCGATCGAGAGACAAGTGGAGATCAAGTCTGGATGAGCACGAGCACGTGATGGCGCACTAGGACTACCTTCGACACGATGTCTACACGTCTAAGGCGCGCTATACACATGGCCTGCGTGCTAAAATTAGGCCGAACCCATATATGGGTCGGTATGTACCCGTTTGAGTCGAACCGAGTCAGTTTGGGCCCAAACCAGGCATGTTTTGGGCCAGGTCTTTGCTGAGGTCGCCCGGCTGCCTATAAGTACCCCTGGGCACCCCCTCAATTAGGGTTAGACCACGTTTTAGACAAAATACTCTTGTTGAACTGCTGCAAGCATTCATCTTGAATTCCTCTCGCTAATTCATCGATTGGGAGAATTAAACTACTGCAAGTTTAGTGTAATCTATTGTTCCACTGGGAATTAGTAGATTGCAAACTACCGTTTCGTGGTCGACGGCTACGTGCGCAAGTGTGTGGAGTCGTGAATATCCTACAGGGTTTGAGAGCTGTTGCATTGGCATCAGGCTTCAAGCGAGGAGAGTTCATCGGTGACACCAAGTTATCCCCGACAATCATCCGCTGCCATCATCACCATCGCATCGCTCACGAGAAGATCGGGCCACCCCATATCACTAAATCACCACCTCCTCTAGCCATCCATGGTTGCCACTCTAAGTAGCCATTCAGAAGCACCATATACATGCAATAAACGGAAGCTTTGCATCCGTTATCACTAACATCTTCTGCTCTCTACATCGCATGCGGTAGGAGTATCATGCTCACACAATCCAAGAACTATGCATGCATGCATAGCTACCACCTGTGGTAGCAAATCCGCGTTGATCTACATAAATTTGAGACTACTAATTTGTTACAGGGTAGTATCTTTTATTATGTTTAACCAAAATTAAGGAACTGTACATTTCTTAAAAACTAGGGAATAGTAGACTAGAATGACACTCTTAATTTCTAGACAAGGTTTAAGTTACTTAGAATTTGAATGAATATTTTGAGTACTTTATCATATCTTCGATTCTATACAACCAAATTCAAAATTTGAACAAATCGTGTACTTATTCAAGCTCAAAGAGAATTTTACACTAGTCGCTCAAGCAAACACAAGAATACCCTGACTTCCCGTGTTGATGGACAACTTCATTTGAACTGAGTTTTGTTGTCCCTTTGCACTGGCACTTTTTAGTTTTTTTTTTCAATGTACATAAACCAGGAATAGTAAATACTATGCTCCGCAGAACTAGCTTGTCGGGTTTTAATCTGCATTCTATTGGAAGAGACGTATTCCTTCTGATTCATATTACTCTACGCTAGTATGGATGTATCTAGACATATTTTAGAGCTAGATATATCCATAGTAATGAAGAGTAATATGGGTCGGAAGGAGTATCATTATTTCACCCATGAGGAGCGGTCCAAGCGGCGTAAAGTAGCATATGCGATGGGAAGTAGTGGGTCTTACTAGTCAGAGAGAGAGAGAGAACAGAGAGGCAAGAGAGTAAAAAATATTTAGAATTTGGGCACAATATTTTCATGCCATATGTATATTTGGAAAATCATTTTTGTTTATAAATCCATTACGGGCTTAAAACAAAGTTTAACGTAACATTGCTAAGAATATTTTCATTGGTACTAACCGAAATATATAATTCATAGGTTCCATTTGCAAAAAATAATCATTTTTAAAAGACTTACAGAAATAAAGATATGAAAATATTCAAAAACTTAATTAAAATTTAAATGATTTAAAAATTAGAAAGTTGGAAACTAAGGGTCTCTCTTTCTATTCTACTCTTCCCGAAGGTGTCAAGAAAGGTACAGATTGTGAATTTTGGATAAACAAATAAAAGATATGAAATTTTGATTTCTAAAGCATCTTTTGTATTCTAAAACCATTTTTCCTATCGCGTTGTTATTCTCTCTCTTTGTCTATCTATCAGAGGTCGCAATGCCTCGTGAAGTAAACAAATGGAACAGTACTAGACATGCAACAGACGTGAACTAGCTGCAAGGAAGCAAAGGTACAATACGCCAACAACCGAATGCCGTTCTTACTTTTACCAAGCAAGCAAAGCATCTTGTATTCTTGTGGTGCACCCAACATGCCAGACCAGACCAAGATAAGATGCCACAAAATTGTTTTTTCTAGCTGTAATTTAACCGGATGGCTTTGCTGATTGTAGCCGTTGGTGTGTGTATACGGCGCCGCTGGTGTAGTACAGTAATTCGAGAGGGGACGAGACGTAGCGACCCATCATCATCATGACCGACCCCCATGCCACTGCGACGGCGAGCGACCACTGAACCGTCCGCGTCCGGTGAACGTGGACTGGTCGCCAGCGCGGTCAAAGATGCATAGTGTAGTGCACTACTCAAGTCTAACGGCCACCGACGCGGTAAAACTTGCAACGGCGCTTTTCGTCGCCTGCCTTGGATCGTTCAAAAAGAAAGCGACCCAATCTTTCGCAGCATCACTTCGCGGCAAAGCAACATGGTTCTATGTTCTCTCTCTGCCCATCTCGCTCATGTGCATGTTTCTTGGCCCATGACTTATGAGTTTAAACTAATGAAATGAAATAAAACACTCGCACGCTGTTCCAAAGTTGCCTGTAGGATAATAATAAATGTGCTTGGTCCAAGTCATTCATGTGAGTATATTGCTCCGTATGCAAGTTGAAAGATGTAACTGTTGGTAACTTGGTCACGATTTAATCAGAAAGTATAAAATATAGTACTAGGCCTATGTTTTAGGAAGCTAATTTAGTTTTCTAAATTATACTTCCAAAGTTTTAATGAATACGACTTATTTTTTTTCTCAAAAAGTGTAAAATAAGGTTTGACTAAATTTTTAGAAAAAAACTTTCAGCCAACTCTAATATCATATAGATATCATACGAAAAAAATTCTTTGTGATGTATCTAAAAATATAGATTTTCTAATGTACATATTAATAATTCCCTATAAAAACTTAGTCAAATTTTTCATAGTTTGACTTTTCGGAGAATGGAGAATATAGAAATGGTAATTCAAATTGGCACCACAAGGGGAATGTGTGGGTGCTTGTTCCTCTCGTTCCCTCCCGAGGGGCGACGGGGGAACCGTGACAGAAACCACCACCACCAGCCACTCACCACCTCTCCTTCTCTCTCGGTGTCGCCGACGACAGGGGGTCTTATCTCGCACCCATGCTTGATGATCTCGGCCTGGGACGGCGCCTTTTGACTAGGGTGTGACACGATTGTGTTGTGCCATGGTGTGGCTGCCTCAGCAGTGACGCCGCCGAAGGCGTGGAAACCTCTCTGGAAAGAACGGTGGCGAACGGCACGACACTTGGCCGATGCGTGGGATGGAGGTGTGGATGTCGACCGGTGAAAGCTGGGCTTGAAGCAATTATAGCCGATGATGGCGGCGGCCTTGGCCGTCGTTACCTTGTTGCGCCCACCTCCGGCCAAGATGTTTCGAGGGGAAACCTGAGATCCGGGTCCTTTGGATCGAATGATGTCTTGGGGCATCGTCTTGGAACACGTGATGCCTCGATTGGTCTCCAAGGCAGCGTGATTTGCATCTTCCTCATCGGTGACGACGATACTCGGCGGCGTGGCGCAATGGGGTCTCGGCGATGGACATGGCTTGATGGACTTGCGTAGGAGAGTGGCGTCATCCGATTTTGTGGTGACATTGACAGCAATACTGGCAATATTAATACGTTGATCCATTCTGAAGATTGGTTCGCATAAGACGACGATAGCGACTTCTAAGGTGTGTTCAGTGGCAGATCTTCATGGGGGGCCAACCTGGGCAATGCCCCCCAACATTTGTGCAATTCCACTATTTAATGGTGTTGTTAAGATAAAGTTAATGATAATTATCCATCTTATTAGCTATTAAATGGTTTAATAAGTGTCTTAGCCCCTCATAATTTTCTCTCCAAGATCCGCCACTGGGTGTGTTCATGGAATTGCACAAATGTTTATGGCCACCCTCTCCAAGAGTCTACTGAACTGAGTATGCTCCAAGCTCGTTCATAGACAACTAGCTGATGCCTTCGGTTTTAGACGAGTGCATTGGTGTGATGGTAGGACACGTACCCTTGTTCATGGCCACCCTCTTCATCAGCTTAATTTGCAGGTGTAGCGATGTGTCGCTAAGATGATGGTTTACTCACCTTGAAGATCTCAATCTCCATTTTCAAAAAATAAGGGAAATATGCTTTCCGGTGAAACAAATTATACTCCTAATTATTGAAATGCATGTACGTGTAACGTGTCCAATGGGCTATGGCATCGCACGCCTGTAATGACTGTAGCACAGTTTAAGTCCCGTGGCTCTTTGCCTATAAGCAGGTTGTAAGGAAACATACGGTTAAAGTACGTACTCTCTTCGTTTATAAATACTAGTCATCAACCCGTGCATCGCACGGGCTAGTTTTCTAATATTGTCTTGCAATCAATACATTATGAACATATGTTGATTTGCAATATGAATAACTTACTTTCGGTATGTTTCCAAGACATGTAGGTTTATAGACATGGGATTTATCAGATATTAATGCAAGTCAAACCGATGAAATCATCATAGGGTGATGACACCACCTGTGTATGTATTTCACATGCATAAAAAGATGACAACAACACACCTCTTTCATTATTTCTAAACTTAGAGATGTGTCTTTTTAACAACACAAAGTTCTAGGTTGTGGACCAATTTTCTTTCCTTTTCCCCAAATGTTTTGATACATATGCTAATATCTTGTATAAGATTATTTCAAAAAGATATGTAAGATATGGGCAAATACATCTTTGCGACTTCAAATATGCAATAGTAATATTTTTATTAGCATCTGGTTATTAATGGATGGTGTTGTCATATATAGCATGCTAACTTTGGTAATTCAAGGCCACAATTTCTTAATTAATTAATTTTCTGCTAAGTAAGACTTTTTATTCAATGTCAAGTAAGTATTTAGCAACACAAACACTATATTGTACTAATGACATGCTTTCAGTTTAAAAAGATCACCATCTACATAAGAGAACACCATACTTCTAATGGCTTATTTTGTCAAACTAATCAAAATTAAATAAGCTTCTACACAAACATAGACAACTCGAACAGTTCACTCACGGTAATCCATTATATCAACTTAAATTTGCAGACATCCGAAAAGTGCAAAATTATTTACGACTTTCTAAAGAACATCACTATCATGCATACGCATGGGTAATAATTAAATAAATTGACACTTGCTTTTCAAAATACAAAATGAAGCATTTAAAAACATGTGCTAAGGCAGTTATTTTAAGCATGGTGATGAGATTACCCCAGAGAGACATGATGATATTAAAAGTAGTTAACCCAGTATTGTCAAATATGTACTTGTCTTCATAATCATGGCGAACCGGATCCAAAGTGAGCTGAGCACGGGTTGTGTGATGCCTCTTGCATATTTGTTTAACCATGGAGGTTAGCACATAATCAGTTAACAGTTTTTATTTACCAACATTAGCCGGCAATACTGGTCTTGTGACGAATGAAATAGGCAAGTGGGAGTTCTAGACACATAGATAATGGGAATGATAAGATGAGCTGCTCAACAACTACATTCGTCAATGACCATGGCTGACATCCAAATTCGTCAAATCACTCATGCACTGATGTATACTCTGAAGGCTTCATTCCCTCCGATATCTTTTTTTGCCTCTGATATCTGACAAAAACATTCATATGTTTTCCCCTGGAATAAGAAATAAAGCCTGTTAGATAAGAAATTCGAACTTAGTTGTAGCAATTTACATGAGAGAAACATAAATTTCCATTACCGATTGCTGACAACGTCAAAAAATTTAGCCACACCTCAAATCTTAGCCATACGTGGTATGTTCCAGGCAATTAGCCCTGTGATGCAAACTGCCAGCAGAAAATAATGATCTCTTTTGTGTGTTGGATGTCGTGGCCCTCCCACAAAAGATGCCGCTCCAGATCTTGTTCCTGGCTCCTGGTTGCTGCCTGCAGCTACCTGATAAATTAAAGCAAATCAACTACCACACATGGAAATTGATCGTCAGGGAGGCTACTTATGACTGAAACAATCAGGAGCTCCTGCATATCTGATCACAAAAAAAAGAACGCTAGGATTTGAGGGAGCACCGAATCGAGGAAACCACTTGTCACCGACCAATTTATCTTGCAGTTCGCTGGCAAATGCAAACGTTGGGGCTTCAGGATCGCTAGATCGCTCTACATGGAGCAGCGTGAACTGCTATTGATGTTGTGCACGCGACGGAATTTTTGGTCGGGGGATTGCTAGTAGCTAGCCTAGGTAGACACACGACAGAATCGCTGATCGCCTGGTTGTAAGCGAGACTACAGTCAATTCCATCCAATATAACCTCGGGGAATCGTCAATCGCCGGACTGATTGTAAGCAAGAGTACACTCAAATCCATGCAGTATTACATCTGCGCGGAGGAGCCTGAGCGGAGGCGACATCTCCCGCAATGGCGGATAATTCATGGCGGCGGTGGCGATTAGATGCGTTAAGAACTGAGATTTGACTTTTTTTCTGGCGGATAATTCATGGCGGCGGTGTCGATTAGATGCGTTAAGAACTGAGATTTGACTTTTTTTTCCCTTCATTTACTTCCTTAGGCCTTGAGAAACGATTCGGCAACACGGGCATATCATCCGATGGTTGTTGATCGATCACAGGTTAATCTGATGGTTAAAATTTTCTAGCCACCAGAATTAACGTGGAGCCTCCTACGGTGCCTCAATTAGTAAATATATAAGATAAGATGTTTTGGATTTATGAAGTAGATGTATCTAGATAAATTTTAGTGTGTATATTCGAGTAAACCTACACACTAAAACTTGTCTAGATATATTTACGTCCTAAAACATCTTATATTTATAAATTGAGGGGGTAGGATTTTACGAAACTATTTTTCCAATCGTGTTATAGACAGTCTGAAATTTCTGACCCAGATGCATGCGTCGTGAACTGAACAAATAGAATAGTGAGTCATGCCTGGGACGTGCACTAGCTGCAAGCAAGCAAGGCATAGAACATGCCAGCCACCCCATCCGTGCCACGTCGTCCTTACCTGCCTCTGCTCGGTCCGTGGCTGTCTACCTACGTCTACGTGCACCGGACGGGCGCCGTCTGCCTGTCCATATTCGTTGTGCGGCTAGCTGTGCCTGTGCACCGAACGTGTCCTATTGCCTGTGCTGCCGGCCATGTTTTTTGTTCTTTTACCAGGCACGCAAAGCATCTTCTCATCTTCTCGGAGTATCTTGGAGCACAGAACACGCTAGGCCAAAACGCCAGAAACTCGTTTTTCGAGCAGTAAATTCACCGGGTGGACTGGCTGGTTTTAGCCGTTAGTTGGGTCAGGAGGCGAGACGTACCATCATCATCACCGATCCCCCACCGCTACTGCGACGGGTAGCGACCACTGAACCGGGCCGAAAATCTGACCCGTTCAGTCCACGTCGCCTGCGGGGCAAACAAAATTCACGGTATACCGCACTAGTACTACTCAAGAAGTCTAACGGCGACCGACCATCCCACTTTCACCACGCCGGCACTGCCCTTGCTCCGATAGTCCGATACTTTACTTTTACGCGGGGACTCTCCGCCGCCCAACCTTTCGCGGAAACCGCAAAACGCTTCTCTCTCTCCGCCCATCTCGCTCATGTGAGGTTTCTTGGCCCATCATTCATTTTATAATGTTAAACTAATGAAACACTTGCATACTGTTCCAAAGATGCTTGTAAAAAAAAATACTTGTCAAACAGTAGATGCACTTCCCAGGTTGGTCCAATGCGGACTGAGATCCGGTGCAATGCAAGGCACCGGAACTCAGTCCGTCCAATCGGACTGAACTGTTCATCCGTGCCTCGCCCATGGCAAGGCACCGGAACTCAGTCCGTCCAATGCATGCATGTGAGTATTGAAATTTTTGCTCCGTAGACAAGTTGAAAGATGCTACCTGTTGGTACCTTGGTCACGTTTAGTCTGAATGTTTGGTAATTTTCGCATTCTTTCTTGCTTAACCAGCTTACGAAAGTGAGAAATGCCATTAATCCTTCCCATTCTACCCATTTAGTTCCAAGAGTATTGAGGTACCCCTCTATTTTTTGTATACAAGGCCACTATCTCGGTTTTCAGATACCAAGAAAACAAAATGAGGTAAGTAATGCCGAGTGAACAATTCTAGGGAGTGCAGTGGCAAGCAAAGCAAGCAAGGAATCGGTGACAGCGTGCAAGGAACGTTGTCTAGAGCTCACGATTAGTACTGCTACTACAACTGACTAACCACTCCGGAGAACACTGCCAAAAATCGAATCGAACCAAAACTTTTCCCCAAACAGCGAAAGTGCTCACACTACTGCCCGTATGCCTCCTTCCCCGGTTGCGCCCCGCCGCGCTCCACACAGCGCGGGAGACGTGACTTCCGGTCGAGAAAACTCCACAGCCCGAAACATCAAATCTGGAGCGTGGCCGGTGGCCCCGGCGGATCTCGCGACGACGGCGACGCCTTCCGTCCGCTGCCTTGCCACCCATCGAAAACGTGTGGAAGAGACCGACGGGGGATCTTGTACTAAGATGCTCCTGTTCTCATTTCTCAATCTCACTGGATGATGCTGCTAGCGCCAACCAAACAAAGTTCTGTTCTGCTGCGTTATCTTCACGAAATGGGGAAGAGGATTCTTTTTCGTTGCAATGCGTTTGTTCCTCTGTTTTTCTACTATGTGGAGCCTTGGATGCTAACCTAGGATTCCCGATTTTAGTTGTCATGATGCTTGTAGCAAAGACCCACCATCTGATTAAAGCGATAGACCACCAGTTATAAAAAATCAGTACTGACGATATAGCTGAATAAAAAAAAAGGGAGAGGTTCTTGTTGTGACCGGCCGGTCCAAATTAAAATTAGAACACGAATTTAGAGGTTCAGTCAACGATTTCAGCGCCAACGAGCAGGAATACATTTCGACTTGCAAATTCTTCAATCCATTCATTCAATCAATCGATAAATCTCTCACCCCTATTTTCTTCCCCTCTCGAAACAAAGAAATTAAAGTAAACAATGATAGCATCTCTGCCAACAGGCCCTAGACGACGGTGTAGAGGATGATGTCCGCGGCGTCGACGGCGGCCCGCTGCTGCATCTTCATCATGGCCACGCCCCCCGCCGCCGCTCCCTCAGTCGGCAGCATCCCGCCGCCGTCGCCGGCGTGGGGCGCGGCCGAGGAGCACGGAGGGTGGTAGTACATGCGCGCCGTCTGAGGGCAGTGGGAGTGGAACCGCGCCGCGATGCGCACCCCCATGTCCAGCAGCTCCACGTACTTCCCCATGGATCTGGGCTCAAATCCAAATCTCCTTCCTCTCTCTTTCTCTGCTCGACGAAGATTAGCCGGGGACGGGCGGCCTAGAACTGGAGAAGACGGAGGCTTTGGTAGGGCTAAGCTCTTCTTTCGTGGAACGGTGAGGCCCAAGAGCTCGGGGCGGCCATGGGACGGGTGGAGATGCGCAGGGGAGAGGAGCTCATGCTTGGGGAGTCTATGGAGGAGGGGGGAGGTCTTTTATAAAAGGAAGTAAAGAGGGGGGATTTTATTTCCTGGCTGGCCGTATTAACTGGCAATTAATTTCATTATTATTTGGCGTGTTTTCGTGGGTTGGTTTTGGGTTGGCGTCAGCTAGGTTTCCGTGCTTAACACCGCGTCGGCGGCGTGCTTCCTCCTAAAGGCCTCCGCTTTCTCACGTCCTTTTGTTTGGATTTTGGATTTTTTTTAGGAAAAATTCAATTCGGGACATAGGAGCATATGCTCTCACCATCAAATTTTTTTTAAAAAAAAGTCCAAAACAAACCTTTGACTGGTAGTGCTTAGCTAAACTAAACCCTAAACTTTGAATCCCGGGAATTGGCATTCTAAACTATTCAATCCCGGTCTCTTTTCAACCCTAGATCTGGTTACATGTAAATGAAAAAAATCATTAAACTAAATAACCCACTGCTCTCACTGATAAAAATGGGTCCACATGTCATCTCCATCTTCCACCTCTAGTCTACCACCGCATCACTCCTTGGTGCCGACGAGCAGCGCGCTGCTTGTCAACACGAGGCTCCACGTGAGACTAGCCCTGAGACGATGCCTTGTGGGCGTGCTGATTAGTAGGTGCGGCGGCCTGATTTTAGGCTGTGTGAGACGTTGTTCTGATCATGGCAAGGAAGACGAATTACTGGACGACAAGATCTGGATCATCCACCGCTCACCTGAAGCCTCACCGTGGTGAATGAATAGGAGAAGGATTGGGGGAAGGGATGGATATGACATGCGGGCCCCCATTAGTCAGTGAGAGTAGCATGTTGCCTGGCCGGGATTATTGTATTCCCGGCCTGCCAGACAAGTCTAAGGTTGAAAATAGACCGGGAATGCATAGTTCATAGTGTCAATTTTCGGGATTCAAAGTTTAGGGTTTAATTTAGCAAATCTCTACAAATTCAAGGTTTGTTTTAGACCTTTTCCTTTTTTAAATGTCAACAAATTCTAAAACAAAAATTAGCACATAGATCTCGACATTCTATGTGCACGCTCCAAGTTTCGCGCAAAAGCGATATTTTTTATGTCTTGTGTAAAAAAGACAATAAAAATGTCTCGTGCAAAGTCTATTTTAGCATCAAATTTTATCTTTTTCACATACAACTTCGTTGACGACAAGAACCCCATTTCCACTAGCCAAAGAGCAATTCATTTCTTCGAGATCTACATGTGAAATTTGTCATCAATTTTTTATCAATTTAAACTTTGTGTAAAATAGATTTCACAAACTGGAGTATATGCTCCCAGGTACCAAAACACCACCCCCCTCTACTTCACTTTTTTTTAAAACGGGAGGTTTTCTTCACATGGTTCGGAGTTTTCTTTTGATTGAGAGAAGAAACATGCTTCGGGAGTGCGAGAACTTGTGGAAAATGTAGTGGTTATTTGGCACCTCTCAAGGAGTTTTCACGCTCTAGAAATCTTCAAGGCTCGATGGGCTAGCTACTGAGTTGGTGCGCTAGCAAATCGTGCATTGACTCTCCCACCTTCTTTGGTTGATTGTGTAGGGAAAAGTCTTGCGGTCTTGCCCCAGCCTTGGAAAAGTTTTGAAGTGGAAAATTGACCTTGTGATATTCATCTATGAAATTCATCATGTTGGTTTTCGCAAAAGGAATCACCATGTTGGTTGTTTGAGATATCACCACACTAGTAGTCTCTATACTCTACTATCTATCTTTACCTTTATTAATATACAAAACCACAAGTTGGAGTCGGGATTTATAAGTCGAGCTTCATTGATCCCTTTATCCTACAAACACGCAATATTCCATTCTGAAATAATGTATACTCTAAAATACACACAAAAAGTACGGATCTAGGTACTGAGTGAAGAATGCATATTTTCAAAACCATGAAACTTACCAGATTTTGTCATTTAAATGTAGTCTAAAATTTGAAGTGCTGCGATTTTGCATGCTTGTAGAAAAAAAAACAAATTTTTGGAACTTGTAATATGATTTTGATTTCGAGAGTGGATTTTGTACCTGCACCAATAGGTACAGATGCTATCTTAACCGTTCATGTACACTTCGGGATCCACGCTTGTTTCTGCCCTCCCCCATTTTTGTTTTCGGCCAACAATTTTTATGCCAAGTCTAGATCCCTGCTAGAGGAGGGATCAACGGAGTCAAGCACGGGTTCACGCGGGAAGGCACCAACAGCATCAACGACGACAGCGTCTAGATCCGTCAGGGTACAAGAGGAGGTAAGAGTGTAAGACTGAAAACCTGATGTAAGACATTAGACTCAAATGAAATTAAAATCCCTTTCAAATAATGACAAGCAGGCTTGAAATCCCTCCACCGCTACGACCTGGTGATTCAGTAGACATCGCCACCTAGCTAAGGCAGTGCGCACGGCCGGAGGAAAATGTGCTGCTGGAGCGCGCGGCTGTAGCGGGCGGTCGTAGCGAGCGGCCAGAGTAGGCGCGCGCCCGGCGCAAAGCGAGCAGCCAGAGAGTAGGCGCGCGCCCGGCGCAAAGCGAGCAGCCAGAGAGTAGGCGCGCGCCCGGCGCAAAGCGAGCGGCCGGAACAGGAGCGGCGTGCCGGGTGGAGAGGAGAGAGGGATGGGAATCTACGGGAGTACTGACGCACATGGGTCTCTCGTGTGAATAATGTCCTACGAGGCCTACGAGGAGGCAGCGTGTAGACTTTTTCCCGGGAATCAGACGCGTACCACGGCCTCCATACCTGCTTTTCTACTCTGTTTCCGGGACTGACACGCCCGTGAAAAAAATGAAGAAAATGGTTTCCACTCTCTTCCTCTCACGCATCTTCTTGCTGATCTCAAAGCAACCTGGAGACATTGGACGCATGAGATAGCTCATGTACCCATTGGTGCCAGCACAATTGTATTTCCTTTTGATTTCTCTAAAATAAAGGGATCACTCCTACTAGGGAGCCAAAGAGAGTTTTCACACCGCGTTATGATAAATCTAGAGGATCAGCTCAATCAACCCACATAGAAATTAGAATTCACAAATTCAAGTCCATGCCTTATAATTTAGAGCCATCAATAAAATATGTAGAAACAAGATGTTCTAAATGGGATTGTTTTTCTCGGAAACAAAAAGAAAGGATTCACCCAGACCACACAAACTATGTTGCACATCTTTACTAAATTAGAAATTGGATCCCATGCTTAATAATAAAAAATAGTTATCAATAAATTATAAACCCACAATGATAGTTGTGTACATTTAAAAACTTCAACCCCCATGAAAGTTAGGATTCTCAAATATGTTTCGCAACCCACAATGATAGCTTGCTTGTGCCAAACAAAAGAGCAGTGTGCGCAACCTTGTATATTTTCAAAGGGCGGAGGTGGAGCAAGTGGTGATATGGTACATGGCGGGATAGGGGAGGTGCGGGTAACCTAGGGCCAGGGTTCTTGTTCGAGAAGGATAAACGAAGGATGTAGGCGAACTGTGTGGTTGACTGATGGGAGAGGTGGCTTGAGATTTGTTTGGACCGCCCTTCGTGTTGCATGGGATGTGAGATTCAATTTTATTCATTTTTGTAATTATGTTTCTTCAGTATCTAGTGTGACTTGGATGTTTATGCGCAATTGTATACTTGTTCTTGTTCGTAGCGGGCGACATGCGTTATATATTTATAATATATACGGATTAATATGATTTTGGTAGGATCAATCTTTTTAGATCAGCATAAAAATGTGGGCCGCTCAATCTGTAATCTAAATTAAGTGTTTTGTGCAATTCTTGAACACAGTAGTGAAGTGATTGGTGTTTCTTGATCTGGCGGTACTTATACGATGTTCCATGTCAACTTTTAACTTCGTGCGCTTGCGACATGTTCTATTTAATATACAAGTTAGCCACATACTCGTGTGATTTCTCATGGTTCACGAAAGCTAAGCGTTGATACAATTGAGTTGAGACAATGATTCTACATTCCCGTAACTGTACGACAGCTATAGCAATGCGACACAATGGAATAATCGGTAATAATTCTACCAAATTGTACAAGTAGTGTCGATCGATCAAAGTGGAATCATATCAATTCGAACAAGGCGACAGGTCATTCTGGTGGTACAGAGGCAGTGGCAATCTCTTATTCCCACAATCCCACCTCCACCAGATATAGAAGAATGTCCAATTCACCGCAGCTTTTCTGGTTCGGCCAAAAACGTAGGGGACAGAAAGGCTCTATTGTAAAGAATTGTTAGAGATATATCACATTATGTGACATGATTGCCAGAGATATGTCACATTATGTGACATAACTTCTTGATCCTCTAAATCGTGGAGAGTCCTTAATGTTGTGATCTCCCATTTATAATTAGGATTATAATTCTTGTATAAATAGACATGCAATGGAAAGGTCCAATGTATGATCAATTCTCTCACATGGTATCAGCCTAAACACATTCTATCGCTTCCGCTCCTCCCCCTCCTCAACCCTAGCTGCCGCCCTACTCCTATCCGGCCGCCGACTCCTCTCTCCTCCCCACCATGGCTACTCTTCCTATGCAGCCATACTTCTTCCTCAACCATGCCGCCCCCTACACCGCGTCTTCGTGCGGCGCTCCACCTGGTGCCGTCCTCCACGCAGCTCTTCCTCAGGCCGGCCACGCCGCCCCCCTACGGCGCATCTTCGTACGGCGCTCCTTCCCGCGCCACACCCTACGCGGCTCTTCCCCACGCCGGCTACGCCGCCCCCAACGCGGCTCCTACCCACGCCGGCCGTACCGTCCCCTATGGCGCGTCTTCGTACGGCGCCACCGCGGCTGTTCATCACGCCGGCTACGCCGCCCCCTATGCGGCTCTTCTCCACGCCGGCTGCGCCTCCCGCGACGCGTCTCCTACCTACACCGGCTACGTCGCCCCCAACGCGGATCTTCCTGACACCGGTCACACCGCCTTCTATGTTGCGCCGCCGGCATCAGTGCAAACATGGGCTCCCTCATCCCCCACGGAGTGGGTCTTCGACAGCGGCGCCACCGCCCATCTCTCCAAGGACGCCGGTATCCTTCACTCTCTTTCTCCACACCCTGTTTACCGTCATGTTACCATTGGAGACGGCTCCTCTGTTCCCGTCTCATCCTCTGGTCATGCTTCTCTTCCTTCTTTTTTATCTAATCGTCCTCTTCATCTTCACAATGTTCTTGTTACACCTCGCATTATTAAAAATCTTGTCTCTGTTCGTCAGTTCACTACTGATAATAATTGCTCTGTCGATTTTGATCCTTTTGGTTTTTCTGTGAGGAACCTTTTTTCTCGACGTGAACTTCTTCGATGCAATAGTGCGGGGGAGCTTTATTCTTTCTAGCACCCGGCGCCCCGTGCTCTCACCACAACCACCACCCCTCACGATATTTGGCATCGTCGCCTCGGTCACCCCGGTCACAATGCATATCATCATCTTTCGCAACATATTTCTTTGTCTTCTTATAAACAACTCTCTCATAGTACTCTTTGTCATGCATGTCAACTTGGACGCCATGTATGTTTGCATTTTTCTTCTTCCACCACTAGAACCACTCGTCCTTTTGAGTTAATTCACCGCGATCTTTGGACATCTCCGGTCTTGAGTACTTCTGGCTTTAAATATTTCTTAGTCATTCTTGATGATCTTACTCATTTTTTGTGGACCATCCCTCTTCGCCTAAAATCCGATGCCTACGCCGCGCTCGCCTCTTTTCGCGTGTTCGCTCATACACAGTTTAATTTGCCTCTTGCATCCATACAGTGTGACAACGATCGTGAGTTCGATAATACCAAACTCCACTCCCTCGCCGCCGCACACGGCATACACATTCGCTTCTCGTGCCCATACACCTCCCAACAAAACGGTAAAGTTGAGCGTGTTATACGTACAGTCAATGATATCGTGCGTCCTCTCTTATTTCAGGCTAGTTTACCGCCACGTTTTTGGGTTGAAGCTCTTCATCACGTCACTCACCTCCTTAATCGCCTCCCCACCAAAACCATTAGCGCGCCCTCCCCATACTTCGCTCTTCATCACACGTACCCCGACTACTTGTCTTTTCGTGTCTTTGGTTGTCTTTGCTACCCCAACACCGCATCCACTATGTCTCACAAACTCGCGCCCCGGTCTAGTGCTTGTATTTTTCTTGGTTTTTCACCTCATCATAAGGGCTATCGCTGCACGAACCTTGCCACTCAGCGCGTCCTCATTTCTCGCCATGTTGTTTTTGACGAGTCTACTTTTCCCTTTTCCTCGCCGCAGCCTCTCTCTGCTGCCACTTACGAGTTTCTTGACGACGTTCCTCCTATCATCGTTCCTCCGGTTGTCCCACACAACCCTACGGGGCCGCCTTCGCCGGCGCCCTCCCTACCACCTTCGCTGGCGCCCTCTCCGGCCAATGCGCCGTCCCCGGCGCCCGTGCATCGCACGCGCAGCACCTCCGGCATCCATGTCTCTCCCCGTGAGCGGCTTAACCTGCATGCTTCTATCAACAGGTACTCGCCGGTTCTCTCCTCCGCACGTGCGGCGCTCAAGGATCCCAACTGGCTCGAGGCTATGACCGAGGAGTATCGTGCTCTCCTCGGCAACGACACTTGGGATCTCGTGCCTCCTCCTTGTAACACCAATATCGTCTCCGGCAAGTGGGTCTTTCGCCACAAGCTGAAGCCCGATGGCTCTCTCGACCGCTACAAAGCACGCTGGGTGCTTCGCGGCTTCTCTCAGGAGCAAGGTGTTGACTTCGACGAGATGTTCAGTTCGGTTGTCAAATCGGCCACGGTCCGAGTCGTCCTCTCCATCGCGCTCTCCCTTAAATGGGAGACTCGCTAGCTCAACGTCAAGAACGCCTTCCTCCACGGCAAGCTCGTTGAGGTCGTCTACAGTCGCCAACCCACCGGCTTCATCGACTCTACTCGCCCCGAGCACGTCTGTCGGCTGAACCGTTCTCTATACGATCTCAAGCAGGCTCCTCGTGCGTGGTACCAGTGCTTCGCGACCTTCATCACGTCGATTGGCTTTCACGTGTTCACGCTCCGACACATCCTTGTTTGTTCTTCAGTGCACAGAGGGTACAACTTTTTTCTTGCTGTACATCGACGACATCGTCCTCACCGCCTCCTCGACCCGGCTTCTCGACCGGATCACCGCCTCCCTCTGCTCTGAGTTCGCCATGATGGACATGGGCAGCCTCCACTACTTCCTCGGCATCGCGGTCACCCGCGACACCTCCGGCATGCACCTCTCGCAGGCCAAGTACGCGGCGGAGATTCTGGACAACACCTGCATGACTGCTTGCAAGTCTGCCACGACACCGGTCGACACGTCGCCCAAGCTCTCCGCTTCTGCCGGCCCTCCCGTGGCCAACCCAACTGAGTACCGGAGTCTCGTACGTCGGGGCTCTCCAGTACCTCACCTTCACGCGCTCTGACATCGCCTACGCCGTTCAGCAGGTGTGTCTTCACATGCACGACCTGCGTGAACAGCACCTGGCGGCCATTAAGCGCATCTTGCGCTACGTCAAGGGCATGCTGTCTCATGGACTTTGGCTCCATTCATCTTCACCGGCTTCCATGGTCACCTACACCGACGCCGACTGGGCCGGCTGCCCCGACACTCGACGTTCCACGTCGGGCTTTTGCGTCTACCTCGGTGACAACCTCGTCTCATGGTCTTCGAAGCGGCAACACACGGTCTCGCGTTCCAGCGCTGAGGCTGAGTACCGTGCTGTGGCCAACGCCGTTGCCGAGGCTACTTGGATTCGCCAACTCCTCCATGAGCTTCATCGACCATCTCCTCCAGCTACGGTTGTGTTCTGCGACAATGTTAGCGCCGTCTACATGTCTACGAACCCCGTCCAGCACCAGCGCACCAAGCACATCGAGATCGATCTTCACTTCGTTCGCGATCGTGTTGCCATGGGCCAGGTTCGCGTGTTGCATGTTCCCTCGTCTCGACAGTTCGCCGACATCTTGACGAAGGGTCTTTCATCACCGTTATTTCTGGATTTTCGGTTCAATCTCAACGTCCGCACTCCTCCCGTTGTGACTGCGGGGAGTGTTAGAGATATGTCACATTATGTGACATGATTGCCAGAGATATGTCACATTATGTGACATAACTTCCTGATCCTCTAAATCGTGGAGAGTCCTTAATGTTGTGATCTCCCATTTATGATTAGGATTGTAATTCTTATATAAATAGACATGCAATGGAAATGCCCAATGTATGGTCAATTCTCTCATAAGAATATCGACGGCTTCATTATTTCAGGAAAAATGTGAAGCTCACAAGCCATGCCAAGAAGCCATTATTGTCGTGCTACTACTACCCGCGCCTTTGCTTCAAGGAAGGGGCGCTTCGCAGTTGCGGCCTCACCAGGATCAGGCCTGGGTCTGCGAGGGACAACCGACGCGCGACGCGACTACACGCCAGTGTCCAGGTGGTCTTTCGGCCCATTAAATTACCGATGGAATGATCATTTAGCATGCTCTTAGCATTGACCATTTGCATTGGATTACTATACCTCTGACCATTTCCATTGAATTACCGCCAACATTTACTGAACTACTCCAAAATATAAGGTGTTTTAGCCCATCATTGTTATGAATATATGTAGACATTTTTTAATGTGTAGGTTAGAAACAAAAGAAGTAAACCTATATACTAAAAAACATCTAGATAGATATGTGACAATGATAAATTAAAATATCTTATATTTTAAAATGGAGGAAGTACTACCGACGGTCACTCGGCTTGCTCTTAACACATGATGAGCTACATGGATCCACGCTGAGAATTCGCTCCAGGAACTTGCAAACACAGACGAGGCACGGCAAACACAAACTCGGAATTCAAACACGAATCCTACGGTAGCAGAGCAGATTCAGTTGAACCGTTCTTTGTTTTTTCCACATTGAATAGAATAGAATAGTAGTGCTGGTTGCGGCCTCGCCCAGATGAAGCCTCGCCTCGGTCGTACTCCTACCGACGAGCCCAACGTGCTTTGCATTGCAGATTTGCAGGTCTGACTTCTGAGAGGTCGCCTTTATTCAAATTCAAGGCCGCGTCCTGCACGCACACTTGGCAGCTGCCTGCTCCGTTCGTACAACCACTACTGTACTACCGTTGGTCTCATCTGGTCCGTCCACCAGCAACACGCCAGCCAGCAGTAGGCTTTAACAAAAGTCGCAGGCTCTCACATTTCGCTTTCGGTCCAACACATGGCTACTACTTATGTTATCGCTCGAATTTAAGATGGAGAATTTATGTATCCACGACTATAACTTGCTTAATACTCCAGCTTGATAATCTTAAATAAAACACGAAGGATTCCCTACCCTGTTTCCGATTATGTCAACTCTGTCCTGAGCTCACAACTTCTTGTCTATGCGACTCGTCTCCCAACTTCTCGTCGGTTGCTACTCGTTTCACGGCCGCCCAACCACACCTATTATTATTCAGCTTTGAGATGAAATGGAATATGCGATGGGAGTTTGGGATAATCCAGCCTAAAGAATTCCCAAGAGCAAACACTACAGGAACAAACTGCTACGCCGATGGCCAATACCTAAGCCGACGGCTTTTTATCGGGGCCGTCGGCATAGGCCCTGGCCTCGGGCGTGGCCGAAATTTGGCCGTCGGCTTAGATATGTCGTTGGCGTAGATTATTCAGGGGACCTAACCCGACGGCAAAGCCGTCGGGTCAGGTACTTTCATTTTTTGATCGCCTTTTCTGTTTTGCAAAAAATAAAAGAAAATGGTAAAAAAATTCAAAAAAAAAATCCTTTGAGGTGTAGTTATGTTACATGATCTAGTTGTTAGAAAAATTAAGAAACTGGAATTTTGACATATTTTGCAAAAAACTTAAATTAGGAAAATTAAAAACCCGATTTTGGTACTCCGAAAATGGAAAATACACTTTTTTGCTTTAACGGTCAAAGTTTAGTGAAGAAATGACATGTCGCGGATCTGAAAATGATTTTTGCAAAAAATTAGGAGCTCATCTTATTAGAGCTAAAGGGCAAACCCACCCCGGTTCCAGCGAAATCGGCATGAGTTTGTGTAAAATTTAAAAAATAACTCTAAAAGTTTGCGTGATGAAACAAGAGCTGATATATGTATCTCAGGTGGTCTATTATTTATGTGGGGTATTGTGCCCAGCTTTCCATAAGCCGTTTTGGTAGCTGCCTCACAAAAAACCCCGATTTCAACACTTCGAAAATGGAAAACACACTTTTCATAGGACAAAACAAAAATCAGCCTTCGTGGAGTTCCTAGCCATCCCAAGGGCCACGCGCATGTCCTATATGGCCTTGTTTCGACAAACTATGCCATGATCAGGACAAAACCTAGCTCATTTGACCTAAAAGCTATGCAACCTCGAACTTGATAGGTCATTTTTTTGAAGAGACTTTCTGATAAATTGCTTTTATCAAGGTTTGAATTTTTTCCCCACATCTAGGTGATATAAAATGACGCCACGCGAAGGTCTCATATTTTTGCGATTTATTTTGAATTAGTTATGCCTGATTCTGGACCCGCATGAACATGACAACGCACGAAACTCGCGCTCATGGTCAGGCGGTGTGGAGTCCCGCTTTAACGGGCAATGTTTAGTGAAGAAATGACTTGTTGCGGATCTGAAAATGATTTTTGCAAAAAATTAGGAGCTCGTCTTATTAGAGCTAAAGGGAAAACCCACCCCGGTTCCAGCGAAATCGGCATGAGTTTGTGTAAAATTCAAAAAATAACTCTAAAATTTTGCGCGATGAAACAAGAGCTGATATATGTATCCCAGGTGGTCTATTATTTATGTGGGGTGTTGTGCCTAGCTTTTCGTAAGCTATTTTGGTAGCTGCCTCACAAAAAAAACCCGATTTCAGCACTCCGAAAATGGAAAACACACTTTTCATGGGACGAAACGAAAATCAGCCTTTGTGGCGTTCCTTTCCATCCCAAGGGCCACACACATGTCCGATATGGCCTTGTTTCGACAAACTATGCCATGATCAGGACCAAACCTAGCTCATTTGACCTAAAAGCTATGCAACCTCGAACTTGGTAGGTCATTTTTATGAAGGGACTTTCTGGTAAATTACTTTTATCAAGGTTTGAATTTTTTCCCCACATCTAGGTGATATAAAATGATACCACGCGAAGGTCTCACATTTTTGCGATTTTTTTAAATTAGTTATGCCTGATTCTGGACCCGCATGAACATGACAACGCACGAAACTCGCGCTCATGGCCAGGCGGTGTGGAGTCCCGCTTTAACGGGCAAAGTTTAGTGAATAAATGACATGTTGCGGATCTGAAAATGATTTTTGCAAAAAATTAGGAGCTCGTCTTATTAGAGCTAAAGGGCAAACCCACCCCGGTTCCAGCAAAATCGGCATGAGTTTGTGTAAAATTCAAAAAATAACTCTGAAATTTTGTGCGATGAAACAAGAGCTGATATATGTATCCCAGATGGTCTATTATTTATGTGGGGTGTTGTGCCTAGCTTTTCATAAGCCGTTTTTGTAGCTGCCTCACAAAAAACCCGATTTCGGCACTCCAAAAAAGAAAAACACACTTTTCATGGGATGAAACGAAAATCTGCCTTTGTGGCGTTCCTTGCCATCCCAAGGGCCACACACATGTCCGATATGGCCTCATTTCGATAAACTATGCCATGATCAGGACCAAACCTAGCTTATTTGACCCAAAAGTCATGCAACCTCGAACTTGGTAGGTCATTTTTATGAAGAGACTTTCTGGTAAATTGCTTTTATCAAAGTTTGAATTTTTTTCCCACATCTAGGTGATATAAAATGATGCCAAGCAAAGGTTTCACATTTTTGCGATTTTTTAATTAATTACGTCTCGTTCTAGACCCGTATGAAAACGACTATGCATGAAACTCCTAATCGCGGACAGACGATGCGGAGTCCTGCTTTAAAGGTTAAAGTTTAGTGAAAAATGATGTGTTGTGGATCCAAAAATGATTTTTAAATTTTTTGATTTTTTTTGAATTTTTTGATTTTTTAATTTTTTTGATGTTTTTGATTTTTTAAATGGTTTTATTTTTAATTTTTTGAACATTTTTAAATTTTTTTCCAAATTTTAACAAACACATATACACATGCCCATATATACCTACACACATATAGATATATACACATACATACTTACACACAGTTATATAGACACACATGACTTAAGAGGATTGATATGCTACTAATATCAATAAGGACTTAGTAGTGTAGGTGTAGCTTATTCAAATAGAACTTAGGAATTAAGCGTGCTGGGCTTGTAGCAATCTGAGGATGGATGACCGAGCGGAAAGTCATTATTCTAGTGTCATTAGAGAGATAACAAAAAATTGAAAAAAAGAAAAAATCAAAGAAAATGAAAAGGTACAAAAAAATAAAAAGTTTGATTTTTTTTCAAAAATTTGAATTTTTTTGAAAAAACCGAAAATGAGCTGACCCGACGGCCTTACCTGACCCGACGGCATTTTTTGGCCGTCGGGTTAGCCTACGCCGATGGTAAAAGCTAACCCGACGACCTTTAGACCTGGCCCGACGCCCGATTATGCCGACGGTACCTGACCCGACGGCATCAGGAAAAAGCCGTCGGGTTAGGCTGACCTGACGGCATTTTTAGGGTAACCCGACGGCCTGTGGCCGTCGGCGTAGCTGTTTCTTCCTGTAGTGAAAGAACCTAATGGCACCACAATCATAGCTCCGCGTTTGGTTCCTTCCAAATACAAACCTGCTCAAAGATGCAACCATCATGTCCTCGAAATGCAACAAGAAAGATTTGCTCCTTTCTTTTGGCCAAGAAACAAGAAAGGTTTGGTCTTAGATTTTGGCATGACTAGGTGCAACTAACCATCATGTCCTCGCAATCAGAATTTAGAATTTAACATAGCTCTCCGGAAAAAGGAAAGGAGACAAGGTGAAGTTCGTGTCACCAAATTTTTACGCTTCAGCCAGCAAGAAATAACTCGGAAAAGCATCTCTTAGACAAGATGGCAACATATTGCTCAGAGCAAAATTGATCCGATCCAAACTATTAACCGTAAGTGTTGTAGTAATCATTAGGATTTTCAAATCATCCAGTGCAACATATCTGAAATTCAGTCTAAGTGTTGAACTCTAACTGAATCGACAGAAAGTTTAGTCATAAAACCAAGCCAAGAGGACGACACCACGTGCTGGTCTTTATTGGTAACCGGTTTGAAGTTCATTCAAAGTGTTGAACTCTCAACTGAACCGGAAGAAAGTTTTAGAGATAAGAGCAAGTACAATAAGTCACAGTTAGCTGGCTATAAGGATTAAAATACTATTTATTTGCCTAGTTGAATGAAAGAGAAGATGAGTGGATTCTAATGCAAGAGCCAGCTCTAGCACGTGTTCCTATGCACTTTGAGAGAGTGAGAGGTGGACCATATATTGCTAAAGTAGTATAATTTTATTGCTCACTATTGTATATGCTAGCTCTAAGTTGCTTATAGATGACGTGGCACTTGGCTTCACTGGTGGAAAAAATGGGCTTTAGTCCCGATTGATAACGGGCTTTAGTCTCGGTTGTCCAACCGGAGCTAGCAAAGCGGGACTAAAGCCTAACCGAGATTAAAGGCCATCCACGTGGCCTCGGTCGAACGCGCGGGCTAGAGGACCTTTAGTCCGATTGGTAATACGAACCGGAACTAAAGGTCCACTGCCGCGGCGCAGTTGTTTTTATGCCGCGGCAGAGAAATCGTGTGTTTCTCTCCACGGTAAGATTTTGTGTATTTGTTTCCATTTTGTGTTTTTCATTTCATTTATTTTTCAAATTATGTTTCACTTTAATTTCAAATAAGTTTCCGTACACATATTCTATGCTACTACATGCATACACATTATACGTTGATGCATATATACATATATAATTAAAACAAATCCACATAGTGTTCCACGTCCTCCACATTACGCGGTAATATCCGATCACTTCGCTACTACATGCATACACATTACGGGGTAATATTCAATCTCTTGCGACTGTATAACTATTTAATTACATGAAGAAAACTAAATTACATATATCATTCCTCGTCCTCCACATACCGTTCTCCTTTTGGATCGAGGACCTCCCTCATGAGAAATCCCGCCAACTCTTTTTGAATTGCTCGTAAGCGCTGCGATGGTAGGAGCTTCTCCCGCAAGTCCAACGTCTTTAAGATAGAGATCAATATGAATCTTTACTACTCCCTCCGTGCCGGTGTATAGGTCCTGCGCGTACCCTAATTCGTCATTTTGACAAATATAACACAAATTTTACAACATAAAAATTATACCATTAGAAAGTACATAATCTAAAGTTCCAGTGATATATATTTTGTAGTATATATCTTATATTATATTGATCAAAATGGCAACCTAGAGATACGCGCAAGACTTATACACCAGGACGAAGGGAGTATTGGTTTCGAGTTGGTGAAGACACTTTTGCTATACATCATTTGAGTTCCAATTTTATCCCTAGCAAAAAAACAAATCTACATCATCCCAACCGAACCAATAAATAACCAAATCAATCTGTATCAACCTCATGAATCCGTACCACAAATCACGCGTCTATTAACTCTAGCGTACACATATAAGAAAAGATACTGTATCATATCTTTCAATCGGTTATTACTTCTTTCCAATCACGGAAGTTTTCTTCAATAATTACGTCATTACGTCAATCAATCAATCAATCACGGAAGCTAAGGAAAGTAATATGGAAATCTACCAGAGTACTCCGCTGCCCTACCCGGCCTATGAATACCCCTAGGCCGCCCTGATCTCCGGCGCCGGCAGACGATGCCGCCAACGCCCTCAACCTCAAAGTCTTCACCGCCGCTGAGTATACTCCCGTCAAGACGCCGCCTCGACCACCCAAGGTCCCCACGTTGTCGATGCCGTCCTACTCGACGCATTTCTGGATGTTCCCATGGCGCTGGGCTGCACACGCCGCTCGAGTCACCTCGTAGGTTCTTCTGCCCAGGTCACTGAGAAGAGGGTTGGAGGAGAAGAGCCGAAGAGGACTGTCGAGAGCGAGTAGACGGAGCAGGCCCTGGGGACATCTTGCTCTAGGTATCTGGGCAACCTAGGATGCGAGTCGCCTACCACGAGATCGGCCACCCTGTCCACGGCTAAGCAATAATACACACACCTCATCTCACTTCACAAGATTGTTTCAGTGTGACCTCTTGTCGTTGTACTAAGACTAATCAGTTAATTTTTGCATGACAAAGACACCGAGGGGCGATGCGGTGCAGAAGGTGACATTGATCCCACAGGGGTAGGCACGAGGCCTGACGTGGCTCCTGCCAAGCGATGATCCGATGCTTAGTCTTTGCAAGGATTGTCAGTGGGCTTGGTGTCGTGCCACAGAGGGATTCATCTTTGGTGAGCCTGGTGACCACCTGGTGACCACGGGCGCAGTGGGGACCTGGCGTGGCAGGATAATTTTAATTCTAAATACATCATATAAGATTTCTCCATCAGACTTCTACTTTTGTAATCATGTGCAAAAATATCAACATGTCTTGTGCCATAAATTTTGATCAACTAATATGAAACGGAAGGAGTAAACAATTATCATGATTTTATGGCAGTTTATGTAGTTTTAGTATGCAATTATCATTTTTTGAGACCAAACATTGATATCGTCCATTTTCTCCCATGATAGTAATGCTACTAAGTTTTGATTTCCCTATGTTGATTGTACATGAAAGAATTTATATCATTCTATCAACGGATGTTATTCCAATTATGTATCATGCATTCCACATGCAGAAAATTTAATTTCTTTTTTTTGTAATAACGGGGTATGTCACAATTTTTTTTTCTTTTTGGGTAAAAAAATTAGGGTTGGATCACACTAAGGACCAAGGAAACGTTGACACACTATTTTGCAAAAGGAGGCTAGAACTTGAGGGAATTATGGTGAGTAAGGTGGGTTTGGTGATAGCTCAAAACGGTTAAGTGGTAGAAAGTGTTAACATATAACGCGAGAGTCCGTAGCAATGCACGGGCATTCAACTAGTATATATAAGTTGAATGAACAATTGACGATAATAAAAGAAAACTGTGAATATTATTTATGTATATGAAAGTCCAAGTCACGAGCTCTCCGCTCACTGGTGTACCATCGGATGTACTCGCAAACGTAGAATCCACATAGATTAGTCCCCTTTCGCTGCTCCAAATCATTTATCGTTTTAAAAGTTAGCTCATCTTTGAATGGACCTATTATTTTCCTTCTGAAACATGTCCAAACCCTGCAGGGCAAAGAAAATGAACAAATGAGTTATTAAATACTTGATATCAGGAAATGAATGAAAGAGGCCAATATAGTGCGCTAATAATTGAAATTACTTTTGCAGCATTGCTTTCATGTTGCTCCACAGCTCTTGATCCTTATTCAATGAGTTTATGATTTCAACTATGAACTTGTCAAATTGAATTCTTAGCAGAATCCAGTGGAACCTGCGGACACGTTTACATACTCAGACATGCATAACTCATCAATTACACTTAACATCGAGTAAGCAAAAAATAAATGTACAAGATAGGAACACTCACGAGAAGTTGTAAGGAAATAGAATTTCTCTTTTGAGATTTTGCTTGGTTAAAAATGTGTACAGGTCATGCTCCACGTCTTTGGGGTGACTTATAACGTAATTTCATTAACGATATATGGGTCAATGAAACCAACATCATAGATTGCCCTTTTTTGCATTCGAACCTCTTCATTTTGCATAATAGCGTACAAAAAGAATATAATTAGGATACTATATTACAGGCAATGAACGAGCTAAGCTAGAGACTTGAATAAACCACTTACAGACAATAGCAAGCAATGATAGATTTGTCGAGGTCGCGCTGATTGAATAACAAAAACAATTCGTCCAATTGAATATGTTTCAAGTATCTTTTGAAGTGATACTCCACTCTAACGTCCGCCATAAAATATACTTTCATGTCCTTCTTTTTTATGTGCTCCTTGTACTAGCTGAGCAGATTTTGCAAATGTGTTGATAGACTCGCTTCCTCCTAAGGACTGATCAGAGGCCCCGTATGACATATTGCAGTTCTATCTCACCCTTTGGCGCTTCTTCAATGCTCATTTGAGGAAGAGAGATACCGATTGTGTCCCCTTGTTCTTTGGCCTGCGATACAGACATATTCAATTGTCTAGTAGCCTGTATGATTTTGAGGTCCAATAATTCGTAGTCCTTATCCATATCGGCTCTGAAGGCCTTATCCATATCGGAAGTCAGTATGAGCGGAGGGACCGATTGATTCTTCTGTTCTCTGAGCTAGGGAATTTGTTTCCCTCGTTTTGCACTTGTTTTTTTCTTCTCAGACAAGGCACTTTGCTTGAAATTTTGTGGTCATAGTCTGATGGAAGATTCATCTTATATTGGGTCGGTTGAGTAAGCATACTCATAGCCCACTTATTTTCTTTCTCAGTAAATGTCTGCTTGGCCTCAGGCTATTTCGGTTCAAAAAATGCATTCACTTCTCTGCGTGAAATCACTTCGGTTTCCTCGCCAGTCCTATCATAAGCTCTCTGGGGAAGAGGCTTTAGCGATGGCCCTTGTATCTTCGTGGACTTATGTACTACATGAGTAGTATTAACCGTAGCGGCCCTTCTCCGCTTTTCCCCTACTGAGTAGTATTAGGGGGCGGCTTCGGTTGACGCACCAGACGTGCACTAGGGGCGGCGTCGGCTGATGCGTCAGAGGTGGACTGGGAGGTAGCGTCGGTGTAGGTGGACGACAATTACCGGGGGAGGGTGGACTTGGATCCCTCAGAGTCGGTGGCCTTGGCGCGATCCTAGAAACTTGATGTATTTCTTTTGCCATAGAATGATATAGCGCCTGACATCTCCTAGTTTCACATCCCCTTCAGGTGTAGCAATGTCAATCTCTAGGTCCTCATACCCCGGGACTATGTCATCCACCGTGACACGAGCATAGCCATTTGGTATCAGATTCCCATGGTGGAGTGCTTCAGGTAGACACGGTAAAGCAGTGTCGATCGCCACCTTGAAGGACATGTTCTTCATTGGCTGATGTAGCTTACAATTTGTCATCTCCCTAACATCATCCACGGGGTAGCGAGGCCCCGGTGCATCATCGATCGTCTGTGCATGATCATCACCTGGGACCTCCACGCTGGTTCTCCGTTGGCTATTAATATCCAGTGCTGGATCTTCCTGCGGCCGAGATGAGC
This sequence comes from Dactylis glomerata, assembly GCA_007115705.1. NCBI lineage: Eukaryota > Viridiplantae > Streptophyta > Magnoliopsida > Poales > Poaceae > Dactylis > Dactylis glomerata. The sequence continues at coordinate 39,548 of QXEO01001630.1, read as the reverse complement.
TTTGCTAGCGCATTTCTTGTATCATCTTTTTCATGTCGATAAATTGACATTCTACATTCCTAATATGATCTGCCTCCCGGTCCTTCTTTCTCTTATGGCTTTTGTAACCGTACAGGTCTTCGTGCTGGGAAAACCCTTCCTTCTACGAAACACTGGCGCCTTTGCCTCGTGTTTGTCCTGTGTGTTCAGGATTCCTGAGGGCGGGTGTCAGCTTGTTGTTCTCTCTATCAACCCGGATCAATCCCGCTTGAGCATCGGCCATTGCCTTAACAAGGGCTGCGGTGAGAGGAAAAGTTTGCTTCCGATGAATACACTTCCTTGTTACCGGGTCTAACGATTACCCATGCTCGTACCACCAGTGCTTGGCCCTTTCGGGCCATCCCTCTGTAGCTAGAGTGATTCCTTTAGCCCTCAGGTTGGTCTCCATAGCTTCCCACTTAGGCACTGCAGTGTTGTAGCCGCCGGGCCCCAAAACATGGTGACAAGGGTATAGCTATTAAAGCCCATTATCTTAGTACCCCCGGGGCCTGATAGATAGGCCCAAGCATAGATGTAGTCGAAATACGAGATGATATCATATGCAGACATTGTAATTTGTGTTGAACCCGACCGGTTCCTCAAGACCTGGCCACCTATATATAGGGGCTAGGAGAGGCCGGCCAGGGATAGTTTGAGATTGAGCCAATTGATTGCCCGCTTATTCTCACCACGTATTACGTTTCGCCTAGTTTGTCTGATCTTTAACCTTCGAGTTCATCTGACGCCCTCTTCCCCCGATACTAAGTCCTTCATCTAGGACATTTGCCAAGTGAACCCTCATCAATTGGCACTGTCGTGGGGATGACTTCTGGGGTATTCCAAGGGTAGCACTGTCTTCCGGCTGGCGTCCCAGGAATCTCCACGGCGCTAAGTCATCCGACCGTGGGGACGACGGGATCTGGATCTACGGATTCGCCGGCTCCATCACCAACCGCAACCAAGATCGGCATCGACACCGCCGTCGGCATCGCTGCGCCGACCAACGTCGGCACCCCCGTCAAGATCGACGCTACCGTCGGCATCGCTGCGTCGACCAACGACGACACCACTTCCAAGATCGGCATCGACACCATCGCCGGCATCGCTGTGCCGGCCATCGTCCACACCAGCCCGATGGAATTCGAGACTGGCGCCGTCGAATCGACTGTCATCGATGGCATCTCGCCAAGCACCATCAACCTCACCTCGACGATGAGCGCCATCGACCCCGTCCCGAGCGCGGCAAGGGCAGCACCCGAAGGCTACGACATGGCCTTCGGATTGTTCAATTTCCATGTGGACAGCAATGGAGCAATGGAACTGCTCTCCATCGGCGAATCGGCTCCGCTCGTGGCCGAAACGACGACACCACCATCCGTCGGGGGCAAACCCTTGGCAAGCGCGTCACTAGCACCGTCGAAGGAGGAGCTGAGACTGAAGATTTCGACCCCATCAGTAGGGTCGAACGATTTCGAAGATCCGCCTCCATCCCCGACCACCGCATACTGCGTCGACTGCGACGCATACCACTACATAGGCGCCGGAGATTTCTCACTCCATGAGATCGCCGGCTGTGAAGATCCGCGGGGAGGTACAGCAGCTATCTACCCAACGATATCCGAGTGCAATCGGGCTCTCAACGCCCTCACGCTTCGCACAGCACCCTATGATCCTGACTACGTCGAAGGATTATACTCGGACTACACGTGCTCCGACGACGACGACGATGTCTACCCCGAAGCTAAGGGGAAAATCGGCAATTCGGTGAGCTCTGCCTCGCTATGCGAATCTAACGCATCTAGCGACGGCTATATGGCTGATCATGACTTTGATTTCATGATCGAAGTCGGACCCTACGTCGAAAGCGACGACGTCTATCCTCCAGCGCTGGGAGAAATCAGCGATGACTCGACCCCGTGGCTCGGGGGCCACTGCATGATGGCATCACACAACGAAGGAAACAACAGCGGCGGTCGAAACCGAGCAGACATCGGTCGACCAGTGGTCACACATGACCAGATTCGGTTCGCAAGAAGGGTCTATGCGGGCGAATTAAACTTCGGACCCAACCCAAGTCCAAGCGATCTGGCTGCACTCCGATTCGTCGTTCAGGAGCAAAAAGATCAGATCAGCGCTGATAGACGAGTGTTGGAATGACGCAGAGAGGAGGCCGACGCATCCAGCAGAAGGCGGGCAGAAAGATCATCGCACTACTCTTCAAGCGTTCAGCACAGATCAAGATCGCGCACTCAGCAGGGGGCCGATATGCATAATGTCACTCGAAACCTGGAGGCAGAATTCAACGAAGCTGAGTTAATGCCCAAGACCAAGGAAGCAGCAATCATGGCTGCAGCGGCATACATTGCTGCGAATGCGTCTAACGGTGACGAACATATGCGACACCTGCGAAATCTAGCACTCGAAGGAGTAAGGGTGCTGCAAGGCACGCCTGGCTCAGCACATGATGCGACAACAGCAAGAGCCGCTCCACCACCGGAACAGGCTAGGCACCCAGCACCAGCGCCAGCCGTAGCGCCTCGGACGCATGAGGTCGAACCTCTCAACGGAGAGCTTCGGCATGGCCTGGCCCAGCATAGAGTCGACCAAGGGCGAGCGCGACGCGAGGCGGAAGCGTTCGGCGGTCCCAGCGACGGACTCTGCGGGGCAGAATGCTTTAGCCTTTTGATCCGCTCGGCACCATTGCCGAAAGGAATCAAGCTCAGCGACGGCGTAGTCAAGTTCAACGGGCAGCAGGATCCCCGAATTTGGCTAGATGATTTCATGACCGCTGTCAAGATCAGCGGCGGATCCAGAGACAACGCTCTCCAGTTGTTATCACTGCACCTAAAAGATAACGCAAGGGCATGGTTGAATAATCTCGCCCAAGACAGCATTCGCTCCTGGGAAGAGTTTCGGCAAGCGTTTATCGCAAATTTCCGAGGCACCTCACGACGCCCTACGTCGTTCGAAGAGCTTCGCTTATGCGTGCAGAAGACCGGCGAAAACCTGAGGTCATACATCTCACGATGGATCAGCCTTCGGAACACGACAGAGAATATCTCGCCCGAAAGGGCCATTGATGCATTTCGGGACAGCTTATTTCGGCGTGACTTCAAGGAGGAACTATGGCGCTGCAAGCCCAGAACCATCGACCACCTCATGAGTTTGGCGAACGAATGGGCCGATGGCGAGGACTCCATCTCGGCTCCCAGAAGCCGCCGTCGATCAGCAGAACACGATGGCGATGCGAAGGATCAGTTCCATCCCGGATCTCGGAAGAAAGGCCGCCGAAGCCGCTACGACAACACGGAGAACGTAGACATGATAGCAGCTGGCTACGTCCACGAAGACCGCGACGACAATCGCGACTTACCACGACGAGGAAATACTTACTACGGCAGCAGCAGCCGTGACTCGAAACCCAGCAAGGAGTGGCGTCGCCGGCAGCCACAGCTGTCGGCAGAAGAGATGCTCGACAGCGGATGCCCAAGGCACACGTACCTCGACAAGGACGGAGTACGAAAACCTGCACACCTCCTCATCGAGTGCAGGGAATTCCTTCGCCTCAACCGAGCACTTCAGGAGAGGATGAATGTCGAGCAACCAGTGGCAGGGGCGATAGCCTACAACGCTCCACCGCCACCACCGAATCCACCAGCAAATGTCGTACAGCAAAGCCATCAGGCCGCTACGATCCAGCAAGCCGAGCAGCGATAGCCGGCCAACGAGGAAGAAGAGTTCCCGCCTCCAAGAGGTTTCGTGCCCATGATTCAGAGGGGGCGCCCGACGAACAAAGTTCAGCGGAAACGCGCGAGAGAAGTATTCCACGCCGAGCACGCGCCACCAGCTACTCCCGAATATCTGGATTGGTCCGAACACCCGATTGGTTTTGACCGGTCAGATCATCCACCGAAGATACCACGCCCAGGACACCATGCTCTGGTTCTTGAGGCGCAGATAGGGGGCTTCACCTCGAAAAAGGTGTTCATGGACGGAGGCAGCAGCTTGAACCTAATCTATGCAGACACGCTGCGAAAGATCAAGATTCCACTAAACAATCTCCTGCCAACAGAGACCTCCTTCCACGGAATCGTCCCGGGAAAGCCAACGTATCCATTGGGGGCGATACACCTCGACGTCATCTTCGGCACTAAAGCAAACTTCAGAAAGGAGAAGATCGAATTCGAGGTGGTCGACTGGCCCTCGCAGTACCATGCCATCCTCGGGCGACCAGCGTTCGCCCGATTCATGGCCGTACCCCACTACGCCTACCTCAAGTTACGGATGCCCGCAAACAGAGGACCACTGACGATCAGCGGCAGCTTTGCGCGGTCAAAAAACTGCGACAAGGACTTCAACGACATGTCCCAGACTTTCAGGGTGCACGAGGGACTGCACCACATTCGGGAAGCCACTGTCATGGACATCGACCCACCGGCGCAGCAGAACGCCCCAGAGTTGTCTTTCGACGCCACCAAAGACACCCGAGAACACCAGATCCACCCGACTGATCCAACCAAGACGGCGCGGGTGTCGAACTCCCTTTCCCCCGCATAGGAAAGCGCGCTCGTCGAGTTCCTCCGTGAGCACTAGAGGATGTTCGCCTGGTGTCCAGCAGATATGCCAGGCATCCCCAGGGAACTCGCCGAGCACGAGCTTAAAATATTCCCCAACGCGAAACCGGTCAAGCAGTCTATGCGACGGTACAATCCAGAGAAGGCCAAGTCGATGGGCGAAGAAATCAATCGCCTCCTTGAAGCTAAGTTCATCAGAGAGATCAAGGAAGCCACATGGCTCTCGCCACCGGTCATGGTGGAAAAGAAGGACACCAAGATCTACAGGATGTGCATCGACTTCACAGCTCTAAACAAACACTGCCCGAAGGACTACTTCCCTTTGCCCCGAATCGACCAGATTGTTGATTCCACGGCAGGATGCGAGCGCCTCTCGTTCCTCGACGCCTACTCTGGATATAACCAGATACGGCTAAAGGTAGAAGACGAAGACAAGACGGCGTTCATCACCCCGCACGGGGTATACTGCTACATGACGATGCCTTTCGGGCTCAAGAACGCTGGAGCTACGTATCAGCGGTGTATGCAAGCATGCTTGAAGGAACAAATCGGACGCAACGTCGAGGTCTACGTCGACGACATTGTCATCAAGACATCGAAAGCAGATACTCTGCTCGACGACCTTCGAGAAACCTTCGCCAACCTCGACAGATATAGCATCAAGCTTAATCCGAAGAAATGCTCTTTCGGAGTACCCACCGGCCAACTGCTGGGCTATCTGATCTCCGAGAGAGGAATTGAAGGCAACCCAGAGAAGATAAAGGCCATCATCAACATGCACCCTCCAAAGACGCTCCGACACGTCCAGCAGTTGACAGGCCGACTCGCAGCGCTTAGCCGCTTCATCAGCAAGCTTGGCGAAAAAGCACTGCCCTTGTATCGACTGCTCAGAAAAACAGACAACTTCACATGGACCGAAGAAGCGCAAGCCGCCTTCGACGACCTCAAGCGACGACTATCGACCTCCCCAGTTCTCGTTACACCTCGAGAAAAAGAGCCAATGTTGCTGTACATTGCGGCTACAAATCAAGTTGTCAGCTCGGTGCTTGTGGTTGAACGCGCAGAGGAAGGCAAAGAGCACGGTGTTCAGAGGCCCGTGTACTACTTAAGCGAAGTCCTGTCGCCAACCAAGCAAAGATACCCCCATTATCAGAAGTTGGCATACGCCATCTACATGACGGGGAAGAAACTGCCGCACTATTTCGAGTGCCACTCCATCATAGTAGTGGCTTCGAACCCAGTCTCCAGCATCCTCAACAACCCAAACGCTACAGGGCGTGTGTCGCTATGGGGAGTCACGCTAGGACCCTGGGAGATTACGTACCAGCGCCAGTCCGCAATCAAGTCATAGGTCCTACCGGATTTCATAGCCGAATGGACAGAAGCCCAGATGCCCGAACTACCAGACCTGTCGAACAGCTGGACCATCTTCGTCGACGGGTCCAAGCGGGTTTCGGGGGCAGGAGCAGGAGTTATCCTGGTATCACCACAAGGAGACAGGATGCGCTACGTCCTCCGCATGCGTTTCCCGAATCCCTCCAACAACGAGGCAGAATACGAAGCCGTCCTTCACGGTATGCGCATGGCAAAGGCCTGCGGGGCAACCCGCATCAAGATTCATGGAGACTCGAACCTCATCGCTCAGCAAGTCATGAAGGAGTGCGACGCAACTTGCGCGAACATGATCGCATATCGCGCCATGTACGACAAGCTCGAAGGCGAATTCGAGGGCTGTGAAGTAACACACATCGGCAGGGAAAGCAACGAGGAGGCAGATAACCTGGCCAATGTCGGCTCAAGATGCCTCCCAATACCGCCAGGTGTTTTCTTCGAGGAGATATTCGAACGCTCCGTCAAGATCAAACCCACACCTGACCCGGCGTTAACAACACGTCCGGGGGCTCGGACAACCGACACCGCCCCAGCGGCAGGAGCAGCAGACCTCCCAAAGGATGCAGCCGCGGTCATGCTCGTCGAGGCAATATGGACAAAGCCGTACTTGGCGTACCTGACGAGGGGCGAACTCCCAGAAGACCCCATCCACCGCCGACAGGTCATGCGGCGCTCTAAGGCCTTCACGATAATCAATGGGGAACTCTACAAGCGAAGCACTTCGGGGGTGCTCCAGCGGTGCATAGCGCAGGAAGATGGAATCGCCCTCCTCCGAGAAATCCATGAAGGAACCTGCGGTCATCACGCTTGCAGCCGAACCCTCGTAGCGAAGGCCTTTCGGTCCGGATTCTACTGGCTATCCGCCCTCTACGACGCCAGGAACATCGTCCAGCACTGCGCAGCGTGTCAGATGTTCGCCACCAAGCCGCACGCGCCGGCATCGGAACTGCACACCATCCCTGTGGCATGGCCCTTTGCACAATGGGGGCTCGACCAAGTGGGGCCTCTCCCCAAATCATCTCGAGGAGGGCATACGTACTTGCTCGTCGCTGTGGACAAGTTCTCCAAGTGGATAGAAGCTACCCCGGTCACCAACCAAGAGGCGACCACGGCAGTCAAGTTTTTCGAGTCCATCGTCTATCGGTACGGCGTCCCGAACAGCATCATCACCGACAACGGCACCAACTTCACTTCGGGCGAATTCCAGGGCTTCGCTAAAGACCTCGGCATCAAACTCAAGTACGCTTCGGTATCACACCCCAAGTCCAACGGCCAGGTCGAAAAGGCCAATGGACTTGTCTGCGGAGGCCTGAAGAAGCGACTGCTTCGACCCCTCAAGCGCGCAGCAGGCGCCTGGGTCGAGGAATTGCCTTCGGTGCTATGGAGCCTGCGAACAACGCCCAACTCCTCGACAGGCTACACACCCTTCTTCTTGCTCTTCGGAGCAGAAGCCGTGCTGCCCACGGACGTGCGCTACAGCGCGCCCCGCGTCGCCGCCTACGTCGAGGAAGACGCGGACAAGGCGTTAGCAGACGCCCAAGACCTGCTGGACGAAGCTCGAGACGTCGCCCTCGTTCGATCGGCGGTCTATCAGCAGAGCCTCCGCAATTACCACAGCAGACGGGTACGCGGACGCTCTTTCGAGCCGGGCAACCTCGTACTCCGACTCAAGCAAACAAGCACGTCGAAGCTGGAGCCACCATGGGAAGGCCCGTACCTTGTCCACGAGGTCATCCCAGGAGGAGCATATCGTCTACGCAACCCGAAGACGGGCAAAGACGTAGATAACCCATGGAACGCCGCGCAATTGCGCCGCTTCTATCCTTAGCTAGCAAAGCTGTCTCCTCTACCCCCTCTAATATGCAATCAAGTGTCGGCAGCAGTCCACACCCAACATTATGCCTTCGGCACCAAGCAATAAAATTCGAGTTCCTCACTTCATGAGTTAACATATCCGCATATTCGCCTACGCTCGGGGGCTCAGTCCTTCGACCCACGCTCGGGGGCTCAGTCCTTCGACCCACGCTCGGGGGCTCAGTCCTTCGACCTACGTTCGGGGGCTCAGCCCTCCGACCCACGCTCGGGGGCTTCGCCTACGCTCGGGGGCTCAGTCCTTCGACCCACGCTCGGGGGCTCAGTCCTTCGACCCACGTTCGGGGGCTCAGCCCTCCGACCCACGCTCGGGGGCTTCGCCTACGCTCGGGGGCTCAGTCCTTCGACCCACGCTCGGGGCTCAGTCCTTCGACCCACGCTCGGGGGCTCAGTCCTTCGACCCACGCTCGGGGGCTCAGTCCTTCGACCCACGCTCGGGGGCTCAGTCCTTCGACCCACGCTCGGGGGCTCAGTCCTTCGACCTACGTTCGGGGGCTTCACCTACGCTCGGGGGCTCAGTCCTTCAACCCACGCTCGGGGGCTCAGCCCTCCGACCCACGCTTGGGGGCTCAGCCTTTCGACCCACGCTCGGGGGCTCAACCTTTCGACCCATGCTCGGGGGCTTTCGCCCACGCTCGGGGGCTCAGCCTTTCGACCCACGCTCGGGGGCTTTCGACCCACGCTCGGGGGCTCAACCTTTCGACCCATGCTCGGGGACTTTTGACCCACGCTCGGGGGCTCAGCCTTTCGACCCACGCTCGGGGGCTTCGACCCACGCTTGGGGGCTCAGCCTTTCGACCCACGCTCGGGGGCTCAGCCTTTCGACCCACGCTTGGGGGCTCATCCTTTCGACCCACGCTTGGGGGCTCATCCTTTCGACCCACGCTCGGGGGCTCAGCCTTTCGACCTACGCTCGGGGGCTCAGCTTTCGACCCACGCTCGGGGGCTCAGCTTTTCGACCCACGCTCGGGGCCTTTCGACCCACGCTCGGGGGCTCGGCCATTCGACCCACACTCGAGGACTTCGCCTACGCTCTGGGGCCGCGCTCGATCAGCTCACGTTTGGGGGACGCGTTCTCTCGACCTACGCTGGAGAACTTTCGCCTTCCTAATCGATGCTCAAAGTCTCTGCCTTTTCAACACAGTCGAATATAAACACAGGTATACAATATATGTACAGAGTGAAGATACAGACACAACAACAAAGCTAGTTCATGGTGCCGCAGCATCTCGACTCGCCCTCTGACGATCGCTTTCGACGATAATTTGTCGAGCGATACAATCGCCGGTACTTCTACAAGCAGCATAATGCCGTTCCATGTCGTAGCGACCGCTGGGCGACGGCGGAGGCGTCTTCAGAAGCTCTAGGTCGACTTCAGGGTAGTGCGCATGCACGAAAGCAAGTGCGACCACAGCCCCGCTACGCAGATGTGCCCGGACAAAGGAATGTATAGCATGGCCGTTCTCGAATCGATCGAGCAGCGCCGGCAAACCTTCGGGCTGATCATTTAGAGGAAACATCGCCTGGTGCACCAGCGCAAGGGCACTTCGGCTCGTCTCAGCCAACGCACCAGCTTGAGCAATCCTATCCTGAAGGAGTGTCAGCTTCATTGCCTTCGATCGATCAGCCCAGAAGTTATCAGCAACGGAGTTGGCATGATTCTGGGCAGCAATAATATGCGCGTTTACGCGCTGGGCCTCAGCTGCACTGTCAAGACACGCATCTGCGAACAAGAGAACAAAGACTCAGTCCTGCAGATCCAAGCCAACGTGCAGCGAAAGAAGTTCGAAGACTTACACTTCAGTGATTTGCCAAGATTTTCGTTCTCATCTAGAAGGAATTTCTCGCAGTCCGCAGCATACGACGCCTTCGAAAGAGCAACATCGACCTTGGCAGTAACAACCTTTAGTTGGCGCTGCGCGTTCTGGAGCTGATCGCGCAACGATCGAATTAGTGACAACTCGCTCGTGGAGGGCGCTCTTCGCTCAATGGCACCAGCAGTACTGCCAGTTGTTTCATACGAAACAGGCCAAGCACCAGAGGTCAGCGAAGGATCCTGCAGGAGGAGCCGAACATCACACACAAGCAATGGCAACCAAATGGCGTGAAGAGTAACATAACAGCAGCACAAGTTTTACAACCGAAAGAGTACTAATCGGGGTCACAGCCCTCGATGTGCACTAGCGAAACTAATTACAATTGGGCACCAGAAGCACTGCTTGCACTACGCCGAACTACCAGCCTTGCTAGACGGCGCGGCGGATGCGCCACGCTTCCGAGCCCTCGCTGCCGCACGCTTCTCGTTCCTATCGGCCAGGAAGCCCGTCATTCGAGCAGCCAGTTCATGAGCACGCGCAACGTAAGTCTTGGCGGACTTGTCGCGTCCGTCCTTATCCTTTGGGTATGTGCTCGTGACCTTGTCAGCATCGAACTCCATGCCATGCATCATCATCATGGAGAAGACAGACTCGGTGCCGATGGTTACCTGACGGCGTACTGCGGCAAATCCGATACTGGACTCGATTCCAGCAGGCCCTTTCATCGCTCCGGCGTCTAATTCGGCAGCAGCTACACAAGCAAGCAGACAGCTAAGTCACAACGCGACTTTTCGCCCCAAAAGTTACTCCGGAAAAAGCTTTGAGAACTTACCACGCAAGGCATCAAGTGAAGATTGTAGGCACTGGGTCAGCTCTCCTTCGCGGGCCTCGGCGTCCAGGCGGCTTTTATCCGCGTGCTCCTTAGCTTCAGACGATTCGCCCTTCAGTCGGGCGATTTCGTCGTTCAGCTTGGCGACCTTATCCTTCAAACCCGAATTCTCAGTGGTAAGATTGTCCAGCTGAGTTTTCAGGGAAGTCTTATCAGTAGCAGCTTGGGCCCCAATCCCTAGTCAATAGAAGAAGATGTTCAACAACAAAAGCATCATGTCATACGCAAAGGCGAACTGTACAAGGAAGGTGGCATTACTCACTTCGAGTTTTGTCGAGCTTCTCAGACAGCCTACGATTCTCTTCCTCTAAGGCGAAGAAGCTCCTGCAAACCTTCGACAGGTCCCTAACAACGGGCTAAAGAAAGTCGGGCGACAAATTAACCTTCGAATCATGTTTCGGAGGGCAAGCCCAAGTGTGAACACTTCGACTCACCCTCGGGGGCTACTAATGGTCAAACACGCGAAGTGCAAGTCGAAAGTCTTTGGACTTACATGGTTGCTAGGACCGGAAGGCCCGCCGGACGAGGAGACAAGCACGAATTCTTGTTCCGTCGCCTTCTTCTTGGAAGAGGTCGAAGGCTTCATCGGAGCAACTTCGGGGGCGACAATATCAGCGACCTTCTCCTGTGAGTCTGCCGTTTGCTCAAGGGCGTCGTCATGAGGTCGAACCTGGTATCGATCTTGATCCCCCGGACCAGTCGACGTTTCCTCGGTGGAAGATCTGAAGCAATCATCAGCGTTAGAATCGGACAACCAAATCAAAACAAGACCACAAGTTACACGAAAGAAGAACTTACGATGCGTCGATCCCGAACTTCGGAAGGACCTTTTTCTCTGTTCGAGGAGGAGGACGGCGGTTCAAAGGCGAGGCAGGGATGGCGCTGTTGTCGTCATCCCCTGAAGAAAAGTGAGTGTCGTCAAGGTCTTCCGAATCCTCGACAACGTCCGCGACTCGTTGTCTCTTCGGAGCCCTTGGTGGCGATGGAGCAGTGGAGGCCGACCCTTCAGGCACCTCGGCGAAGTCACGCCCCGGATACTTGCCCATCTCTGGCTGGGGCGGATAGCATCGGGCTATGTTTATCACCTACATAATGAGAAAGACTGCATTCGACACTGGACGATCCGGCTAAGAAACGAAGAAGGCATTCGAATAAAAGCATAATCATACCTCGGTGCGGGGAAAGGCTTTGCTGAAGGCCACTGCACCGAAGACCTTCGGCACAGGATCCTTCTTCTTGATGTTGGTGACGGCGCGTACGCACTCGTCGATTTCGGCTTCGTGCAGCTCATCCTGAGAGATGCGAGTCGAGTCCCGGCGATCGCTGTAATCCCACATGCAGTGGGCTCGAGCAGCGAGCGGCTGGATTCGGCGCTCGATGAAGGTTCGGATGAGTTGGACTCCCGAAAGTTCCTTCTTCGGAGTAGCTCGAAGCTGTTGGATCTTCTCCATCAGCGGCTCTGTAATCTTCAACTCCTCGTCCGAAAGGTCGTGCCTCCAGGAGATGCGAGGTCGAAGAACGCCGGTGGGATGGAATTCCTCAAGTCCGAAGTTTTCGCCGTCGGAGGATTTGTCCTTGGCGTAATACCACTTCGTCCTCCACCCGGGGTTGTTTTCGGGTGTTTGGAGGTTGAAATACTCGACGTCTGGGCGCACTTGGACGCCGAAACCGCCGGTCTGATAGGGCAGAGGGTGCCGAATCACGAAGATTCGGCGCCACAGTGCCCAGTGGGGTTCGATCCCCAGGAAGCACTCACAAAGCGTGATAAAACACGCAATGTGAAGAACTGAGTTGGGATTCAGGTCATGAAGCTGAATCCCGTAAGCAAAGAGAAGGTCACGGAGAAAAGGATGCGGGGGGAAAGACAGACCCCGCAGCAAAAAGGCGATGAAGATTACCCGGAAACCGAGGGGTGGCCGGGGAACGATCTCCGGGCCGGCGGCGAGCGATTCCGCCGGCGCATTCTTCAGCAGGCCCATCTTCTCGGCCTGGGTCAGCTCCTTGTTGCCAACCTTGGATTGGACCCAGCGGCCAACGCCGGAGCCTTCAGCATCGGCCGTCTTGGCCTTCTTGGCGGCGGCAGTGGCGCCGGCGGCTGTGGAGCTCCTCTTGCCCATGGTCAGGGCGCAGCAAAGATCGCAGAAATGGAGATGGAAAGGAAGAGCTACAAGGATGCTGCGCGAGGAAGAAGACGATGGCGGCGGAGTGAGATAGACTGTTACCCTGCCACCGTTATTTATGCTAGCTCTAGAGATCTACGTCAGATCTCAACCGTCCATGGCGAAGTGGAAACGGCCGGGTTGATCCGACCGTCCACGTGTCAGCACGCGAGCACCGCGGCGTCCACTACGCACAGTAGTCAAGGAAACCGCGCCGGTTATTTCTCACCCACGCGCGGGACGTGCGGTCAAACTCTGTCAACGGCCGCGATGCACGGCTTGAGGGCCCACCACACGTCTTGTCCTGGCAGGCTCAGGCCCGTCCTGCAGAAGATGAGGTGACGACTCGACGCAGTGTGTCGTCAGCGCTGACGCGTTCCCTAGGGTAAAATGCTGTCTTTTCGGCTCAAGGGGTAAAAACTGGCAAAGGCTCTTTCGAGTCCCAAAGGTATGTACCCCTTGCACTCAGATGATCTCTCGATCGGGTTTCTTTTGAGGTCTTATGTGCTTTTCTCTTTTGTGCCATTCGAATGAGCATTGAGTTTCTCGACGACTCTGTCTTTCGTTCTTTTGGGGGAATTTTCCGGTCCCTCGAATTACTTCTTTCGGGCCAGCAGCGCCTTCGACATATTCGAGTCAGGGCTCCGGTCCCTCGAATTATCTCTTTCGGGCCAGCAGCGCCTTCGACATATTCGAGGCTGGACTTCGGCCCCTCGAGCTATTTCTTTCGGGCCAGCAGCGCCTTCGACATATTCGAGTCAGGGCTCCGGTCCCTCGAATTACTTCTTTCGGGCCAGTAGCGCCTTCGACATATTCGAGTCAGGGCTCCGGTCCCTCGAATTATTTCTTTCGGGCCAGCAGCGCCTTCGACATATTCGAGTCAGGGCTCCGGTCCCTCGAATTACTTCTTTCGGGCCAGCAGCGCCTTCAACATATTCGAGTCAGGGCTCCGGTCCCTCGAATTATCTCTTTTGGGCCGGCGGCGCCTTCGACATATTCGAGGCTGGACTTCGGCCCCTCGAGCTACTTCTATCAGGCCAGCAGTGCTCTCGAAATATTCGAGGCAGGGCTTCGATCTTTCGAGCTGTTTCTTTCTACCCAATAACACTTTTAGAGATTCGGGTTCGAGTTTCGGACCTTTGAATCATCTTGTTCTAATCTGTCTTTCGGGCTATCAACGCTCCTCAATCAACATGCCCGAATTTTGGTCGCCATATACCTGTTCGGATGCCGTATGTCAAATACGAAGGTAAGACCACGATTTGCAACATCGGATGGCCCGGTATTCGTATCAAACGCGCTCTGCCGGAAATTTTCCATACCTACGGTATGAAGCTTGCACCGATGGACGCATCGGGTGCCTCACAAATGAACTGGGCTTCGACTTGGTAAGTCCAACGCGGCTCAGGTCGAGGTAGCGCCAGCCCACGCGGGTTCGAGTCGGGGGACTCGAATCTGAGTAAGCTAACCGAATGTCTTTGCAGCAATGCAATTAACTGAGACCCGGCGTGAGTCTCAGGCCGGTTATGCGCATCCCTCTGCAAACCAAACTTAACGCTTTCGAGGCTCTACATGAGAGTAGCTCGAAAATCACGTAACGAAACAAGCATACTATTCGAATGACTTCTGTACATTTGCAGCTTTGCAGGCCAAGTGCTCATGTCGGGTGCGGCTGGGAAGATTTTCGGGAGGAGTCCCTGCCATAGTCTTTGGCTATCCCAGGCACTCGGGGGCTACTGACGAAGGAATGACAGATGGGCCCCTGACATTCGCCTACCTGGTTCTCGGTCCAGGTGGGGTGTCTCAGGAGAGGCTTTCGAGGCCCGTCAAGGCAGTGTTTCGATGCGGCCCGGGAGTATTACTTGGTGTACAAGCGAAGTTTCGAAGAGTCCAAGCTAGATTAGGTCTCGGTTGATCCGATCTGTACTTGGCTTGAGAAACACTCCTGAGACCTAGCCTTATCTGATAAAAGGCTGGGAGGGAGGTTTCGAAACCCTAGAATCACTTCCACCCACCTCACGCCGGAGCGCTCGACAACTTAGAGCTCTCTGCTTTTGGCCAGATCCAATCTGCGCCGCCATTGTAACACCATCATCGTCGCCACCACCTCAATACAAAAGTCAGACAAGCAGGACGTAGGCCTTTTACCTTTCGAGGGGGCTGAACCTGGGTAAATCCTCGTGTCCTTCTGCTTTCGTCTGATCGCCGTCGAGTTCGCCAGGTTCCCAATACGCTTCCTAGATCGAAAGCCCTTCGACATGGGCATTGCCGGGGATAAACCTCGTCACCGGCTCTGTCCAAAGGGCCGGCTGTGCCAGCAGCCGACTGCCGACTCCACCGAGGAGAGCCAGAGCTGGGTGAAGACGACAAGATTCCTCCAACGGCTGCTTCTCCGAAAGTGGCCTGGCCCCGACAAGGTCGACAGAGGCGAGGGACGGGCGTGACGCTAGCCACGCCCGGGCTCGACCAATCAGCGAGCAAGAGCCTTCCCCACGAAAGGATCCGAGGCAAAAGGGAGGGCATATGCCTCCGAGATGCCGGTCCAAAGGGGAAAGGCGCTTTATAAAGTTGCCATCGTTAGACAAGGAGTCAGAGGCCAGAGGATCACACCAAAGACACAGCCACGGAGGAGCTGGCAGCCGGGCAGCCAGCCACCTAACCTGTAACCAGACCCCCGCCTATATAAGGGGGTCTGGACCCTTAGACTAGGGAGATCCGATCTTTCTTCTTCCTCCTCTAGACCAAATAGCTCGAGGAGCGTTGTAACCACTGTCGAGCTAATAAGAAACAAGGCAGGAAGTAGGGGTGTTACCTCCGGCGTGGAGGGCCCTGAACCTAGGTAACCGTGGTGTCTCAGTTGCACAATCCTGAGCTAGACCCATCGCCGCACACCGTCGAGCCCCTCCGTTAAGCCATCCCCATGGCTACTGTCTCTAAATTCCCATGACAGTTGGCGCCCACCGTGGGGCAACGCGCGGCAGCGACCGGAGTCAAGTTCCGGCTGGGATTTCCATCGACTCTCAGCGAGAAGGTCGCCTCTGGCCTTGTCTGGAGGTTCAGCACCTTTGACTGCGTCAGCGACAATCTAGCCTGCTTCAACGATGGCTTCAGCGATAGTGGCTCCTTCCTCGACGTCGGCATCCACCGCTTCTACGTCGCCAAGCCCTTCCCGGAGGAGGTAACCGACGTCCTCGACCCTCTCAGCGACGGAGGCTCAAGCTGTGGTGAAAGCAGCGACTTTGGCACCATGGTCGAAGTGATGGCCCTGGGAGACAAGGAGAGCGGCGACTCACCGCGCCCCGCGCGCCCGCAGCTCGAACGCCTTCTTCCACAGGAGCAGAACGCTCCACTCCCAGAGCAGAACACCTCGGACATCGCCGTTGTGGATCTGCGCGCACCACTCGACCACGTCATCGACCCCATCCAAGTTGCGGAGGCCCTGGAGCGGACGCGCCTCGTTCTCCTCAGCAAGGTGGCTGAGGATGAGATCGACCGACGTCGCGCGAGCACCACACTCTGCGAGTTCTACGACACGCATGGAGACACGTCGGGTGAGCTTGCTTATGGCCAGCGGCGCAGCCATGGACTCGCTGAGGCGGGTCCTGGTCAGGTCCAGCGGTCGTCATCGGCAAGCCAAGGCTACGGGGGGCGCGGACAGGGCGGTCGTTCTCCGAGCTGCAACGCCCGAGGTCGCCGCGCCCAGCGGGCTGGCGGAGCTAGCAAACCACGCCAAGTCCCGGCGCCGGCGCCAGAGCCGGAGCCTCAAGCTCGCCAGCCGGCCCTGCACATCCATCTGTGGCTAGACCACATGAAGACCCTCCACAAGGGATCTGCTAGCTCAAAGCGAGCGGCGGCTGACCAAGGAGGCCCGGGGGCTGCCGGCGACGGTCAGGGGTGCAAGGAGGGCAAGTACACCCTCGATGCCGCACTTGACCAGCCGTGCAAATTCCACAGCACCCCTGGCAGGGAAGCGACCCACTACATGCGTCAGTGCCGTTTCATGAGAGCTAGAGCAGCGCGCTCAGCAGCTCCCTGGAGTCTCGCACGCGCAGCCGGCTGGAGGTCAGGAGGACCATCAACACGGGCCGGCTGTCGAGAAGCCGGACCAAGGCGACAAGAACTTCCCGGTGGATGTCGAGCAGTACCACATCTTTACCACCCCAGGCAAAGACAAAAGGAACGACCTTTGGCACGAGGTGGAGGTGAACGCCGTCATGCCTGGAGAGCCCCAGTTCATGCACTGGTCCGAGGCGGCCATTATCTGGGGGCGTGAAGACCATCCGCAACTGATGCCCAGCCCTGGAGAATACGCTCTGGTCCTGGATCCCGTCATGTGCTCTGATACACACACATCTCGGTTCTCCCGCGTGCTCATCGACGGCGGCAGCAGCATCAACCTTCTCTACCGAAGCTCAATGGAGAAGCTGGGCATCCCGCTTGCTCAGCTGAAACCAAGCCGGCTCACCTTCCATGGCATCATGCCTGGGCACTCGTGCACCCCTATGGGCAGGGTGCAGCTGGAGGTTCTCTTCAGGAAGAAAGGTAACAGCCGCCACGAGCCCATCTGGTTCGAGGTGGTGGACATCAGCAGTCCCTACAATGCGCTGCTTGGCCGTCCAGCCCTGGCCAAGTTCATGGCGGTGCCGCACTATGCCTATCTGAAGATGAAGCTCCCAGGACCCAGAGGCATGATCACGGTCTCGGGAAGCTTCAAGAAGTCGCTAGCGTGCGCTAAGGAAAGCTCGCAGCTGGCGGAGGCATTGGTCATCGCCAAGGAGAAGCGACAACTCCTCCATCGCGTGGAGCTAACCCAGCAAGATGTGCCGGCTCGCCAGTCACCGGTGGAGCAGTTCAAGCCGGCCAATCACACCAAGAAGATCCTGTTGGACGAGAGCAATCCCTCCAAGTTCATCATCATCGACACCGGCCTCTCCGCTAAATAGGAAAGCGAGCTCACCAGCTTCCTCCATGAGAATCGGGACATCTTCGCATGGTCTCCAAAGGACATGCCAGGTGTGCCGAGGGAGCTGGCTGAGCACTCACTCAACGTCCGGCCAGATGCCAAGCCGGTCAAGCAGCCGCTGCGGCTCTTCGCAGAGGAGAAAAGGAGATTGCCTGGCTCCTCGCAGCCGGCTTCATCATGGAGGTATTTTACCCTGACTGGCTGGCAAACCCAGTCTTGGTCCTGAAGAAGAATAACACTTGGCGCATGTGTATCGACTACACCAGCCTCAACAAGGCTTGCCCCAAGGACCCCTTCGCGCTACCGCGCATCGACCAGGTGATCGATTCCATAGCCGGTTGTGACCTACTGTCCTTTCTGGATGCCTATTTAGGCTATCACCAGATCCCGCTCTACCAGCCGGATCAGATCAAGACGTCCTTCATCACCCCATACGGAGCCTACTGCTACGTCACCATGCCATTTGGCTTGAAGAACGCTAGAGCTACTTACCAGCGAACCATGCAGCGGTGTCTGCAAGGGCAGATTGGGCGAAATGTGCATGCCTACACAGACGACGTGGTGGTGAAGACCAAGCAGAGTGGCATGCTCCTGGACGGTCTCAAGGAGACCTTCGCCAACCTGCGGTGCTATCGCATGAAGCTCAATCCTGAGAAGTGCACCTTCGGCGTGCCGGCTGGACAGCTCCTAGGTTATATCGTTTCCCAGCGAGGGATCGAGGCTAACCCCTCGAAGATAAAAGCCATCGAGGCCCTAGAGCCACCCACCCAGCTCAGAGATGTGCAGATGTTTGCTGGATATCTGGCCTTGCTCAGTCGGTTCGTCAGCCGGCTCGGGGAGAAGGCCATGCCGCTGTACTAGCTGATGAAGAAGACATACCATTTCGTTGGTCCCAGCGCGCTGATGATGCCTTCAATGACCTCAAGCGAGCCTTGTCTACCGCGCCAATCTTGGCAGCGCCAGCTCCGCGGGAACCAATGCTGCTCTACATCGCAGCTACTCCGCGTGTCATCAGTGTCGTGGTCGTGGTGGAGCGCACCGACGAAGGCAAGGAGCTGCCGGTTCAACGCCCGGTGTATTACCTGAGTGAGGTGCTTACTCTCTCCAAGCAAAACTACCCGCACTACTAGAAGGTCGCGTACGGTGTGTACATGGCGGCCAGGAAGCTGAAGCACTACTTCGAGGAGCATCCTATCACGGTGGTGAGTACCACTCCGCTCTCGGAGATCATAGGGTGCAAGGATGCAACAGGCAGGGTGGCTAAATGGGCGATTGAGCTTGCCGCTCATACCATTTAGTACAAGCCCAGGACGACGATCAAGTCTCAGATAATAGCGGATTTCTTCGCTGACTGGGGAGAGCACCAGTACTTGCCGCCGGCTCTAGACTCAAACTACTGGCGCATGAACTTCGATGGCTCCAAGATGCTCGGGGGCTTGGGAGCCAGCGTCGTGCTCACTTCTCCCAAGGGAGATAAGCTACAGTATGTATTGTAGATGAACTTCCACGCATTGAACAACGTCGCTGAATACGAGTCCCTGGTGCATGGGCTCAAGCTGGCCAAGGAGATTGGCATTCAGAGGATCCTCTGTTTTGGAGACTCCGACCTGGTGGTGCACCAGGTCTCCAGGGAATGGGACGCCAAGGACGCCAACATGGCCTCTTATCGCTTCTACGTGCAACAGCTCTGCGGATTCTTCGAGGGCTATGAGTTCCATCATGTCCCTAGAGCAAACAACGACGAAGCAGATCGGTTGTCCAAGATCGGTTCCACCAAGCAGGATATCCCGGCTCGGGTGTCATTGGAGATCATCCGCAAGCCATCCATCAAGCCCTCGCCGGAATCCACCTCCATCTACATGCCAGAAGAACCTGCTCCGGCTCAGATGCCGCCACTGGGCTCGGGGGCTGATACGTCTCCAACGTATCTATAATTTTTGATGCTCCATGCTTGTTTTTACACCATTTGCCTAATGTTTCGTTACACTTCGTGGCACTTTTATGCATTTTCCGGAACTAACCTACTAACAAGTTGCCACAGTGCCAGTTCCCTGTTTTATGCTATTTTTGTGTTTCAGAAGTGATACACAGGAAATATTCTCGGAATTGGACGAAACAAGTTCCTGAAGTCTTATTTTTCCCGGAAGCTTCCAGAGATCCGAAGAGGAGTAGGAGAGGGGCCACAAGCCAGGCACACACCAGGCTGGCGCAGCCCAGGCCCTGGCCGCGCCGCCATGGTGTGAGGCCACCTGGCTCCACCTCTGACATCGCCCCTTCGCCTATTAAGACCCCCCGACGGAAAAAACCTAAGTGCCTGATCACTTTTCTAGAACACATCGCAATCCGCCACCGCCATCGACCCGAAGATCGGGAGGGTCCAGAAGCTCTTCCCGGCACCCTGCTGGAGAGGAGAATCGCCACCGGAGGTCTTCTTCATCGCCATGCTTGCCTCCGGAGCGATGAGTGAGTAGTCTACCTTGGACTATGGGTCCATAGCAGTAGCTAGATGGTTGTCTTCTCCACCATGTGCTTCATGTTTAGATCTCATGAGCTGCCCTACATGATTGAGATCACCGTTATGTAATTCTACATGTTTGGTTTGTTGGGATCCGATGAATATTGGTGTTATGATTGAGTTGCTGTACTGAATTATATCTTTTGTTATCTCTATGTTGTTTATGATCTTGCATGCTCTCCGTTGTTAGTAGCTATCTTAGCCGAGTAGTTGCTAGTGACTCCAAGAGGGGGTATTTATGGTCGATAGTGGGTTCATGCCTCTATTTAATCTGGGGGAGTGACAAAAACCTCTAAGGTTGTAGATGTGCTGTTGCTACTAGGGATAAAACAACATTCATATGCTCAAGGGCATATGCTTTGTTTACATTACACACTTTGCTTAATGCAATTATCTGTTGTTCGCAACTTAATACTTGTGGAGTTCTCGGATTGATTCGCCACAAGTGGATTATTAGTCATAGATGCAGTTGGATGGCGGTCTATGTATTTTGTTGTAATGCCCAGAGTAAATCTCATAGTGATCTTCTTGACATATCACGTTTATCTTTATTCTATCAATTGCCCAACTGTAATTTGTTTACCCAGCATGTGTTATTTATCTTATGGAGAGACACCACTAGTGAACTGTGGACCCCGGTCCTATTTCCATCATATTGCTATCACCTGTTTACTTTACTCGCACTATTTACTTTACTCGCATACTTCTACTGTTTTCCACTCGATACGCTTATAACCTTTGTTTCAAGCAAACCGGTGAGATTGACAACCTCATCGCAAGTTGGGAACAAAGTACTTGGTTGTGTTGTGTGCAGGTTCCGCGTTGCAGCTAGCAAGCAAAGCTTGGACGAGGCGCCATATATAAATTGTCCGAAGCTGTCGCAAACTAGCAAGCATCACCTTCAGTCGTTATTGTCTGTTCTTCTCCTGATCGATATACCTTGGTTTCTTAACTGAGGGAAAACTAGCTGCTATATTCATCATACCTTCCTCTTGGGGTTCCCAACTGGCTGGTCATTCACCACGCACAAGGAATCTTCTGGTGCCGTCACCCACGCGCCAGCAGCTCTTTTTCTGGCGCCGTTGCCGGGGAAGAGTGGAAGACTTCTGCGAGGGGAGTTTTTCGCACACACATCCTTTACTTTGTTATTGTTTTGCTTTACTTTATTTATTTTACCTGCATCGTTTTATATCAAAAACCCAAAAAAATTAGAATCCTTGGTAGTTGTTATTTCTTTACTTTTAGTTCATCATGTTGATCCCTAAGTACGTTCTGGAGGATCTCTCAGTAGGTAGTGGTTCAATTATTGGAAAAAGTAACATTGAGGAGTTCTTTAATCACATTAGTATGCATAAGGAAGTTGAGGAAAAATCTTTGGTTGAGCTAGCTCCTAGTATTGAAGTTGCTTCTGCTTATTTAATTCATATGTTGGAAACTAGGTTTGCTAGTCTTAATCCTTTTACGCAATACATGTTCCTTAAGCTTCATGAAATTGAAGATCCTAAAAAGAAAGCTTTTATCTTAGAAACTTTGCGCATAGAATTTAAGGATGTCGTTATTGAAGCTAGAAAAGTTCTTAAACATTTTAATAAACTCGGTTCACCTATAAAGGTTATTAGTACAAATGATGAAGGAGCCGAAATACCTATACCTAGCAAGCTCTTGGGATTGTGTGAAGCCTTCGAAAATATCTTTGACTGGATCTGTCCCAAAAATCTTTTTTGTGATTTGAGTGAACCAAAGCGTGATCACAAAGGGTCTTCTAAAACTTATATGGATGAAATACAATGCCTTATTGACAAGACTTCTGTAGTTGATCTGAATGCTTCATCACTTGATATTACTTGATTCGCAATTTTCTGCGCCTAGCTCAAAGGCGTTAAAGAAAAGCACTGTTGGGAGATAACCCAATGTTTTATTTTCAGTACTTTTTCTTTTATTTGAGTCTTGGAAGTCATTACTACTGTAATGACCGCTCCTTATCTTGTTTATTTTGTTTTTGTGCTAAGAGAAGCCTCTAATTTGAGTGAGGTAAAGATTTGGGGATGTTGCTGTTCTAAAACTGTTTTCAGTGCTGCACCGTAAAAATTCGTATAAATTCTCTGTATATCGTTTGGACCTGTGATTTCTTGTGCATATGCCCCAGGTTATATCCAAACTTTCGTTAGTTGAACACTTTTTGATTTGAGCAACAGAAAACCCCTCAAAAATTCGGCCTTTGTCAGATGTTCTGTTTTGACAGATTTCTGCCAATATTTGTGTTTGCCGCTTTATCGCTTTCTTTTGAGTTCTTTTGATCACGGAACTTTTGGGGAAGTTGCTACAGTAGTATATGCTTTATATGTGCTGGTTTTGGGTTGAAACCTGAAGCAAAAAGAGGTTGATCATATGTTATGCCTACACTAATGTTGCTAATAGATTTGTGTTTAGTTTTGTATGAAGGAAGTTTGCAAGTGTAGGGATTGGAGAATGATGAGATGAGTTGAAGAATGGACAAAAGCTCAAGCTTGGGGATGCCCATGCATCACCCCAAGAAATATCCAAGAAGTACAAGCGTCAAAGCTTGGGGATGCCCCCGAGGCACCCCTTCTTCATCGGCAAAAATCAAGTCACCTTTCAAGACACTATATTTTTATTGCTTCATGCACTATGTGTTTTTCTTGGAGCGTCAGTTGTTTTAGTTTTCTTAGTTAGTTTAGTTTTGTTTGCTGCAATAAATGGTTGGACCCCAACAAATTTCCTTTGGAGGAGATGTACTCGTTTTCATTTGCCAAGAACACTCCGTTTTTCATTCTTACAATTTCACCGGGTGTTCTTCTTTTTCCGCTACTGCTTTTGGTTTTCATTTTCGCCTTGATTTGCGTTCAGACCTTGTCATATCTTTTCATCAAGGTGTATTTTTGCATCTGATATTTATTGGTTTTCATCAAAAGAGGTGTCTTTAAAATTTCAAATGGCGTTGGAAAAGAGAAAAAGCTTTATGCAAAAAAAGTGGTACAAGAAGGAGCTTGTGTAGACTGCGGCTTAGGCTTTTTCATGTCATGCTTGATGTCTTTTTGATAATATGCTTAGTGGTTTTGCTGTAGCATGAGTTGTCTCAAACAATTGAGATTGCTTAATGAGCCTTTGAAAAAATCATGCGTTGTTTTTATTGTTTGGAAGCATTATTTTGGTTTTCTCCTTGATGCTTTATTTGGGTTGACTTGGCGCATGCTAACACATGTTAGACTCTTACAAAGTCGCCAATAGCCTCTATGATCATTTAGTTTTTGACTTTTTATACCATCTTATGCTTCTTTTAATGTCGCTTTGTCGCTTTGCATGATTATGGCCATTATTGCTCTCTTAGTTGGTCGCTCCCAGTCTTTTGCTAGCCCTCGCCTTGTACTGAGTATGAGCTCTACTCGTGCATCCAACTCATAAAAGCCAAAGTTTTCCAAAGTGTCCACCATACATACCTACTAGCAATTTGCTATTCCAAGTAAATTTAACTTGCTTTTATTTTCTCTTCAAATTAAACTCTTACCAGTGTTATGCGAAATTTGGTCAGTAAAGCTCTCATGAACCGGAAGGCACACTTTACATTTTCCTGTTCTTAAAAATTTGACATTGTGGTCTCTTATGTTGAGTTGTTATGCTTGCAAGTTGTAAGTTGGAGACTAGCCCAGCCATGCAGTCATGGGCAAGCTTTCAACATTGCACTTCTTATTTGAGTTGATATCGTGATCTTTTGTTTATGGATGCCCGCGGTGTGAAATGAATTGGGAATCTTGTGGGGATCATGGAGTTTGTATATGTGTTAGGGAAACGCCGGGCCGCTAATCTAAGCCATGCATAATTCATGGTGGAAATTTGCAGCATACCCATGGTGAACATTCGACGACGCATCTCACAATAAAAAGCTAAACAAATGGCAAATAAAAGAGATGTCGAGGTGTTGATTGTCTGCTTGTCCTGTCATTTTGATGTGGGCTTGTTCCATGTCATCGGGCACGGAGGTACCCCATTGGCGGTTCTCAATGATATGCATATATTTACAATGACAAGAGCCTTGCTTGGGACTCTAAGTAAAGTAGCATGAGGTTTGGGTACTCGTATTCACGGGACACGAGGTTTTCAACTTACGATTTGTCAAGCATATGCATCATAATTGTTCTCGCATTAACTTTAACCATTCAAGATGCTTATGATGGGGGCAATGAGAGCTCAAAGCCGGTAAGTACCATAATTTTTTAAGGTTATAAAACTTGCAATCACTGCTTCCCTCTGCGAAGGGCCTTTCTTCTACTTTTATGTTGAGTCACCACCTTCTATCTTTATGCACCATTAAGAGAGCATAGTTGTCATTCTTAGTATAATATGCATTGTCCCAAAGTTCATTGATTGATTCATATTGTTGGTTTCACTTGTTCTCAAATTATTTGTATCTAGTCGCCCTCTTAAACTTGAAGGTGTCCTATGCATTTATGTTTTGCTCTCTTTGAAGGACAAGCTGAAAACTATTTGTATATTTTTCCTTATGATTTGAACACATGTTTGACTTTCATTGTTTCATTTTCATGATCTTTTGTTTGTGTTCATTTGCATGTTTACAACATGGTTGCTAAGTTCTTATTGTCAAGATTATATCTTTCATGCCCATGTTTTAAGTTCTTATGATCCCAGCTCACAAATGCTTACATATATGATCAAGATTGTGTAGGTGCATGTCACCTCAAAAATTATTCTTTTGTTATCACTTACCTACTCGAGGATGAGCAGGAGTTAAACTTGGGGATGCTTGATACGTCTCCAACGTATCTATAATTTTTGATGCTCCATGCTTGTTTTTACACCGTTTGCCTAATGTTTCATTACACTTCGTGGCACTTTTATGCATTTTCCGGAACTAACCTACTAACAAGTTGCCACAGTGCCAGTTCCCTGTTTTCTGCTGTTTTTGTGTTTCAGAAGTGATACACAGGAAATATTCTCGGAATTGGACGAAACAAGTTCCTGAAGTCTTATTTTTCCCGGAAGCTTCCAGAGATCCGAAGAGGAGTAGGAGAGGGGCCACAGGCCAGGCACACACCAGGCTAGCGCGGCCCAGGCCCTGGCCACGCCGCCATGGTGTGAGGCCACCTTGCTCCACCTCTGACATCGCCCCTTCGCCTATAAAGACCCCCCGACGGAAAAAACCTAAGTGCCCGATCACTTTTCTAGAACACATCGCGATCCGCCGCCGCCGTCGACCCGAAGATCGGGAGGGTCCAGAAGCTCTTCCCGGCACCCTGCCGGAGAGGAGAATCGCCACCGGAGGTCTTCTTCATCGCCATGCTTGCCTCCGGAGCGATGAGTGAGTAGTCTACCTTGGACTATGGGTCCATAGCAGTAGCTAGATGGTTGTCTTCTCCACCATGTGCTTCATGTTTAGATCTCATGAGCTGCCCTACATGATTGAGATCACCGTTATGTAATTCTACATGTTTGGTTTGTTGGGATCCGATGAATATTGGTGTTATGATTGAGTTGCTGTACTGAATTATATCTTTTGTTATCTCTATGTTGTTTATGATCTTGCATGCTCTCCGTTGTTAGTAGCTATCTTGGCCGAGTAGTTGCTAGTGACCCCAAGAGGGGGTATTTATGCTCGATAGTGGGTTCATGCCTCTATTTAATCTGGGGGAGTGACAGAAACCTCTAAGGTTGTAGATGTGCTGTTGCTACTAGGGAGAAAACAACATTCATATGCTCAAGGGCATATGCTTTGTTTACATTACACACTTTGCTTAATGCAATTATCTGTTGTTCGCAACTTAATACTTGTGGAGTTCTCGGATTGATTCGCCACAAGTGGATTATTAGTCATAGATGCAGTTGGATGGCGGTCTATGTATTTTGTTGTAATGCCCAGAGTAAATCTCATAGTGATCTTCTTGACATATCACGTTTATCTTTATTCTATCAATTGCCCAACTGTAATTTGTTTACCCAGCATGTGTTATTTATCTTATGGAGAGACACCACTAGTGAACTGTGGACCCCGGTCCTATTTCCATCATATTGCTATCACCTGTTTACTTTACTCGCACTGTTTACTTTACTCGCATACTTCTACTGTTTTCCACTCGATACGCTCATAACCTTTGTTTCAAGCAAACCGGTGAGATTGACAACCTCATCGCAAGTTGGGAACAAAGTACTTGGTTGTGTTGTGTGCAGGTTCCGCATTGCAGCTAGCAAGCAAAGCTTGGACGAGGCGCCATATATAAATTGTCCGAAGCTGTCGCAAACTAGCAAGCATCACCTTCAGTCGTTATTGTCTGTTCTTCTCCTGATCGATATACCTTGGTTTCTTAATTGAGGGAAAACTAGCTGCTATATTCATCATACCTTCCTCTTGGGGTTCCCAACTGGCTGGTCATTCACCACGCACAAGGAATCTTATGGTGCCGTCACCCACGCGCTAACAGGGGCTGGCGCCTCGGGACTGAAGGAAGCAGCCGGCCAGCCCAGCGCACCCGGCTCGACGAAGGACTCGGGGGCTGCCGTCTCCAGGCCGGCCCCCGCAGCCGGCCAACCAGACGAAGCCAACACGGTGACGGACCCGGGGGCTACTGATCCCCTGGTCGCCAGCATCTTCCACATCCGGGAGATACCATCCTGGGCGGAGCCATTCTCTATAACACCCGCGAATTTATCACAAATTCGAAGTGCCCGTTATGCATTCCACCACAATCCTAGAATCATTGTTGTGATACACATAACGTAGTTGGTAACCAGTTCCATAGACATTACAATACGATGGTTCAAATACAATGGTCATAGTGACCAAGTTCATATTACGACACAATATAGCAGCGGAAATGACGTCTTCGGGTCCATGCCTTCACCCTACAGGCAATGGCGACTCAGGAGATGGTCTTAGTTCTGATACTCTTCTTCATAACCTTCCTCCGGATACTCTTCCCCATAGTCTGGCCAAGTTGATAGCCAGGGACACAGCCATGAGTACATTGGATGCACTCGCAAACCATCTTATAAAGGAAATAATGAAGTAGATATGCAAGTTTGATATGGTGGACTAAGCACTAAGTTTATTTGCAAAAGCTAGTTTTATTTCCCAAGAATGTTCATTAGGAGAGAAGAAGCTTTTAATTCTCTAAGTTCAATCTAAAGAGGAACTTCAAGTGTGTCAATATCAATGTCAAGTCAAGTCAAGTCATTCACCAAGTTCATCATCGGGTGTTTATATTCTTGACAAAAGTCAAGTACAGCTTGCCAACTGTCCATGACCGCGGACGCGACTATTCGAATAGTTTTGAAACCTCTGCAGAGGGGTACACTTTACCCACAAGATTCGATACATCTGCCGGGAGAAATCCACGGATCGTCATACACAAAGTATGCGAGGTTCAGATAATCAAACAAACTCTTTCACTTGTCTACTCTAGTATCGGATCCTTCCCTAAGAGTCCATTCTGGCACTCCTAGTTTTGCCCGCTGCAGAGTGCTGCATGAATGGAAATTTCCACTCGTTTCGAAAGTACCCGCGCACGGTGTACTTCTATAAAGGATGATACAAGGCCTCCCATACTAGGGTAAACAAGCTACGGACTAAGCCCCTTCCCATTTAGGGGTAATGTGGTCGTACGGTATGGTTGGCTCACATAGTACATCACTTAGTATCATTTGGCAAATACATTCCATAGTCCTTAGTCAAGATTATTTCTCCTTCATAAAACCATCATGTATGAGAGGTCTCCAATTCAAGTGTTCAAGTTTCAAGTCACCAAGTTCAAATGGGGTTCCTCTTAGAGATGGCCTCAATTTTATTAGCGACTAAGCAACTACATTGAGTAATGATACCACTAAATAGGGTTTGATAAACTCAGCTTGATGCTCTTGCTAAACAAGATATCACTACACATCTATCATTCTACTCTAGCAATTCAATCATGCAATTTACTTAAAACAAGTAGAATGCAATAGTAAAACTAGGCATTTGGAGTATGATTCAAAAGATGGCTTGCCTTGGTTGGCAAAGTGTCCGGGGTAGTCTTCTTCTTCTTGATAAAATTCCCCTTCAATATCCTCCTCAGCAACACTAGCGTCTAATAACGAATAAATACAAAGCAAACAATCACCACACCATACTAACATCACTTCAAGCACACATCATTGTTTTCAAACAATAGAGTTCATGTTGGATTTTATTGAGTTGGATTGCAAGTTTTTCTTCCAAGTTTTCATTAAGTGTGCAAGTTAGATTTTCTACTATGTGTCATGTGTTGTTTACTTTTTGAGTATGGGTAAGTAACTAGGGTTATTAGGGCTAGTTCAAGTGGAGAATGACTAATTAAGTAAATTGGTATTGAGGGAAAATTGAATCTAAGTGTATAGTGAAGAGCTATTATTTTATGCTACACACTAGTGTTGGATTTGACTTAATTGATGTTACTAACAAAGTATTAATTGAATAAGATTGGACTAACCAGTAAGTAGGTTAATTAGTGAGTTCATAAACCAAGTTTCAAGATTTTAGGAGGTCTAAATAATTTTCTAGAATTTTCCTAAGATTAATAGGGCTATGGTCACATTAATCTTATTGAATTAAATCCCTAACTCAATTTGAATTCTAACTAGTTTCAGAGGGTAGATTATTTCCTAAGCTTTCAACGCATATTTATTTGCTAGAAATGGATTTCTAAATCTCTTGGAATTTAAGTTTGAAAAACAGATCTGAAACATATTTGAATTAATTCAAAACAAGCGGGAATTAAATAAAAACGAAACGGACCGAAACTAAACGAACTGGGCCTATTTCCTACAGAACCCGAACGGGTCGGCCCAAATACCGATTCGCACGGGCGGGAAATGTTTTTAAACAA
Source organism: Dactylis glomerata (assembly GCA_007115705.1). Lineage (NCBI taxonomy): Eukaryota > Viridiplantae > Streptophyta > Magnoliopsida > Poales > Poaceae > Dactylis > Dactylis glomerata. Next base: position 10,479 of record QXEO01001630.1, on the reverse strand, counting down.
ACTGACATGTGGGTCCTACTCGTCAGGTCACTTAAGTGACCCGAATCGGTACGCTGCCGTTGGATTCTAATCCAACGGCGCGCCTGCGTCGTGTTCGACGGCGAGGGTGGAGCTCACCTGCGCGCAGAGAAGAAGACGACGGCGACGGCGGCGAGCGTAGAGGAAGCAGAGCTTGACGGCGACGGGCGGAAAAGACTCCGGCGAGACTCCTCCACCAATTCCTGGCGTCCGCTTGCTCCACGGAGGCCGAACGCGGCGGTGCCTTCCGCGTCCAGTACCTCGCCGACGGGGCTGGCGACGTCGAACGAGAGCGAGCGGAAGGGAGAGAAGTTGTCTGGGAGATAGCTGGGAGTGGGGTGAGTTCGTTCGTTTGATCGGTGGGGGTTTTTATAGGCCAGAGGGGCGGGGACAAGGGCGCCCAGTGGGTGGCCGGCGCAGGGTGTGCTGGCGACGTGCAAGGGCGAGGCCGGGCACGGCAGCCTTGCTCGCGTGCTGGCGGGGTTCTGTCTCGGCGACGGAGTGCTGTGGGTCGGCTCTGGCGAGGTCACGGCGGTCGGCAACTTGCAGAGAGGAAGAGGGACAGAGAGGGGGGGTCCGGGCGGCGTCTTCCTCTTCTCCTCCATTTCTCACGGCTCGGGTCGGGGCAGAGGGGGCTGGGCTCGACCGCGGAGGGTCTCCAGGCATGGCTACAGGGTTCAGGCGAACGTGAACAGCAATGCTCACAGTGAACTCGATTTTCTCCGATTTTTGCCCACCACGTGTTCGACATAATGCCCGCAAGAAATTCAAATTCTAATTTTTGAAAATTTTCACTTTGGGTGGTCAACATATTGGACAATGGTTCCAGAACTATTTTTGTTCTGAAGAAATAGGATGTTTTGCAGAAATCTTATTTCAAATTTGAAGTTTGGTCACTGATTCAGATTCTAACTTTGGCTGATGTTTGAGTTGAGTTACACTTTGAATTTTGGTTTGAAACTTCTTGGTTGAGTTAGTAGGCAACTTGGTCAAGCTCAACTAACTGACCACACCTTTGCTTGAGTTACAGATTTCTTATTCTAAGGGTCCAAAGTAGGGTAGTCAATAAGATTTCCTAGATCAACTTATTCTTCTCTTTTTCTTTCTTTCTTTTGTTTCCGGTTTCTTTGGCTCTTATAAATCTTCTCTAATGCTTTTGTTGGTTAAGTTAGAATTAACTAACTATTGCACAACAAATATTAACACACATGAAATCATAAAATACATATAATAGAAAGTACATGCATACATGAAATATGAATGAAAAAGTTTTTGTTGGTCCAAAATTTGGCACTTTAATTAATAAAAAAAGGATTACAATTTTCCGAGTTGTTACATTCTCCAACTACCTCATCACTAGGGACTTGCCACGAGACGAGGCTGAAGCTAGGCGACTTCAACGACGTGCGCAAGCATACACCATCATCAACAGCGAGCTGTACAAGAGCAGCGTGTCAGGGATCTTCCAGAAGTGCATCGAGCCAGAAGAAGGGCTAGAGCTGTTGAGAGAGATACATCAAGGGGAGTGGGGGCATCATGCATCTTCCAAAGCCTTAGTGGCTAAGGCCTTCCGCCACGGCTTCCATAGGCCGACGGCCCTGAAGGATGCAGACCAACTGGTGAAGCATTGCAATGGCTGCCAGCGCTTCTCCAAGCATCGGAACACTCCAGCGGCAACCCTCAAGACCATCCCGCTTACCTGGCCGTTCGCTGTCTGGGGCTAGACATGGTGGGACCGTTCAAAACAGCGCCCGGGGGCTTGATGCATCTGCTGGTCGCAGTAGACAAGTTCACCAAGTGGATCGAGGCCAAGCCAATCAAAAAACTCGACGGCTCATCCACCATCAAGTTCTTCAACGAGATCATCACAAGATATGGAGTTCCCTACAATATCATCATGGACAACAGGACAAATTTCGCAAAGGGAGTCTTCGCAGAGTACTGCGGCCAGAAGGGCATCCGACTGGACCTGGCATCTGTGGCGCATCCTCAGTCTAATGGGCAAGTGGAGAAGGCAAATGGGCTGATCCTAGCTGGCATCAAGCCAAGGTTGGTGGAGCCTCTCGAGCGCTCAGCCGGCTGTTGGGTCGAAGAGCTACCCTCAGTGCTCTGGAGACTGCGCACCACTTCCAATCGTTCTGTCGGCTTCACTCTGTTGTGGATATACCAAACGGGTATACCAGTGACATAGTCTCATACCAGCAAACCAGGGTGGCCCATGGAGGTGGTATGGCGGATAGCCAACCGGGCGGCCTAGTTGCTGGTGGTATGGTAGATTGAAGCCTGCCATGCCATGACAGATTCCACGCTGCCATGCCATGGCAGATTCCCAGACGCATCCATGCCATGGCAGATTCCCGGATAGCAGGAGCTTATGGCAGATTCAATGCTGCCATACCATGGTGGATTACTGGACGCAGGAGCTTATGACGGATCCGAAGACAGGCCCATGGCAGGTTGCCTTGTAGTACACGCATATGACTTAGTCTAGGACTCCATATTGTATCCGCCCCGGAACCACCGTGATGCCCACGCCAGGCGCCTTTATAAGCCGGCATGGAGGAGCCCTTGAGGCCAGGAGATAGCTAGAATAGCTAAGACATAGCAAATCGCATAGCGACCAAGACAGCCATTGTAATCTGTACACATTGTGCCATTATATTGAGTTGTAGCAGGATGTAGCGATCCTCCACCGCGGGGACGTGAACCTGGGTAATCCCTGTCTATCACCGTCCCGGGCACCAGATCGCCTATCCCCTCTTTCTATCGCCTTGAGGTACCCCTCATGGCATACGTGTCGTAGAAACCACGACAGTTGGCGCCCACCGTGGGGCGAGGGCATCTGGAATCGATCCGGGCAGAATCACTCATCATCTTCCATGGCGGCGAGATCACATCAGCTACAACGCCACCGATCATCGTCAATCTAGACGGATAAATTTCGACTACACTGCTGGCTCGACGTCATAGGTGTCGGATCTGCCATCACGCGCGTTCCAGTGACGTTGATCAGTCCCTCCCTATCGCGTACGTTGCCACGTTCCAAGACTGCGCCGATCGGATCTGATGCTCAATTCACAGGGCTGATGGTGACGGAAACGTTCCTCGCGGCTTCGTTCCTGGCAAGAACGTCAAAGCCGGCGTGGAGGGTGCCGCTCCGTTCCTGATTTGCATCGGACCTGTCGCGCAATAATTAAGCAGAAGCTATGGCAGAAACGTACATGGCATGAAACTTGGCGACAGTCCACGAGGCGCAAGCAAACTGACTATGTTTCCTGCTGCTCGATCTACGTGAATCACGGTCCGCCTTGGTCACATAACGATCGGGTCTCCGCATCCAGTTTGTTCAAGCTAAAAGAGAAAAGAGCCCTGCTGCTACGCATCAAGCCCAAGATAGCACAAAGACCAACGCGGAGAAGCACGCTACGTGCATGGATTTTGCGGCCAAGTCGATTGCATGCATAATCGTTTGAGGCTAATCTATTATATTATTAAAACAACTAACAACGAACGGTATGGATTTAGCAATTTAGTCTTACAATAGATATCAACGATCAAGATTAATCAATGTGTACCCCATCGTACGAAGAGCTAGACTGCTATACGATTAATCTGTACCACATCGTACGAAGAGCTAGACTGCTATACGATTGCATGTTACGTACTTGGCATGAACTCTTGCAATCCATCGCGGAACCTATATATCATCCGTGACCTCCGGCTGGTGCATCGAAAGCACGATCCAAACCAACACGCGCCCGTTATAATCCAAGGCCAGATGGCTCCAAGGCAGGGTACCAAGTCGTCTGCAACTCTGCAAGAACACGTCCACGACGCGCTTGGGTGCCTGGCGGTCGCCGTACTGAAGGAGCTAAGCTCGGATGGCCGGCAGTTCGCCAATTGAAGGAGCGAAGCTTCGATCCCGATGGATTCAACACATCACCGCAACAAACCCACCAATTGCACTGAACGAAGGCGGATAGCTGATTAGCATGATTCAACGCCATCAGCTTCAAGTACTCCCGATTCATGATGCATTGCCTAGATCAACACATTGATTCCAGAAATCACATTTGACAAGTTGTGCACGGCAGTGTTGTCCTGTGGATTTTGAATAGCAATCGTCACATGGATTTTGAATTGCTAAGTTACAGGCGAAAAATAGCTATGATCTTGCGCTAATTTATGGGCGAACTAGCTAAGGTTTCCGAGTCTGCGGCAAAGTCTACAATGAGACAGCCATGCCGATATTGATCATCTGATAAGCAACGGCGCTAAAAGGAAACGTGTTGGTTCGGATCAATGGCCACTATATATAGGCGGCAGATATAACACGACAGAAGCACAACTTTCTTTTCGACTCTTTTTATCGCAGGCATCCATGAATCAGATCGACATATCGGGTAGTGTACGTGTGGATCATTCAGTCTCTTTGTTCAGTATGTGCCATATTGATTAGATGAGATGCAGTGAGAAATATGAGCTATGTTAGAACTTGCCTTTGCATAACCATACATGACACAATGAGTTCTTCAATCGCCCACCTATGGGCTTGGTCGCGGGCGTTGTCCATGGTGGCGAACTCAAGGATCTATTGTTAGAACTGACTGCTCAATGCATCAGGTATATATTCAGGAGTTAGGATTATTTTACAAGGTATAAAATGTGTCGTGCTTCTACGATCTGACAAAGGTATAGAATGGATGATACAAAAGAGATAGTTCATGGCCTTTGCATCACTGAGAAAGAGACCAGTAAGAAGTTCAACCAATCTTCTGATCATAATTCAGGACGAGAGAAGGACATAGCTGCTCGCCGACTATGTCGAGCAATCAAATGCTCACCCAAGGCAACATGGTGCTATGGGGCGTTACAGAAACTTCCATAAGGATCCAGCATACGCCTCAGCAATACCGAAAATAGTATAAGGTGTATTATAAGTTATGCCAACTTGCGTATGGGTTATTACTTTTTTCTGTCGCCGTGGTGGTAAATACAATGCTATGTCCATAGAGAGTACCTGTTTAGTATATAATGAAGTCTAGATTGAAATTAAGCATACGAAATAAAATGATTTGGAAAATTCGAGCCCCATATGAAATCTTTTACTAGACAATTTTTGGAAATATAATCATTATCTGAATTCATATACTGAAACATGAAGATAAATAAAATTGTCCCCACGATCTGAGAGAATATAAGTAGAAAAACATATAAATTCTGAGGAGAAATTTCCGAATATTTTATAGATAAAGATATAATAGGACACAAAAGGAGTTGATCAAAGAGAAAATAATATGGCCTATTATATACTTTGTATCCATTAGAAGGTTGCCACAAATGTGACATGGTTAGCGTCAACAACTTAACACATTTAACAAAAAGTCTACCCAAATCTAACCGTAATTTGATTGGATGCTTTCATTATAATATATTTTGGTGACATGAAAATAGAACTGAATGAAGCTGAACAATAATTGGTTTCTCCCCAATATGTATGTCTAGCCGCGCAAATGCGCGGGTCACCCAGCTAGTTAAAGAGTACATGGCAGCCATGAGGGATGGAGTCCTGGGCAGACACGGCGGCTGACAACCTCAAAGAACTTCGCGGCCAGGGCGGATTACTTCGCGGCCATGGCGGATTACCGCGAAGACTGGCGGATTACCGCGCAGCCGTTTCCGCCATCGTCGCAAGCTTCGCCTCTGTCAGGGTGTCGGAGCCGACTGCGTGACCGAGTATGGCTTTGTGTCCGGTGTCGCTGGCTTTGCCGCCGCCAGGGATTATTCCTACTCCGCCACCGACGATTTCACCTCCTGTGGACAATTTTGTCTCCGCCATTATCGGCTTCGCCGCTATGGTGAAATATTTCATCATTGCTGGCTAAAGCTTCGAGTCCGCTGTAGGCAACAGCGTCAGCCACCGCGTCTCAATATATATTCGGCGTTGCTGGCTTCGCCTCCGCCGCGGATAACCCTACTTCGTCAGGGCTGACTTTGCCGCCATCACGGACTACTTTTGTCACAGCTAGTTACAGCTCCGCGACAACTGCATTGTCGCTGTCCCAGATTGTGTCACCTTATATCATCGCTGGCTAGTATAACTTTGTCGCTGATAAGTTCATCGTCGCTGGGCTACAACTTCGAGTCCGCCGTGAACAACACCACCAGTCTTCACATCTGCTCGGTGCCGCTGGCCTCGCCGCCGCCACAGATTTTTCCTACTTCGCCACAGCTGGTTTTGCCGCCATCAAGCAAAAAATCATGGCGGAAGCATGTGGTGTAGAGAGCACTATTCAAGACAAAGGAATAAGGCTATGTGCAACATCAAGTCTAACGTGAAGAAGCACCTTACGTGCATGGATTTTGCGGCCAAGTTGCTTGTATGTGTAATCGTATGAGGTGCATGGCGGTTGTAGCTCGGTGGATGCCATGGCGGAAGTAGCTTGGCCATACCACGCGTACAACTTCGTCAGCCGGCCGATTTCGTCACGCCATGGCTGATTTGGTCTACGCTGTGGTTGATGGAGCCATCTACGCCTTGCCTCCGTCGCAATTGCCGCCATCTCGGATTACTTCGTTGTTGCAGCTGGTTACAACTCCGGTCAACTTCATCAGCGCCATGTTCCAGTTTTATCACTGCGAACACCCTCATCGCTGGCTAGAGCTTTGGGTTCGCCGCAAACAACATCGACTTCGTTTAAACAGCTAAGTCCCTATTTAATATTTATTATTTGTTTATGATCATGTGATAAAGATTGGTTCACTCATATTCTGAGTCTTTTACCGCTTTCGTTTTGATCATAACTTTTCAACGATTTGCCTTGCGCTCGTGAGTAAAATTTTGACTGGCTTGCCTCTAAAGGCGCCGGTATCATGCCGCCATCCGGCATTAGCTTAAGTTTTCTGGCCTACACGTTTTCTGATGTTTTATATGTGGATTCCCGAGTAGTGACATTTTGGCACTTTAAAGCCGCCATCCGTTTCCAAGGTTTTGGACGGCTGCTATTAAGCGCTATCGCCTTGGCGGATTATTCGTGTAAAAGTTTGCCATCTCACGAAAAGTCAAGCATATAAACCGGAAGAACGGATAAACCAGCACTTGCTAAAAATCATATTAAATGCACATGAACTGTTCAAGATAGTCGAGTTTTTTCCGCCTTGACAGTTTTATGTTGTTCAACTGCTGCATAGTTTCAGCTTTAAAACATCTGTTCAATGGCCGTGTTTTACCCGCCTTGCATTTGTTTGTTGAACACAAGAACGATTTAATACAATTGTGTTTTGTTTCATGTCACAGGTACATATGACGCTTGGACGCTTTGCTGGTGCCCGATCTGAGGTGTTTTCGAGCCATTCAGCTCAAATACCCGGGGGCTACCTTTGATGGCAGCTCAAATCTGCCATGGAGCGGTCACCTTCGATGGCAGCTGAAGTCTGCCATGGAGCGGACGCCTTGGAGCAGCCCGCCATGGAGCAGACCACCTTGAGTCCGCCATGGAGAGGCCACCTCGGAGCAGTCCGCCATGGAGAAGGATGCCTTGGGACCGCCATGGAATAGGTTGCCTTGATGTCACCTTGGAGTTGGCCGCCTTGGAGCTGGCTGCCCAGGGGCTGCGACCATAGTATGTTGATCTGATAACTGGTGAAGTTCTCTAAGAGCATCAAGCCGGATTTTCAAGTAAATTCCACCTTGACACTCGCGGACTACACCGATGCTAAATTTTGTGAAGTTCTCTTAGAGCATTGCGCCGGATAAAAATCCGCCATAACGCTCGGGGGCTACTCATCGCATTTTAACTACGTAGTTTTCTTAGAGCCCTATGCCGGATATAAATCCGCCATAACGCTCGCGGGCTACAGCTAGCAAAAAATCCTAAGTCTTCTGAGAGCACCGCTAGGAAAAATTGCGTAGCGGTGCTCGGGGGCTACAGGCTAAAAATTCTAAGTAGTTTCTCTAAGAGCACCCTGATGGATTCTCTATGAGAACCCGCCATGGCGCTTGGGGGCTACACATGGTGTAAAAGCATCGAAGTTCAAAAACAGAAGCAGTGCGATAATTTTGTGCTCACTGTTTGGTAAGCTTCGAGGCAACATCTTATACTGGAAAGAACGTTCCTTGAGCTCGGAAAAAAATACTAGTTATCCGCCTTGGATTCGTTCGCAGTAGCATACCAGCATGTATCTGGAGAATTGCCCTGCAAGTATGAGACGTCACTGGTCTGCCTAAAGTTCTAGGTGGATAAAATTTATTCTTTGGGAGCTCTACGAGATCTTTCACGCGACTATCTTGAAGACGAAGATGAAGACGAAGATAAAAAGCCCATCAAGCATTGAAGACAGAATAGAAGATCTCAAAGAACTCCGGGGGCTACTGTTGTGAATATACCAAACGGGTATACCAGTGACGTAGTCTCATACCAGCAAACCAGGGTGGCCCATGGAGGTGGTATGGCGGATAGCCAACCGGATGGCCTAGTTGCTGGTGGTATGGCAGATTGAAGCCTGCCATGCCATGGCAGATTCCACGCTGCCATGCCATGGCAGATTCCCAGATGTATCCATGCCATGGCATATTCTCGGATAGCAGGAGCTTATGGCAGATTCAATGCTGCCATACCATGGTGGATTACTGGACGCAGGAGCTTATGGCGGATCCGAAGACAGGCCCATGGCAGGTTGCCTTGTAGTACACGCATAGGACTTAGTCTAGGACTCCATATTGTATCCGCCCCGGAACCACCGTGATGCCCACGCCAGGCGCCTTTATAAGCCGGCATGGAGGAGCCCTTGAGGCCAGGAGATAGTTAGAATAGCTAAGACATAGCAAATCACATAGCGACCAAGACAACCATTGTAATCTGTACACATTGTGCCATTATAGTGAGTTGTAGCAGGATCTAGCGATCCTCCACCGCGGGGACGTGAACCTGGGTAATCCCTGTCTATCACCGTCCCGGGCACCAGATCGCCTATCCCCTCTTTCTATCGCCTTGAGGTACCCCTCATGGCATACGTGTCGTAGAAACCACGACACACTCCTTTCTTCCTGGTCTACGGAGCAGAAGCGGTGTTGCCCACCGACATCGAATTCGATGCGCCCAGAGTTGTCCAGTACACGGAGAAGCAAACAAAAGAAGCCCGTGAAGATGGCATCGACCTCCTCGAGGAGGCACGAGAGCAGGCCTTGGCCAGATCAACGCTCTATCAGCAGCAGCTGCGACGATACCACAGCCGGAGGATCCGTCCACTCGCGTTTTGCGAAGGAGATCTCATACTCCGGCTGATCCAAAACACCAAAGGCATGCACAAGCTGTCCTCTCCCTGGGAGGGACCGTTCATTGTCAGCCGGGTGCAAGGCAATGGGGCATACTACCTCATCGACGCACAAGAGCCCAGGAAGAACAAGGCAGACAATTCTGACAAGGAGACGGAACGTCCCTGGAATGTCAATCTCCTAAGACCTTTCTTCTGTTAAGGCAAAAGCTTGTACCCCGAAAACTTGTCAATGAATAAAGGATAACAGAGCGGCTAGTTATGGCCGGCTCCGAGAAAAACACTTCGTGTATGTTTTGCTTCCTGCGTTATTCACTTGACCGGCAGTCGGCTCCGAGCACCGAGCCATAGCCGACTGCCGTAAAAACGATCGATTTCCTGCCAGCCGTATGAGTACTACGTATGGAGCAGGTCTCCAGCCCAACCTCCATCCCCCCGGCTCTACGAAGCCGGACGGATAGGAGCCGACAGGCCACATACAGAGGAAAGCCGCAGGGAAAAACCGCAAACGGTAAAAGAGTCACTCAACTAAGCGTTGAAGGCAGTGTTCGTTAACCATGTCTTGGCTAGCTCGAGCCGGGTGCCCAACAGACCAAAGTACTACTTCTCACCCCACGGCATGCTCCCACCCTAGGCCGGCATTCGGCTGCCAGCCCAAGGGAGACCAACCGGCACCAGGCTGCCGGTTGGGGGTAGAAGGGCCGAAGGGTGGGGAGATTAAGGAAAAAGTTGAGGGAACCAGGCTAAGGCAGGCCAGCAAGTGGTCGACGGTCATGGTTTTCAATGTTTAGGCTGAGTAGCCACGTCAAGGAGGTTCGAAGCCAGAGCTGCCTTGCTTGACGTCGGCATCGTATGCGAACGAGCTAGTTTCAAGCCAGCTGTCATTCCAGCTGCCCCAAAACTTGGGGGCTAGGGGGAAAGGGAATTGGCCCTGAGAAACAGGCCGGCTCCAATCCCTCACCGGCTGTCCGATCAGTTGGCGCTGTGACATGACCAGCAAAGGAGCGTCGAAATCGAAATCTAGCATTCGCAAAGAAATGGCTAAGGCCAGTGGTTTGGAGGCTCACCCCGGCCGCTGCAAGGTTTATGTGGAAGTTCGAAAAGGAGAGACATGCCGGCTCCGGTCTCGCCCGAGCTGGCACGGGATGCGATTTATACCCCTCTCTCCTCAAGCCGGTGCTAACCTAT